>OX375835.1:3011062-3611062 GCA_947359405.1 Antitype chi | reverse complement strand
AACCGTCGTCAAGCTGTAGTTATCGGTGGTTACCGTTCCGACTACGTAGACGTCACTTCTGGGGTGCCTCAAGGCTCACTGGTATCCCCCCTGCTTTATAATATTTATTTATTTGATATAACACAGTGCTTCCTTCACTCTGAACATCTTCTGTATGCAGATGACAAAAAAATATTTATGATAATAAATAACCCCAGTGACTGCCAATTGATGCAATCTGACTTAGACAGACTTGGTGACTATTACAACTTAAACAATATTAATGTTAACACTAAAAAATGCCAAATTATAACTTTCTCTAAAAAACGCAACAATATCAATTATAATTACCGTATCAGTAAAGAAATTATAAATCGAGCATCACAAGTTAGGGATTTGGGTGTGATTCTAGATGAAAAATTCACGTTCGAGGCACACATTGACCACATCACCAGTAAAGCCTACAAGTCCCTCGGATTTGTGATGCGTAACAGCCAACTGTTCAAGAACCCAGTATGCCTTAAAACTTTATATTACTGTTATGTGAGGAGCATACTGGAATCCGCAAGTATTATTTGGCGTCCTTTTTATAAGAAATATATTGATAAAATTGAATCAATCCAACGCAAATTTGTTAAGTACCTAAATTATAGAGTTAAAGCTGATATCCCAAATTACCCGGACTCCTGTCGATATCACAAATTTAAAACTCTGGAAGAGCGACGACAGTTAAACGACATGATGTTATTGTACGACATACTTAACAACAAATTTGACTGTTCACAACTAATAAGCAGAATAAACTTTAACGTCCCTCTCAGGCGTACCAGACATACCACTATGTTATCAGTACCATCGGCCTCCACTAATTACCTAAAGATGTCACCATTCTTGCGTCTTCCAGCATTATACAACGACAAATTCCCAACATTGGACCCCTTCAACACCACACGGAACAGATTTAAAAACGAGATTATCCAAATACTCCTTCAAACGCCGGTAACTCGGCAAACTCAGTAGTGCCAGTTTAGTGAGTTCAGTCACACACACACATCATCACACACATTTACAGCACCTACATCGCACAGACACACGCATACACACACTTTAAATATTAATAATTATGTCACTCTCTGTTTCTTTCATATTTTCTGAGTACTTCGTAATTGGCGTAATGTTTAGAATTATTAATAATGTTATACTTTCTGTCAGCTGTGAAGATACCTTATAGCAAATAAATAAAAAAAAAATAAAAAAGATAAACAGTCATTTCCAAGGTTTTGCTGGTAGTTTGTTAGAAACAAGCATTACCTTCATACTTACTACTTTGTACTCTTTTCCTTCTTCTTATCTTTCCTAAATGATAAAATAAAGTAAATAAATAAATAATTAAAGAAATACAGGATAAGTTTTTAACCAGTGCGCAAACTGTAACCATGAATTCAGCATATCATTCTAGACCCCCAGCGCAGAAATTTTTCGTCGGTTATACAAAATAAAATCAGCGGTTTCATAGAAAAGTGCAATACCTACGCGGTCAAAATGTATGGAACAGCCGATTTTTTTTTGTATAACCGACGAAAAATTTCTGCGCTGGGGATTCTAGAATAATATGCTGAATTAATGGTTACAGTTTGTGCACTAGTTAAAAACTTATGCTGTATGCATTTAAAGCCGGTAAACATGGTAAAAAACTTTCAGAACATTTAATCAAAATCTCAAATTTAAAATATTTTATTTCACATAAACCTACACGGTCGTACAAACGTCAGAAGCTAGATTCATGGTCCAATTGGTAATTTCCTATGGAGGAGAGCTTATCAACAAATACCAGGTAAATAATAAAAACAGAAAATGGTCTGCAAAACGACAAAATAACATTTGATACTGGGTAACAGGAAACAATTTTAAACAATTAATTCTCAATTTGTTTACCATGAAAATCGGGGAGAACGCGCTTTATTAGAACGCTTCAGAGTCTTCGAGACTCCGAAGCGCAATAAAGCGTTTTCCCTGTCAAGCTAATACCAACATTGTCTCTATTAAAATGAAGTTGAAAATAAATAACCATACCCGCGTAGGTACCTCCGGCCGCGTTGATTGAATTAAAAAAATTATTTTAAGGCGCATGGTTGATATTTTTTGCACCTAGATGAGCGACTGCTGGTAAACGTCACTGAATATTTTTTTTAAACTGTATTGAACGTTTGGTTGACTCGATATACGTCAAGACACTGTTTTCGGCCGAAGTCGTTTTTCGGAGAAACCTCAAGAAATTAACTACAAAGGAGATCAGCCATATTGGACCCACAATCCTGAGCCTCGAATAAAATGTGTTACCCTACTCGGGGAAGTCCTCCTTTTAACTTTTAGGGTTCCGTACATTAAAAGGCACCACCGATTTTCTCAGGAACGAGTGGACCTAGCAAGTTAAATTGTATACCAGATACTGAGGCCTATAGTCCCTATTAGGTGTATAAAAATCAAGGTCCTGAGTCAACACGATAAAAAGATATGGGCAAAAATAAATTTTGTGCGAAAACTTGTAAGTGCCAAAATTTACCTTAATTATCAAGTTTTTTTTTTATTTTTCGTTTTTTTTTTTAAATAAGTACCTACTACTCCGAGCATTGATATACATACAAAAGACCCAAGATACAAAATCAGCGTCTCAAAAACGTCCGCTTAAATAGAGCGCAATGTGCGCAGGTGTCATTATAGTATTATCAGTCATCTTTCAGTCAGTCTTTTTGGACATTGCTTTGTAAAAACCACTTTAAGTCATGCGTGTAAGGTTGAATTTGCGAAAAAATGTGTTTTATCATAACTGACGTATAATTGGGGACAGTTTTGGGTGTTTTTTTTTTTTTGTTCGAGACTGTGCATCTTGGGTTTTTCGTATATCAATGCCTCGACCGATAATTTTTTTTTTTTTCGCTGACCGGCTCTTTGGGTTTTGAGCCCAACTTTATATAAAACGGCTGGTAAAATAAAATATAAACTGCCTGGTCTCTTTTGCTACTAACCTTGTTCTTCAGGATGGTTCAACTGATCCAGTATACCGACAGGACTGGGGTTCATATCCTCCCATGCTATATCCAGACTCGTCACCACGATGGGAGCGTGGGCTGTGGATAAAAAAAATCAAATATTTAATCAAATTCGAAGATCTCCTTATCTGCGAAAAAATGGCCCTTAATGAGAAAATAAATAATAATGGCGTTTCCATGACAATCAAATCAAGTCTCTGAGACATTGTATGTCAAAACATAACAGAAGCGAGACCATCTTTTAACGAGGGCGAATCTTACGATTTAAATCTTTGCCCACACACCATTCAAAACGAAGTTATACATATTAATAATACATTTATTCAAAAATTACAAGGCTTAAAAATATGTACAGTTTTGCTTAAATGTAAATTATTTTCCTAAGACTTACGTGCCTGAACTAGGTAATCCTGTGTTTAGGGCAAGAAGTGATAAAATAGTCTTTAAAGTTAATAAATAATCAACAGTTGACAATCTGTTTTTTTTTTCGCAATTTCTAGGTTGGTACCATAGAAAAAAAATATTCAAAATGATGAGAAAATGACCTCTTTTCGGGTTTAGGGTAAACAAAAACTAATGTTGTACAGATTAAAAGAAAAGTCCTGACTGTCTGACTGACTGACTCATCAACGCCCAACTCAAAACCTTGACCTAGAAAGCTGAAATTTTGCACAGAGGTTCCCTTTATAATGTAGGAAGGAATTAAGAAGGAAGGATTTTTCGAAATTCAACTACTGAGGGAGTTTAATAGGGGATGAAAGTTGCGCGCGGGCGAAGCCGCTGGCAATAGCTAGTAGACAAATAATTATATAAATATTGAGTAGCTTAACTCATCACACCGAGACACAGTATATTTTTAAGATCACGATACAAAATAGATCTTATTTACTTCACAATAAGGTATACAGGCTGCACAACAAGGTGCGTCTCAGCGTTCTTCGACACGCTTTCGCGGTCGTAGTGAAATTA
Source organism: Antitype chi (assembly GCA_947359405.1). Taxonomy (NCBI): domain Eukaryota; kingdom Metazoa; phylum Arthropoda; class Insecta; order Lepidoptera; family Noctuidae; genus Antitype; species Antitype chi. The sequence goes on along the minus strand of OX375835.1, from coordinate 3,607,064 downwards.
TACCTTTTCGTGTTGTAAATAAATTACATATTCTATTGCTATCGCGCAGCGTCGCGTCTCGGTGAGAATTGACCCTTAGTTTATAAATTTGATAAATACTTAACTTACTTATACTTATATTTACTTTAACACAGTAAGTAAATTCTCTGTTTCTCCGTAAGACAGAGTTCTCTTACAATTTGTGTAGTTCAGGGAATAAATGTTTGCTTTCGAGTTTAGTCTATAGTCTATTATAGAGGAGAGGACCGAGGTACAAGTAAAATTTGGATATAAATTTTGAGGACAGACTAGATCTTTACGTCTTTTGTTAGTATATTCTGTACTGTGAGGTAAAGCTGTGTTGTTTTAATACAATACCCATTATAAATAGCTGTCGAACTGTTAATACTTCACAAGATTTGTATAGTAGGTTAGTCAACTTAGGCTATGACAACTCACTTGGCGTGTGGTTCGGCGTAGGGTGTGCGGCGTCGTCTATGTTCCATACGGAGACTACGCCGGCAGAGTCGCCGCGTAGTAACAACCGACGTTGTTTGCCGCCTACTGAGGTTATTATGAAACGCATGGCGGGAGGGCAGGACAAGAGCTGTGGAGAAAAAAATATAATAATAATAATAATTTTTGCTTTGCAGTACAACCTTGTGGAGTCTGAAGTACCATACTACAGGTATGTGCCCGACCCAGTTCTCGAGAATGGTCATGCCACATTATACTGGGATCGATCTATCATCACTGATAGGACTATTGTAGCCAATAAGCCTGATATTGTGGTGATAGATCGACGAGAACGTCGTGCAATGATTGTTGATATCGCTGTCCCTCATGACGAGAATCTCGTGAAAGCTGAGCAAGATAAGAAAATCAAGTATCTTGACTTAGCTCACGAGGTTGTCGACATGTGGGACGTGGACTCAGCAATCATTGTACCGATAATCGTTACAGTAAATGGCCTAATAGCGAAGAGCCTCGACCAACACCTTAGAAGGCTCTCATTGCGCGGCTGGATCAAGGGCTTGATTCAGAAAGCAGTACTCCTAGACACGGCACGCATAGTCAGGAGGTTCCTTTCTCTAGAGCCCTGACCACCGACATCTTGGACCCTGTTCCTGATGCCGATGGGCCACTATTTTTTATATTTTAAATGTTTTTTTATGAGGTTATTTTAGAAAAATATTTAAAAATGTAATTTAATATGTATTCAAATGAATAAACGAAAATAATTTGTAACCGGAAGATTTTTTTTATTTATTAACGCTGTACCTGACTAGATGAAATTGTAATTTATATAATGGTTATGAAATTAATTAATTACTGTTACTGGTGTATAACCGTTGTAATTAATAATAAACAAATAAATAGTTTAAATAATACAGCACCCAGGTTATTTCACAGTTTTATCGCAGAACACGCCACTACGTTCGCGTGCATGTAGAAAAAATTTAGGTTTTAATTTTCTTGCGCGGAACTCTTATTTTTTTTTCTAAAATAGAAGTAGTTAAGTTCCTAAGTAACCCCTTATAACAGCAGCTATCTGCCAGTGAAAGCCCCGTCAAAATCGGCCCCACCGTTTTGGAGTTTAGCCAGGGGTATGAGGAACAGAGTGTAAAGTTCACTCAACCTCCACAGAAAAGGGAGGATCCTCCAACCAGGCGGGTGTTGTATATATGCTAGTTGCGCGGCAAACTTTGCTTGCGCGATGCAGGATTTTGCGTGACGTCAGTTTGATGCGTAATTCACATGTAGCGTTGTAGATGGCGCCACATGTGTATCAATTCCTCTACGTCCCACAGACACAACAAACAAGAATTAATAGAGGGAGCCCATAATCTGCTCCTACAGTACACTACCACTAATTTTATGTTTTGCCATTTTGCGTGTGTATGTGACGCATATTTTCCCCCAACTTATTCTTTTTAACCGACTTCAAAAAGGAGGGATTTTTTAAATTTATGTTCGATCATAACTCCGACATTTATAGACGGATTTTCAAAATTATTTTTTTGTTCGAAAGGGGTTTATTCCGAAATGGTGCCATTCTAATTTCATATAGATCTGACGATGCGTTTCAGAGACAAACAACAGAACACTTTAAATAATTACAGCAAATCAACCGTGATTGCTGCCTGCCAGGGGTGCGGGTTGTTCGAAAGAGATACCGCGGCCCCTGGCACACAGGCAACTGAGGGAACACGGGTGGGTTTTAGTCAGTAAAAGTCTGACACGCCCTCCCGCTCCACCCAGAGCGGGAGAAGTTATTTGATGATTTCCCACCCAAAAAAAAAAAAAAAAAAAAAAAAAAAAAAAAAAAAAAAAAAAAAAAAAAAAAAAAAAAAAAAAAAAAAAAAACCGTGATTGCTGCTATCGCATAAATATGCATTGTTTAGACCAAGGGCGATGAAATTTCGAATTGGCGTGGGGTAGGTACTATAACTAAAAAGTGTAAAATCAAAACTTTTTCTTACCGATTCCTGGAAAAACACTACAAAGTGAAAAATAACTTTAATTGCGGAAGGCGGTACCAAAAAAATTTAATACATATCCAAAGTCACTGTCTTCCGAAATGAAAGTAATTTTTCCGGAAGTCGGTTGTTTTTTTTTGTGTCTGTGTTCTTTCTCTGCATCATGTTTACCGCAAATAAATGTATTTTCTATCTTTCTAAGTATTAATTAAACGCGACAAATCTTACCATGACACAATATAGAACAAGAAGTATTTAGAAGTCAGTCATACCTTATTATCCGGATGCGACAGTATCCCGAACAGTACGGGACTGTCATGGTCTACTGTGGGACCATGGAAGCCTTTGTGATCCGGTACTGAGCTATAACATAACGAATAACTTATTTAATATACGAACAACAGTGATATGGTCAAGTTTATATAAAGTTCTTAGGGAGGGGTCACAACAACACACTTAAAATTTGACAAATATGGTATTAGGTGAAGTTTATCAAGTCAATTTTTATTTCGGGCAAATACAGGCTGTAAGGGTAAACACCGTTATCCTTGAAACCAGTGGTTTGGTTTCGTTTATAGAACGTAAAATCAATTTAAAAAACCATTATTTTTTTTAAGAAAATCTGCTTTTTTCCACAAGAACATTTCACCCTACGCGCGAGGGCAACAAACTTGCGTCTTAATACGAGAGGGGGCGCGGAGCGCGGGGATCACGCCGCGTGGCCCGACTCCGACGCACGAGTCGTGACCCCGGTCAGTCAGCTGTCAGTCTGGCTAGGCGAGAGCACGTAACGCCACGTCGTAGCGTCGCTCATTTCTCTCGCATAATATATTTTTTTTAACTCGTTCGTCTATTTTATATTTAAGTCAACTACCAATGGTTTAAATGACAACGGTGTTTACCCTTACATCCTGTATTTATTTCGATATGTAACAGAGGGGCAATTCTCGTCATTTTAAGAACGTTCACAGTCTGATCTCAGTCTCAATCTGTCAAAAATACCTAGAGTTTCCATACATTTTTGAGAGGTTTTTGACGTTTGATTGTCGCCGAGGTGAGACTGGGACTAGATTTTGAACGTTTTTAATTACGAGAATTGGCCTTCTGATAACTATTCTAATAATAGATAAGAAAACTAGTCTCTTAAAATGTTGAAATCAATTTTACATTTATTTAAAATAATAGTTTTGGTGGAAATAAATGTGACCTAATACCATAAAGAGGACAGAAAAAAGGAACAATTTCAAAAAAATACACATAAAATTGAATTGAAATACAACACGACAATTTTGTGAAATTAAAATAAACGTTGTAGGACCAATCCTTATCGTATACATACGAACTATCACGCCATACCTCGTTTAAAGGTAGGCAGAATCTACAAAACTATGCCCCTGATTTCTGAAAATCTATTAAATAAAACTTATTCCCAAATCTCATATCAACTTGTATGATTTCAATCAACCCAGGTCAAGGGACCCTAGGTTCCCTGTCCAGTTAAAAACTAGGCACTAGTTGTCTGGCATTTATGCTGAACTGGGCCTATTTGGCGCAGCCGTGAGGCACACAATATTTATTTTTTTTAATTTTTACCAATCACATCGAGTTTATATGAGAAATTGATGGAAAACTTACTGATAATGCAAAAATCAGGGTTATTTTAAAAGCCTTACATACTCCTTTTGCTTGACAGAGCACGAACACCCTTCGGCGGACGCTGCTAGAGATGGTATTGTCAACATTTTCCGTACAAACCAAGTGTACCGTTTCGTCTCCTTACTAGACCAATGACGTATGGCCTGTTCGAAAATTGTGAGATGAAATTGTAAACAACTAGATCATCAGAAAACGTAACGGATGCCGAGTTGTAGAGCCACTTGCAAACTGATAGCTTTGATTGATTTACCCGTGGTTAGGGCTCCAGAGACAAAAACCGTACGAGCTGTCTCGTGAGGAGGCTCCGTTATCATTTTATTTGTCTATCTATTGATTTGAATTATACTATTGTATAATTAAAATTGAAATTTAATCAATAATGTCGTTATTGGAAAAAGTGGTGAGGCATAAGGTTGAAACCTTCTAAGTACAGGTGAGTGTTACTAATTCCCTTTAGTGAGTGATTGCGTAAACCCAGAAATCGAATTCGAGATCAAAAATGTAATCAAAGGTGTTGCCAATTTTAAATAATAACCTCAATTGTGCAATTTGCCAAAGTACTATAACATAGTGCTAAAATTGTAAACATATCTTAAACAGTTATAATATAATATTGCACACAGTTTTCAACTTTAAAGTGACGTAAACTTCGATCCAAGAATAAAATATAACTGTTTGAAATAAAATCGTGCAATTATTTTTATAATACTGGCAATATAGCAGAAGCTGTAAACATTTGGACTTTCGACGTAAATAATGTTGCGTACTAATAATCGATTCAAGTTAGGCGTCCCTACTGGTCGCCAATTTTGTTTTGGTCATTCGGCATAGTATTATATTCAATCATAATATTATATAAATCCTAATTTCAAATAACTTGTTTATAACAATATAAATCTTTTATTTTCATTTCGTTTACCTTGCGTATAATATTAGGACTTACCTGCTATCATATTTTTAATTTTGACACGCTGCTTTAGCGTTCTTCCAAAAACACTAAATTTTAAAAAATAAAACCTATTTGACTTACCAGGGAAATGTTGACTACCCCTGCACTGTCGCTTTGACTATGACATTTCTTTGTTTACATTTTTGATCTCGAATTCGATTTCTGGGTTTAATTTGTTTACACTTTCATCAGTTATTTTTAGAACAGAGTATTTAGAAATTGAGAGCTTTCAACGGTGGTTAAGCACACTTATGGCGCCACAAATCTTATAAAAGTTCTGCCGTCTCTAGTCGCTTCCACCGCGGTGATTCCGTGCTGTGTTTTATTCCTTACATTTTCTTACATCTTCTCATTCAAGCCGGTTGGTTGCGAGTACTACGCACCTTATTTTTAATAACTAACTTTTGAATAAATACTTTTATAATAACACAAAAAGATGGACATAATATGATAGTGCAACTGCAAATGAAAATAATACGCTCTAATTTAAACTATTAAAATAAACAACCATATTGGATTTAATTTAGATATATTATTTTACAAACAGACTAAGGTATTGTCATACTGCAGGCGATAACAATCAGCTATATATATTTTTATATCTTCAAAACATTTAAAACACAGGTTTGTCTAGTGCAGGCATTCGTCAAACGTCAAATAGAGGGTGTATTAAAATAGCCTACACGATTGGCGATACTTAAATGTAGGTATAGCGTAACCAAAATAAGTTTGCAGTTCACGGTGGCGCTGGTAATCAAGGAAAAATGCATGACAAAGGAGATTGGGCTGTGGTTTCTGCCCTGGAATGCAATAGCCATAAAATATATAGGTTGACTGGTAATTAGTGACCGATAAACACATGATTGTATTGAACTTTCCCAAAGAAATGACTTTTTTTAAACCTATTTTCTTGGCCCCAATTTTATCACCCCAATAGAATATTGAGTACCTAACAAGAATAATACACCATCAGCTGTAATTAAATTTAGTTACCTACAAACAACAAAAAAAAACACTTTTTCCATGCATTTTTTTTATTAACGATCAATCAGCTGATCCCGGGTCAAGCAACTCACAGCTGATGCGCGCGAGCGATCCGTATGGTTGTTAAATGGATGACAAAGGAATAACGCATGGTTAAAGTGTTTTTTTTTTGTTTGTAGGTAACTAAATGAAATTACAGCTGATGGTGTATTATTCTTGTTATGTTAGGTACTCAATATTCTATTGGGGTAATAAAATTGGGGTTATTGACCCCAATTTTAAAATCTATCTTATTGAGATAGATTTTAAAAAATCGTTTCTTAGGGAAAGTTGTTTGTTATGATGAGTACAATCATGTGTTTAAATATCGGTCACTAATTACCGGTCACCCTATATACCAATGCCGTTTCAAGTAGAATATAACAACATCCATCGGCCCATGCCTTCGGGGAAACAAGTCAAAGTAAATACATCATAATTTCAACTAACTACACACGGCACGAGGGACTTGCTTCGTATTCAGCAGTTTAAAATGATTATTGGATGGATGCGCTAAGCTACCATGTCGCCTCTTAATGATTTTGTTGTTTCGCTCCTGCAAAGCCAAACGAAGAGTGGGAGAGTTAGACCAAAGAAAAGAATCATGGTTTTTTCTTTTTTTGAGGGTGCGAAATCATTGAATAACTTCTCCCGCTGTGGGTGGAGCGGAAGGGCGTGTCAGACTTTTACTGACTAAAACCGTGTTCCTTCAGTTGCCTGTGTGCCAGGGGCCACGGTATCTCTATCAAATAGCCCGCACCCCTGGATCATGAATTGTGTGAGGAATGATAAGAAAGAGAAGATAGTGAGTGATAGCGTGAAGGCTGACAGGGGAGAGGGAAGAAGAAAACGTGTTGTGGCGACCACAAGTAACATGGGGCAAGGTCTGGAAGATAATGATGATAATGTTCCAGCAATGCGCAAGTAGCGACGTAAATTGCCAGTAATCGCTGAGTATATGCAATGTGTCGCTGTTTCGAACCTATACGTTTGACGAATGCTCGCACAGTCGCACTGGAAACATCAGTGCCAAAAGTTTTTTTTTTTTTTTTATAAACCGATAAATTTTAATGTTTGTTTTCCGGCGGCAGAACAACTTGCCATAAGGAGTACTTTCGAAAAATAGAGTAAACGTAAAAAAATAAAGTTTATTTTTGTTTTTAAATACATAATAAAAAAATATTCATCAAATCGAAAACTTGAGAATCAATAGTAATACTAGAGGTAACTTGTAGGTACTAATCGAATCGCACACGCCGCCGACAAAGGGAACAGCGATGCATAATTAATGTTCAAAGCAAAAAAAAACCCACGTGGTGATTTTTCAAAATGGTTAATCTGCCATTTTTTGTTTCTAATATTTTATTTGCTGATTGTATTACCAAGACAAAACCATTTCGCTGCGGGAAAACAACCATTAAAATTTCTTGGTGCATAACTGTTATCGCCACAAAGAAAACTAACCACTACCTAAAAAAAAAACCGAAACAAGCTTTCATAAAAGTGCTAGCAAAAAAATTAATCTATCTACATACAAAATACATTACAAACAGACAAACATTGTGCTGACCTACTGATAGCCCGGCCTCGCAGTTTGCTATAAAAGAAATATTTATATCTTCAAATATTATCGTATGGTATATAGCTTTTATTGTAGCTTAATGTTAACGCTAGTTTTGCCTTTTTGGCAGTTAGGATTTTTTTTTAAGTGGACGGAATTTGGGGTTATTCATAAACAATGTATATTGTATTGATTTAATAAAATTATTTTAATAATAATTTAGCAAATTTGCTTTGGCGCTACTTCATCGGCGTCGGCTTTTAGTCAAAGAAGATTAATCTGAATACCATTATTTTTTAAGGGAGCTGCCTATCTAACCTCTACAATCCATTACCTGGGTAACACTACAAACTTCTTGGGTAAGACTGGTTGTCAGAATTTGGGGCTTCTTACGACCCGCAACTACTGCCAAAGATCTACAAATGACAGCCAAGACCAACGCCTTAACGTCGAACCGTTTCATACCCTTCAATATGCGTCTTTATTGTCTTAATAATAATTTAATTCTCTCGTTAGGCGGTTGGGTCAAGGGCCTGATTCAGAAGGCAGTACTCCTCGATACGGCTCGCATCGTGAGGAGGTTCCTGTCTCTGGAGCCCTAACCACCGGTAGCTTGGACCCTGTTCCCGATACCGGCGTATCACTATTTAATATATTTTTTAATGTCTTTTTTTATGTGTGTTTTATAAAAATATTTAACAATAAGTGGAAAGATGAATAAACGAAATTTAATTCAATATAATTTTCTAAAGATCCTTTAAATAATAATGAAGTACATTGTTTGTGAAAAACCCTTTTTAAATATCCAAATAAACATCTATAACATAGGCATATAGTGCTCCAATGAGATTCTAATGATGATAACACTGTAACCAATGACATGCCAATCGAAACTAAACGCTTAGTAATAATAAGGTCTATATTTGAACACCCGCTTGAACGATGTAGTTTTTTTATCTAATTTTGAGATCAAATGCGAGAAAATTTTAATGATAAATGATTTTATTTCTGTAAGTAGGTTTGTACGAACACTTATACACGTCAATCATATTTTTTTAAAGGTCGGCGTTTCCTATCTGACTACTCTGAGAAGAAAAGCCGAAACAAACGCAAAGGTCACAGTCTCTTCTAAAGTCCAGACATAATCTTGGTCAGATCATGGGAAGACAATAATAATAATAATAATCCTGACCGATGAGCTAATAATAATGAGATAATAATAATGACCCTGACCGCCGGTAGCTTGGACCTTGTTCCCGATACCGGTGGGCTACTATTTTTTATATTTTTAAATGTTTTTATATTTGTATACTAATATTTAAAAATATAATTTATATGTGTATTTAATTGAATAAAGGAGATAATAATCACTTTATTAACAATGTGGATTGGTGTCTGAAATGGTCTTTTGAGGAAAGAACCACACAGATTGAGTGGATCTGTCCTTTCAGTGCACACATTTATCAGTAATCATGCAGCTCAACTCAGAACTTCTACTTTCATGGCCTATTTATTATTGAAGAGCAGAAGCCCAGTGGTAACGGCCACGACTACCGAGTTGTAGGTCGTAGGTTCGACCCCAGACAGGCGCATTACTTTGTGTAAATTATTTCATCACCACTGCTCCCAAAACGGTGACGGAAAACATTGTTTGGAAACGGGCATGTCCTAGAACAAAAAATTCGAAGACATGTGACATCTACAAACCTGCACTGGGCCAGCGTGGTGGATTAAGGCCCTCTCCTTCGGGGGAACATTATGCATGAACTATTATCAGAAAGCTAAAAGCCTCAAAATGAGGAGCTTGAATGACAAGGTAAATATGTTCTTGTCTTAACTATTATTTACTTTCTCGGTCTTCTAGTTTTTATTGAAGTGAAAACTTCTTTAGGCGCATTGAGCACTTTTTGGGTGAACAAAAATCATGGAACTCGCGTCATCGTCACCGAACGCTTGAGCACACGGATGAGTCACGCGTTGATGTCTGTTGGAAAAGTCCCTTTCTTTCATTAGGAAATTCTAATTCTTTTATCCCTTTCTTTGCCTTTGTATTTTTATTGTAAAATTCTGTGCTGTTACCTTTAATGGCTGAAGTCGATCGCTCGTTTATCATTTTTTACCGAGTGCAATCAGGACCCAAGGGCCCAATATGAAATCCTGTATTGACGATTTAAAAAATACACACGTAATTGTTCAAGTTTTCACTTCTGTCGGCACTCCCGGAGTAGCAGTTTTTTTTTTTTTAGAAATTCACTGAGTATAATTTTCCTTATAAGCACTTTGTAGGGAAGGTTCTATAATTTTGACCTTCAAAATTAGACATACCTACAATTGATCAAGCGTCGGGGTTCAATATACACCTTGTAGAGTAAATTTTGATTGATTCATTTAATTGCTATCAATTCATATGATATTTGCAATCTCAAATTACAGTCAAATTTATTTTAAAGAATTGTCTAAAATAAAGGCATTCGCAGACCGGCGCGATGCAACTTTTGTAGAAACAAATCCATAAATTCTGCATAGGAGTTGTTCTTCTAGAATCACGAGTGCGCCTGTTTGCGGGAGCCTTAAAACTGTTATGTACTTTATCGTATGAGATTGCAAACATTAGCTTAGCTAGCGTCCTTAGAGGTGTAATACATCGTAGCCAATTGTGTCAAAATACATTTTCAGAGCATTGTCAGAAGAGTCAGCCATTTAAAGGTTTATCAGTCATAGTCACTTCAATTCAGATTCTTTTACCAAGAATAAACCAGTTAAGATAGCCAAAAAGGATGTCATCCTTTGGGCACATTCCGAATTATGCCTTAAGAGTGCTTTTACAAATCGAAGTGCTAAGTTTTAGGTAAATTTTACGGCGCGTGGTAGCCGATCGCACGTGCGTGTCTAGTGAAATACGCTGTGCACACATGCTAACCACTATGCGTCGGACGCCCAGGAACAAAACGGGCGCGGACTAAAGCTAAAGCCCGCGTGTCCCGAGATTTATTACTGATTTATACCGTTGCATTTAACAATTGTTTAAAAATTGCATTTTACGTTTAAATAGACTGTGTTTTTCAAGCAAGCTGACTTAGTAACCTTAGTATTAATTTCAGACGAAAAATTATCATTAATTATCTGTTCTACGGAATAATTTTTAGTGTATTACTGTATGAAACATAATAAATTGATTTGAGCATTCCAAAGAACAATGTACATTCCTACCATGGACATTTTTATAAATTACTTAACTATTATATGTTCCACGTAACAAAGCATCAAAAGATGTCCGAAAGTAAAATTTTATGACAGAGCTGTCAACAATTCGGAACGGTGATGAACGCGTTCTCAGCCAAACGCAGCTAAAAAGCCAAAAAGATACTTTACGCCAAACCTATATGCACCATAAATAACTTGTTCTTAGGTGAGTCAGCAACTGTATTCAGAAGCACAATTTTAAACAAAACAGCCGACAACGCTCACGGTGACGCTTCGGCATCGTCGGCGTTATTGCAAGATGGTGCATGTCATGTACACGTGATTAATTCGGAAAAGATGTAAGCACGCTCAAATCGATTACGGCGTAATTCGGAATGCAGCCTTTGGAGTCAAACCGTCTGTAAAACTTTTTAAAGGTGTCAGCATATGTAAATTAAACTGTTTACTATGATACTACCTATCAATTAATTTAAAAACGACACCTGAGATAATTAGTCAAAAAGTCATCAAGATAGAAGGAAGATCAAATATTTCGAAAGATTATTCGAACAGCGACATCAAATTATGTAGGGTTCTACATAATTTCATATCGCTGTTAACTCTCATTCTGTTTCTAACATAGTCAAGGAGTCAGTAGTTATCTACCTAGCTGTCAATCCAAATGCTCAAGGAGTCAGTAGATAATTTATTCTTATTTAGCTACCGACTCCAGGAGCTGTCAACCTAAGTAGTCAAAGAGTCAGTTTATTAAGTAATCATCGTAAGTTTCTTACAGTCAAGGAGCTTCCGACACATATAGTCAAGGAGCTGTCAATACAAATAGTCCAGGAGTCAGTAAAACACTTAGTCAAGGTATCAATACTTTTTTCTATATAGTTAGCCACACAACATCATTATTTTCAATCCTTATAATCACTTACTTGGCAGGCAGTCTATACAGATATCCTTTGCCTTCAGTAGAACACACTAGTACTCTGTCCGGTGCGAGGAAGTCGCCCGACATCCAACGCTCGCCAGATGGCGCTTGTATCGAGCACAGGACTGAGAAATCACCTGGAAAGAGGGTTTAAATAGTAAATATAAAATTTGAAGGCCTTACTTTTTTCTAGAGGCATAATATTAAACATTTAGACAATATTCATGTAAAAACAGACATTATCCCGAATACAAAGGGTATAAAAACAGTTGTACCCAACAAGTATATTCTCAGTCTGCGTCTTTTAAAAATTACGAAAGCAAAATTGATTATCCAAAAGATATCATTTGGGTTACGAACATTTTGTACCCAAAAATTTAAGCCGGCCACAATAAAGCAGCTTCAGCTTTATAATATTATTGTTACGCGCTAAAGCTAAAGTAATAAGTTACCACTAGTGCCATCTAGTATCGAGTAGCAGAATTAATTGAGTCAAGATCTATCTAGAAATTTCGATACCAGAATCTTCTAGAATTATCAACATCTGTTCAGTCGGGGCCGGTATGTACTCGAATATTCTAGATGCTTCGTTTCTCGAATGCTCCTAGGGCCCTGTAAAAGGCCGGAACGGATCAAGACCCGGTAGTTTTGAACAAGCGATACAGGCGAGAACATCTGAAGCGATCTTCAAGTGCGATTTAGAGTGATCAGTAGTCAAATTGTATTTTGTAATTACTGCGTTTAATTAAAGTGTCATCTTTGGTCATTTATATTGGCAGTTTTTAATTGTTACGAACCCCAAGCTCGTAACATTATATAGATAACGTCCAATTCGTTTCATCATTACTCATCATCATCATTACAGCCGAAGGAAGTCCACTGCTGAACATAGGCCTCCCCCAAGAGGGTGGCCATAATCGCCAAGCTTAGCAGTCGGGTTGGCGAACGCAATATGGTGGTAAAATGCAGAGAACGCTGCTTCCCATTCTCTGATAACTCCCTTAGTCGCCTTCTGCGACAGCCACTGGAAGAAATGTAATGGTGCTATTCTTTACGTCCGGCACCACACGGAACTCACTCATCAATCCCTAAAAACTGTGACAACCAAAACAAAACACAACACGGCACCCACCAACCTGCATTGAGCCTACTCCTCACAGAGAGGAGGTCCGAGTCCCAGATATGTAAAAACTATAGTCTAATTAATATATGTATGTATGTACAAGATTATTACCCAACTTACCCGCGTCATAAATCTGGCAATACTTCGCACACACGATGAGCACAGTTCTCTGATTGTAAGCGCAACAGTTGAGAGACAGCGCGTTCAAACAGCGGATCTGTTTTGATTCGTTCTCGTAGATCGGTTCCGATTGCTTGTTCTCGTGGCCAAGGAGGGACCAGACCTGCGAGAGAATGTATTTTTTACACGCTTTATATTCGCTTTATATCGCTTCACTTGTATGTTTGTTTGTTTGTATGTAACCGAATCCTTTGAGCGCGATTTTGACCCACTTTAAACGGTCAGATTTCATTGAAACTTTATAAACTTGTCGAGGACCGATGACAATTCAATAATTTAAAAAAAAATTGAGAAAAAAAAATCACGTTTTTGTAGTTAGCAGAACTAAAAAATAGAAAATAAATAATAGTTTAAAAAACTAAAAAACACGCTTTAAAACCAAACTAAAAAAGGAGAAAATAATTTAATTCAATTAAAAAGCGTGGGTTGCTTGACATTAAATACCTCAAAAAGCACCCCACTGATTTTGACTTCTATTGCGTTGGTAGCATGATAAATTAATGGTATCTGCAGTAAACAGCTGGTATTGTAACCACTTTTTTGCTTTTAATGCCATCCTTATGGACCTTAGGGGTACCGTATTACCCAGTTACTGAGTTGTGGAGGTTAGATAGGCAGTCGCTCTATGTAAAACACTGGTATTCAGCTGAATCCGGTTAGATAGGAAGCTGACCCCAACATAGTTGGTACAAGGCTAGGTAGATTGATTAATGTAATGATAGAAAGTTATAATCAGAGATCGGATATTCGGATGCATATTCACCTTAAGTTGAGATGCTGGCTAACATGGAATGCGCTTTTGTATCGAAAAAGTCTTAATTTAGGTAAGTAATTTGTTTAATTTTTTGTTTTAACTAATACAAACCACTCCTCCTCCAGCACATACACATTTTTGTATCGGGTTAAACATTATTTTAAATTAATGTACATCTGAATAGTTATGCAATCCAAGAATCCCGGGGTTTTTAATAAATATTACAAATAATTTTTAAGCCGCTTCCATACTTTCATAGCTAAAAATTATCTTTAAGTAAATATGCATCCGAATATCCGATCTCTGGTTATAATAATAATAATAAATATTTTATTTCAGATAAAAATCCATATGTTCTGTTGCTACTTAATATTGTGTCCTATGTCAGTATGTATTTGATGCTTACCTTAACAGTCCCAGTAATAGATATAGCTAGAACAACATCATCTTTTCTTGAAGAAGGACGGAGAACCTGAAAAATTATAAAACAAAATTAATAAAGTACAAAAAGTACTTATGTACAAAATGTTTTAAGAATGTGTCCCAGTGACGAAGCGAGTTTCTTTAAATTCTGCAGATGACGATCCTGATTTAGCATACAGTGTGTTTGCCAATAGGGTATTTTACTCTATATGAGAAAATAACTAAAAATATATTATTGAGATAGCTTAGGCAAAATGCAGTCGGAAAATGTTAGTTTTAGTTCATGAAATAACAAAATTAATGTTAAGATTCAATTCAAAGATTTCAGTTTTTTTAATCTGTTTTTGAACACCATGAAATAGTAGCCGCCATGTTATTACGTCATACGGCGTATCAATTGAACAACTTTACCAAAGTAATTTTTATTTAAATAATAATTTGCATTCAGGAACAGCAAACCAACTAAAGTAGAATAATACCTCATTTTTTAATTTATAAACAATTATCATATAAAATATCAGCGCATTTGTCTATATAGCAAACTGACGTCATGCCCACAGAGCAATATGGCGTCGACTGCGTCCACCGTTTTAGTCAAATTACGCGCGAAATTTGAAAATGTACAATTTTAATGCATTTTTACGGCACTAATCGATTAAATAAAAATGTTGTGGCATATTAGCACTTTAGAATCTAATTAGGCACTCTTCAAAAATGGGTGTAATACCCTATTCAGTTACCTAGTTTTCTTGGATTACATTATTTACTACCTTCCGTCAATGGTCAGATATTATGATCCCACGCGAACGTACTACCGGGATAAAAAGTATGCTATGTGTTAATCCAGGTTAAAAACTATCTGTGTGCCAAATTACGTCCAAATCCGTTCTGCCGTTTTTGAGTGATTAAGTTACAAACATCGAAATATAAAAACATTCACGTTTATATTATTACTAGATTTTGCCAAGGGCTTTGCCGGCGTGGAGATCAGGAATTATCACACAGGAACGGACTACCGAGATAAAAAGTATACTATCTGTTAATCCAGGTTATAAACTATCTGAGTGCTTAATTTCATCCAAAACCGCTAAGCCGTTTTTGCATGATTAACAAACAGCCAAACATAAAAACTTTCATAGTTATAATTGTCTTTTATTTCGTTGAAATATAAATTATATTTTTAAATATTCGAATATAAAAAATATACATAAAAATATTAAAAAAATTAGCCCACCGGTATCGGGCTGCTAGAGAAGAACCTCCTTACTATACCCGCCGTGTCCAGTAGTACTGCTTTCTGGATCAAGCCCTTGATCCAGCTGCCTAACGAGAGCCTCCTGAGGTGTTGGTCGAGGCTCTTGGCTATAATGCCATTGGCCGTCACGACTATCGGCACAATGATTGCTGAATCCACATCCCACATGTCAACAACCTCGCGTACCAGGTCAATATACTTGATCTGCTTATCTTTTTCAGCTTTCACGAGATTCTCGTCATATGGGACTGTTATATCAATAATCATTGTACGCCGCTCTAATCGATCTATCACCACTATGTCCGGCTTATTGGCAACAATAGTCCGATCATTGATGATAGATCGATCCCAATACAATGTGATAGTGCCATTTTTGAGAACTGGGTCGGGCACATACCTATATTACGGTACTTCCGAGTCCACAAAACTCACAGTTATAATATTATTAAGTACTCACATTTATATGATGAATAATAATAAATACGCAAGGCTATACTCACATGTAATGCTGAAATCCAGTCTGGATTCATCTTAGAACTGAGAGAGAACAATATCTCTAGCGAGAATGGGTCCATGATAAGAATCTCTGCATAGTAACCGTTGCAGAATAGACGGAGATCTTCACTGTTGCACATGTGATATGCCTGAAAGTAATACAAACATAACGTTATGGTTGTATACAGGAAAAGCTTTTATCCAGTGAATAAACCGTAACCATGAATTCAGCATATCATTCTAGACCCCCAGCGAAGAAATTTTTCGTAAGTTTTACAAAAAAAATTGCGCTGGAGTGTCTAGAATGATATGCAGAATTTATGGCTACAGTTTGCGCACTGACTAAAAACTTTTCCTGTATAACGTTTAACATAATTGACGCAAGACCTCATACACTTCAATTAAAGTATTGAGTTAAAAGCATAATACAATGACCAAAACTTATATCTGTTATTATTAAGACAAACGTGTTGACCCTTGCATTACTTTATGCATTTAAAATTGAGTCTTATTGCCTTTGAATAAGATTGAATTTTCTTTCTTTCTCTCAATTTTCTTTAAAAAAAAAAATATTTTTTAAAACTACCTACCCATTTTAATAGTCACTGAAATCGATTCGGTAGTCAATTAGGAACAAAAACGACTTTTTTTTTCTTCTACTTACTGTCTTACGTTTATACTGTTACACCTTGCTTAACGAATACGTAATTGGAAAAAAATGTCTTTGATTTTGCGTATTATGCTATTTCATTGCATAATGTGGTCTTTATTAGCAACACTACTCCTCAGTTCAGGGGCTCGTGGCTTAGTCATAAGGGGCCTTTCAAGTATTACGTAAGCAGATTTTTTGCAATTATTAACCCTCCCCCTCGTCAGCAAAAGTAAGCAAAGCTCTCACCCCCCCCCCCCCACTCCCATGCTCACGTACACATTGGTACATGCATTTTTCAATGTATTCTGGTTTATTGTGTAGAAATAAGGAATAAATAGGCTTGGAATAGAGCAAATTTTATTGAGATGGTTATTCAGTTATTATAATCTTTATAACAACAAACTTGTTTTAAAATTTTGGTATGTTGATTCAAATTAACACTCTTCAGTCCACTGTCCATGACACACGAATCCATAATTCTAAGTCTTAGATGACATTTGATGTCTGCTCACTTTCGTGTGATTTTGAAAATAATATCGTTACAGTTTTTTTCGAGCCATTCATAGACAAGTAGGGTGTTCAAACGAAAAGCGACAAAATTTGTAGAAAATCAAAAAAGTAAAAAAATAAATACTGCTGTCGTAATCACCATCCAGACCCCCCCCCTCCCCCATGTCATCAAAAATAAGCAAAGCAAAGACCCCCCGCCCCCCTGTAGTGCCTACGTAAAACTTGAATGGCCGTACGGCTCGATCGATCAGATTAAGCTACGCTTTCCGCAGTCGGCCCGTGGATGGGTGACCATATTTACATACAGAGACCACTCCGTGAAGTCTATTTACTACTAACCTGTATATTAGTATGGACTTGTGACAATTTGACACTCTCCCTGCATTTGCCATCAACCAGATCCCAGGTACACATCTCACCGGCTTCCGATGATGACACTATGAAGTTATTGTCCTGAAATGGAAAATAAAATATGGATATTATCTATATATTAATAAGTGGAGCAAAAACTTTGTCAGAGGAGTATGAATTTTGGCAAAATTACAGTTTATATGGAGAAGGAAGGCCGAAACCTTAACTATTTATGGTCAAATTTCGACCACTGAGCGGCCTCTATAATAATAAAAGATTAAAATAAATTGATATTATACCACTATGTAACGCCAGGATTTTAATGTATTGAGTATTTGGAAAGCGACTATTTTAGTGTCCCCTGTGACACTTACACTGGCTTAGGCGCCTATTAGGCCATTCGTAAGAGCAAAAACAATCTATCAGTACAGATAGTTTTTAATCATCCAAATAAATGAAAGGAATTCGAAAAAAAAAATGCAATTTCTGAAAAAAACCTAGTAGCAGCGTCATACAGTTTAAGAAATAAATTTCTAAACAGTCTCAAGAACCAACCTGAATAATCGAAGCCCTGGACAAACATGTTACTGCTGCGGTGTGTCCAACAAGTAAACATCTCGGTGTCATCTTCAAATTATCCGGATCCACCTGCCATATACAGATCTGACCGTCATAGCAGCCAGTGACAAGAGTCTTCTGGTCCCGGGACAGGTAGACCGAGGACACGCAGTGGGTTGGAGCATGCTTGCCCCATAGCACTACGGGTACTATGAGGTTTGTGCCGGGCATGGCTGGGGACAACAGAGGTTTAATTTAGCAATATTATAAAAATCCTTTGATTGGTGAAATAAGGGTGTTGGTACACCTGTGCCTTTTGGGGAATACAAGCATCACGTGGCATATATGTATTGTATAAAATAAATCTTTATTGCAGCTAAAACATATTTTCAGAATTTTTATTTTGTAACATATAAAGTTAGACATTATGTATAGAAAGAATGTTCGTAAGTCTTCCAATGAAGAGATTAGATCATAAAAAAGAGGTTTGATCTGCATCTGAAATTAATTGGGTCATCTTCATAAAATATAAACTTTATTGATGTGAAACATTTAGTACGGATGAACAGCACCCTAATTGCGTAACACGCGATTAATCGTAATCGGTTTCATTTTGACAGTTCAACAATATTCATTGCGTTATTTACGTTGTTGTGCAGGCACATTTTTCGAACATATGAAGCAATGGTTTAGCCATCTGTTTCAAAACGAAACAGATTATGATTAATAGTGAGTTACGCAATTAGGGTGCATGACTATATTCTGTAGTGGAGCTTGGAATAGGGTATTACACTCATTTTTGAAAAGTGTCTTATTTAGATTCTAGAGTCCTGATAAACCACTAAAAAAAACACAACATTTTTATTTAATCGATTAGTGCCATAAAAATGCATTTAAATTTTACATTTTCAAATTTCGCGCGTAACTTGACGAAAACGCTGGACGCAGTAGACGCTATATTGCTCTGTGGGTATGACGTCAGTTTGCTAAAAACAAATGCGCTGATATTTTGTATGACAATTGTTTATAATTTAAAAAAATAGTTATTTTTCTACTTATCCTTGGTTTGCTGTTCCTGATTGCAAAATATGATTTAAATAAAAATTACTTTGGTTAACAAAATAATAAAAGTACAAAGTTGCTAAGTTGACGTGCCATAAAGCGAAATAACATGGCGACTACTATTTCATGGTGTTCAAAAACAGATTAAAAAAACTGAAATCTTTAAATGGTATTTTTTATTTTGTTGTTTCATGAACTAAAACTAACATTTGCCGACCATTTCCGACTGCATTTTGCCTGAGCTATCTCAATAATATATTTTCGATTTTTTCTCGTATACAGTAAAATACTCTATTGGAACGAAAATGTGACCCTAAGGTACCCTAGGAAGGGGAAGCGAAAGAAAACACCTCAAAAATGGCAGGACAACTTGGTGAGGACGGCTAGAAAGACTAGACAGGCAAGGATAGGACTAGACAGGCAAGGATAGGACTAGACAGGCAAGGATAGGACTAGACAGGCAAGGATAGGACTAGACAGGCAAGGATAGGACTAGACCGGCAAGTACAGGACTAGTTTGAAGTGGGGCAAAATCAAGTCCAAAAAAGGAGTTGGTTACGAACAAACAAATATACAGGTGAAGCAAATAAAAGCGTATTAATGTTAATAAATACCCCTAGTAAATTAGTATAAGAAAGGGACAAAAGAGGATGACACAATAGTGGTGAAATTATTGGTATTAAAGAAGTAGCAGAATCTATTATGATGTAACCATTTTAACTTTTTCATCACTGGTGGACAATGGCCTCACCCTTTTCCCAAATTAATTGATGCATAAGAATAATCAGTCTATAATGATCCCACAGCTAGGATACAGGCATCCTCTTTTCGAGAAGGATTGCCCTGTAATCTACAACGCGGGTCCAGTGTGGGACGGTAGATGTCACATGTTTTCTAATTTTAGGTTCAGGGATATGCCGGTTTCCTTGCATTTAGTTAATTGAATGAACCTAATTTATTGCAAAACAGATAACGGATTTAATCTTGTCTTTATCTGGCCCTCTCTAATGCTTTTTATCTGGCGAAAAGCGTAGACTAAAAAACTTTGAATGTCATGTAATGGGTAGAGCAATAATCTAAGAAGATTGTGTCAAGCAGATGTAAGAAATAAGAAATAAAATATTATAAAATAGGAAGGGTTTAGTAAGAATTGAGTACTGATAAGAGATTTTAGTAATATCTACGTTTCGAAGCAAATTACAATCTGATGTAGTACTCAAAAAGACAAATAATAAACATTTATTTTTCCATTCAACTTGACATCTCTAGGATATACTTAAGGATAGAATCATGTGACAAAACATATTTTACATAGGTACGTTCGGTAACAGCATAAATACCACACAAATGTACCGCGAAGATGTTTTGTTAGCATAATAATATGATAAGACATAGCTTTCGAGGATCATCTGCCTCTAACTCAAGGACAAATCAATTTATTACCTGCCTACTACTCTGAGCAACCGATAAAAAGGTTTTAACAAATTCTGCACTGTTAAATGTCCATGAAGGCTACCAAAACTTGCACTGAACTGCACTTATTAAATTTTAATTTAATAAAAACACGATTACTGCGACAAAAATCAATCGTCCCTGCTGTCACTCTTTTGACAGCTAGCTGATTTCATTTGACGTTGACAGTACTTGACGTTGACAGTTACTATCGTCATGTTGGCGAAATTGGCATGTTATATTGTCCTGTTACACGAAATGAAAAAAATACCATTACATTCTTTTTATTTTATTAAATTTCTGGATCCAGAGTAGCTGATAATCCCAGGAAAGAATAAATTACAACCATTGAACAGTAAGTGGTACTTCGTCATATGTAAATCATAAGTAAACTCGGTTTTTCAGTTTCCGTGCAATAATCATCGATTTATAATATCTGCTTGTAGCTCAATCAATCTTCAATTTTTCGCGCGCCTCGTGCTACTTCCCTAAGAAATAGTTTAAGGATTAGTCTTGTCAACATGTCATAAACAATTTCCTCAAACTAGAATGACTAGGAAAACTGACAAAGGAGACCTCCTTTGTAAGTTTTCCTAGCAGGTCATACAAGAGAGACAAGTAATTAATTTTAAAACTCGAACAATATTTGACCAAAATGACAGTTTCCGTTACTGGATGCAATGCTGATATTTTATTTACATTTTAAATACCACAAAATAGCCAGAAACAATGACGGATAAAGGAAAATCAACTCGCTCGAAGCAGAGCGTAAAAGAAGATAAAGCTGCAGATTTAGCCGCTAAAATCGACGAAACTGATGAGATGAAACTCAAAATGCTGGCTTCTTTAGACAAACCTGAGCCTGGCGATAGTTTGTACCCACCTGAACTGAACGCTCATTTGATTGAACAACTTAAAGTAGGTGAAATTACGTTGAACTTTTTATGAATAGAGTTTAACAAGGCCCTCCTTGCATTTACATATAAGATTCTCTTAGCAACAAGTAGTTCTCTAGACTAGACTAACGGGCAAATACTTAAAGGCTAACGGGCAAATACTAAAGACTAACGGGCAAATACTAAAGGCTTTCGATCAGGCAAGATCGAGGTCAAGAGCAGGCCCACCAAGCAATAGAAAATGTCAGCTAAGCCGTTATCAAAATACACCATAATCCACATTAATCCATTTTTGGAGCTTTAAAACAGAGCTAAATAATTTAGTTGGATTGGAATGTACAGATGCCAGCACATCAAGCTACCTCAATCTGTCAAATTTCTTTGATTGATTTTCAACTTGAATACCAAAATATAAGGAGTATGTTCAATTGGGAAAATTTGATAGTTTGAGATAGCTTGATGTGCTGGCGTCTGTACCTAGATGTATCACTACCAAGTACTTAACACTTAACCTACATTTACTTGATTCGTAATACTAATTTCAGGTAATGACCTGTGACAATAATGAACTACGCAAATGCGTCTACATAAAAGACCAAAATGCGAAACAGCTAAGCAAAACTATAGCCGATCTAAACCAACGAATACGTGACATAATTTCCGGTACTGGCCCAGCTATATCCTCAAAATCCGCTGGTATTATCAGTGCAAAGATAACTGATCTCTGCAAACAAAACCGCCACTTGGTCGCTGAAATAGAAAGCTATAAAACAAAGAATGCGGTTTTAGAACGAAAAGTGATGCAGCTTGAAATCCTGAACAAAGAACATGAAAAACTGGATATATGCTTGTGTAAAAACGAACCAATAGACGCAAGCCCTGATGAGCTTAAAGAGCTCAACAATAAACTGTCGTCAGTAAACAAAAAACTTTACGACAGTAAGAACAGGAATTTAGAGCTGAAAAATGAAATACTTATGGCTACGAAAATTCTTCAGATGGAATTAGGCGATAAGTTTACAAGTATCAAAGAGTTGCAGAATGATGTGCTTGGTTGGAAAGGCAGAGCGCAGCAGATTGTGTTGCTGCAGGCTAAAGTTAGTGACCTTGAGAACAAATTGAATGGGAAACCAAAGACGGATGCCCAGTTAGCTGATGTCAAGAGGAAGGATCCAAGTCAGGTATGGTAAACATAATAACATGACGCCTGTAAATTGTAATCCCCGAACGGTTACACAGGGGGTTACCCTCATTTCGGCAGTAATGTTCAGACTTCGGGCCGCTAATAGGAAGATCATGATGAAAACACCCAACAACACTTTGCCGAACCTGGGAATCGACCTAAGACTTCATGCTCATCAATAGCTTTTGCGATCACTAGACTAACAAGGCAGTCTAAAATGTATGTAGATATTATGTCAGGGAAATCTATTGTTTATCGAATTGACAACCAACTTATATTGTGCGGGTATTCTAATCACAACTGTCATTCGTTGACAGTTGTGTGAAATGTTTATATTACGACAAAGAGATTTGACCTGGACCTGAACGTGTATGGGTTTTATCTCGAGATGTTGCTGCTTTAAAATCAGTTGGGCTTCATTTTTATTATTTAATTATAACTAGCCATAGTGTTCCACTGCAAGGTCAAGATTTTCGGCTTCCTCTCCCTTCTTCCATTTTTCGCTGCTTTATGCTATAAGGGAGGATCTTTATCAGGGTCAAGTTCATCCTGAAATCTCCTGGGCCTGCCACGCTGTATTTTAATTCTGATATTAGCTAGCAAAAATATTGAAGTGGACTGAAAACTTTTCTAAAGGGCGTCTTTCTTCTTACAGGTTATTCGAGAGATAGAACAAAAAAGAAAGAAGGAGGTAGATCAGGCTATGAAGGACATGGAAAGTCTGAAAGAAGAAAATCACGATTTAAAGAGAAAACTGGAAGGTGCCAGGTGCAGGATTAGAAATTTGGAATGCGACGCGACTACTGTTAGACAGAAGATGCAGACTTTTATTGAGAAGAGCAGCCATGATGACTTGTTGATTAATGAACAGAGGGTGAGAAAATTTTTGTTTCAAAATTCTGGCCCATGACACTATTTAAAATACCCGTCTATGTTCTCACTTCTCTTAATCAGCCTATAATGTTCCCACAGGTTCGACACAGGACCTTGTTCCACCATGAGGTCCCAGTGCAGTTAGTGGATGTCATTCCAATTTTTGGTTTTAACTTTTTAAGACATGCCGGTTACCTCATGATGTTTTCCTTTATCGTTTTGAGAGTAGTGATGATGAAATCAATGTAAAGTGCCTTCCTGTGTTTGAACTCACGGTCGTAAGTTGGTGCTGATACAACTGAGCTACCCACTGCTCCCACTTCTCATTAAGTAATGTCAAATTGACAAAAATTAACAATTTTAGTTTGCTCCAAAACGAACATTGCAGTTTTCTTTGCAGAAAGCTGGTTTGTTGCTAAATTATTGTTTTGTTAATAAACTTGCAGAATCAAATCAAAACTTCAGAGCTTTATTACCAGGACATCTTGAAAGAGAACACAGCTAAAATGAACAAGATGAACATCGAAATCGGTGAATACCAAAAACTTACCAAAAATACTGCTGCCAAAATAGATGCCCTTAGAAAACAGTCCACTGAAAAGGCAGCCAAAATTGAAGAACTAAGAGGCCAACTCTTGAGATATGAGGAATGTTCTCTTCAAAGCATATTCTTCACTCCAATGAAGACTGCTACAGACAACGAAATAAAAAAACTGTCTGAATTAGTAGTGATCTTAAATTCGAGGTTAGACGCCGAAAGACGCAAATGGGATGAATTAGAAACCAGTAATAGGAAAACTAAAGAAAAGAAAAGGCGTTTGGAGCGAAAAATCACCAGTTTAGAAGATGAAATAAGATCGCTGAGAGATTCTAAAAGAGGTTCGAGGATGTCAAAGAGTTCAATCGTAAAAGACCATAATTTTGACTTCAATAATGGATCTTCGGTAATTGATAAAAAGTCTTCTAATGAAGGGAGCGGTAATAAGCCTAGTGAATCTGGAACCGGCTCTGATTCTCAACCTAGCGATGAACTTGATAAAGATGATTTAAAATACAGGCTAGAGTTGACTGAAGAGAAACTAAAAATCCTAGAGGATAAACTAAAGATGATGGAAGAAGAAAAACAGTACGATTACAATCATTTGACTGAGATGATACAAACGTCAAAACAGTTGTTCAATGAAGCGCTGGCGGTGCTTCAAAGAGAGAAATGCCTATGTTCGTAGTTATTTTTTTACGGTATTTATTTTCTTTTGTTCTAATTACATAGTTTTGGGATACGTGCATTTTTAATATTAATATTAACGTGCTATAACTAGCTATAACAACTTCTTGTGCTATTTATTTTATTTAGAATCTTTCGTATTTTTTAATTATTATGTGACAACATTTTACTAGTATTATATGGTAGAAAACTAGAAATATTTTGTAACGTTGGCTACCGCAACCGCCGCCATTTGTCATTTTTTTGGCATGCGCGTACGAAGATGCTACGAAAATCGTGCTCTTGAGTGTTTTCTTACAATACCGAGTTTTAAACTTTGTTTGTGAATCGTGAAAACCCGTGTTGCTCTGTGAAATATCAGTGCTTTATAATATTTATTGTGTTTTTGTGTTAAAAACATTCATCATGAATAAAACTTGCGCAAGGTGTGAGAAAACAGTTTATCCGACTGAGGAATTGAAATGTTTGGACAAGGTAATTTTCACTTGTATTCCTTTAAAAACCTATTGCAAACCGGTTAACTTTTTATTAGTTATTTTTACGAGAATCGCGATAGAAATGCCGATTTGAAAGCTGGTCATTGATTGTAATTTTCGGTGTTCTAAATTATTGAACGGACTAACTTTTTTCGTAACTTTTGTTGTGTGCCGGGCACATCAATTCATACAGCCGGACGCGTGACTCATTAAATTATATAAATTGCTGCTGATATCATTGTGAGCTCTATATAATACCGCATCTGTACTTGCATCGACCTTTTTACCTAATTAGAGTCGTCTTAGGCAATACACGACCTTGTGTCACATTATTGTATCGATTGTATTCAAATGATATCTCTTGGAAGAATGGAGTTAATTCCTCAGCCAATCAGTTGAATGAGATGAGATAAAATTGGCGACTTGTTGAATACTGCGAATTGTTTACATACTCTAATTTAATTTTATCGTTGATAACATACTTTCTTTAGAGATAAGAACCGAAATTATGTACTTTAGAGACTTCAGATTTGATTACAAATCTTTTGAATGTCAAGAAAAGTGATTTTGACAGGATACATTTTTTTTTGACAAACATTCAAAGTAAATTTCAGCCTACAAGATAAAGACCTCATCAATCGCTTTCCATCAGGTGCAATTGAGGTCAAGGCCAGGCCCATTCATAATAAAAATAAATATTAGACCTGAATCTACAAAATCAGAATATTACAATAAAAAGAAGAAATTAAAAGTTTCCTGATGTACATTGTTTTCATATTTTCATCTACTAACAGACAATGAATGTCTGTTGTTTATGATGCTACATTCATTAGGGGTGATAACAACCTGTTTTGAATATGGGTATTTTCATTGCGAAATTTTTTGCAGGAATTTTGTCGGCTAGAAAATGGCGATTTTTGCCATCATCAAAATTAATACTATGTCCACATAATATTCATTTCATAGGAAGGCAACTTATATCCATCCCAAGGCTGCCTGACACATATTTTATTTTCCATATTCAAAAGTAAGTTATAAGACGTTCACTGTAATCTACAATGTCTAAAACATTCCATCTTCTATATTAGGTAGAAATGAGTAGGCAGATAATAATGATCAATCTATAAAACATGAATTTTATGGATTCCACCATTTCAGGCTCCACCAACACAAATAGGTATTTTATGAGCAAAGAATAAAAGGATGTGCTAATTTAAATATCTGGTTTGAAAATTGTATTTTTGTAACATGAGGTGTTCTTAATGGGTAGCTCGCTGTCCGGTAAGGACCAAGCCCGGGTCGACGGCGAGTTGTGTTCCACGCACGCCTCAAAGAGATGTCAGCACCAACTGGTGGGGTCCCACAAGGGCCGATGCCTGCCAGGTGTGCGGGTTGTTCGAAAGAGATACCGCGGCCCCTGGCACACAGGCAACTGAGGGAACACGGGTGGGTGTTAGTCAGTTAAAGTCTGACACGCCCTCCCGCTCCACCCAGAGCGGGAGAAATTACCTATTTGATGATTTCCCACCCAAAAAAAAAGGGTGTCCTTAACCTCTCAAACATTCTTTAGCCAGTAGAAACTCAAATTAAGGCTGAAAATCTGCACTTTTTCACAGTCAAAATTTACAAAGAACAGCTGCCAAAATGCCTGCAAATATAAGTATGCAAAGATTTTTATAAAACAGTATCTGTATTGTAATAATTATTGACAAACTTCTAAGCCCTTTCAGCTTAATTTAAATTTTACACAGGAAGGATTTTCTGGCATCACTTCCTAGTCATTTCTGCTGAAAAAGAGCGGGGTAAGATACTCCCCAGCTACAAGTCTGTATATTATGTAGGAATATGTCCTAATCACCATCCTAGAAAAAGTAACAGGTGATTAGAGTTTTTTTCTGCATACAAAAAGGTTTTAACTAGCCAACCTTCATGAGTTTATTAAGGCTACAAAGTCACGTACCTACTAGGCCATAGAAAAAACAAAAACTCATGGCTATTTCTAAATCACAGTCTATAAGAATAGAGTATTTTTCTTATGGTAAATTTTACCATGTACGGCCCTCGCCACATGTGAACTACGCAGCATACTATCGTCATGCAAAATCCTGTATCACCCAGAGTTTACCATCCATAAACTCATGCCTTCTTTTTTGTCGGTAGGCAGAAACTACAGATCGCCACCTGTTACTTACATATTTACGTTCATACATTAAATTGTTACAAAATTTTGTGTTCCCCATTTAATTTCAATTGGTGGTTTAGTCCTTTTCTTCCTTTTTTTTGTTGTTGTTTATTTTATTGATTTTGTACACATATGTGACTATGTCAAGCCCATCGTGATTTTGCAAATAATCCCTTATTCTTAAACTAAATAAACTAACCTTCGTCACACAAAACTTATGTGGTTTTGTTGTAGTACCATATTCAGTAATGAATGTTAGTTGAATACGACTTTATGACCTTACATGTACAGACGCTAGCACATCAACTGTCAAATTTTCCCAATTGAACATGAACTTTATGCTAATGGAATAAAGTTGAAATCTATCAAAGAAATTTGACAGATTGACGTAGATTGATGTGCTGACGTCTGTACTATGTATGTACAGGTGACAAAAATATTTTTTCATAAATTTTTCTTATTCAGTCTCATTCCATTTGCCTTAATTGTAGTTTATAACAAATTATCCTTAATAAAGTTAATTACACATAAGGTGAAGTGAAGTCATAGTACCAATATGTATAATTAGGTCATCATCTATACTATAATATTATAAAGAGGTAAAGTTTGTGAAGTTGTAGGGGGTAATCTCTGGATCTACTGAACCGATTTTGAAAATTATTTTACCAATAGAAAGCCACGTTATTTGTGAGTGTCATAGGCTATATAATTACCCAAAAATTAAAAGACTTTATTGTGATAGTCGGATTTGCAAAGTAAGTCGGAGAAAAAACGGTCGAACGAAAACGTTTCTTACGAACGCTGCCTTAACTATGAGAGATATATTATGATTGAGTTCTAGAGAAAGGTCGTAGAGCTTCATAATGCCTACAAAAAAAGTCAGCGACAGCATATATATCTAAATAAAAAATTTAATATAAAGGTAGTTTTTTATATTAATTTTTTTATTTAAATCGTTAGGTCATGTTTATTGGTCATATTATGCACAATTATGAATTCTTATCAAAATAAGTAAATTTATAGTCTCAAGCGTTTAAAACAAAAGACTTTTCCCTTTTACTGCATATAATTTGGACGAATGGTTAAAGAGATAATACGACATAGGTATGGAACCGCGACCGTGTCGTAATCTGTTGAGTCATATAAAAATATTTACCGCCCAACGGAGTGGGCACGGGTCAGCTCGCATCTTATAAATGTATGGGGTAATCAGGGTTGATAAAAATCATGATTTTTATAAAAAAATAAAAAAAATCAGATTTATTTGATTTAAATCGGATTAAATTAATTTAAATCGGATTTTTTTGATTTTTATTTGCATTCTGATCTTTTGTAATTTCGAAGTCAGTTATTAATTAAATATTAAATAAAAACGACATATTACAAACTAATATTCCAGTTTTTATTTAAAACTAAAAATTACGAAATAGAAAGTAATTTAAAAAAAAATCGACTTCAAAAAGAAATTCACTCGAAATGAAGAAATAACCTTAATTCCGGAAGTCGGTGGTAAAAAACTAAAATACAGATACTAAGACACTAATCAACCACGAATGACCGCGCCAAAGACTAAACGGACGGATTCAGTCGCCAGTTTAAATTTCGGGGAATCCGCGAACGGTGTAGATAAACAGCAATGGGCACGTGTGTGCGCGCCTTAGTTTATGTCGGGGGAAGTCCCTTGACACATTTTGGCTGATTTGGTCGCAGTAAAAAAGTATTGATTTAAATCATCGATTTTTATAAAAAAATCACTTGATTTTAATCGCGATTTAAATCACTGATTTAAATCAAGTAATTTAAATCATATCAACCCTGGGGGTAATCCATGAGGCAAATGGTGTTAACTGAAATTACGTGTTTAAAGGCTAGAATAAATCCATTTTTGTCCTGTTATCACTTGTAGAAGGCTGAATCTTCATCATTCTCATTCTCACATCATTATCTGCCTAGCCTTTCCCCAACTATGTTGGGGTTGGCTTCCAGTTTAACTAGATGCAGCTGAATAACTGTATTTTACATGGAGCGACTGCCTATCTGACCTCCACAACCCAGTTTCTGGGTAATACGACAATACCCCTTGGTAAGACTACAATATCACCTTACCAGCTCTAAATTTCCATAAGAGTTTATAATGTCCAAGTGGCAGTAGAACACTGACTCCTAAGTCACAGGTATTCCTAGTTTAGGAGTCAGGGTTTCAACTTTGTGTTCCTTTAATTATTGTGAACTTTAGCTAGTTACTAAGCATATTGTAAGGACTTGTATCAATAAATTATTTTCGTTTAAATTCATTTAAATACATATTAAGTACATTTTTAAATATTTTTCTAAAATAACCTTATAAAAAACATTTAAAAATATAAAAAATAGTGGCCCATCAGCATCAGGAGCAGGGTCCAAGATGCCGGTGGTCAGGGCTCTAGAGAAAGGAACCTCCTGACTATGCGTGCCGTGTCTAGGAGTACTGTTTTCTGAACCAAGCCCTTGATCCTGCCGCGCAATGAGAGCCTCCTGAGGTGTTGGTCGAGGCTCTTATAAATGATTATTATTATTCTTATTAAGACTGGTTGCCTGACTTTTGGGCTTCTGATGACCCGTAACGACTGTC
Source organism: Antitype chi (assembly GCA_947359405.1). Lineage (NCBI taxonomy): Eukaryota > Metazoa > Arthropoda > Insecta > Lepidoptera > Noctuidae > Antitype > Antitype chi. The sequence continues at coordinate 3,577,035 of OX375835.1, read as the reverse complement.
AAAGATCCACAAATGACACCCAGGACCAACGGCTTAACGTGCTCCGTGCCGAGCCACGGAGGGGTCTGTAAAGATGGTCAGTTCTCATTCTCACATAACTAATAATAATTGCTATGCAGTATTGCAGTTTTATAAAGATATTATGCTAATCTCGGATGCACTGAGGTATCCCGCGAAATTATAAGTTATGTTAATTAAATATAGTGATCGCCCAGTAGTCGAAATTCGACCATAATTCATTTAAATATAAATCAAGAATAATCAAAAATATTTGCTTTCAGCACTCCTCCATATAAACTTTAACAGTGCAAAATTTCAAACTCCTTCGTACGCGTAATTTAGGTCAAATCAAAAGTCATTTATTCAAACTAGGCTGAGAGTCAGCACTTTTTGAACATCGAAATTACCCCCAAAACGCCCGCCCTTCACGTACAAAGTTATTGCTTCACGTATTATTAGATATGATTCGGAATAGTAACAAATCTGGTTTTACAGAATTATGACCATTAGAATTAGCAATACAACTCCGCATGTTATAATTGAATTGGCCTCAAATATCATGACTCCGTGAATTCGAACGAGACGCGTATTGATGATTTTTATTATAAGTATAGTTAATTAGAGAATCACATTCAGATGAACATACAACCTGACTAATACTGACCGGTAAATTGAAAAAAAAAACCTAAGAAAATTTGCACTTTTTTATAACTTCTGAAAAGTTTCAACGCCGGTTGTGCGTCCCAGCAAACCTGTATTATCATATCACTCTGTTGTAAAATACAGCCTTGTGAAATGATCATACCCTTTATCAGAGTTAGTAATTATTACTTCTCGAAAGCACTGTTAATCCATTAATTTTATCTTCTCTTTTACTTAAAATTGCCAAAATTTATTTTAATTATGTGCAAATGATTATTTGTAATTTTATCTACAATTAATGGTACAGGAAGATCGAAATACTTTAGGAACCTAAATAGTAAATATGGTAATGTTAACTAGTTCACAGGATATTGTGAAAATATATCTAGATTGCTTTGTTAACTGCAATTGTTTGGTATTTTAAATACCCATATATATGTTTTTAATAGGTTTGTGATATTTCTGTGTCAAAATTCGAATAGCAGGAAAAAAAAAACAACTAGTATGACAACATACATTGATATTGTATTTTTATCAGATTATGTCTGATTTTGCACTAACTGTACAAACCCTGTTTGATTACTTTCACTTGCTAAAAAATCGGGTTACACTGATAAGAAAAAAAAAAATTACTCGACTGACACGAAACTTTCCGGTTTTTAAATAAAAATATTGCGTCTTAACGATAACAAAAAAAAACCGAGGATAGATACATGAAAACATAAGTTTCATTGCAAAAATAAATAATCCAAATCATAAAACCTCAAAAAGATATGATTCCGGCCAGGATCGAACTGGCGGCCTTCTGCGTGTAAAGCAGATGTGATAACCACTACACCACGGAACCAGTTGTGTACTTGCTCCGAATTCGCGACTACATTGTACAGCCGCTTTCGTTTTTACATTGAATAGTGTGTTACGTCACAGTATACAAAATTGTATGTAGGTACAACTATCATAGTGATTGGTATTCAGACATGCAACATATTATCATGACTGTTTTGTTCATGTCTTGCAGCGATGTGTTGTAATATTCAAATGCTTTGATGATAAGAAGTGTGGTATGTTAATTATCTTTATATCTACTCCAGCTATGTATTTATACGTGATGATTTCGTGATTTTTTTATAGTATCGGCGTGGTATCTTGATTTACACTATTATATAGTGCTAAAAACGAACAATCGATGTTCTATTGCATTGCTCAGAATTATTGTAGCGAAATTGCGTTGGCTTTTTTTACGGAATATTTTATTATTTTTAATGAGAGTGATGCTTCATCAAGCCTTTTAGCAACTCTGTTGGGGTCTATATTACATGGAGCGACTACCTATCTGACATCCACAATCCAGTTACTGGGTTATTACCAAGTAACTGGTTGTAAGACTTTCGGGCTACTAACGACCCGTAACGGCTGTCAAAGATCTACAAGTGACAGCCGGGATCAAAAATATAACGTGCTTTTTGAGGCACGGAAGTTCAGCTTCCCGGTAGAGAGAACACAGAATATAATATAATATATTCTGTGGTGAGAGTATTGTTTGCAAGCTAGAATTTGATTAGTCCTATTTCATAAGACAAAATAAGTTAAGAGTTTTTGGCCCAATTTTTGCCAACTATGTTCGTTACCGGGCACAGATATACGAAAGAAACTAAGTAACATCTACTTGGGACACGTTCCCTACAACCATGTTCCTTATTTGTCAAACAAAACGTTGTAATATCCAATTTCCAAAACCTTATTAAGGCAAGTAATATGCTCAGCTCATAACATACTAAGGTATCAATGAATAATAACGATACGGTGTTAGGTAACCGGCTATTAAATCATTTATCGCAACATTGCAAACAAATAAAGCGTTGAAAGTGCACCTCTACAGTCCATAGACACATTATGACGTTGAAAATGGCGGTAATTAGCCGCCTTTTTTGACAGTTACGACTTTGACATAACTTTATAGTTAGTGAAAGTTGCTTTCGTGCTTTCATAAATACAAAAGTAGTTCGATTTCGGATTTAGGAATCGCAGTCCAATCAAATAAATTGTATCTAGAAAGGCAGTATTTGAAAATTTAGAGTTTTTGCTCAAATTCGGGCACCTAATCATTTGTGCAATATAACAACGCCTTCAGGATGCTATTACGGCTGCCGTGGCGTTGTAGTGCGTCGGGCATGTTTTCGGAAGCACATACGGATGGCTTTCATGCCATTATGCGAAAAAAAGCAGCATCCTTACTACAACGTCTACGTAACAGTCGGAATGGCATCCTGAAAATGATTGTTGCGAGACCAGACTGCCTCATCCAGAGGCACCTGGTGGAGGTGGCTTTAGGTTTAGTACAGTAATGAAACGCAGAGTTATCTACTAACATTACTAACATAGCTAATAGGCACACATTGTTATTAACCAATTACTAACAATCTATGGACTGTATCGTCTGAAATAAATATTTTTTTTTTTATTTTTTTTTATTTGGCGCCCAAGTGGGACTACGTAGTTCCACGATACAATAGGGCACCAAGTGGGACTCAGCTCTCAGCAACGTTGCTATATTTTAAAAATAATATTTTATCAGCACTGCCCTACGATATACATTTCATCACCTGGCTATCCTTTTCCCTACTATGTTAGGGGTTGACTTCCAGTCATACCGATTCAGCTGAATACATGTCTTTTACATGGTGCGACTGCCTATCAAAAAACAAATTCTCGTAATTAAAAACGTTCTAAATCTAGTAGCAGTCTCATTTCGGCGACAGTCAAATGTCAAATACTTATCAAATATGTATGGAATCTCGTGATATTTTTGACAGATTGAGACTGAGATCAGACTGTGAACGTTCTTAAAATGACGAGAATTGTCACTCTGACCTCCACAACCCAGTTACTGAGTATAAATACGATACCCCTTAGTAAGGCTGGTTGTCAGTCTTTCGGGCTTCTGACGACCCGAAACGACTGTTAAAGATCTACGAATGACCAAACCTACTTACAGAAATAAAATAACTTATCACCGAAAAGCAGAAGTTTATTACAGTAGTAATCAATTTGTATATTACAAGTTACCTGGTTTATTAGGAACCATTAAAAAGTTAACATAACTTTAAATCCGTGTCGAAGCCGTTCATAATCATAAAGCTATCTGAAAATCTTTAATTATGAAACTGCGAAATCTAGTTTCGAAATAAATATATTTTAGAAGACTTATGTCCATTGCTCTTTTAGTTTTAAACTTTTAATGACCCGTAAAACAGTAGTAATAACCATACAAACGAAACTATCATCACGCTTTGTGTCCTCGTAGGGTTGGGCAGAGGTGTATCTGTAGTTCATCCACATTTCGCCAGTTTTGTTTAATTGTCACGTAATAGGGGCAAACCTGTTTCCATCAACCAGGCGCAAAATCCTGACTCCATAGAGAAAAAACCCAAATAACACTATTGCTGACCTGGCAATCGAACCGGAGACCACGTGCTCAGCAGTAACACCATCTAGACTCACGAGGCAGTCCATAAAAAATCAATGTATTAAGCCTCCCGCAGCAGCCCGTGCCAATCCAAAAGACTGCATAACTCAACTTTTAGTGTTTTAGCTTAAAAACGCCTAATCAATTTCTTTAAGTCTGTTTAGTACCCCTGAGCAACAATTTTTTCAATCAATGTATATTGTGCAAGATATGGCAAGCTAAAGAACACTGTTTAGCATTCAAATTAAGGTTTAAACATGCTGAAAAACGGTAATAAAGCTTACAGTATCTCACATGTGGTTTTCAAAAGTTACGGTGTATTGGATTGGCGGGGCCGCGGGCCTACTCCCTAAGCACGAAGTCCGTCGTTACGGTCGAAGTAACGGGCGTTTCAAACTCCTTATCACTTACGGACAGAAGATTAGTTTGGAGCCCGAACTAAGAATGAATGACAACACGATTGGACAGTTCCCGATATGTTTGTGCCCGTCTAAAAAAGTTAGTTAATTGGCTGTAGGATTCACTAAGAAGTTTCGAACTACTTTCGGACGGGCCCGTATCTTCGTTGACGGAGTTAGAGAGTAGGCCCCCTGGCTTGACGCGACAGCGCCCCTCTGGAGAAACTCGCGACGCAACTTTAATAGAACAATTTCCATGAAGACTTCACGGAAATTGATCTGCTAGAATCGTGTCGCGCCATTCTGCAGGAGACTTTATGAAATTAGTTTTACAGTTTTAGTACAGCTGCTGTTAAAAATGCCTTCTCTTAACTTCAAAAACATTAGGATTGGTTCCGCCATTTTGTTTCATTAGTGCCAACGTGAAGAAATTATTAACCTATTGTGTTGTGGGTCAAAATCGTTTGTTATTTGCCAATTAAGAAACAATGTACGGTTTTCATTAAGTTTTTTATTACCTGAAACACTGATTACATGTTTTACGTGTTTAATATCAAATAGGGTGACCAGAAAATATAATTCACCCGGACTAAGTAAGACTGGTTGTCAGACTTTCGGGCTTCTGACGACCCGTAACGACTGTAAAAAATCTATACACGGCTACACGTGCTTACCGAGGCACGTAAAGGTCTTGGTATGTAAAGATGGTCATCCATCCACTGACCAACCGCCGCAAGCGTAGCTTAACCTGATCGATCTACGTATGCAGCTGTTATTACTTAGCGACAAGCCCCTTGTTTTAAGTGCAAACCAAACGATAAACGAAAACTAACTAATTCTACCCAAACCAAGTAATATGCCAGACACTCATTTCAATATCACGCATAAAATTGAAATTCTCCAATAAATAGAGCATAAAAACCGAGATTCATGAAATAACTTGAACACGTTCGTAGCTTTCGTAAAAATTGTTTACCAGTACTGTGGACATAGCAACTAGCAAGGTCGATTGATAAGAGTATTATGTAAATATAGATAAGTTAGATAACACACAATAGGGGACTATTCCCGGCGTAAAGTTGCATAATGATGATAATTTTCGTTCAAGTATGTAGAGCATCTGTCGGGGGAGTTTGTTAGGGATAGCTCCTTTCTAAGAAGTAGAAAAAAAAACAGACCACTTATAATCAAACATACACTGCAAAGTGCAAAATAACTTTAATTTCGAAAGTCAATATTTTTTCGTTTTTTTGCCACCGTGTTCCGAAATTAAAGTATTTTTCAATTTGTATATTTTGTAGTGTTTTTTTTTAAGCCGGTTACTAATTTTTTTTTTTGTAAAGATGTTTTTCTATTTATCTATGGTGCCTACCAATTCGTGTACTACTACGTGCTTTGTTAACAACAGTAATAATTATGAAGTATTATTATAACATCATCAAGATATACAAATTGAATGAAATACGTAGTACCGAAGCTAATTCAAAAAGTCTCCAAGTGAAGATAATGCAATGCGCAAGCGTCCTGTCCTCTACCAAATGAAAAAAATAAATACATAAATGGATATTGCTCCGCAAATGACGAAAATATCGATATACCATAGTACCAATTGAAGACTTTATTTCAAAAATCACCTTTGTCAATTCCATGTTATGAGTTAGTTACGCCATCTTGTAGAGGAATTTGTACGCTTTCTGATTATATTTTATATTTTTTCAAAAACAAGTTTAAGTCACGAGAAATTTGCTTTTATTCGTTGTAATTGTTACGAATAAAAGCCAATTGCGTGGCGTAACTAACTCTTAGCATGAAATTGACAAAGGTGGTTTTTGTAATAAGGTCTTCAATTTTACTGTTACTGAGAAGACATTACTGTTTAATCTGCCCTCCATAACCTACCTAGCCTTTTCCCAACTATGCTGGGGTCGGCTTCCAGTCTAACTGTATGCAGCTGAATACCAGTATTTTACATGGAGCGACTGCTATCTGACCTCCATAACCAAGTAACCGGGTAATACGATACCTTGTGGTAAGACTGGTCGTCAGACTTCCGGCCTTCTCAGGATCCGTAACGACTGTCAGAGATCACATATGACATCCGGGACCAACTCCTTAACGGCTTTCCGAGGCACGGAGGGGTCTTGGTCTGTGAAGATGGTCGGTCACCCATCCACCACGGATCAACCGCTTGATCTGCGCTATTGGCTAGAATCATTACAAAAAAATAAAATTCTGTAAAAAATTCACTACAATTGCACTTACCACGAAATGGTGGGCCTCTTCCGCATTGTATTCCACTCATTCGCTAATTCCACGCTGTCGGTTCCACGAAATTGAGTCATATTCGTAACAATATAACATTGAGCTATCCCTACATATTCCGTGCCGATTTTATCCCTATCCAAATTCCCTCTCCTATTGAACATAAGCCTCCCCCAAACTTTGATAATGGACAGTTGCAATACCGAGGGGAGATGGTGTCTATTAATCTTTATGTAAGGGTGATGGGGTCTATTCGGGGCTATTTTAGAACGGCCCTGTTTGGATTACCGTTCAAAACTTCATTCTGTTTTTGTTCGTTTCGTCTAATAAAGCAAAGTTGACTGCACTGATCCGAAATTGGTATAGGAAGTTTTCGAAAGAAATTCCCTAACTACTGCCAATTTTTTTTTTCAACGTTTTATTGGTCATAGGTTCAAGCCCTGACAGATGCTTTACTTTATGTAAACCATTTCATCACCACTGCTCTCAAAACGGTGAAGGAAAACATTCTGAGGAAACTGACATGTCCTAAAACCAAAAAATCAAAGTCGCGACATTTACTAACCCGCACTGGGCCCGCATGGTGGTTTACGGCCCACTCCCTCTCACGGAGTGGAGGCCTGTGTCCCAGCAGTGGGAAAGTTATAGGCTGATTATGATGTTGCACGGTACTATGCTTTTCAGGGACACTTTGTCTGTTCTCAATCGTCTACGTTTAGTCCAACATAGTTGCTTCTTTTAGTTCTTTAAGCTCTTAGATGGGGTCTGAAATGAATGCCACGAATGTAAAAAAAATATTCGTTATGTAGCATTGTACATAGATTTTCCAAAAAATCAGGGGTGCGGGTTGTTCGAAAGAGATACCGTCGCCCCTGGCACACAGGCAACTGAGGGAACCCGGGTGGGTTTTAGTCAGTCAAAGTCTGACTCGTCCTCCTGCTCCACCCAGAGCGGAAGAAGTTATTTGATGATTTCCCATCCTCAAAAAAAAAAAAGCATACCAAGCCAATAGACTAGTTTAAGCATCACCAAGTTTGTAAAATAATTTGGCTTTTGGAAATTGTTAGTAGAATATTAGTAAGATATTCTGTTGCTTAGAGGACACACTGTTTACTCAATCACGCAAAAACGGCCTAACGGATTTGGATGAAATTTGGCACACAAATAGTTTATATCTTAGGATAATTGTTATCCCGGTTGCTGGCAAAAGGTAGAGTTTAATAAATATTCAACCACACGAAATGTCGTGTTGGGGATCTAAATTACTCGATAATTATCAAAAAGTGATGAAACATTGTCATGGCATTGTCATAACCATCAAATTCGCAATTGGCGTAGCAGGATTTTATATTGATCTTGAGAAGAAAGATTGTCAAGTGTCTAGTTACATCCACGGAAAGTAAATAAGTGGGTTTACTGCGAGGAAACACATTCTTCTATCATCCAACCATATCAGACACCAGATAAATCCTCTGATTTATACCCAGCTTAGTAACATACTATGTATGTCAACATTTGTGAGCGTTGAAGCGACAAGAGTCATTGTGCCCGTGTTTAGAACCGTGACGGAATGACGGTAGTACGGTGACGATTCGTGCACGTTTTGTAGGACTTGGAGGAAGTTATACGAGAGGAAAAAAGAGTTAATTGGTAACTATGATGATGAAAGAATGTTGCAATTTTGCCGCGTTGAATTGAATGTTTATCTGCCTGAAACTACAACGAATGAAGGAATAAAAGAGGAGTTTTTGGTTGTATTTGGCTCTTCTTCATAGAAAGCGACAAATTGGAACCGTGTATCCTAGCTTCTGACGGTTTATAAGTGAAATAAAAATATTTTGTTTTTTTTTGTTACCTTATTATTCCGTCATTTATAAACCGATTTGATTTCTTTTTTCTTTCGTTTTAAAGAGACTCGATAAAGTAATTTTTCACTTTGTAGTTTTGTTTTTTCGGAAGTCGGTTGTTTTTAATTGCAAGTTTTTTTCTCTTCTATGCGTACTTATAATCTAACATCAATATGTCTAAAATCATAAATCATTCCATGTCAAATCAAAAACTTAATACTTTATTTTTGAAACGATCATAGAATCGTGACATATCCACAATTATGAACAACTCATGGTGTCTGCATGTCATCGGGCGCGCCTACACCTACCCTATTATTGATTTAATAATTCAATTCAGACCACTATGTCTTGCGGTCATTGCGCAGCAGCGCATCTCTTTGTAATAATTGTATCTTCACGACGTTTTAAAGAATTAGTGGAAGTAGCATTTCTTGGAAAAAAAATATTAGAGATTTTGTGGAAACTATAGATAGACTAAAGTTCGTAACTATAGGAGCTCCAGGGAATGAATAAATGTTTTAAAGTTTCGAATAAACTCTATGTGAAGTTTGAAAACTTTGAAAAAAAAATCCGGCGAAGTGCGCGTCGGACTCACACACGAAAGGTTTCATACCAGCGTACAATATTTAACACAAAAACACATTTCTTATAATTGGGTATTTTTCTCTATAATATGAGAAAAAAAAAAACAAAAAATATATTATTGAGATAGCTTACGCAAAATGCAGTCGGAAAATGTTAGTTTTCGTTCATGAAATAACAAAATAAATTTTAAAATTCAATTCAAAGTTTTCAGTTTTTTTTTAACTGTTTTTGAACACCATGAAATAGTAGCCGCCATGTTATTACGTCATACGGCGTGTCAATTGAACAAATACCTATGTACTTTTATTATTTTCGTAACCAAAGTAATTTTTATTAAAATAATATTTTGCACTCAGGAACAGAAAATCAACGATAAGTAGAATAATACCTCATTTTTTAAATTCTGAACAATTATCATACAAAATATCAGCGCATTTGTTTTTAGCAAACTAACGTCATACCACAGAGCAATATGGCGTCTACCGTCCAGCGTTTTCGCCAAATTACGCGCGAAATTTGAAAATTTAAAATTGAAATGCATTTTTACGGCACTAATAGATTAAATAAAAATGTTGAGTTTTTTTAAGTGGTTATTAGCACTTAAGAATCTAATTAGGACACTTTTCAAAAATGGGTGTAATACCCTATTGTAAACTTCATTTAATTTTATTATTTTGTCATAGCGGCAAAAGCAATAGTCACTGAAAATTTCAACTGTCTACCGATTACGGTCCATGAGATACAGCCCGCTGACAGAGACGGACAGACTGCGGAGGCTTAGTAAAAAGGTCTCGTTGCCTCTCTTTGGCTACGGAATCCAAAAAGGTTTCGGAAATTTCCTTACAAAAATAATTCCGCTTTTCCATCTCAGAGTGTGTCTTTAGTATGGTTAAAGCTAAATTCTAACTGCTAGTCGTTGAGATACATAAAACCCAAGATACACAATCAGCGTCTCAAAAACGTCCGCATAAATGGGCGCAATGTGCGCAGGTGTCAATAGTATCTTCAGTCATATTTCAGTCAGTCTTTTTGGGCATTGCTTTAAGTCATGCGTGTAAGGTTGAATTTGCAAAAGAAATGTGTTTTACCATAAGTCATAAGTTCATAACCAGAGATCGGATATTCGGATGCATATTTACCTAAAGAAAATATTAAGCTATGAAAGTATGGAAGCGGCTTTATAAATTATTTGTAATATTTATTAAAAACCCTGGGATTCTTGATTACATAACTATTCAGATGTGTATTAATTTTAAATTAATGTTTAACCCGATACAAATATGTATATGTACTGGAGGAGGGGTGGTTTGTATTAGTTAAAATAAAAAATAAACAAATTACTTATCTAAATTAAGACTTTTTCGATACAAAAGCGCATTCCATGTTAGCCAACATCTCAACTTTAGGTGAATATGCATCCGAATATCCGATCTCTGGTCTTATGTGACGTATAATTGGGGACAGTTTTGAGGATTACTTTTCGGCGAGACTGCATCTTGGGTTTTTTTTGTATATCAACGCTGCTAGTAATAAAAACAAATTGCAATCACCAATTCGTTTATCGTGGTGATTATCGCAAAATCTTCTTTCAATATTAACATTGTGAGATTTGTTAGCGCAGGTTCGCACATTTTGTTTTTTTATCGCGCAATGAATTTACAACTCACGGGTATTGAGCAGAGAATTGAGAATCCAACAGAGCGCATTCCAGCGCATCAAGAAAACACACTTAAATTTTCAACTCTCGGCGCTAAGCAGAACGTTGAAAATCGCAGCGATAAAAATACGCTAACCGTTTAAATTTCGGGACTGTTTCGTGAAGATTACACAATACTCCTATTACATATTAGCGCCTTACCATCTAAAGGAAGACATGACCTTATTCTCAGCTAAGCAACTCCTTATAAGTCGAGGACAACAGTAATAAACCCAGCTACACACAGATGGCCGTCACAATATACTTAGAAATAGCAAGAAAAGCATAACTGCGACCCGTTCGTGGCGCCTGGGGTTAAGCGCCGGCACAGCGCAGCGGTTGCACAATGTTAATCTTTTGTTTAGCTAACGCAGTTCAGCTAACTCGTTCTATTTAAGATTAGCGTAGTTAGCAAGGTTGGTAGACCTGTGAGACTGATTCAGCATCAGAAACGTACTATAGGCTGAGATAAGGTAGACGGGCTGAACGTCGGAAGTATTGACCCTGCCACGTGTCTCAATCCTCAGAATCACTGTCAAACGACCTCCATTGAACTTTTTATAGAACGCTAAAATGGACGGTAGTTTATCAGGAAAATCACCACGCCTGACAGTGCGTAGCGTACGGAAAAATAATGCTGTGCAACCCTCTGCCTCAATCCTCTTATCATCTTTTACTTAAAAATAATCTAATATTGAAGTTTTCTTTGTGACAGTCTAACTTTAGCTAATAAAGTCACAATATAGAAATTCAATGAAAAAGTGCGTGGCGTACGCACAAATAATTATATGCATCCCCCCAACTCAATCCTCTGTCATCTCTTACTTAAAAATGATCTGAACATAAAGTTTTCTTTATGACTTAACAGTTCTGTCTAATTTTAGCTGACACAGCTAATAAAGCGTTACAGATGGTCGTCACAATATAGAAAGTAGCAAGTAAAGCATTACTGCGACCCGCTCGTGGCGCCAGAGGTTAAGCGCCGGTTGCACAATGTTAATCTGACGTTACCTTGACATTCAATTAGGGACTTATTGTTCGTATTTCCAACACTTCCAACCGTTACTTGACAAACTTGGGCATGCGCGAAACACAATAATACTGTGTCATTTGGGAAACAGTCCCAGGAGAAAATGGTGGGATGAGCTGGACGCCTGGAGACAGGGTTGGTTCTTGGTCCACACTAGCTCAAGACATTGTTAAGTTGGGAAGGAGAAAGGGAGGCCTTTGTACTGCGCTGGGACAACAGGCCAAAAACAAATAATAAATTAATTAATTAATTAGAGAAACGTATGGGGTGCGTGCAGGGACCGCATTTTCATACTAGAATTCAGTCAATTCACATTCTAGACAAAATCAAACTGGTTGCTAATTGAATTGTACATATAATTAATTATATTTATGACATTGATTTACACTCAGTAATTATTTTAACTCACACACTGACTCATTACTTGTTAATATTGTAGGAAAATCATACCTATACTTACTTTTACAATGTTTGTAAATGTGTGAACACCATGTATCTATCACAGAATTAATTTATCTGATTGCTTCAATTTGATTCTTTTTACCCATTTTGGTATGGTAATTTTATTCTGGGTGCATCGTTTTCACACATAATCATATAATGAATGTAAATATTGTACTTGAAACATTTTAAAAGAGTAACGGTGGAGTTTCTTGCCCATTCTTCTCCATACGAAACTACATTTTGGAAGGGGCGACTAGAATCAATTCTATTTCAATGTAAATGTTGACGTTCAAAAGTGCCTTTTAAGTGCCTATTTGAAATAAATGCTTTGACTTTGACTTTGACAGTACGACCTGCTCAGGAGTATTTTTCGATATTTTACATGCGTTGTGCGCCCATAAAATTGCAATAATAGCTAAACATAAGTTTTACTAAATTATTTAAAATCGGTATCCGGATGCTAAAATGTAGCTGTATGACTTCCAGATGTTGGATTCGTCTGAGTTGTATCGACGATGAACTGAAAACAAAAAGAATCGTGAATCAGCTGTTCAACTTGCAAGCTGTTTAAACGTACACAATGTACAACGTTAACTGCCATTAAAGTTTCTTTGTTAGAAAATTATGTACCTATGTACGAAAGAGCCATTTTTAGCAGTTTTTGTGTGATGTCAGCAGTCAATTTAAAAATGACTTCGCTGATTTAAAGGACGACTAAGATTTGTTTAGACTAAAATAGGAATAGGGATTCGTGTAACTGTAGACTATAATCTTCTGACGCGCGTCAGTCGTCGGAAACAAAGAGACAGATGTTCCACCAACAACTTCGCATGGTGTAAGATAGCAGAAAGGGTTTAAGACAGTTAAAGAAGAAAGATAAAACATTTATTTGCGGTAAAACATGACGCAAAAAAGAACAAGATGGGGGAAAATTTGCGTCAAATTTTCACAAAACGGCCATCGCTCAGTATAATGTTGTGACCCTATGCCATACAGAGCCACAGTGCTGGTTTTCAGCGACTTCCTGCGTTGACGATTAATTCCGAAATTGTATTAACTTATGTTCTATGTTTTGGTTTTGGTTTCCGCACTTAGTCCTTCAAGTGGACCATTGTGCGTGAGCCATGGCGGCCTTCGGGTGTTATTCTAACCAGCCCACCTCCCTCTAGAAGTTGGTTATAACTCCTGGTCTGTTAAGAATATCCGTGTAACATTTGAGTTCCCCGAGGGTTTCTGTTCTAATCTGGGCTACGCCTGTGCATTCGAAAAGCACATGCGCAACGGTTTCCTCAGCCTTCATGCAAGCCTTGCACAAGGGGCTGTCCGTTATGCCTATTGTTTAGAAGTGTTTGTTTAGCGGGCAGTGTCCTGTGATGGTTCCAGTCACCAGACGCAGATCTTTCCTGTCCAGGCGTAACAGTCGTCTAGTCAGCCTGCCATCCAAGGATGGCATTGCTTCCCTAGACTGCCTGCAGCCTGGTGTATTCACCAACTCTCGGCTTGTGTATGGGTGTATTCCTGAAGCCACCTGCGTAGTTGGTTGAAGGGGATGCGCACGATGGGCTCGGGACCACAGACTGAAGCGCTGGATGCCTTTCTGGCCAGTTCGTCAGCAGCATCGTTGCCTAGTGATCCACTGTGTCCTTTTATCCATTGCAGTGTCACAGTGTTGCGGTTGGCAACTGTTACTCTTTCTAGTGCATTATGACATTCTAGTGCTGTTGTATTAACTTATATACCACTAGCTTTTGCCAGCTCCCGTATGGATGTCGTGACTTATCCCACGGGAACGTACTACCGGAATCAAAAGTATCCTAAGTGCTAATCATATTTGAGTAACAAACATACAAACACATTATAATAGTAGAAACCCAAGAACTGTTGACCACACATTTCTGGAGTTATACCAGACACACAATGCTTACACACTAGGTTAGCTATCATATAACACCTAACATTATATCATGTAACTATCATAACCAGCCGTTCACCTTAACCTAAGATTACCTTAACCTTATACGGTGCGGCCGACAGTTACAGTTAGTCACTTTTATCTCGGAATCTAAGTAAACTGTTCAATTGAACGCTACTTGGTTGGAAATTAGGTCAAATAATATTGGAGAGCTTATAGCGGTGTGGTATAGACTATTATTGATGTCAACGTATCAGGGGCTTGTTGCTAAGTAAAAACAGCCACACAGGTCGATCGCTCAGGTTAAGCTACGCTTGCCGCGGTTGGTCCGTGGATGGGTGACCATCTTTACATACCAAAACCCTTCCGTGCCTCGGAAACCACGTTAAGCCAATTACTGGGTAACATGATACCCCTTGGGTAAGACTGGTTTTCTGACTCTTGGGCTTCTGAAGACCCGTAACTACTGTCAAATATCCATGAATGACAGCCGGGACCAATGGCTAAACGTGCTTTCTTCGGCATAGAGGGTTTTGGTATATAGAGATGGTCACACATCTACGAACCAACCGCGGCAAGCGTAGCTTGAATAAAAAAATCAGAAGTCATTTATTCAAACTAGGCTGAGAGTCAGCTCATTTTGAAAATGACTTAAGACAGTCCCCCAAAATGATTTTCAAAAAAATCAAAATTAAAAGCCATTTATTCAAATTAGGCTGAGAATCAGCACTTTTTGAAAGTCAAAATACATAAGACAGTCCCCCCAAAAACGCCTACCCGTCACCACTTCCTAGTGCTTTAGCTGGGAAGAAGAAGTGATGCAACAAACTCCAGCAGCACAGCTGTCTCCTTCTTAATATCCGTAACTGGGTTCTGGAGTTCAGATAAGTAGTCGCTCCATGTAAAATACTGGTTTTCAGCTGCATCCGGTTAGACTGGAAGCCAACCCCAATAGAGTTGGGAAAAGGCTAGGCAGATGATGATGAGTCTCCCAAAACGCTCGCTATGATCGATCGACCCGCGCGGCTGTTATTACTTTCTCACAACTCCACAAGCCTTCTCACAAAGACCATATTATACGACATATACGGGGACATCCATAAATTACGTCACACGTTAAGGAGGGGGCAACGAAATGTGACATTGTGTGACAAGGGACAGGAGGGGGGTCAAAAGCTTTGTGACGTCACATGTTAAAATCTGAAATACTAAAGTTAGAAATTCATATAATTACCACGAGTAACATAATTAACGCAATACCTCATACATCCCAATTAGAGTATTGAGTTAAAAGCATAATACGATGACCAAAACTATTTTTTTTTAAATAGCTAAATGATATTATTCAGAAAAACGTGTCGACTCAAGCATTACTTTATGCATTTAAAATTGAGTCTTATTGCTTCTGGTAAAAGATTGATTTTTTTTTGGCTCAGTCAGTGGTAGGTATAGCAAAATACATAATTAAAAAAAATACTTATATTAAAAGTTACTGAAATCGATTCAGTAGTCAATTAGGAACAAACAACTTTCAGGTCTTGCGTCCATTCTGTTACACCTTGTATTATGTAAACCAAAAACTTAAAAATATTACTAACTCAATCTATATTTTATAAGGCTTATCTAGATTTTTTTATTTTCTTTTATTGGAATACTGCTGTTTTAATTTAATTCTAAATAATTATGAAATTGGAAAATATGTGACATCACACAAGGGGAGGGGGTTTCACAAGTGTGACCACCTGTGACAAGGACGGGGGGGGCGGTCAAAAAACCATAAAATTTGTGTGACATAATTTATGGATAGCCTCTAAGACCATGTAGTAATAAACAGTCTATTTAGACAACAATAGCATCTGTAATGGCTAGTTAGTTGCTCGACGGTCAAGTACAGTAAATTGACCTATTTACCTCGGTTAGACGTACAAATTGCGCAGGATGGTCGCTCTGAGGGCTTGGCTGCTATGCGGGTCACTCACGAATTTATGACGTAAAAGTTGAGGGACGAGCGATGCTCTGGTGTAGCTGGTAGCTCTCGTTAGGAAATTCTTGTGAGACCAACTTTAAAAAGTGGCAAAAGTATCTACCTAGAGTACTTTTTCAACATATTATGTTGTTGCAAAATAAGTAAATGAATCTGGATTTGAATAAAAAATGTTGTGTTGACACATGAAACAAACATAACTGGCGAAATACTACCTGGAAGCGCTAAGGTAGACCGATTTTCGGTTACAACATATCAAAATCAAATCAAAAGTCATTTATTCAAATTACGCTAAGAATCAGCACTTTTCTAGCGTAAAAATTACAAAGACAGTCCCCCGGCACGCCCGCCCTTCACCACTTCCTAGTGCTTCAGTTGCGAAGAAGTGGCGCAACAAACTCCCCAGCAGCACAGCATTCCCAAATTAGAAGAATATCAACAATAGCCGGAAACCACACACATAGCAATACTGCAAAAGAATTTTGAGCCACCAGGTTTAAAATTCAGCTCACATAAGATAAACTTGGTAACGTTGCATAACGAAGCCAAAATTAAATATACCTAATCTTGTTCAACGGAAACGCCAATGTTTACATTACGAGTTATTTGCGAGGGCTGACTCATATAATATGAAGCGGTCCATTTATTTTCAGGGCTATTATTAATTTAACTGCTTGGTTTGGAATTGGGCACTTCATTTGGGCTTTGGGCACGAGTCTGCTAGCCGTGCGGTTTCCGGGACGAAAAAGATGTCGACATTTCTATTATTAACCTAAACTCTTCTCCATACATTAGTCAATCTAACTAGCCTTTTCTCGACCATGTTGGGGTCTGTTTACAGTATAATTGAGTGACTGCCTATTTGAACTCCACAACCCATTTACTGGGTAATGCGAAATCCTTTGGTAACACTGGTTGGTCAGACTTTCGGGCTTCTGACGACCCGAAACGACTGTCAAAGATCCACGAATGACAGCTGGGACTCCTTCACCGAGTCCTTGACAATTCAAAAGTGCCTGTAAATGGTTTAATTTAAATAAATGCTTTGATTTTGAGTATCCTTTGGTACTGGTTGGTCAGACTTTCAGGTTTCTGATGACCCGTAACGACTGTCAAAGATCCACGAATGACAGCTGGGACTCCTTCACCGAGTCCTTGACAATTCAAAAGTGCCTGTAAATGGTTTAATTTAAATAAATGCTTTGATTTTGAGTATCCTTTGGTACTGGTTGGTCAGACTTTCAGGTTTCTGATGACCCGTAACGACTGTCAAAGATCCACGAATGACAGCTGGGACTCCTTCACCGACTCCTTGACAATTCAAAAGTATCTGTAAATGGTTTAATTGTAATAAATGCTTTGATTTTGAGTTGCCAATTCAGTAGTCTTGCGGCGTATTGCGTATTATTATGTTGCTGGGTTGTCCTACTTCAAGGCAAAGGACTCCCTTCTCTTTTTCCACCTGTCCTGGTCACTGCAATTGTGATCCAATCCTTTAAACTGTCCAGGGGGCTACTCTCTAACTCCGTCAACGAAAATACGGGCCCGTCCGAAAATAGTTCGAAACTTCCAAGAGACTCCTACAGCTGATTAATTAACTTTTTGACGGGTAAAACCATATAGGGAGTAGGGACAACTGTCAAATCGTGTAGTAATTCATTCTTAGTTTGGGCCCCAAACTAGTCATAGGTCCGTAAGTGATACAGATTAGGAAACGCCCGTAACTTCGACCGAAATTACGGATTTCGTGCTGAGAGAGTAAGCCCCCTGGAACCCCCATCTCTTCGCGTATTACAATTAATTGCAATGCCAGTCATTTTCACAGTTCCAAAACATTCAATGCGTTATTTACGTTATCAAGCAGATTAAGTTTTCAAAATACAAAGCAATGGATTAGGAATTTCTTTGTGAAAGTGTCCTACGCAATTCGGGTGATAGTTATCCCGTTTTCTTTTCTTCAGAAGTTCATGACATCTTGTACTATTGATGTCTTTTTTTCTCCTAATAATGCAAAATCTATCTAAGTACTTAAGTAGCTATACGACAACATAAACTATTTATAAACCATGAGTCATATATATGCGCTCCATTTTATTCTGCCCGTGGTATTATGTTGTTAACTATTGTCTCCTTTCGAACAAACTGGGTCAGGATAAAAATACTGTTTACCTTAGTTAGCTTGTGCGTGCTTTGTCGTGGACTTGAATGTCTCAATTGAACACTGACTACGGACCTGGTCATTGCTTGGTTGTGCCGCATTTAGAAAATTGGATGACATTTTGAGATCGGCCAAAATTCCACAATGTCAACCACAAACTCAAATGCAGTTGGGCAGGACACCTGGTAAGGCGCAGTGATGACAGGTGGAGGAAGGCTGTGACAGAGTGGCGTATAAGGACTTGAAGACGAGATTTCGATCGTTCGGCGGCGAGATGGGTGGACGATATTGTTGCCATTGCGGGCAATATCTGGATGAGGCTGGCAGAGGAGCGTGGGGATTGGCAAAAGAAAAATTAGTTCAGCAATTGGTGAATTCGGGCTGTGGATAATGATGATTATAGGCCTGGTTGAACTCGAGACATGCAGTTCAGTTTATATTTCATCTCCACTGTCCTCAAAACGGTCAAGAAAAACATGAACAAACTGGCATGTCTTAGAACAGATCAACTCAGCGTACAGTCGTGCCCCAGTCGTAACAGCAGCGACTTTAAAGTTGTAGGTCGTTGGTTCGAACCCAGACCGGCGCTTCCATCACCACGGCTCTCAAAATGGCGAAGGATACATCGTGAGGAAACCGGCATGTCCTAGAACCAAAAATTCGAAGTCATGTGACATCTACCAACCCGCACTGGGCCCGCGTCCCACTCCCTCTCACAGAGTAGAGACTTGTGTCATAGTCAGAGATCGGATATTCGGATGCATATTCACCTAAAGTTGAGATGTTGGCTAACATGGAATGCGTTTTTGTATCGAAAAAGTCTTAATTTAGGTAAGTAATTTGTTTATTTTTTGTTTTAACTAATACAAACCAAATCCTGCAGTACATACACATATTTGTATCGGGTTAAACATTAATTTTAAATTAATACACATCTGAATAATTATGCAATCCAAGAATCCCGGGGTTTTTAATAAATATTACAAATAATTTATAAAGCCGCTTCCATACTTTCATAGCTAAAAATTATTTTTAGGTAAATATGCATCTGAATATCCGATCTCTGGTCATAGTAGTGGGGACGTTATTGTTTGTGCCATAATCATAAATGGCTGATTATCTTAAACAGTCCGTTCATTGGCCAAGTACTCATAATAAACGGCACACTAATCCTCTAATATGTCATAGTTGTAAGGGAGATTTTAATAAATAAATAATAATAATAAATAATGAAGGATTTTTAAGTCGTCTGACAAAGAGGAAATTTGTAGCACTATTCAGCACCCTAATTGCGTAACACGCGATTAATCATAATCGGTTTCATTTTGACAGTTCAACAATATTCATTGCGTTATTTATGTTGTTGAGCAAACACATTTTTCGAACATATGAAGCAATGGTTTAGCTATCTGTTTCAAAACTAAACCAATTATGATGAATCGTGAGTTACGCAATTAGGGTGCTGGACCCATAGTCCGCCCGTCCGTAAAATACGCGCTAGGAAGTGGAGTTGCGAAGACTAGTCCGATATACAATACAACATCACGCCTGTATTCGTTAAAGGGTGAGGCAGAGGTGTAATAGAACACCCACATTTTGCCAGTTAAGTTAAAATCCCATATAGTAGGGGGCGAGTCTATTGCCGTTAATAGAAGTTCCTATAAGGACGTGACAGTGGCCACTAATCTAAACGATAAGATAGGTGATTATTAGCGGCCCAGGGTCATTAAGTGTGTTTTTTTATACGTCTACTATCTATAGCGTGACCATTCGTTATCAGTGCAGATAAAAACCTATCAAAATTATGTATTTATTCTGGGGAAGTAGTTCTACCTAAAATCCGCGTTCATACCTATACTATATATACTAATTACTAATAATATTATAAAGAGGTACAGTTTGTGAGGTTCTAGGGGGTAATCTCTGGATCTACTGAACTGATTTTCAAAAATCTTTTACTAATAGAAAGCCACGTTATTTGTGAGTATCATAGGCTATATATTAACCTGAAAAAACGGTCGATTGAACAAAAAATAGGGATCCCGTGCGAAGCCCGGACGAGCAGCTTACTATAATAACCAGTGTTTTGCTAAGGCCTACCTATTATTTTTCTATTGAACTCGATTCTGAGCCAATATGGACCAGAATACATCCTAAAGGCGTCAAGCTCAGTGTATGTAAACTAATAATAAAGCGGAAAAGTTTCTTTGAACACGCTAATCTCTGGAACTACCAGTTGGATTTGAAGGATTTTTTTTTGCATTTGATAGGCCAATTCTCCAGAAAGCCGGACCGAACCGAGCCGACTAAATAGAAGCGAAAGTCTGAATAAACGCTACGTGAAAACTAACTAATAGTGCGGGTGGGCGATGTGATGCGATGCGTTGGAAGAAATAAGCTAATCTTAAGGTGAATGCGCAGTGGTAGACCGCGAAATTCAAATTTTCTTACGTTTTTGCAATTTTCAGGTCAGTATCAGGTTGTATCCTGATCAAAATGTGATTTGCGAATATAACAGTTACGTGTTTACAGAATTATAGTCATTAGAATGTCAATATATCTCTTATAAGTTAGATTTCTTCCACAAGCACTTTTCCATAAGAAATTTGTTCTTATGGAACAAATCTAACTTAGAAACATGTATTATTGATTCTAATGATTATAAATCTGTAAATACGTACATTTTATAGTCGCAAATCATATTTTGATCAAGTAACAAGCCGACACTCACCTGAAAATTGCAAAAAACATAGCAAAGTTTGAATTTCGCGCTCTACTACTGCGCATTCACCTTAATATAAAATCGAAGTATTTGCTTGTGGCCAAAAACCTTCGGTAAGCCTTGCTGGTGGTAAGCACCAAAATCGCTCTAAAAGTAGTCATTTACGACTCATTTTGCAATGAGACATCCACCATGGAACTATACACACAGTTACACGACTTTGACTGTCCCCTGAAATGTATTCAAAGTGCACCGAACATAGTATGTTCTAAACGACACGGAATGCATGTGTTTTGTTAGCTAATTGTTTTATTATACACCGCGAGAGTGCCACAACTGCCAGAACGTTTACCGTTCATAAAATTCATTCAGCTCCGAAAGGATAGCGCTAAATGGATGAGTCCTTGAAAGTTCTGCAATGTTTCAAGAGACGTAGAGTGGTTCAACTGATCCCGAGGGGAATATGCCAAGGAGAAGAAGAAGACCAAGAAGACTGACTTCCTAAGTTAACGTAAAACACAACGAACGTGTCTGGTGGCCTTTGGCTGAAACCGTGTAACCAAATTATTCACCCTATTTCAACCTCTAAACTTGTTGCTAAGTAGATGATTGCTACGGTTTCCAAGAAGACCGAAAGACCTGTGACCGTCATAAATATTATAACGCCCGTCTTGAAAAACTGTCATATATGACATGAAGGTATCAAAAAAACACTGTATTTTGAGCAGTCATTAAAATTATTGTGTGACCGTTCACCGCTTTGTTAAGAAACCTAGGCTTTACATGAGGAAGCGGCAGAAACTACAGAAACTACGACTACGCCTGTTACGAACCTTTCGTACTCATTGTGCCTCATTTACGTTCATAAATCTGCTCATACACGCACGCTTGTTGCGAGTACCACGCACCTGACCTGACCTACGCATATGTCCTACTAGGTCGCCCTTCCTTACGGCATCTACCGGATTTTCCGCCTTTTTTGGCGGCATGTTTTTCCAACCACTACCTACGCTTTAGACTTGAGTTTGTCTAGCCGCAGAAATAAACAGTTTTAACTCCTCAATAACTAGGAAGGCCATTTCTTACCTCACAGAATCTATCAATACCAAAAAACTCCATTTGCCACAAACATTGTATAGACAGCCCGTCGCATCCAAAGCGCTAATCGACGCAGAATACTGTGTATTGTTACCTAATTGTTGTATTATATGCTGTGAAGTGGGCCAGCGTTTGCGAAAACGGCGCTTGCGCAATGCCCGATGGACTGTGGGGCCTGTGGCTCAATATTTTAGATGTGACTGATATGATAGTGTTTCGGTTCCCAAAAATTACGTGACTTTAATCTAAAGACCGTTTTATTTGAATTGGTAATTGCATATTTAATGCGGCACAGATTTGACTGGTGAAAGAATGAAAGTAATGTCTGGACTTTAAAGGAGATGTTCGGCTTCTTTTGAGGGCCAGTCACTTGGAAAATACCATCGTCATCTATTATACGCACTTAAGATAAAATTACCAACATTCAAGTGCAGCCAAAAACAATGCTATTCAAAGACACATCCACCAATCCGCACTGGACTCGTGTGAGGCCTGTGCAGCAGGAATAGGGGAGTTATAGGCTGATTATTTATGTATGTATATCATTTTGTTTCATGTATAAAGAAAGGATGTGTTGCAGATAGTCCAGACCAGAAATTCCTAATCCATTGCTTCATATTTTTGAAAAAGACTGCTCGACAGCGTAAATAATGCAATGACTGTCAAAATAAAAAGCATTGCATTTACAATCGTGTGTTATGCAAATAATTAGCTGCAGTCCATCAAACATTGAAACACTAGTCTTTCTTCATATAAAACTTATTCAAGATCAGCTGTTCGCCTATTAACATCCTAGGTGATTGACCAGCTCCTCACTTATGATTATTTAATTGAACGTGTAGCTCGTGATGTTAAGTACATTACATTCAATATCAATTGAGGAAAATTGCTCAACAACTCATGTTCAAGTGGGTACTTGACACCTGTAGACTGTCGGCAAACTGTTTCATGAATATAAAATAGTCAATCAACTCAGCCTATCGCAGTCCACTGTTGCTGGACATAGGCCTCACCCATGCTGCGCCTCAACACTTTGTCCTTCGCCTTCCGCATCCAGTCTGACCCAGCCACCTTTGTAAGGTCGTCGGTTCACCTAGCTGGATAGCGTCCTACACTACGCTTGCCGATACGCGGTCTCCATTCCAGGACTCGTCTGCTTTCATCGGCCATCGGTCCTTCGACAAACATGGCCAGCCCACAGCCACTTCAGCCTGGTTACTCAGCCGCACTGGTATATAGATCGGGTTAAGCGATACTTGCCGCGGTTGTGACCATCTTAGCATACCAAAACCCCTTCGTGCCTCATAAAGTACGTTGATCAGTTGGTCCCATGGCATTCATGGATCTATGACAGTTGTTAAGGGTCGTCGGAAGCTCGAAAGTTTGAACCAGCCTTACCAAGGAGTATCGTATTATATTTATCTACTGTGGTATTACACAGTAACTGTATTGTAGAGGTCAGATAGACAGTCGCTCCATGTAAAATACTAGTATTCAGCTGCATCCGGTTAGCCTGGAAGCTGACCCCAACATATTTGGGAAAAGGCTTCGGTCTTGATATGTAAACATGGTCAACCATCTTCGGACCAACCGCGGTAAGCGTAGCTTAACTTGATCGATAAACTCGTGTGACTGTTATTACTTAGCCACAAGCTACTATAACAGCCTCCGGTTATATTTTGTAATGTTCATAAATTTATTGTTTTTTTTTTTCTCTCATTTTCAGGTATGGCACAAAGGGTGCTTCAAATGCCAGGAATGCGGCATGACACTCAACATGCGTACCTACAAAGGATATGGAAAACTCCCATACTGTGAATCGTGAGTATATTTTTCTTATCATAAACGGTTTTATTTAGCTTGCCCTGTTTGTTGTTTGGGTCAAATTTAGTACTTAAAATTTTACCTCCTTCTTGTTGGCAGATTGATCTGATATTTGGTACACACTTTTAGTTTTGATAACAACACAATTTATCATTGTAAATCCAAGATGGCCGCCGCTACAAAATGGCCGATTACACATTTTTTCACAACCCCCTCAATATGGGTATCAAATGAAGGGGCTTGATTATTAAAATACTGTAACTATGAAAAAAATAAAAATAAATAGAATGTGAAAAATTAAGTAACGAAATAAAAACTCAAAACTTGAAAATAAAATAAGGAAAACTTAATTTAAACAGTTTTAATGAAAATAATGATGTAGATGTACTAAAAGCTAAAAAATAATTCGGTAGGTCCTAGGTATCAGTCATCACACCAATTTCCTCATCAGCCTAGGGCATTAAGGCACTGGTAACTTTAAATATTGTCGTTATGAGCGATAATAGGTCTTATTGCAATCCAATATCGGTTAAAATCTGTTGTAATGAATTCGAACAATAAATGAGCAAGCATTGTAAAAATGCAAATAACATCGTATAAAATTAGATATTAACTATTTAATAATAAATAATCCATCACTGGATGCAGTTTGGCATTTGGAATTTTATGGTATATTTTTTATTATAATTGTAATTGTTATTTAAGGGATAAACTGGTTTTAAAGACAATTAAGAGGTGACTTGATGATTTTTTGATGCATTAAAGTATGTTTAATTATGTTTTGAGTTCCATCACTCTATGCAAAAAAGACTTGAAAATATCATATATAGTTTTTTGCTTCCAAAATTATTTACGGTTAAAGAGCTACACTGGTTTTAAAAAAAATCGTGGGGGCGCGGGTGGTCGCAATTCTAACCTAATCTAACCTTTATTCGGTCGGTAAGCAGTATGGTGTAGTTCACAATTTATCGACAGATTACAATCTCCCGAGATAGATTATAATCTAACGGTCTTTACAATTTTACGGTGACTTGCGTCGCTGATGAGCCCTGTCGGCGAAGAGTCCTGTCTGCGAAGAGTCCCGTCGAAGTAAAGTCTTGTCGGTGTTCAGTCTGTCGGCGTAGTGTCTGTCGGCGTTTAGTCGTACATTGGATTAACGCACATGTCTATTGGAGGGGTAACCAATTAGTGAAGCTGTGTGGACCTCCCCATTCATTCAGACTCTGGGCTGCTACTAATTCCAGAAATATCAAATAACCCATTAACAGTTTGCCCGACATGGGAATCGGACCCAGGACCTCTAGCTCACTTGTAACACTTACTTCCACTAGACCAACAAGGCAGTCCAATATTCTTGTCGATGAATAATGATCTAGGTTGACGCATTTTCGTTTGTACACTTAATCCAGGGACACACTTTATAGTACAAATATAACGAATGCAGGTGTTGAGATAATGTGGGTACCTAAAGGATGATTTCCACCAAATGGCTCGTATCGCATTGGATCGAAAAGGATACGAACGCATGCGGCGACAGCCGATCGCGTCCGGCAGGATGTCGACGCATACGATCGGCTCCATACTTACGCGAACGTATCCCGTTCTGCGCCTAATCAAATAGTTTCATTCCTACCGTGTTGACGTGTTCTAATTTGTTATATCATAAAGACCGTAGATTATGCTTTTGCACCAAACAAATCAAATTTTCTTCTAAATCTATGATTAAGTGACATCTGCTGCGTGTGCACTTTTGAGAATAAGTGGTGCCACCCGGCCACGGCTTCGAATGCACGCGACGACAGCATAAAGTATCCGATCGGATACGACGACAGGCGAACACAGCCGATCTCGCGTCGCTGCATACTTTCGGCTATGAATGCTACGATCGCGTGTCGCGGAAGAACCACGCGGTCAAGCTGCTATGCGCGACTTGGTAATTTAGACTTTAAACATTGTAGGTACGTACGATTTAATATCGTTTAAAGATTGTGTGTGAAATCCGTTCCGATCCGATGCGATACGAGCCGTTTGGTGCAAATCATCCTTAAGGCTTCTTATCATTCCCCCAAACATTCCAATCAAACATAAAACAGTCGCCATACAGTTTCACTTTCGATCCAACAATAATATGTAAATTCGGCCCATTGCCTAATGTTAATAGGTGGGTTTGACCAGCCTATTCAAAGCACGCACAGCACACATAAGGTCAAGGTCGCGAACACGTTTTTAATAGCTTTTAACCGACTTGCGTGGTGTTAAAGAAATTAATTTTTGATTAATTACTGATAAAAAGGCGTGGTCTTAGGGAATGCTCGTGAGCTCATGCCGTGTTAAAAATATTAGCCAATCAGCGACGTGGGAGCGGGGTTGACTGCCCAGCACCGAATTTAAACCATTTTGAATGAAAGCTAATCCATTGCTGCATTATTTTCGAAAAATTTACTGCTCCACAAGGTATATATATAACGCAATGAATGTTGATGAAAGCTGTTCCTACTTCTTCTTACCGTGTCGATAGCAATCTAAATACAGTCAGCCCAGAATTTGGCTACGATCTTGGCACTTTCAGAAGCGTCCATCAGATCCTGTAGCGTGCAGACCACAAGACACGCTGGACAAGATATTAAGTGCCCCATTGTTTGGTACCATTCCTACTGTTGGTACGCTATTGCATCCCTTAGTGTGCATCCGACGTACGACGGGAGTAAGGGTTGCTAATACCTACGTTTTCCAATTGACAGGTACACTCCAATGTGTACTTAAACCCAAAATTCTAATTTTTCCATCACCATAAAGATGTTTTTCATTTGACAATTGAGGTTAATTTTATAACCTCAATTGTCGTTCATTATTTAAGCAATCATTGTTAGAAAAAGTGGTGTGAACCAAAGTTCTGAAATCTTCTAAATACAGATAAATGTGTTACAAATTCCCCTTGGTGAGTGATTTTATAAGAAATCAACCTGAACAGGGTTTGTTTACGCTTTTATTAGATGCTTTTGGAAGAGACTATAGTCAGTCTATGCGTGCTGGAAGCCATGTCACTGTTGCTAACCCCTCTTCTGAAATAAATGGCGATTCTTTCATACACCATGTCCATATTCGGGCATAACTATTTTTTTTCCTGTTTACAGGTTGAAATAAGTAGAATAATAATGAATAATGGCAAAAAGCAAGAATAATATTGAAAAAACTACAGAAAATATTAGGTATGAGTCACATTCACATATTACTGCCTCGTTGGTCTAATCACGGTAGTCGCAAGCGCTCCTGTAGAGCATGAGGCTCTGGGTTCGATTTCGAAGTCGGGCAATGTGTCATTGGGAGGAATTTCTCATTAGCAACCCAAAGTCTGGATTTGTGCGCGGTTGAAGGCAATATGCTCGCCCCATGGGCCGACATGGGTCTTAAACATAACTGACGAAATGTGGCTTTACTGTAGCTACACCTCTGCGTAACCCTTCGGTCATTACAGGCGTAAAGTTAGGTTATGAGTCCCATGTTTGTTTGTCAAGAGTTCCTACATCAGATCAACTCGACTGGTTCCAACTTGAATGAAATAAGTGAATCACTGATTAACGTCACAAATATGCTTGTTGTCTGAAGAACGGCGTCAATTCAAAATCAAAATCAAAAGTCATTTATTCAAACTAGGCTGAGAGTCAGCTCTTTTTGAACGTTAAAATAAAATTACATAAGACAGTCCCCCCAAAAACGCCCGCCCTTCACCACTTCCTAGTGCTTTAGCTGGGAAGAAGAAGTAGCGGAACAAACTCCCCAGCAGCACAGCTGTCTGTTAAGTTAGAAGAACTTGATTCTATACAATAATAGGTAATAAAAATTACGAAACAAAAAAAAAAAACATAAAATTTGCCATATGTCAGCTAGCACACGCCAATATACCATCAAAAATTGAAAACTAAAAATAATAGAAAATTAAAATAAAACGTAAACAGAACTTCCAATCTAAATAAAAGCCTCTAGGCATAAAGGGCATGCCCGCTTACATATGCAATTCTGCATTATGCAAATATAGCTATAAGTAACTTAAAGTAACCAAAGTTAAACTAGGTCCTCTGGACTAAAATTAATAAAAACTTAATACAATTAACAATAACAAAACCATGGTCAGCAAGACGACCAGTCACCACGAGCAGCACCCGTTCACGAGCATAACGCAAAGATCAGCCATTACCCCCCTCGCCATATTTGAGGGAAGGAGGCAACCCGACCCCCGACGTTACCGCAAGCAGTGACATCTAAGGGAGCATGACGAACTTGCTGCCGGTTGCACTGGCAAGAATAATCATGAATTGTCGAGGTCGCTAGCTAACTACATATTGCAATACTACTCATTAAAAAAAAAAAAACATTGTAATGAGTAGATTAAGTCAACAAATAAATGAAAAAAAAAAAGAAAAACTGAATTATACAGTCAGATAAAAAAGCAATTATATGAAATAACATAATGATATAACCTGTCAGTGGGTAAGCTAATCCTGGTGAAAGAACACAAACATTGTCTTGAGTTAATCACAGCGACCAACAATTTTATCTCTCAGAGAAACTCTAGAACCTAGTTGGTAAATTGCTCGAACAGCTCGTTTTTGAAGAACAAAAATATTTTGAATGTCAGCGGCTTTGCCCCACAGCAGAATGCCGTAGGACATAACATTCATATAATAACTAACGGATACGTTTTTGTACACTTTTAAAGCATATTTAGGAACTAACTGTTTTCACGGTTGTACTTCGTTGGTAATGTTAAAATTACATATGACTTTATGAGAACGTGGTTTAAATTTTTTTTTAAGATTATCAGGTAAACAGAGGGTGGCTCAACTGATAATCTTTTCACCACGTTCTCATAAAGTCATTTCGTAACTTCCCCCCATAATATTAATTGAGTATAATTGTCATGTTCTTATTGGAGCAGTGGTGGTCCTTGGATCTTGACGAGAGCTGTCAAAAGTATCAATCCCTTTAGTGATTTCTTCAACCTAAGCTTTGTTATTCTAAGAGAGAGGCGGCGCACGTGAGGGACAAGCAATATATGCGCCCTCACGGCCGTAGTCGCCGCGGGAGACGCCCTGGGTGTCGGGAATCCCAGGCTGATTCCCGGCCACCGTAGGCGCAGGCTTGCGGACGGCGAGTAATAAGTAGCTCGCTGTTCGGTAAGGACCAAGCCCGGGTCGACGGCGCGTTGTGTTCCACGCGCGCCTCAAAGAGATGTCAGCAGCAACTGGTGGGGTCCGCAAGGGCCGATGCCTGCCAGGGGTGCGGGTTGTTCGAAAGAGATACCGCGGCCCCTGGAACACAGGCAAGTGAGGGAACACGGGTGGGTTTTAGTCAGTAAAAGTCTGACACGCTCTCCTGCTCCACCCAGAGCGGGAGAAGTTATTTGATGATTTCCTACCCAAAAAAAAAAAGATCCTAGTGATGCTAATGCTGATGTAAAGCTTGAATTACATTTACAACCATATAGAGATTTTAATATTATTTTTTATGCTAATTCAGTTGATTTATGTTTTCTGTTTTGCTATTCTATTTAAAAAGCCTTGAAATTATATAAAATGGTCAATATAATTAGCATAACAAATATTATTAAAATCTAGATTATCATTATAAATGTAATGCTTGGTCAATCTCTGTCATCAGTGGACAGCTCCCTCCTCGCAAATTTTCACGGTGAAATTTTTACAGAACCGACAGTATTATGAATTATGCTCCGTGGAATAGAGTTTACATGATGACATAAATCGGCAGTACCTGTTGTCGGAATGTCAATAGTTTTCCTCATCAAATTCCGAGACTCTTAGACTAGACAATCCGCGTATTCTCATTTTTCATTATCTTTGACGGTAAAACCGGTTTATTTATGTGTCGTTATTCATAGCAATTACTTGCTTACTCACAACATAGTTGTTACGCTACACTGCGTAATGTGTGAATCATGCGCATGCAATGGCAAGGAGTTTATTTTACAAAATATACATTGAAATATCAGTCTTTTTTAAATTGGTGTACACACGGCTACACATCAAGCTATACATTTCTAGTTTACGCTGATCTCGCATTGTACGGAAATCCTATACAATGCGAGATCAGCTAATACTGTACGCGCATGGCGTACGTGATTGTCTTTGCGGGCCCAGTGCTGGTGGATCCAGCAATCCACACTAGGTCCGCATGCTGGATTACGGCCTATTAGTGCTCAAACGTCTTCCGTGTAGTGTCGGACATTAAGAATAGCACCATCCCATTTCTTCCTGTGGGTGTCGTAAAAGTGACTAGAGCCGGTTTTTTGATCCGTAATTAACTCTACCAAAGGTTATAAATGGTAACTAATGGTTAAATTTCGGCAAAATGTGTTTTTTTATCGACCCCCTTATTCATAAACGATGATTAAAGTTAAGTAATGAATAGCGTCTGTTTAACCATACATTTTTGACGTTTAAACATCATTTAACTTTAATCATCGTTTATGAATAAGGTGGAATAACTAACTATTAGTTAAAAATATTAACCACCCGATGTTGGAGGGTCAAACAATATGGCGGACGGTTAACTCAAACACAACATCTGTTTTGCACATTTTATAGTATTACTGCCGCATTTGCTCTGTGCAAAGGTATATTGTTACTTGTTTGATTGTTGCCTATTTCCTGACATTTTTAAGAAGATGCTTGGCGATCGAGGTGAAAATTTAAGAACAATAAACTCGGAGCGAAAATAGCCGTATTTCAATCTCGTGTTATTTTATTTAATTTTAATGCAGATTATAATAAAGTTTGACAAAAACACAGTCAAAAAAGACGGATCGTTACAAAATCATTACTAGAGAGATTTCTATTTCTACGAAGAATAGACAGTGCGTTTTCAATACAAAGTCACATTTCGTTTCTCCATTTTTGACATCGCACTGTAGATATCCTCCTACAAGCTGTCATTTTGTCTTTCGTTTCTAACGATCTTTGACTAGGTCCTTTTAAATTTAGACTATTTGAGAAGAATATTTCTTCCCAAACTGTCAAAATCACACTGACAACAAACTTTCTACTCGACGGCCACAAAGTATATACGATTATCTACAAAATCATGATTCGTTTAGAACGCATAACTGTGATAATTAAAAGAAAAATCTTCTAGTAGTGTACATCATTTAGTTAATAGTCATGTCTATTCTTCCGTCGACAAATCGGTGCTCGTGCTAAGCCTGCTGGACATAAGTTGGGCTGGTCGTATCTACTTATTTCATAGGAGACGTGTACTGAGCTTCGCATTGTATTGAAATCGTTGGTGGGATCGCCAACTGCGACTCAAAATCTCTCTATACAGAATGCGTGGCTGTAAAACAAATGAACAGCGCAGCTAACTTGGTAATCCTCTAGGTATACGTCGTACGTAGCAATGGACGGTAGACTTTACTCTGAGTAGACCAATGTCACATTATTCAATGTCAAATTGAAGCGCATCATGTTGTGAACGTAATTTCTAATCGCATTTATTTCTTGTAAGTGGATAAGGCTGTCTCGGCTTATATATAATACATATATATCTTTTAATCCCCTCTGGTGTACCTTATTGGTGCATTATACTTATGACACATGACATCACCTTCTTTCCTCGAGAGTTGGCAGAGGTGTACCTATAGTTAGAGAATACAATCCCGAGTATGTTTTCCAATCCCGGGATTACGGGATTTTTGATACGTAATCCCGGGATTCCGGGATTAGACTATGTAGTTTTTAATTGGGCAAAACTGAAAAAAATAATTAAATAATTTCTTCTTTTTTTTTTTAATATTGATGCCCAAAACAAATCACATTATAGTACGAAAATAAAAAAGAATAAATAAAAAAACAATTTAGAACAAAAAAGATCAAATCGCTCCAGCATTGTTAAAACTATTCCACCTGGTTTTAAAGTCCACAAGAACTGACAGCTCTTTTCTATGTTCAATTTTCACATATTATGTATTTTTGAAGTACCTACTGTTTCATTTTTCAATTTCAATCTTTTGAAATACACTACAACTTTGCGGATCCTTTATCAGCTCATGAATGTTTTTTTCATCTTGTGTTAACTCTGGTGTAAGTGTCCTCGCGCAACATCATTTTGAAACTAGGCCTGTTTGTGGTAATCCCGAAAATCCCGAGATTAGCCAAATACAGTCTCGGGATTTTTGGGGTCAGCAAATATAGTACACCCACGTCTCGCCGGTTATCTCTCAAGTCCCATGTAATAGGGGGCCGAGTCTATTAGCATTAACCAGGCACCAATGCCCCCATAGGAAAATGGCGTGAGTTAGACGGCGTATGTAAGACCCTCTTAAACCCTAGAAAGAGACGAACTTTTCTATACAATTCTAAGAATACTGTCAAGTGATGTAACAACGCGTAACACGCAGAAAAACACGTTTGTTACGTATATTACGTCAAAACGGAGTGATTTCAATGCAAATGACTAACTGGTCAACAACTCGTTAGTAATTATGCAACGTGACGCATATTTTATCCCGCTATGGTCGCTCTGAGTAGCTGGAGTCAGAAGTATCGATATTTCACGTATTACTAATATCGATACCTGTATAGAGTCAAAAAGAGAGCCCAGCTTACATACATACGCCAGGATGTCGAATCGAAAATGGCACGTTTTTAAAGACTAATTTGCCTTGCCCCCGACACCAAACAGCTGTCGGAAGAATAGGGGTCGTCTATTTGATTTAAACTGACATTTGACTGACTCATTTAATAAAATTGATTGTTGTTCGATGCAGCACGGAAGCAACAACAGCAGCAGCTCGAGTCGAAATTTTTGTACCCATTAAAAAATCGTAGTCAGCACGATTTCTTTAAATTGCGTAGCGAAATATAGGTGAACTACTCACACCTCAGTCACTCTTCGGAAAAAAATAAGCGACATAAAATGTGTCATTAAAATGTATGATATCGTCGGCCTAATTCGTTAACCTGCTAAGTCCATTTTTCGACAAACTGCTAAATAATTGTTTTTCTAAATTTTATAAAATGTGTATAAGTTATGCTGCTACATATATTGTTAAAATATCAAGAAAAATTATGGAAACCAACGGGATTTTCAGAATTTTGATTGCTAAATTAATAGAGATATTATTCAGATTTTTCTTTGTCTTGTAAACTATGTCAAAATGAACTTAGCAGGTTAACGAATTAGGCCGACGATATTATAAAAAAATGTATGTCACTAAAAAACGTATGTCATTAAAATAAATATGCTGTTAAAACTATGTATTATAGTAACGACACTACTCCAGGATCGATACTTTTCTCCCTTCCCTAGTCTGTTATGAGGTCTGCAATTCTGCATTTATTAGTAATTATGTCTGTCTGTTTGTCATCAATGGGTATAGTTGCAGTTAGCTTGTGTAGATCTTGGACTGATTCTCATAGCAAATAACTAGACTAAATAACGAGAAAAATCTGAAGGTGAAAATACTATTAAGAAGTGAAGAGTCATCATCATTATTACAATAGTGGTGCAACCGCCGATCATGGGGTCCTGGGTTAAATTCCCAGGTCGGGCAAAGGCGTTATTGGGTTAATCTATCTGGAAATTAGTGAAGTAGCTGCTCGGTGTCTGGATTTGGGCCCAGTTGATGGCAATAGGCTAGCCCCCTATTACATGGAATTTAAAACCATAACTAGCGAAATGTGGGTCCTACAGAACCTTTTTTTACCCAACTGCGCGCAATCGAAGACAGGATTATGATTTGCAAGTCGATTAAAAAAAACACGTGGGTTTAGTCGTGAATCAAAATATTATGATAGGGACCCGGCAATGTTGCTGATAAGATTACAGACTACATCGATACTACATTACTGTACCAGGCTTAGCACGAGAGCCGTAGCGAAGCGTTTTGTCGACGGAAGAGTAGACAAAAATGAGATTTCCGTGTTGAATGTTAATAGTTTTTTTTCCGTGTTGACTGTTAACAGTTTTGAACCGAGAAATGTAGACAAGCGATTTCTATTGAACGCTAGAGTAGAAATAGACACAGCTCTTTCTATACGAAGGGACATTTCGTTTCTCCATTTTTGACATCGCATCGTAGAAATCCTTCTACAATCTGTCATTTTGTCTTTCGTTTCTAACGATCTTTGTCTGGGTCCTTTTTTATGTAGATTATTTAAGATGAAAGTTTTCTATCCCAAACTGTCAAAATCACACTGACAACTGACAGTTGTGGCAGTGTCAGAAAACTTTCTCTGTCTACACAGGACGTCATTTTTGTCTACTCTTCGTCGACAAAACGGTGCTCGTGCTAAGCCTGCTGCAGGCTTAGCACAAAAACCGTAGAGAAGCGTTTTGTCGACGTAAGAGTAGACAAAAATGACGTTTCCGTGTAGACAGTTGACAGTTTTCAACCGAGAAAGGTAGACAAGCGATTTCTATTCTACGGTAGAGTAGATATAGGAAGCGTCATGCTAAGCCTGCTGGTGCTGATAACGATCAAATACACCAATGCAATGTAATATTGTGTTGTAAATCAAAGGAAATGTCTATTATTTGGTAATATCCTTAAATTTCACACTTGCAACGTTTTCTTACGAAATTTTCCTTTAAAGTTTCTTAGTGTATTATTTGACTGGCCTTTGTTTGCGTCCTCGCCCGCGTGAAGTTCGAAAATTTCCCATGGGAACGTATTACCAGTTTATGGTTTTATATGTGTGCCCAATCAATCTAAAAAGAACTGTATTTCGATTTCTGTAATGTTCTTATTTCAAAAACAGGCTCGATGATGGTTTAAATTAAACCATACCTAAAAGAAAACGAATTTGAATATTAAATTATCAAGAAACAATATAATGTCTCTCTCTAAGAGCTGATTTTTCGATAGTCCGATAACTTTTATCTGAGGAATAAATATTGCAGTTTGACAGCGTTTGTACAGAAAATATGTCAAACTGTCAGATTTATTCTTAAAATTAAAGTTATAGACTATTGAAAAATCAGCACTTAAGGCATCAAAAGGTAATAGAAAGGCGGAGTTAATTACGTTTAATTATTATTAGAATGGTTGGAAGTATGGATAGTCAGTTTGCTTGAACTTAGGTGTGAGGGGCTGGGTCATAAACGATGATTAAAGTTAAGAGATGTTTATACGTCAAAAATGTATGGTTAATCAGCCGCTAATCATTACTTAACTTTAAGCAGCGTGTGTATATAGGGGGGGAGAAGTGTAGTGATAAGATATTTAACTTCCTTTCTTTCAAAGATGATAAATTAAATAATTATGGCATAGCAGACGGTGCCAGGGACATCGACGCTCGATCTGTTACTTTGTTACTTGTTGTTTTAGTGTAGAAAGCGTAAATTAAATTCATAATTAAAGTGAATCTAGTCGACAGTTTTTCCATACAAACTTCGGGAGTACTCCACGGTTCGACAATGTACATCAAAAATTAAACATAGTATGGTTTTGTCTCATTATTAATATTGTTTGTACGGAAACAGAATACTAAAATAAAAAAGCCATTAAAAAGTTATGAGTGAAAGATTAGTTTTTCTTGCTAATTTAACCTAACTTTAAGCGTGTTTAAGTAATAAAAGAAGTGTAAAATCTCCAAAACCAAGTAGGTACCGACAAACTTCAATTATCGAAAAGTTCAATAAACTTTATTGGTCAATGATTTATGCAGTGGTTTTTTCATAAAACCCGATCTTCCGAAGGACTTTTCTTAATTTTTTTACGCTCCTGGTTTACTATAAATGATCCTGCATCTCACTCAATAACGTTTTGCGTGTAGACTAGCCTCTAACTGCTCATCACCGATACTACCTCTGTCTGACACGAAGCCTGGTGAGACAGCATGATTTTTATCCAGGCCCACCAGTGAGTTCGAGCCAGCGACTAGATTCCCCTTAATTATCGTATAAGTCCTTGACCTTACTCAACATTCGTGTAAATTGCATATGAATTACAAAACATTACGCATTTAAACATACAGTAATCAGCGGTAATTAGCATAAAATTGTTGATACTTGAATATTAGCATAGAATATGATGTGTTGTGAATGATATTAGTAATGGTCACGCTTTGGTGTGCGCTAAGGTAGGTAACGCGCGAAAATTTAATTTTCTTAGGTTTTTTTTTTATTTTGCAATTTGCAGGTATATGTCAACTCAACTACTAACTCTTAGGTGGAGGTTACGATAAAGTTCGTATACCTATAGGCTCCTGCGTACCCCGAGCAGTCAACCCCGCTACCAACCTGGGGCCCAAATCTGCTATTTTTATAAATTCGTCATTCCAACACGATCCCATTGTCATTTTGCTAAAAGTTCGTAATCTGCTAAATTCATAATGGTCGATCATTGGTCGGTCAATGGTCTCGTAATAGAATTGTGTCATAATGGCATTTTCGTATTGCCATTATTATAAAACTCGTTAGTAGAAATGATTTTCGAAAAACTACTCAAACTCAAACTCAAAGCATTTATTTCAAATAAACCAATTACAGGCACTTTTGAATTGTCAAGGTCGGTGAGATAGAAAGATGAAGCTAGTTGCCCATTCCAAAGCGTAGGTACCTATGGAGAAGAACGGGCAAGAAACTCCATGGACACTCTTTTTAAAATCATGATTTTGTTACAAACAGTTGGTTACATCATTATGTTGAATTTATCAATGTGAGAACGATGTAAAAAGACGTGCACATTACAAGCGTCCGTAATTAAAACAAAACAAAAATAAAATAACAATTTAGAAATTAAAATAAGCCGTGGGAGCTAAGAGATGACCAGTCCCTACTGGCGGCGCCCGTTCACGAACATGACGTATGGATCAGCACCATTCAGCTCAACCATTTTGAAGGTACCATACTACTAAATTTGAACATTTATTCATGCCAGATTTCATTTATCCTATATATTTTTACATATTATTTATTAGTGTTATGAGCAATCTAAAGTAGTAGGAAGTTCGTAAATTAAGTCAGTCATTCATTTGTCATTATGTACGAGATTATCAATAAATGCCATTTCTTTCAATGGAGTGTCAGTGGCTGACCATTGGAAAGTCATAATGACGCCATTTTATTAGTAGATTACCAAACTTGTCAAAATGAACAATTATGAAATCAATGATAGACCATTCTGACACTATTGTAATAGCAGACTTGAGGCCCTGCTAACTGACTTATGTTCTTTCAACTAATAGCAGATTCCTATAATTTACGGACTGTTATTGGTTAATCTTAAGACTCTAGTATCTTTATCAATAATGCAGCTAGGACCTCATAGCTTTGCATAGTAGATCCTCCCATATGGAAGTAGCTAGCACAGGTAAAATTTACTTATGAATCTACTAGGTGTAGCCTGTGGCTTTGCCCGCGTGGGATGTTGAAAATTATCCCACGGGGACGTACTACCGGGGTGAAAACTATCCTATGTGTTAATCCAGGTTATAAACTATCCGTGTGCCAAATTTCATTCAAATCTGTTCAGCCGTTTTTGCGTGATTGAGTAACAAACATCTTCACAAACTTTCATATCTATCTATATAAATAAAATGAAAAGTCCTGACTGACTGGCTGACTCATCAACGCACAGCCCCAACTCTTGGACCTAGAAAGCTGAAATTTTACACAGAGTTTCCCTTTATCATGTAGACAAGGAATTTCCGAAATTCAACCCCTAAGGGAGTTAAATAGGGGATGAAAGTTCCGCGCGGGCGAAGCCTCTAGCAAAACCTAGTTTATAATATTAGTAGGATTTAAATGCCTAGTTTGGCAATAAAAAATGCTACCATTGGTAAGGAAAACGATCCATTGTTGTTGATAGGAACCGGGCTATTATTGATCGAATAAGCCGGGAATTAATTAACTATGTGTAACCATTTAAAAAAATCTACACATGGTAAAATAAAAATAAAAATATAATAAAACGTAAAATAAATGCTTGACATTAATAAATTATAAAATACCTCAAAAAGCACCCCATGCTTTTTAATTGAACTTAAATTATTTTCTCCTTTTTTAGTTTGGTTTTTAAGCGTGTTTTTTAGTTTTTTTAACTATTATTTATTTTCTATTTTTTAGTTCTGCTAACTACAAAAACGTGATTTTTTTTGGTTTTTTTTTCTATTTTTTTTTTAATTATTGAATTGTCATCGGTCCTCGACAAGTTTACAAAGTTTCAATTAAATCTGACCGTTTAAAGTGGGTCAAAATCGCGCTCAAAGGAGTCGGTTACATACAAACAAACAAACATACAAGTGAAGCTAATATTAGGTCTTTACCTATGAAATTGCCGTTTTGCAGTACTGGCCATTTCAAATCAAAATAATTTTTGTTTGGGTAAGAATTCTAATTTCAAATTAATTTTATTTTAAAAACATGGATTTTTTTTTCCAAAAGTAGTCATTTGTTTATTGATAAGTGTTACATTTTCATCGCATTTCAATCTTTTTCGTCATCATGGATACGTTAAAAATTCGAGTAATTATGGAATATGAGTACCGTCGTGGCAGCAACGCGGCACAAGCGGCACGCAACATCAACGACGTTTACGGAGCTAACACTACAAACCAACGCACCACCTGTTATTGGTTTGCTCGCTTCCGTTCTGGAAATTTCGACCTGAAAAATGAACCTCGCGGTCGTCCGAAGACTTTGGTCGACAATGACGAATTAAAGGCGATTGTGGAAGCTGATGATACACAATCTACGGCTGAATTAGCAGCAGCTTTCGACGGTAGCGTCAAAACAATATTGGTCCATTTGCGTCAAATTGGCAAGGTAAAAAAGCTTGACAAATGGGTGCCCCACGAACTCAATGATCGTCAGCGCAAAGTACGCGTCGAGACGTGCCTTGCACTGCTCAACAGACACACAAATGAAGGAATTTTGAACTGCATTGTTACCTGCGATGAAAAATGGATTCTGTTTGATAACCGCAAGCGCTCAGCAAGTTGGTTGGATCCTGGTTCAGCACCTAAACAATGCCCTAAACGAAAACTTACCCCTAGAAAAGTGATGGTCACTGTTTGGTGGTCTAGCGCCGGTGTGATTCATCACAGCTTCTTACCAAACGGGGTGAGCATTACTGCAGATGTGTACTGTGAAGAACTGAACACAATGATGGAGAAGCTGGCACATCTCCAACCAGCATTGGTCAATCGCTCGTCTCCGCTGCTCCTGCACGACAACGCGCGACCTCATACTGCACAGCAGACGGTCTCCAAGTTGCAAGAACTGGGGTTGGAAGCTCTCCGTCATCCGCCCTACTCACCAGACCTTGCGCCTACAGACTACTACTTTTTCCAGAATTTGGATAACTTCTTGGCGGGAAAAAAATTCAATACCCGAGAGGCAGTACAAAATGCCTTTGAAGAATTTGTTGCCTCCCGTCCAGCTGATTTCTTTAAGAAGGGCATCAATAAACTGCCACTGCGATGGCAAAGATGCATTGATTGCATGGGTGATTACTTCGATTAATACAAATAAAAAATACATGAAAAAAATTCGTTTAAATTTTTTCATACAAAACGGCAATTTCATAGGTAAAGACCTATTATAAAGCGTGTAATAAAGGGACATACTATCCTCATTTATTTTGTCAATGAAAATAATGTCAATCGATGTACAAAATCAGTGCGTGACTTTGTCATACCGAATGAAAGTTGTTCGTCACAAATTATTCACACTTTTCCTGCCTAGATCGCGGAAACTATTGACTTTTTGCTAACGGCGCGAATTATACGCTTGGCAGCAAATAGTTTTGTAATTACCGCGAATTGTCAATTATGTGCTATCGATCGTTTTTAAAGAAAATATCGATACACAGGAAAAGGGGAAAACCTGACTTATAAGACTAGGGAGCACGTCTATAGTTTCACTTTTGAAAACGATTTGATAATTTGGCTTTAAAACCTACCAAATAGACAAACAAAATCAGAATC
Organism: Antitype chi; assembly: GCA_947359405.1. Classification (NCBI taxonomy): domain Eukaryota; kingdom Metazoa; phylum Arthropoda; class Insecta; order Lepidoptera; family Noctuidae; genus Antitype; species Antitype chi. The sequence continues at coordinate 3,537,020 of OX375835.1, read as the reverse complement.
GAACCTCGAAAAAGAACAAGACCATAGTTATTTTGGAAAATAATAACCTCGAATAATAACACTATCATCATCATCAGTCTAAGCAGTCGACTGCTGGACATAGGCCTCTCCAATTGCACGCCATTCAGCTCGATTCTCGGCAACTCTCATCCAGTTGCTACCAGCTAACCTACGAAGATCGTCGCTCCACCTAGCCTGAGGGCGTCCTACCTTACGTTTGCCGATTCGCGGTCTCCACTCAAGAACACGCCTACCAATGGTCATCGTTTCTACGGCTACACTATATTTTTGATCAATTTTCTATTCATCATGGAATCTTCTGAAAAGGAGCCCAGAGTCTAGACGTGTGTCCTGTTGATGGCAATAGGCTGGCTCTCTATTACATGGGTCTTAACTGACGAGATGTGGGTCTTCTATAAGTACACCTTTGCCTAACACCTCCGGGATTCGCCAAATTGTAAGACTGCTTTTTTGACCTGAGACTTAGACCTTACTCACCAACTTACCCAGTGGTAGTTTTATGCATGAGACTAATAGGGCTTTATTCGCATGAGGTTTGCTAAAATAAACTTCCAGTTATGGTCTTCTCAAATACACAATTTTATTGCTGGAAATTACATTTGGTTTCGAACATCAGTTACTGCTTGTTCTTCTACAACACGTACCAATAAAACAAGTGCAGACTTACTTTAGATGGGCATTTATTACCCTATGTTATACATTTTTTTTTCGGCGAGAAATTATCAAATAACTTATCCCGCTCTGGTTGGAGCAGGAAGGCGTGTCAGACTTTTACTGACTAAAACCCCTGTGTGCCAGGGGCCGCGGTATCTATTTCTAACAACCCGCACCCCTGGCAGGCATCGGCCCTTGCGGACCCCACCAGTTGGTGCTGACATCTCTTTGAGGCGCGCGTGGAACACAACGCGCTGTCGACCCGGGCTTGGTCCTTACCGGACAGCAAGCTATCCATTAGGTACTCGCCGGGATTACAGGCGTGATGTTATTTTATGTTTATGGAATTATCAGCCAAAAGACGTCATTTGCATAGACCGTCATAGGTTTTCCCTTAGCATTGTCACGACAACTGTACCTATCACCAAGTAGTAATAATTACTAGGATAACTACTCGCAACTACGTCATCATCGTCACTTTCAAGCTACTCCGCCACGTGGGCCCAGTGCGGAATGATAGATGTCACATATTTTTCCAGTTTCCAGATGATGTTTTCTTTCAACTTTTTGAGAGCAGTAGTGATGAAAAATTTGTACACAAAGTAACGCGCCTGTCTTGATTCGAACCTGCGACCTACAACTCGTAAGTCGCGGCCTTAACACTGGGCCACTGTTTCTCTCGCCACATTCCCCTACATCATTTGTAAAAAAAAACAATACTAAAACCACCACTTAATTTTCCCAGACATGTACCGAAAGCGAAGCACACGACGATGGCGGAGACGCCCGAACTCAAACGAATAGCCGAGAATACGAAGATACAGAGCAACGTCAAGTATCACGCGGATTTCGAGAAGAGCAAGGGGAAGTTCACACAGGTATGTATTCGACTAATTAGTATGGCCACGGGCCAATACGTATTAACACGCTAACATAATTCTCACAATACTCCAGGCATACTTTAAGGGGATGCGGTAAGGAAGGCCGTGAAATCCAAAAGTCAATGGGCAAAAGTTGATTGAGGGGTCGGAGGTCTTTGCTCTGCAGTCAGACAACGCAGCAACGAATTTTGAATATTATCAATAATAAGAAATAAAATTTCAAAATGAAATAAAGATCATAATGCGCTTAAAATGTAGTCAAATCTCCACCATTAACGAGACCAGCAGGCCTACCACGAGAACCGTATTCAAGCGTTTTTTCGTCGGAAGAGTAGACAGAAATGAAATGCCGTTTCCGTATAGACAGTTGACAGTTTTACACCGAAAAATGTAGGTAGTGAAGCGATTTCTATTCCAGAGTAGAGTAGAAATTGAAAGCGTCGTGCTAAGCCTACTTACTGAATCGTCTATTAAATATTGGGGGGAGGGGGTTGCATAATCGCCACACTTGGCAGGCCGGTTGTCGATCGCAGTATGGTGGTAAAATACATAGAGAACGCTGCTGTCCATACTCTAGTATTTTTATAAAGACACTCATTCAAAACCCGATAAGTAGTTAAAAGTTATTGCTAAATTAAAATGATTATTTATTTAATTGTTTGAGCAAAAACAGCCTGACATATAATAAAAACAATAAAAAATCATTGGATTTGTCGACACCACACTGAATCTAGCCTTAAATGTAAAACAAAACGGTTTTGCTGAATTTAGCCACTTTCTATAAATTCATAATATTAGCTATGGTCGCGAATCTTATTTTGACTAACATAATTATAATCTGATACTGACCAGCAAACTGAAAAAATAAAAAATAAAAGCAAAAATGACAAAATTTGGATTTCACGGGCCATCCTCCGCATACCCCTATAACATGCTAACACACTTCTTAAAACACTTCAATCATACCTTCACAAACAATCTTATTCCTTTCATCAGCAAATAGCCTGTTTTCTGTTTAGCTAGGATATCTATTTTATAAGCCCTTGTATTGTACATATGTATCAAGTACCTACATGAGAAATGAGCAAAGGGTTGGCATTTTTTTTTTGAGAAGATGTAGAGGATTTCTTATTTCAGAGATAGTAAATAAAGAGTACTTACAGATTAATAAATAAAAAATGAATAATTAAAAAAACACGCCTGCGTAAAAAGTGAATTAATCAAGTGGAAAGCACAAAACCAATCTTTTCAACGAAGTCGGGGGATCTGTAAAGAACTGGGGACGGTTCCTTGGAACAGTTCATTACAGGTGCCCTGACTTCGTTGAAAAGATTGGTTTGCCAGCCTATGTTACTCAGGATAACGCAACGCTTCTAACGATACCACATGACATTGATATCGATTAAACCGTTAAGAAGTTATGGTGGAATAAAGAAACTCACAAATGAACCCTGAAAGAAAAGCGTGTCAAGCCAAGTTCAAGCTAACAGAACTGGCGAGCAGCACCGTGTGTAATTTTACACGAACCATTTGACCCCCTTTTGACCCCCTCATAACTCATAAACTGCTTTACATAAACATGTCAAATTTGGCTCATATTGGCGGCGGCCGTATAGCAGCGGAGTGGGTGGTAATTATTACTAAGTACCAACGAAAACAGTCAAGGAAGAGCCTTATATTAGATGGCTAGTTTCTACCAGCAGGCCAAATTTTCGGAAGAATAAAATAAGAACTTACAGCTTTAGAACTTGCGAAGGCTATAATATAATTTGTATATAACAACTAGCCAAGTCAGACCTTAGGCTTCAATATATTATCCTAAGTTAGAAGAAGACATTATATTTTAAGTTGTTATAAATAAATTTCAGGACTGACCATTGAACTTGGCACCCATTTAGATCTCACTTCTTTTGTCGTTGAATTTAACAACCAAGGCATGTCATAATATTGATCTTGGTTCTCATTTCAGATTTATGTTTTTGATGGGATTGATTTTACAAGAATTGTAGGACTCAAAACATCCTAATTTTACGTTACTATAAGATACGGAGCTCATTTTAATAAAGCTATGTTCGTCTCTTCTCGCCACTTCACATTAATGACCGACAAATAATAGTCAAGTCTCACAGTGGAAAATATAGAAAAACTAAACCACTTGCCTCAAAACAGTCAGTTTATGTAAGAAGAGTATTTTAGCGTACTCTATTAGTGTTATTATAGATCATAAATAACATCCATAAGAAAAAGAGTACAATACTATTTTAAAGTACGATTAGCAACCCTTTAATGAGCACGGAAAATTTTATGTATTTTGCCGTAGGTACCTACCGTTGATTGAGCCAAAGCAAATCCAATCTTATTTCAAAGCAATAAGACTAAATTGTAAATGCATAAAGTAATGCTTGTGTCACCACGTTTTTCTTAATAATTACATTGTTTTATGATTTTGTCTCAATACTGTAATTGGGGTGAATGAGGTCTTGAGTTAATTAAGTTACACGTCCCACTAATTATACTCTCCAAATATCCTTTCTTTAGCAATACCATTTATACGACGAATCGTTGAGCTCCTTAACTTCTGAGTTGGAGCTGCAAGATTCAATCAGTGTGGTTCTTACCTACCATTTCAGAGAATCTTCACACGTACTGACCAAGATTATGTTTGGGCTTTAAAAGAGACTGACATCTAAGTTTCTTTCAGACTTTCTTTTGACGCCGACATCATCTAGTTTTAAAAATATGATTGACGTGTAAAAGTGTTTGTACAAAATTACTTATAGAAATACAATAATTTATTATTTACCACAATTGCAACTGCCAGAGGTATTTCTTCAACAGTTGCACTCACTTAGAAACAGCTTCTAAACCTCAATCCAGTACAAATCTTACTTACAGGTCGCAGATGACCCGGAAACCCTAAGGATCAAGGCCAACACTAAAATTATAAGCAACGTGGCGTACCACGGGGAGTTGGAGAAGAAGGCTCAGATGGAGAAGCAACGGCAGATCAATGAAAATGGTGAAATTGTTGGTGAGTTGGTTACCAACTTTTGTAATATGTATTGGTGATGTTTGCTTCAATGTTGGTTGATGTCGTGTGTTTGTTTGCACCTAGTGTTTTGGAGTGAATCTGGATACTGTTGAAATAAATATGAAATAATTACACATAGGCACAGAAAAATGTAATACATAAAAGTTAAAAAAAAATCCCTCACAAATCAAGGCCTCTTAAGGTTCCCGCAGATAAGCGCGACGTTACTTTAATAGAAGAATTTCTTTGAAAACTTCATGAAAATTCATCTACTAGAGTGGCATCGCGCCGGTTTGCGGGGGCCTTTATACATCTCTGTCTTTGCACTCAGGGATTTCAGGCGGAATGTTATGTTAGGTACTTCCTGTCTTTTGAAAACTATACAATACAAATAGTTTTATATTTTTGATACACCCACACAAACTGCAGTGGAAGTAAGTCAGTTAAAAACACCAAATTCAATGTTTGGAAAAATCGCAGCGGGTTTATTTCGCGCATTCAATCTTGAACTCGCTTCTTTGCGCCGAGAGTTGCAATTCGAACACTGTGTTTTTTCGACGCGCTGACCCTCACTCGCGCTGCACTCTGTTGGATATTCAGTGCTCCGTTAAACACCGAGAGTTCAAAATTAAATGCGCGATAAAATCCCGAACTACAAACTATATACATGTTACTTATACTTACATGATTTTGACATTTTATAAACGGGTGAAATCCCGATTTTTTTTTCGTTCGACCTCGTTGTCAGGTTAATATATAGCCTATGACACTCACAAATAACGTGGCTTTCTATTGGTAAAAGATTTTTCAAAATCAGTTCAGTAGATCCAGAGATTACCCCCTACAACCTCACATACTTAACCTCTTTATAATATTAAGTATAGAGATAAATACATTTTGAACACTTATCAATACACTTTTAACAACGGTAGTGTGGATCATAAATAGATTAACTCATTAATAAGTAATTTAGGATTATCCAGATTCATTCTGAGCACATTAAAAATCAATTCACATTGGTATACAGTTATGGCCGTTAGAGCAAAAGTAATCCATATTTAAATTAATAATTCAATGGTTTTGAAAGTTATACTAGAATATAGAGCATAGAATTATTGTGGAAAGAGACGGAAATAAAGTTTGTTTCAAGAATGACTTTTAACAACTTACCGATTTTCGTCTTTGGGTTGAACACGCCTTGATGATTCAAAAGAAAAAAGAAACAACCAACTTGCAAAAAAAAAACTCTACAAAGTTAAAAATAACTTGAATTTTGGAAGTCGGTTGCAAAAAACGAAAATATAAAACCAACAAAATCGAAACTGAAATGTTCAAGAACCAAAAATTCAAAGACATGTGACATCTACCAACCCTCACTAGGCCCGCATAGTAGATTAAAAACCCACCCCCTCTCACAAAGATGAGGCCTGTTTCCCAGCAGTGGGAACATTATAGGCTGAATATATAAATCAAAACCAAAAGTTATTTATTCAAACTAGGCTGAGAGTCAGCACTTTTAAAACGTCAAAATTACATAAGACAGTCCCCCAAAAACGCCCGCCCTTCACCACTTCCTAGTACATACATAGAAGTGGCGCAACAAACTCCCCAGCAGCACAGCTGTTTGTTAAGTTAGAAGAACTTGATTCTATACAATATCAGGTAAGTACTTGATTAACATTAAGAAACAAAAAAAAAACATTAAATTTGCCATATGTCAGCTAGCACACTCCAATATACCAACAAAACTTTGAAAACTATAGGTACTCAAACAGAAATAAATAATAATAATATAAAAGTAAACAGAACTTACAACCCAAATAAAAGCTTCCAAGCATAAAGGGCGTGCTTGCACATGCAATAGGGTATTTTATTGTATACGAGAAAAAAATCAAAAAATATATTATTGAGATAGCTTAGGCAAAATGCAGTCGGAAAATGTTTCTTTTTAGTTCACGAAACAACAAAATAAATTTTAAAATAAAATTTAAAGATTTAAGTTTTTCTAATCTGTTTTTGAACACCATGAAATAGTAGCCGCCATGTTATTTCGTCATACGGCATGTCAACTGAGCAACTTTGTACTTTTATTTTTTTCGTAACCAAAGTAATTTTTATTTAAATAATATTTTGAATTCAGGAACAGCAAACCAACGATAATTAGAAACAACTATTTTTTTAAATTATAAACAATTTGTCATACAAAATAGCAGCGCATTTGTTTTTAGCAAACTGACGTCATACTCACAGAGCAATATGGCGTCTACTGCGTCCAGCGTTTTTGTCAAATTATGCGCGAAATTTGAAAATGTAAAATTTCAATGCATTTTAAGGCACTAATCGATTAAGACACTTCAAAAATGAGTGTAATTAACCTATTCTGCATTATTTAAATACAGCTGTAACTTATAAATTAACTTGAGTTTCATAAAATGGATATAACAGTCTTGCTCTAACGGTTTTAAACTGGTCAAAAAGACACTTTTCATGTCGCACTACTCAGAATCGTATCAATGTGGGATGTCCAATCATAAGGTTTATGACCATATCTTGCTAACTTTCATTATATACAACATACTAATCGGAAAAATAACATTAACATTGGAAAAGATTTTAATTTAGGTACATTTTACATAGTAATGGTCTAGTGGTTGCAAGAGCGATTGCTGAGCATGGATTCAGTGGTTCGATTACTGATGGGTGAAAGCGTAACACACTACCTGTAGGAATGGATTTCATTTTGACAGTTCAACAACATTCACTGCGTTATTTACGTTCTTGAGAAGACAAATATTCGAAAATGTGATGGAATGGATTAACAATATCCTTCAAAATGATTCAGATTGTTATTTATAGTGTGTTATTCAATTAGGGTGCTGGTTTAGGCAGTGTTATTGGTATTTTTTTATTAGCAAAGTCTCATGTCAGAATTGGTGCCATTTGCGCATAAGCTCTCTCTATATTACTAGATATTCAACATAAAGAGTCGTTTTCTTCTTCTTCTCAACATAAAGAGTGAAATGTTGGAGTCTTAACACCCCTGCCTACCAGCCTAGAAGATAAAGGCGTGATGTTATGTACCTGTAATTATAGCAGTCTGTTGCGAATTAGTAATTAACTGGTCAAGGAAAACGGCATGAAAAACTATTTTCCTGCTACACAAAACTGTCATAATGAAGTAGGTAAAGGAAAAACTTTCACTAACATGAGTTTATTCTGTTTTTCGTAAAAAAAGGGTGATACCGACTTTTTCAGGTTTCTATTCCAGTTCAAATAACTCCATATCAAATCTAAAACTAACTCACACACTCACTTTTATAGTATTTTTTTTTTTTAAATTAAAAATTAGCCCTGTAAAAACTGGCATACTACCATTTGACAATAATAATATTACATCAATGGGGATCATACATTTACAGCATAGAAATGGCATTTAATATTTATATTGAATTACTATAATGACTATAGTAAATAGTTAATGGATGGAAAAATTACATCTTACGCTCGAAAGTCACTCATGCAACCAGTAGACTAATGAGCCAATGCAATGACAAAATTAAAAACAAACCCAATGTTATTTTTCCGACCCCCACCCATATGTTTCTAATACCTCTCCCCCCCTAGAACTACCATCGGACAACTATCATCAACAAATCGACAACTACGCAACAGAAATGCTGCCACCAAACGTGCCACCACCGCATCTACCACCCAAGAACCACTACCAGACGCCATCAACTCAGTACCACCCACCACCACCCCAACAACAGCCCGTTGTCCACCAACACCAGCAGTCTGTGGCCCATCAACAACCACAACAACAGGCACATCAACCATCAGGACATAACAGACAGTATCAAGAGCAGTACTTTAAGCAAAAAGAGGAGCCATATTACCCTCAGTACCAAGAATATCAGGGTCAATATTACCCTCAGTATCAGACGTACCCAGCTCAACAACAGAATCAGCCCCAACAACAACAACAACAGTCCCAACAACAGAAGATTGGAAGGATTCAGGATTATGATCCGATCAGTGATGGGCCAAGGGCGCCTCCGAATACACAAAGGGCGTCCGCTACGCTTATTTATAATAGCACTAGTGATGGGAAAAGAGGTTTGTGTGTTAGCCGTGTTTTTATTTTTTTTATTTGACTATTTCCAATCCAACTTTCATATTAAATTATTTAACTAATTTTCCATATTTTATCCTCTTTAGAAGCATTTGGCTTTTAAAGAGAATAAAATATAGATAAAATGGTCAAATATCCAATCAAATTTTTTTTTTATATGTATTTGCTTTTTTATGTTGTTCAAATCTTCATTCATTTTGTGTTTTTCATTATTTTTCGTTTGGTTTTGGGAAATATCTACAATCTATGTTTTTTTGTTTTTTTTTTTTATTCTTCCCTTTTTTATTTTAACCAAGACTTTTCAGACATTCTTTGTCCTTCTTTTTATAAGTACATTATATGTATATGTTATTATTCTAAGACTGTACAAGAAGCTTATATAGCTAGCTAGGTTATATACGTACCTTCTGACGTTTCATAAGTGCCCATGTAGTAAGTGAAATAAAATATTTTGATTTTAAACGTCTTAAGCGGTACTTAACTATTTAGTCAAACTTTTTATGATTTTTCTATTAAAATTACAATAAGCCTTTAAAGAGACAATCTCTAATTTTTTTGTCACTTCTAAAAGAGAGATTATTTTAATATCTTCACGCTATATTCCCCAGGTTCTCACCAACAAACAGGGCATCAGCAGCAACAGAGCCGTCAGATCGGTCGTGTGACAGATCTCGACCCTCTCGCCAACGAGCTGCCCAGACAGACCGCCAATCACCATAATCAGGTAAATATATATACAGGGTGTAACAGAAGAAACTCAACACCTGAAAGTAGTTTGTTCCCAATTGACTACTGAATCAATTTCAGTAACTTTTTTTTTTCAAATATTATTTATTTTGCCATACCTACCGCTGATTGAGGCAAAGAACATTCGATCTGATTTCAAGGCATTAAGGGGAATTTAGTCGCGGGCTCGAACTCACTAGTGGGCCTGGCTAAAAATCACGCTGTCTCACCAGGCTACAGACAGAGATAGTATCAGTGATGAGCAGTTAGACGCTAGTCTACACGCACAACGTTATTGCGTGAGATGCAGGATCATTTATAGTAAAAAAATCGCGAAAAAATTAAGAAAAGTCCTTTGGAAGATCGGGTTTTATCAAAAAGCCAATGCATAAATCAGTGACCAATAAAGTTTATTGAACTTTTCGATAATTGAACTTTGTGGGTACCGACTTGGTTTTGGAGATTTTATACTTCTTTTATTACTTAAACACGCCCAAAGTTAAGTAAAATTAGCAAGAAAACTAATCTTTGTTGGCTCCTAACTTTTTAATGGGTTTTTATTTTAGTATTCTGTTTCCGTACAGACAATATTAATAATGAGACAAAACGATATTATATTTTACTTTTGATGTGCCATGTCAGACAGTGGAGTAAAACACTCCCGAAGTTTGTATGCAAAAAATGTGGACTAGGTTCACCTTATGACTTAATTTTAAATGCATAAAGTAATGCTCTGGTCAACACGTTTTTCTTAACAATAAAAGTTAACTGAAAAAGTTAATTGTATTATGCTTTCAACTCAATACTCTAATTGGGGTGTAATAGGTCTTGCGTTAATTATGTTACATGTTGTGTAAATAAATAATAACCTGTTTGGCCAGAAAATTTTATACTTATTTTATTTTAAACATCATTTATATTAATCTAAATGTTTTTCTTTCTTTTTTCAGCGAGTATATGTCGCTATGTACGACTACGAAGCGAGCGACAGCGATGAGGTAAGATTTTACAAATACTGGGTCAAATCTAATTAGCTGGCTATACTTTACCCACGTGTTGGGTATCGATAGCGAAAACTAATGAAACAAAAATAAAACAACCATTTGTTGGGCGTTAGATCGCTCAGCTGTTTATGTAATTTTCCGGGGAACTTAGTGTGTTTTGTCACAAGGACCGTATACAGGGTCAACTTAAGTCAAACATACATAAAAAAAAAACTTTTTCATCATTTGTTGGGCGATTGATCGCTCAGCTGTTTTTGTAATTTTTCTTAGAACTTAGTTCATTTTTACGAATTTCCAAAAACCATAACCTATGAGTCGTTTGTTTGCCTTAATGTATATGCCACAGTGTTATTTAAAGTTTTGAACTAAGTTTGAATGATATTTTATTCTTTTTGTTGTTTCCGAAAACCGACCTTCACATTATCGAGAAACATTTAGAACTATCTACCTTCCGCCCACGGCTTCAACCGCGTGGTATGTCGATAAAAATTAAAACCAGGTCCTCCCCCAGGTTCAAAGAATCCCGTACCAAATTCATCCTCAAACTGAAATCCGCAGCATTAGATACGATAAAAACCGAAATAAATCATCATCATAATGTTGCCTATAATGTTCCCAACACTAGGACACAGGCATCCCCAGTGTGGTAGATGTCACATGTCTTTGAATTTTTGGTTCTAAAACATCCTCACGATATTTTCCTTCACCATTTTGAGAGCGCCTCCCTCCTCTGTGGTTCTTCCCGCCTTGTGGCATACGGACACGTTGGAGACACACTCTGACAGTTGTATGTATTGACAGCATACTCCACCAGCAGGCTTAGCATGACGCTTTCTATTTCTACTCTACCGTAGAATAGAAATCGCTCGTCTACATTTCTCGGTATACACGGCTACACATCAAGCTTATACATTTCCAGTATAAGCTGATCTGGCATTGAATAGGATTTCCGTACAGTGCGAGTCAGTATAAACTGGAAATGTATAGCTTGATCTGTAGCCGTTGTGTACAAAACTGTCAACTGTCTACACGGAAACGTCACTTTTGTCTACTCTTCCGTCGGCAAAACGCTTCTCTAAGGTTCTCGTGCTAAGTCTGCAGAGTGTACTTTGAAGACTCCATACATTCATCCAATGTATCCCTCTAGTAATTTCCTATCTGGGGCGTGCAACATCACACCACATTACTTCGTGCTCGAGCAAGTTTTGAGAGCAGTGGTGATGAAATTACATACACAAAGTGCAGGTCTGGGTTCGAACTCACGACTCGTTGGTCGAAAAACAATAATATAATTTTTCACTTCTCATGCTCTTAAAGTATGCCAATATAGTCCTACGAAGCGGGACTAAAGTGACCACTTTAGTCTCTAGGGAGTGAAAAGTAATTAGTTTTTTAATTTCTTTCATGTAACATAGACAAACTCAAACAGCCAGTAAATATTCTATTATCTATGGAGTGTGGACCATCGTCATTGCGAAAATGTTGAGTTTTAGTTCCATTTTCAAATAATTCGAATTGTACATTTAGCTTCAAGTAAAAAAATATTTTGTGATTTTTGTTTTATGTAATAATTATTTATTAAATGTTTTTGTACTAAATTGACTATTTTTCTCGCTCTCAAACTGAAAAGTACAGTTTGCACCTCGAGACTAAACGCCAACTTAATATACCCTCGGTTTCATTGACTCCCTCGCACGCTCGGGAGTCAAACCACCTCTGGTATATTATGGCTTCGTTTAGTCCCTCGTTATAAAATATACTAATAATGTTCTCACTCTTACAGGTATCATTCCGCGAAGGCGACCTAATCTCAAACGTGACATCAATCGACTCCGGCTGGATGACAGGCCAGGTCCTCCGCACCGGCCGCACAGGCATGCTGCCAGCCAATTACGTCGAGCTGACGCCGTCAAACGCAGTGCCACATTATGACAACTGACCACCCCTGACGTGACCGGTAACCACCAGCTTCCGAAGAACTTGGTTGGGCGTAAATAGGTGATGGTTGCTTTGTAGTTTGTAGTTGGTATTTACCGTCAGCCCCAAAAAGATTTATGAACGATTCCTTTAATTTTTGAACTGTTATTGGGTAAAATTAAAGGTCTTGTGTATTTACCAATAATGATGCAAAGACTGCATAGCTTTGCATAGTAGATCCTCCCATATAGAAGTAGCTACCACAGGTTAAATTGGCTTACTATTAATGTGCCCAATTTGCAAATAACAAATGCTACTAAAGATTCGTTTTGTTTATAGGAACCAAATTCTGTATAGTTAATTAAATCACTAATCTAGCAAAAATAATAGGTTTCCAAGCAAGATTGTTGCTTAAAAATTACCGATTATATATTTCCGTAATCCGCATTATGTCATACATTAAAATGTAGCAACTTAATAGCATATGATTGTTTTGTAACCAATAAAAATTTCATTAAATAGTGTTTGGCTAACTTAGCAATTTGTCATTGAAGGGTGATTTCGGTTAAGCACAGATGGTAATGCATGGTTATTCGTCCATTTGGTAACTCATTTGACATGTACCCATGTGACAGAAAGGAGAAAAGGCAAAACCCTATCTGTGTAATGCTCGGTTATTCGTCAACCACTAGCTTCTCCAATATTATTTGGGTAACCATTTATCTTCAATAGGAAAATAGCAACCACACGCTACAAAGTAATTTCCCATGCAATTCTACATAGTCGTTAATAACTCTTAATGATGATTTAAAAATATACTGCAATTATAAGGTTAGGCTTTTTAAATCTAAGAAAAAAAGTAATCAAAATGTAACAAAATGTGCCTTTGGTATCATTATTCACGAATTTGAGTTTATTTATAAACTTTCAAAATTATATTAAAAAGTAATACCAAGTTTTTACTTGAAATTAGTCAAGTTTTTTTGGCACTATTATATTGTATTGATGTATAATAGATCTAACCTTAATTTCTACACCCTGTAGAGTTTAATAATTATTTCCATTTTAACTAAACATTTTCGACTACGCAAAAATATGTTGAACGAATGGCTGGACCAATTTTGCAACGACAAAATATTTTTTTTGGAAAAATCGCGTTTTTTTACAATTTTTGCGTGGCAGAAGAGATTCATAAGAATTTTTGCTTTTTATAAATTGCCACTAGCATTATACAGTGTAAAGATTTTTTTATGTATAATTAAAAAGAAAAGAAAATATACTTTGTGCGAAATTTATTTAAAATATTAAGATTAAAAATATATATCGGGGGATTATTTTCACCACCTTTTAAAAAGCTACTCATAATAATTCAAAATCATACTCAACACCACTTTTTAAGGGGTAGTGCAAGTAAAAACTCCCTATTTCTTTTTTTCATTTTCTTGTCAATATGAAAAATATTATTAAGATTTTCGACGTGCATGAATATTTTAGAGTCGAATTGTGACTGAATTGAAATTAAAAAAAAAAACTTCTGTAAAGGCTGCACTATAACTGCTGAATTGAGGCCTTAAGTTTTATATACCTGTTAGAAATAAAATAACATTAAAAACTTGATATTAAAAAAAGTATTTAAACTACTTGCTTTTCCAATTTATTTCTGGCCCAACTAGGTAGGTATAAATCTTAGCAGTTTTAAAATATTTATTTTTATTTTTAAATTATAATATTTTAGCGAACAAATTCTGTTTTGTGGTCTGTACTGCAAGCATTTTATTCCCATTCCATTTTTATTTCTTATCATAATGATACTTTTATTTAAGTCATTCCGATATTTTATTGAGGATCTTTTTATTTATAAAAAGTTAAGTTTCACAATGATTATCATTTGAAAGTTGTGTATCTATCTCATTCACATCTTAGGCAACAATACGATGCCGATTTCTTATGACCGAAAATGAATCGATTTGCTTGGGACCACAGCATTGCTTTTTATTAAGTATTTATATTTTACAGTGTTAGAAAGTATCGGACATTCTACTACTCAATATTAGCCTAAATTATGTTGCATTCTCTAAAATCAGAAAATTATAAATTATGTCTGATTTGTAAAATAATGTACGATTTAGTACCTTAAAATGTATCTTATGATCCCTAGAAATACATCCGATACTAAAAAAAGCATGAATTATTGTTATAACTTTGCTAAGAATTAACATTAAAAAGTACCTGGTTACTAAGACAGGTCGAAAGCTTGTAAATACACCCTTTTTAGTTATAAAATATATTTTGAGTTAAATAAGAATACTTATGAGTTTATGACACAGTATGTAAACACTCCCGCATAATATTAGGCACTGTTTTATGTATTACATTCCATTTTAACTTTTTTATGACAATAATTAAGAAGCAGGTTCTGAATCAAATATAATAAGAACTGATTAAAATATCTCTGCATACATACCCCCATATTTATCAACGTTGCTTAAAGTTAAGCAATAATTAGCGTATTTTTAACTATAAATTTTTGACGTTTAAACGTCTTTTTACAATAAGCAACGTTTATAAATAAGAGGGTATATGTGTAATTTTTGTGTAAAAGCATTGAGATAAGGAAAAAAATATGCACTTAAATTTGGAAATATATAATAGTCACTAATGTTTTTGTAATAATTTGAGACTGGGGTCAAGTTAAATATCGGTTGGGGTATTATGAAGCCCTTGATAGGGTCAATTTTAATTCTAACTGGGGTTAAAGCAGACCCTTATTGAGTTTATCTTTTCATAATGAGGGTAAAAGTAGCCTTATAAATGGGTTAAAGTAGCCTAATAAATAGGGTAAATCTAATCAGCTAAATGGGTAACATTAGCGGGGTAATACTAGCCAATATAATGGGGTAATGCTTACCCTTAAGTGGGGTAAATTTACCCCTCTTACTGGGCAAATCAAGAAACATTGTTTAAATTATTTCCTAAATATAAACTGTATATTTTTCTAAATATTTTTATGTCGCTTCAAATGTTAGCCTGTTATAGTAGGTAATAGCATTAACTGCATTGTTGAACTAACTGTTATGTCTTAACCATCACAAATAAACGCTATATATTATATAGGACCAGTATTAAGTTACAGTGCCTTTTGTAATATTTAATAAATTTTGTAAGCAATTTTTTGAGTTTTATTTGATGATTGGTTTCCAGGCGCATAGTTACAGCCGTATCAATGGTACGGGGCATCTGGGCTACAGGGGCCCGGGGCCCGCGGACGAATTAAAAAAATATATATTCACAACCTCAATTCATTGATAAAACGCCCGGAATTTATGAATCCCTAATGAAAATATGAAAATTATATTTTGTACTGATACAAGACTATATTGAAGACAAATAGACAGACAGACAACAGAGGGACTTTTTCAAAGATATTGGTAGTCTCACGGTGGCATCACAATTCATATTCGCTAACATCTTATATAATAGGCAAAATATACACTTGTACACTAAAAACAGTAATATTCACACTGTTAACACTAGAAATAAGGACAACCTACGTGCTCCCTTTCACCGGCTTC
The DNA here is from genome assembly GCA_947359405.1 of Antitype chi. Taxonomy (NCBI): domain Eukaryota; kingdom Metazoa; phylum Arthropoda; class Insecta; order Lepidoptera; family Noctuidae; genus Antitype; species Antitype chi. The sequence goes on along the minus strand of OX375835.1, from coordinate 3,521,082 downwards.
ATAAGGTTCATAACTCATTTGTTGGGCTTGCTATAACCTTTTATAACAAGCTTCCCTCTTCTTGGCTACATTTGCCTTTTGATGCGTTTAAAGCTCAAGTAAAATCCATCCTTTGTTTAAAGGCATACTATTCCATCAACGACTATTTAAATGACAAGAATAGTTGGTCGCTGTGATTAACTCAAGACAATGTTTATGTTGTTTCTCCAGAATTAGCGTAACTAGTGACAGTGTTCAGGTCAATCACCGAACAATAATAAACATGTCAGCGTAATTGCGACACCGCGCTCTATGCCTTGAATATTTTATGTATTAATTACCTAAGAAAATAGTCAGTACGCTCTCGGAAAGCATATCGGGCGCGGCTCAATCTCATCTCATTTTACCTCATTAGTTTTAATCGATATCCCATTTGTATCACTGAAATATAGCTATCTTTATAATCCTTAAACTCACCCCAACCCCGAACAGACAGGTTATATTATGCGTTCATATAATTTTTATTTTTTTTATTGACTAAGTATTTTTTATTTTACTCTCATAATGTTTATATTACTTTGTCTATGTATGTATAGAATCGAGTCTATCCGACTAAACAGACAGCTGTGCTGCTGGGGAGTTTGTCCGCTACTTCTTCCCAGTTAGAGCACTATGAATTGGTGACGGGCGGGCGTTTTTGAGGGGACTGTCTCATGTATTTTGACGTTTGAAAAGTGCCGATTCTCAGCCTAATTTGAATAAATTACTTTATTATTATTTTGAGACAGGCTTGATATTGAGCTGCTCCAATTAAAAGTTTGATATTATATTGTATTATAATAGATGTCTAAATTGAACCTCATTAACACATAGAAAGTTGTTCTTTTTTGCACTTTTTTTATATATGTACACACTAGTTGACTGCGAACTTCGTCCCGCCTCAGAATCAATAAATTACACATCTTTGTTAGATGAGCTCTTATCGAGTTATGGCAACCTGGTACTTCGAATCGAAAGCATAAAGCGTTTTCTACCTAACCCTACCCTACCTATTATCATATTAAAATTTCTTCAACTACAATGTAAAAAGATTTATTTGGATAAAAAATTAAAAACTAACTAACTAAACAAATAAATACTAAAACAAAAGAACAATTAGGCGTCGGAAGTATTCGTCCGCATCGCTGTCATCAGGAAACGTACCCAGCAGACTGGCAGCATTGCCACGTTGAATGGCAATGCAAATTCTTTGGCCAAAGACTGACCCAGCCCTCTGGTCACGTGAAGTGTCGACCAGCCGGGGAGAAATTTTCTTAAAAAGGAGACGTGCACTCGGGCCCCATGACCCGAGCGTTTCGACCCCAAACGGCTCAGAACTGTAGTTACCCCTATGGTTCACATATTTACGCCTTTTGAAGGTCACAACAGCCGCAGCAGCGGCACCAGCACAGCCCGCCATGCTAGATACATGAGATGGCGCCAGGGTGTCAACATAGGTTGCATCCCACACCAGAGGTGTACTCACCTTCCAAGGCAATAACGTCATACCGTCTGGTCTCTTCCCATCGTCACGTACCAAGCCGTTTGGTTCTAATACAGCTCGTACGCCGGCGATAATATGGGCTCGACAAATAGCATCGTTGAAATCGTTGATGCTGGCGTGGCGTGCTATGCGACTTGCGCTCCTGCAGCAGGACAGGCCATGGTGCCCGAAAATGTGGACAACTTCACCGCAGTGACACCGATGCGGAGCAACACAAGGTGCGCCCAAGCGGAGACACGTAGCGAGCTGAAACGATGAGTCATCATCTATCATAGTGCCTATGGTGGATGACGGGAGCGCCTGAAGCCACAAGCCTGACTCCCATTCTCCTACAGCAGCAGACGGGCACGCTCAACAGTAGGTATTAGGTGACGTATTTACCTACATAATTATGCTAAAGGCTGATTATACTATGCCATAACTTGATAATGCGAGTGTTATTTGTTGCTTCAATTTTAAATTATGCCTCACGCAAGAAACCGGTATCGTGTAAATGGAGTTTATTGTTTGTCTGTCATCTCTCCGAGGACATCTCTACACAGCAAACAAGTTTGTATAACAAATAGATTTTTTTATTGGGCATCTCGCAGTTGGCCTTGAGAGGCCGTGACTGCTCAACCGCGCTTTCCTGGGGCTGCCATTAAGAATTAACTTAACGCCTCCAGCCAGGGCTTACAAACTAAGCGACTGCACGCTGAGGGCACCCCCTGTGGGGTACGGGCCTCGGCTCAGGGCGTCACTGATAGGGGGACAGCTATCATTGGGGACAGGCTGGATCAAAATATTAGCATTATTATTAATCGGGGAATTTAAAGCTACTGGCTCAGCTGCGACGCGGGCTGGCGCTTCAACGAGCAAGGGTCGGTCGGGGTTCTCGACGTTAGGCGCCGTTACTCGGGGTCTTCGCGGGGCGTGAGGACCTCGGCGGCGAGGTCGGAATGACGGTTGTGTGCGAACTGGTGGCGCTATTGCTTTCCTGAAGGAGAATAATGGAGTCGTCTGGGTCGGAGAGGACATGTCTCGGCTGTCGGACAGAGCTAATCCTACTGGGGACATAAGTGGCGGCCTTCACAATCAAGGGATTGCGTCGTATTACGGCTTTATCGAAGATACGCTTCGAGTTGCGTTTCAAGAACTGACTGACCGTGGGGATTTTCAGATCGAGATGGAGGATCTCGTTCCGAACGATCCAAGGGGCGCCTGTGGCTTGCCGGAGGAATCGGTTCTGTAGGGTCTGCATCCTATGGATGAATCGAGGGTTACAAATAGAAACTCAAAAATGCGTCTTTTATACATTTATTGACTATATACTTCATACATTGACTAACCTAAATCATGCAACATAATATCTTATTCCAACACTATACCTATTGTAATTATAAAATCTTATAAAATATTCTTTAACATAATACTCCGTGAAGCAACAGCGCCAACCTCAGAGGTCGTGTCCAGGCACTTTTTAAGGCACCAGTTTTTAAAATAAGTTTCAAGTCGTGGACTTGACACCTTTGCCTAACCCGTATAGAGTACAGGCGTTATGATGATGATGATGATCTGTTATGATGATGTCAGTAGTGTTGTCTCCAATTAAGATTAGCATAGAATACATTCTTCTGAAAACTATAGACCTGACTTACCCCTTTTTTACCCTAATTTTAATGTCTTTTACCCTTTGAAAGGGTACTTAAGGGTAAAAGACATTAAACTTTATTGTTATTTTTTTGGCGGGTGAATAACTTCTAGGTTAATAAATTAGCTTTAGAAAGAGCACAGGTCATTAATGTACGTCTCGATACTTGAAACTTATTTGAAATAAAAAAATATCATTCACTTAAAATAAACATGCATGTCGCCGAGAGGCGCTATATTACACGTACCTAAATAACAATTATAATCTGTGATTACATAACAACCGAATTAAAGCTAAATTAACATAATATGGTGTGTAGCTGCCCTTATTTTATGACATCCATTTTGTGGCGAAACTTCCAATTTATTTTAATATTGCTGATTAATTTAGAATATCAGTATAAAAAATAAATTGACACAGTATTAAACTGAATAGGTTAGCCCTCTGTTACATGATACACAAAATGTGGCTGTACTATTGGGAGTTGGGACACCTCTGCCTAGTCCTGCTGGAAATAGAGGCGTGATGTTATTTAACTACAGTTCTTAGGTCCCGCTATACTCACTAATCACTAAACAATAATCAACACATAACCCACGGCTATCTTCATACAAAAACTGGCGACTGATCTGCATTTTTATCGTAATATCACTGTGAGGAAATGAGAGGATATTTTTTACAGGTTGAGACGGGAGATCATAATGCCGTCTTATCTTCATGAAATTAGGGAATTGCCCCTCTGGTGAAACTTGCTGGAATACGCTGGATACGGGAAGCACGGAACCGAAGTGAAGGTGCTTGGGGAGGCCTATGTCCAGCAGTGGACGTTTTTCGGCTGAATGATGGCGATGAACTTTCCCAAAGACATCTTTAAATAAATAATACAAAACATATTCATTTTCTGTTCCTGTGTGCAATGGATTTTGATGCGTTTTCCCCGTAATTGAGAGCCTCTCTGTGCTCTGCTTGCTAGTTCTGTATATACGAATGGTTTTATAAAAGATATTACATTATGTTAAAATTTTAAGTCTTTTACCCTTTGAAAGGGTACTTTAGGGTAAGGTACATTAAACTTACAGGTCAGCCACCAGCTAAATACAATAAAATGCAATCTGCACGAATTTATAATACGGAATAACCAATTTTACAATAATGTAAACGAATTATTTAAAATAACAATTTTGGTGACATTGTACTAGAAACAATATTACCATTTGGAGATCCTTCACGACAATACTGGTATAATTTTGAACAGTAATCGAAACTGAACCGTCACCCTCGGGTTGGTGACGCTTAATCGGGAATACTCGGCTCCAGTTGTAAGTTTTTAATTCTATTGTGTGGTCAGAACCACACACCCTCTTTTGCTAGTTCTAAATTAATTTACATTATTGTAAAAATACATAACTAATAATAATAATAGAGTATTTAAAACTAAGCATAGTTCTGTGACAAACTACACATAATCTCTTAAAAACTATACATGTATAGATTTACAGTACCCATATGTTAATATGACAGTTATAAAATTTATAAAGAGACAGCGCTCTGTTATTCTAAATTTCGATGTGTGTCATACTAACCGCTGGGTACCGGGTACATAATCTAAGGTTTTTGAGTAAGAATGATAAATGAGGTGAAAATTAATGACAAGAAATACTCCATGGCCTCTCTCTGCATTCGAAACATCGTTCCTTTTATTCCTTATTTCTAAAGCTTTTGGTTCCTAGTACAGCATTCCATAATAGTCTATCAGCTGTAATGAAAATCTGTAATTTTCAAGAAGCGCTATGTCTTTAGACAGACAATTTTGTGTGATCGTAAACCGCTGTGTTTGGAAACCAGTTTCACATTCTTATTTTTGGCTCTACAATAAAAGTTCTAAGTAAACTTTTATCAAACATTTTTGTCAAATCCTTGAATAATTAAATTAAAAAGACAAACAAGTCTAAAGTGGCCTATTCACTTTCCACGGTGAACAGGCTGATTTTAAGCCTCGTACTCATTGGGAAACAAAGTTTACCACATTGCTTTAGCAACATAATGCTTTCGCGTTGCGTTAAACATGTTCAGGGCAACATGGAATGTTGTTTGTTGCGTCTTAGATCAAAAACTTAAAGACATCTGACTATCACCAACCTGCAATGGGCTTCCGTTGCTGATTAGGGCTTACTCCCAATCACAGAGAGGAGGCCTGTGTCCCAGCAATGCGAGTCCCGAACATTGCAACAATTTTCTCTTCAGTAATTATGAATAAATTGCTAGCAACAATGTTGCACAACTGTTTCTTAATATTTTCCAATGAATTCGGGGGACATCTAATATCTTTACATAATAATAACCGATTTACTATAGTAAATCGATCCTCAAAATACAACGCACATACAATTCTTTTGTTCACATTTTCAAATCCCAGTTTAAATTCCTTTCAAGGAACTGTTATTTGGTACATAATCTCATTTTTAATAACTAGTCACCCGTTTCTTTCTAGGCAAAGGCTGAATATGATTACATTTTTCACAGTGTCTCTTTACATTTTTAGATATACTGGTTTGGTGCAGTTTGGGGTTTATAACTGACATAAGCAAATAATTTTTGGTTACCACCAAATGGAGAATGGTGAATGGTTGGGACCATTATTATTTATTACCTTTCCATTTTATCATGATTCTAAGGACATTACAAGCTGGCTATATGCCGGGGTCAAGTTAATTAATTTTCTTTTTTTTTAACCGGTCACCTTGCCATCTCCATGCTGTGTGCATCTTTCGATCGTCCTACCCTCCTAATTATTGTTGGTAGCGCACAATAGCAATGCGCTGCAGTCGTCTACTCTCTCGAGCCTGTATGTTGAGTTGTCGGGCATGTGTCGGACGAGGTCGTCCGTGAGACGAACTCGAGCGCCGTTCGGGCCCGATACTAGTACTGTCTCGCATTCCTGTAGACAAAGATAGTGAGTTTAATAAAAATAATAATATCTGTTTTTTCATAGAGTATTATTTTGAAAATACTAAATGAAGTTTTCTGGTAATCATTAAAGATCGAAATTAAACGTAGGGTGTGGTCAGAAATGAGTTAGGGCCTGCGCCCACTAACGGCACGGCACGGCAAGGCATTTTTATGCGACGAATAGGAATACATCCTATATGTAAGACAATAAAATTCAAATTTCAATGATGATTCCTAAGGACGTCGTGGCATGCCTAAGGATACCGCGGCATTGTTGCCGTTGAAATTTCAATTTTATTGTCATACTATTAAGTTGTATTTCTATTCGTGGCTTAAAAATCCCGTGCTATGATGTGCCGCTAGTGGGCGCTGGCCCTTACTCGGCGTTAATGCTGCAAAAAGTGGTCGCCATATAACGTTTTATTCGCCAAAATGTGATAATTACACCATATTATGTTCGTTGGAAGAGTAGTGATTGCAGAGTGGAAAACATCGCGACTATACGTATATGATCATGGGTTCGAACCCGGACAGGCATTTCACTTTTTGTAAATTATTTTCACCACCACTGCCCTCAAAACGGTGCAGGAAACCATCGTGTGGTAACCGACATGCCCTAAAATAAAAGATATGTGATATCCACCAACCGGCACTGAGACCGCGAGGTGCTGGTGGATCAGGGAGGAGACCAGTTTCCTAGCAGGTGGAACGTTATAGGCTGATTTTGTTAAGCTTAAGTCTATTTTTAGGGTTCCGTGCCTAAAAAGGTAAAAAGGAACCCTTATAAGATCACTTTCATGTCCGATTTTCTCAGGAACGGGTGGACCTAGCAAGTTGATATTTATACCAGATACTGAGGTCTATAGTCCCTATTAGGTGTATAAAAATCAAGGTCCTGAGTCAACACGATAGAAAGATATGGGCAAATTTAGATTTTCGCGAAAACTTATAAGTACTAAAATTTACCTTAATTTTCAACTTTTTTAATTTTTGAAATTTTCCCTTTACTTGTGCTGTAAGACCTTGCTTTTAACCAAAATTGTCAATTCTAGGTCAACCGGAAGTACCCTATAGGTTTTGGGACGAAAACCTATATGGTAAATCACGAAATTTGCCAAAAAGCAAGGTCTTACAGCATAAATAAAGGAAAAATTCCAAAAAGTAATAAATTTCGAAAATTTTGGTACTTACAAGTTTTAGCGAAAATCTAAATTAGCCCATATCGTTTTTATTATAACGGTATAATGGGTAGGTTCGGAACCCACGGCGCACGAGTTCGACTCGTACTTGACCGGTTTTTATTAATGATAAAAATTTCTAAGGAATATTATGTTCACCAATCCGCACTGAGGCCACTCCCTCACACAGAGTCGAAACCTGGTCCTGGTCCTGGTCTCAGGAGTGAGAACATTACAGGTCAATTATGCAAAGAATTGGTCCGTGATGGGCTAATATGATGGTATATTTACCTTGGAAGCATGCACAAGTGTGTTCAGCTTGTGCAATAGCTCGTGCGCCCTGCAAGCGTGTAGATATAACGCGCTGTAAATGTTGCTGCCGGCTGGACACACGTACACTGTGAGTCGGGGCTCGATGCGTCTGTAAAAATTAAAAAATGACTGTTAACATAACATCACGTTTTGTTGCCCCGAAAAGTCAGGCAGAGTAGTAAACTTATATTCTGCTAGATACAGTCACGGACTTTAATTGATAAGCCACTTGCCACAGTTCCTATTTTAGCCGTGTAATGCAAATCGGGTTTGGTCGGTTATACTCGTACATGTCCAGAATGACGACCCAAAGTCAACCAATTGCAGGGCTAGCAACCGTAACCTAGCAACAATTGTTTTAGCGTAGCGATGGTAACGTTATGATTAGTCATTTCGACATCGGAAAAACTCGCACCCACGATTTTATCCGAACGCGTAGCGTCCAAGAGATGTTCATAACAAATATGATAACTGTTGCATTTATACATAAATAGTTACGGCTACGATTCACCAAAATTCAAAATTATCGTCTCTGACATTTCAACTGTCACTGTCTTTGGATAGGTTTTCAGAAATAACGAGTATTTAATGAGCTCTTATTCAAAGGAGGTCAGTATCAAATAGATTGGATAAACTTATGCAACAGTGTATTGATTTTATCATTGACAATTTATTAGTCAACCTTCAAACTCTATGGATAAGACTATTTCCGATTATAAGTAATTTGTCATCTTGTTTACGAGCATGCGGTTAAAGTTCGTGTTTAATCTTGTAATCTCGTGAATGTATAAAACTGCAAAATTGGAAAGTTTAAAAGTAGCTCATCAATTAAAGTCCGGGACTGTACAATGTTGCGCTATCCAGCACACAACTAAGGTGGTGGTGGTCTGTCTACCCTACTGGCAATATAGGCGATATGTTATGTACTTTTTAATCTGACACATTATCCTGAAACATCGTTAGTATATTTTGCCAATGCACTAACTTCTAAGTGGAAACTAACTCGTCATTATCATTTAATTATAGTCTTGTATCTGATTTCTATGTTTATGTGGTCGATTTGGAATTGTTCCAAATTGGCGCTTAGGAACATGTCACTCAATTAAAAATTACAATCACTATGTGTGTATGTTGATTTATTGGTTACATTGCGAAGTAGGGTGAAGTTATTTTAGAACAGGAATCGGTTAAGATGGATGTGCTACATTTAATTTTTAACCATCTCGATAGTTAGATCGACCACATTCAGCGCTCCGATTGATCCTTCACTAATCCAGGGCAAATAGGGCCCATTTTTGAAAAGTGTTCTAATTAGATTCTAAAGTGCTAACTAACCACAAAAAAACAGCATTTTTATTTAATCGATTAGTGCCGTAAAAATGCATTAAAATTTTACATTTTCTAATTTCGCGCGTAATTTGACGAAAACGCTGCACGCAGTGGACGCCATATTGGTCTGTTGGTATGACGTCAGTTTGTAATACACAGTAACTGGGTTGTGGAAATCAGATAGATCTTCGCTCCATGTAAAATAATGGTATTCAGGTGCATCCGGTTCAGCGACTGATCAAGAGTTCTGACCGCCCTAGGCTAATTATGAGGACGCGCCCCCGCCAGGTGTGTTAGGGACGGCCTAAAAAGTAGTAAGTGAGTAGCCTTATCGTCCAGAAGCGCCCAATACCTCCTATCTGACTCCGGGTGGATTTTACATAGTAGAGGATCCCAAGTAAGAACGACCTTCACAAATTTAATAACCAGGTGTAAATTAAATTTTAACAATATTATTTTTTATAATTTTAATTAAAATATTATTTTCACCTGGTTATTAAATTGGTGAAGGTCGTTCTTACTTGGGATCCTGTACTATGTAAAATCCACCCGGAGTCAGATAGGAGGTATTGGGCGCCTGTGGACGATAAGGCTTTGCTTGCATCTGCTCGCGCACTCCATCGAGTTTTCGATAGATTTTCTAGTACCGTCGATTTTTCATCCAATTTGGATAGCAAAATTTGCCATCTGCTTGTAGATACAGAAAAAATTGTATAGTTGTGGTTCCAGTGTAAAAAAAGCAGCTGACTCGTCACTACTTTCCGCGGCAGCCGATCCCACGAGTTGTAGAGAATGAGCTGCACAAGGAACAAAAGTACCCAATGGATTTACAACTTTAATTCTTGACTGAAGACCTTTGTTCATAACTTTGGTCACGACAGTCTTTAATATCAAGTTCCAAAGTTTTATCAACTGTGGCAAGAACAGCCTTCTCCACCTTTATGACCGCAATTGGGTAAAAATGTGACAAAACGTTCGACAGGTTCGCCACCAGGCAAAATATAACGAATTATAAATGTCAACTGATCGGTGTGTGACATATCTGGAGTAGAATCAATGCTAATCGAATAATATTTTGCTTTTTTTATTTCTCCTATGATCGAAAGTCGAACTTCGTCAGCGAGAAGTAAAATAAATTCGTCGATTATAGAGGATGACAAGTACGATGGAGTACCTCTGCCTTTTTGTCCAAATCTCACCAAATGTTCAGCCATGACAGGATCAAATTTAGATATAAGCTCAATACAGCCAAGAAAGCTCGACCACCGACCGATTCGAGTAACAAGTCAGTGTTTGTTTAGGGCGCACTTTTTAAAATTTCAAAATTTATTGTTAAAATCAGGGACTCAAGCGCATTTAGTTTTAGTGTTTTGTCCCGGTCTAGTTGAAATATGTAGGGTAGATGCAATGAATGATGCTAGATTAGTGCATGCGAAGACACGATTTCAGCGCGCCCCCCCGATCCTCGCGCCCTAGGCTGCAGCCTAATTAGCCTAAGGGTTAATCAGGCCCTGATCCGGTTAGACTGGAAGCTGACCCAAGCATAGTTGGGAAAAGGCTTGGCAGATGATGATCAGAGATCGGATATTCGGATGCATATTCACCTAAAGTTGAGATGTTTGCTAACATGGAATGCGCTTTTGTATCGAAAAAGTCTTAATTTAGGTAAGTAATTTGTTAAAACAAAACATATTTGTAAATAAAACAAAACATATTTGTATCGGTTTACCCGATACAAATATGTTTTGTACATACATATTTGTGTCGGGTTAAACATTCATTTTAAATTAATACACATCTGAATAGTTATGCAATCAAGAATCCCGGGGTTTTTAATAAATATTACAAATAATTTATAAAGCCGCTTCCATACTTTCATAGCTAAAAATTATCTTTAGGTAAATATGCATCCGAATATCCGATCTCTGATGATGAGTTTTGTATGTAAATACTTACTTGGCATGCAGAGCGTTGAAAAGACGAATTCCGTCAGCCAGGCCGCAGATCTGAATTATGTCATCACGGGACAACCTGTGCAAAAACAGAAAACATAACATTAAGGATTGTCGTTATGAGCGATAATAGTTCTTATTGCAATCCTATACGGGTTAGAATCTGTTGTAATAAATTCGAATAATAAATGAGCAAGCACATGTCGTAAAAATGCATATAAAATCGTATAAGAGTAGATATTAACTATTTAATAATAAATAATCCATCACTGGATGCAGTTTAGCATTTGGAATTTTATGGTATATTTTTAATCTTAATTGTTATTGAAGGGATAAATTGGTTTTAAAGATTATTAAGAGGTGACTTTGATGATTTCTTTGATGCATTAAAGTATGTTTAATTATGTTTTGAGTTCCATCACTCTATGCAAAAAAGACTTGAAAATATCATATATTTTTTTGCTTTCAAAATTTATTTACGGTTAAAGAGATACACTGGTTTAAAAAACCACCTTTTTGAGCGTTTTTAAGAAATCACCGTGGGTCAAAATCGCGCTCTAAGGAGGCAGTTACATATATACAAACAAACAAACATACAAGTGAAGCTAATCTATAGCGTGTAAAAAAAGGTAGACCACATAATATACTGTATAAAAACAGAAAAAAGAATAAGATATTTACGAATATTTGTCTATGTCAACAGACACATTTTGGTCGCGCGACGCCATTAGGACATTCAGTACTGATTAGTATGTTTGATAATACGATGCGTCGATGGTCGCGCGACGAAAACTAAACAATTTGGTTGCATTGCATGAGCACACGACCTTCAATAGGACATTAAGTAGATATCAGTATGTTTGAACGCTCGGTCGCACGATCACTTTCGTCGGACGGACTCATCACCGCGCGAGCGATGGCAATAGAACGGCGCCTTGGTGTTCTTTCCGACATATCTTTTTATTCGGCTCCTTAGGATCGTAGCGTGATGTTAAAAAGCCTTTAACCTTCTTCAAGAATTGGGCTATCAAATACAAAAAGAAGTACTCAAATCCGACTGGGAGTTACAGAGATACCATACCACCTACATACAAACAAACAAATTTTAACTCAATAAATTACCAGCGGCCCGTTCCGGCTTCGCGCGGGTGGGATCCCGAATTTTCTTTTAGTAATAAATATAGCCTATGTTAATCAGGCAATCAGTAAATTATAAGTTTATAACTTGCTAAATAATTTGCATAACTACCACCATGTACACATGTTTATTGTGTGTTAACTATTATGTTGTTAGCAGTGGACACTAAAATCTGTGATAAGCTTTGAAAGGTGTATTACTAGTCTAATAAAGTGCCCCAAATTATAATGAGTTAATGTACCTTAGGATAAGTGCATTTGTTGATTGTTTATGTTCGATAATTAAAGATATTTGAAAATGAATCAGGGACCTATAATGTAGCATTCTAATGGTGAAAGAATTTTTGAAATCGGTCCAGTAGTATTTCAGTTTATTCGATACAAACATGCAAATCTTTCCTCTTTATAAGGTTTGGAACGTTCATCGAAAGATACCAACCTTAGCAAATCAGCGCCAGAGAAGTTGGTGAACGTGGCAGCATGGTGGGCGAAGCGTTGTAGCGACAACCACGCCTGAGTCTCCGATGACGTCGCCTCTTTTGACAGCCCCGAGTTCTGCAGCAACAAAATTACGTAAATTATCTCACCTGTGATACATGGGCTATGTGAGAAGTCAATCTGCAAGGTGGTCGAAGGCTCCTGGTGGAAATGATCAGTGTGTGCGCTAGAAATTCGATTGAGGCGCAATAACAGGCAAATTTAACAATAAAGATTTTCAGTTTTTTGCTGTAGCTAATTGAATTCCCTTTATTATCATAACATAAAATATTGTTACGAGCTTGGGGTTCGTGACAATTAAAAACTGTCAATATAAATTACCAAAAATTACACGTTAATTAAACAACCTAATAACAACTCAAACGCACTAATTGCAAAACACAAATGCACTACTGATAATTTTAAGTCGCACTTAAGATCGCTTTCGATGTTCTCGAATGTGTATCGCTTGTACTAGACTCCTCGGGTTGCTTTTTTTTTTTTGTTGGGCATCTCGCAGTTGGCCTTGAGAGGCCGTGACTGCTCAACCGGGCTTTCCTGGGGCTGCCATTAAGAAGTTAATCTTAACGCCTCCAGCCAGGGCTTACAAACTAAACCTCGGGTTGCGATCCGTTCCGGCCTTTTATAGGGCCCTCGGATAGTTCCAGAACCATCTACTGTAGAAGCATCTCAAGTACATACCGGCCCCGACTGAACAGATGATGTCGATAGTTCTAGAAAGTTCTAGCATCGAAATTTCTAGAAAGATCTTGACTCTATTAATTCTGCTGCTCGATACTAGATGGCGCTAGTGGTAACTAATGTTACCATGTACCAGACATTAATTGTGGCGCGCAACAATATGATAGTTTAGGCTCAAAATTCTAATGATACAATTTTCTGAGCTCTCTGTTTAGCGGTTTTTTTTTTCATTATACTATTACATTTTTATAAAAGATTTTTGAATAACTTTCTTTGACCGTTTGTCAATACAATTTTTTTACTGCCTTATAATAATATGTAGTGCCAAACTGCGACAAAAAAAAAACTGAGCGTTTTATGGTGTCATACGTTGGGTAGCCTATAACGTTCCCACTGCTGGGACTCAAGCGTCCTCTCCGTGAGAGGGACTGGGCGGTAATCCACCACACCACACGGGGACAATGCGAGCTAGTAGATGTCATATTATTATGTCTTATTTTTTTTAGTTTCTAATTCATGCCTCACCCATTTTGATGACAATAACTTGATTCTTACCTTTTCAGGATCCTCGGCGGGTTGCGGCAAGTCGGGCAGTATCGCGCCGGGCGAGTGGCACGGCGGCGAGTTCACTTTCACGTCGTTTGTTCTGAACAACAAACAGTATACGTTAGTCATAATTAGATAGATAGATCGTCACTATTTCACTGTTACAGGGTACCTTATTTACGCAACCATCTGGCCGAACAGTACTTTTATATTGTTTATGCGTCGAAGTCCCTGCCACACTCAAATCAAATCAAAATATTTTATTTCACATAAGCCTGCATGGGCACTTATGAAACGTCAGAAGCTAGGTGCACGGTTCCAATTTGTCGTTTCCTATGGAGAAGAGCCGGCAAGAAACTCCACGGTTACTCTTTTAAAAATAATTGGCTTTTACAATGTTTTCAAATTACAGTGATAATAGGTATGGAAGGACAGTGCAGGCCAGTCAATAAGTACCAGGTACTTAGAGGAATTAAAATACAGAATAGAAAAATGTCTACAAATCTAGTCTCTAAGGCCTACAACGTTCTCTCATTCACAATATGTAAAAGAATCTACCTATATAAAATGAATCTATTTGAACCAAGTGACATGATTTCGATGACAATCACTAATAATAAATAGTAGTAAAATTGATGTATAATGTCAAATAATGACGAGAATATGCCACCCTATAGGTATAGATTTTTGTAGCATTTGAATTTACAACATGACTCCTCATATCTCTACAAGGTGTAACAGAATGGACGCAAGACCTGAAAGCAGTTTGTTCCTAATTGACTACTGAATCAATTACATATTAGTATTTTTTTTTTATTATGTATTTTGCCATACCTACCACTGATTGTGCCAAAGAAAATTCAATCTTATTCCGGAAGAAATAAGACTCAATTTTAAATGCATATAGTAATGCTCGGGTCGACACGTTTTTCTTTATATCAGTTAGCTTAAAAAAAAAATAGTTTTGGTCATCGTATTATGCTTTTAACTCAATACTCTAATTGGGTTGTATGAGGTCTTGCGTTAATTATGTTACTTGTTGTATACAGGTGTCCCGTAAATAATGGATCAAACATAACGGGTAAGCAGCTGACCAGATTTCTAACAAATTATTTAAATAGTATTTTTTTAACCCGTTACGGTAACCAAAGTATGTTTTTTTTTTTAAAGAATTTTACTATTTTTACAAGCTTTATATTAGCTTCACTTCTATGTTTGTTCGTTTCTATGTTTGTATGTAACCGACTCCTTACAGCGCGATTTTGACCCACTTTAAACGATCAGATTTCATTGAAACTTTGTAAACTTATCGAGGACCGATGACAATTCAATCATTTAAAAAAAAAATGAGAAAAAGGAAAAAAAAAAACATGTTTTTGTAGTTAGCAGAACTAAAACATAGAAAATAAATAATAGTTTGAAAAACTAAAAAACACGCTTTAAAAACCAAACTAAAAAAGGAGAAAACAATTTAATTCAATTAAAAAGCGTGGGGTGCTTGACATTAATTAATTATAAAAATACCTCAAAATGCACCCCACGCTTTTTAATTGAATTAAATTATTTTCTCCTTGTTTGGTTTTTAAAGCGTGTTTTTTACGTTTTTAAACTATTATTTATTTCTACCAGAATTCAGTTAGATCTCCAGTAAAACGATTTTTTTAAACTATTCATATTAGTTGTTTGAAAATCAGGTAAGATTTGTAATGTTTGATCCATTATTTCCGAGACAACCTGTATGAGAAACAGGTTGTAGAGATCACTCATACTCTATAGAAACCGTTACGTTTGATCCATTATGGGACACCTGTAGAGTGATATTTTTTCGGACGCTTGTCTTAGTCTGCTTAAGCAGGGTCCACACGGCGCGTTGCGTCAGCGTTGCGTCGACGCAGCGCTGCCGTTGCGTTGTTTTACATACAAATAACCAAGGTGTTCACACGGCGCGCTGCGTCGTCGCAACGCACACATGACGGACAGCAGCCCCCGAGACGAAGCGGGAGGGGGTGTACTCATTGCGTCGTAGTAAAACTGCGTCGTAGTAACGCTGCGACGACGCAGCGCCTGTGTGGCCGGCTATGCGTCAAAATATTTGCGTTGCGACGACGCAACGCGCCGTGTGGACTGGCTCTAATCTTGTTCGATTTAAAAACAGCATGGTCTAAATCTCAAAAATTCAGTGTTTATCCCGAATTTCTTCATACGCTTCAGACAATGTAAACAGTGCACGAATAACGGATGCTGCCAAATTCTATATTTATATTATTTGCGAGCGGCCTTCGGAGCGTACTGACCCGACATACACTATCTCTGATATATGTTTTTATTTACATTTTAAATTGCTTGATTTTTCATTTAAGTGGTCTTGTTTTTCGACAGTTAAAAAAACTAGATCAATGTACGTTAGTAGAACTTTGTTTATTTGGAGAAACAAAACGGGATTAAATCGTTTATCTAACTGATATACAGAGTGGCTGGGACATCGACCCAAAACCTGTTATCACAGATTCAGTATGTGAATCTAAACTAAAAAAAAATACTGTTCCGTACATTTTGACCGCGTAGGATTATACCTTTCTATGAAAGGGCAGAGTTTTTTTTTTAGATAACCGATGGATTTTTTGCGGGGTCTAGAATCGAGTGCAGCACCCTAATTGCGTAACACGCGATTAATCATAATCGGTTTCAATTTGACATTTCAACAATTTTCATTGCGTTATTTACGTTGTTGAGCAGACACATTTTTAGAACATATGAAGCAATGGTTTAGCCATCTGTTTCAAAACGAAACAAATTATGATGAATCGTGAGTTACGCAATTAGGGTGCAGATTTCATAATTACAGTATGCGCGGCAATGTCTCTGCCACCGGTATTTATGTTCATCGCAAATTGAGTATTTTTTTTAAATAAAAATCGTAATGTACTCGTAACTACGGAAACTAGCAAAACAATATATATACGTAGAAAACTAAAATAGCTTGTGTTTTAGTAGGTACTATTACGAAGGGAGCGCAGACAAATTCTCAATTCTGTCTTGTGGAACAAACTTTTAGGCATTGATATACAAAAAACCCAAGATGCAGTCACGAACAAAAGTAACACTCAAAACTATCCCCAATTATACGTCAGTCGTTATAGTTATAATAAAACAATTTTTTTTTGCAAATTCAACCTTAAACCTTACACGCATGACTTAAAGTGGTTTTTACAAAGTAAAGTAATGTCCAAAAACACTGACTGAAAAATGACTGACGCTACTATTTGACAACTCGCGCACATTGTGCCCTATTTATGCGGACGTTTTTGAGACGCTGATTGTGTTTCTTGGGTTCCTTGTATATCAATGATTTTAGGATATAAAGCTGGTATTATTATAAATAGTAAAATACTCACTCTTGACAAAACGACGTTTTCATTTGGTTGTTGGAGGCAAGAATGGCTGAAACAAGACATTAACCAAATTAATACATCATCATCAACTGCCTAGCCTATTCCCACCTATTTTAGGGTCGGCATCCAATCTACAAGGTGTTACAGAATAGACGCAAGACCTGAAAGTAGTTTGTTCCTATTTGACTACTGAATCGACTTCAGTAACTTTTAATATACTTAAGTTTTTTTTTTTTTTTTGAAAAATTATGTATGTTGCCATACCTACCACTGATTGAGCCAAAGAAAATTGAATCTTATTTTAGAAGAAATAAGACTCAATTTTAAATGCAAAAAGTAATGCTTGGGTCGACACGTTTTTCTTAATAATATCAGTTAGCTTTAAAAACAAATAGTTTTGGTCATCGTATTATTTATGCTTTTAACTCAATACTCTAATTGGGGTGTATGAGGTCTTGCGTTAATTATGTTACTCGTTGTTTATGTCCATTTTCCTATTTTTTTTTGTATACAGCGCAGAAATTTTTCGTCGGTTATACAAAAAAAAAAAATCAGCTGTTCCATACAGTGTGACCGCGTAGGTATTGCACTTTTCTATGAAACAGCTGATTTTTTTTTTAGTAACCGACAAAAAAATCTGCGCTGGGGGGTCTAGAATGATATGCTGAATTCATGGTTACAGTTTGCGCACTAAATATAAACTTTTCCTCTATTGGCAACTTGTACCTACTTCACTAATTAATTAGTAATCACGTTTATGTGATTAGTTATTATTTCATCGAGCTTTGTATGTTGTGTTTTGTCTTTTGTGTGCTCCAAATAAATATATATCTATCTATAACCGTATGCAGCTGAGTACCAATATTTTACATGGGGCGACTGCCTACCTGACCTCTACAACCCAGTTACTGGGTAACACTATACTCCATGGTCAGACTAGTTGTCAGGTTTTCGGGCTTCTGCCGACCCGTAACGACGACTGTCAAAGATCCACGAATGACAGCCGGGACCAACGGCTTAACGTGCTTTCCGAGGCACGGAGGGGGGCGGTAAAAAATGTAGACTCACCATTATGTGGTAAAACAGGCTTGTTCACCAAAATTGGGCTTGCAATAGACTTGGGGGCCACACTGCAACAAGAAAAACAATTTGGTTTAGTATAACATAAATATCGCTGGAGTATGTAGTCACCAAAAGATAGTAACCATGGTTGTCGGATATAGTTGAATTTTAGAACTAAACCCATATTATCGAATGAAATTTAATTTACACAAATCAACTCTTTATTGTCTACTAATAAAATTAAGCTTTATTCAAAAACATTAATCAGTTTCTAACTAATATCAACTATATCTGACGATTCTTTGGTTACCATAGATTCAGTTTAATTGGAAATCAATTTACCGACTTTGGCAACTTGATAAAGAAGCGGATACTGTTTATTAGAAATTACTTGTTAGTTTTAGTTAATCTAAATTTTGGAATCACATTTTCATCTTTACTACGTGTATTTAGATTATGGAAATCGCATCTTTTTTTGAAAAAACCCAAGTTTTTGCGAACATACAAGATATTTTCTAGGATATAAAGCGAAGGCAGAGTTAGTATATCAATTTCGTTGAATTTGTTTCTAAGAGACTCGCGAGGCCTCATTTTATAAATTACGCGGATTGCCCTCTTTTGTAAAATAAAAATTGTATCGCCTTTTTCGGACAAAAAAAGAATTTTGCAAACCCGTCTTTAAATGACGGAGTTATGCCCGAACATACATAAAAAACACGTCAAAACATATCGAATTGATAACCTCCTTCTTTTTGAAGTCGGTTAAAAACCATAATACTTTGCGCGCGACCTAAGAATCGATACCCAGGGCCTCATGCTCAGTATTAAAGCTTGCAACCATTAGACTATTGAGGCAAAAAAAAAAACTTAAAGATTAGAAAATATCAGTTTCATGCCATATTGAACAACATAAAATTTTCCAACCAATGAAGTGTTTGCCCATTCTACACAATAATACGGATAAAAGCACTTACAGATAGTGCGGAAAACAAATATAATTTAATTCAGGAAGTGGAATGATGTAGATTAGGTATATATTTATAATGTGTGTGTTATCTATTGTGTTATTTGTACTGATAAGAAACTATTTTTAAGTGGCTGTAGGTTTGCGGTGTTGCTAAATTACTGGTATAGTTAGCAACCGAAGTAGATACACCTTTCTGTTTTTATATCTTAATTATTGAGTAAAATCTGCCCAGCCTTTTTCAAATAATGTTGGGGTAGGCTTCCAATCTTCCCACCCGGTGGGTTCCCGCATTGTCGTTGCCTCAGCCCGCATTGTCGTTGGCTCAGCAGCCGTGGTTTCCCCACCCACGGTGAAGCGTAGAGGAACCCGAGGAGGGGCCATTCGTCAGGGCTTTTTCCGCTAAGCCGACGACGTAGCGGCCAACCAGTTGCGGTGCCGCTGGGCGGCTTCGCAACTGAGGCGGGCCGCGATGTCATATGGGTGGCATCGCGGCTGGGGTTTGCGGGCCGCGGCGGGAGAGGAGTGGTGTATGGAAAGCGCCACTTTCCTGACCCTTCGTGGCCTGGACGGACCCGCCATCGTTAGATGGCGGACACGGTGGGGCCGCAGGGGAGGAGGAGTGTCGGTATTGCGTAGGCCGGTCTCCCTATCCCCTGCGGCCGAAAAGTGGTAGACGGCGGGGCCACTATCCCGACCCGCCGCAGGGGGACCAAGGGTGCCATACACGCGGTCGTTTGGCACCCATGCTCTGTTTGGTGCCTGGGGTGGTCATGGCGTGCCGTGTGTTCTGGTGCGCCGGTGACGGGGGTCATTCCCCTGAGAGGAGGATCCGGTGACGGACAGCCGCGGCGGGTTCGCGGATGGCTTCCGCGTTCCCGTGTTGCCGCCATAAGCGGCACTGGAGGACACCATGGAGTTTTAGTGGGTTAGAGTCCCACATAACTGCGCTATCTTCCCGTGGTAGCGCAGTATGCATGAGCATTTCTCCACGTTAAAAAAATAAAATAAAATAAAAAAAGGTTTCCAATCTTATCAGTGCAGAAAAATAGCTGGGTTTATCATGGCGTAATAGACCAGTTACTAGGAAACACAATACCCCTCTGCAAGACTGGTGCACAAATAATTTTTCAAATCCAACTGGTTCCAGATGGGCACAATAAACAAACTCTTCAGCTTTATTATAATATCTGGATGATCAAGCCTTGCTCGGCTTTTTATTTTGTTTGACGTTTTCTAAAAATAAAACCTAGCTAGGTAGATCGATTTATCGCCCACAGTTTCTGAGATTCAGATTGTATATATACAATACATATTATACAAGAATTGCTTGTTTAATGGTATCAGATAGTATAGATTTTGTTTTGTGTTTTCATCTGCAGTTGGAGGAGTAAATAAGACAGTTTATATAAGTTGCTAAGGTCTGACAACCAGTCTTACCAAGAGCTATTATTGTATTACCCAGTGACTGGGTTGTGGAGGTCAGATAGGCAGTCGCTCCATGTAAAATACTGGTATTCAGCTGCATCCGGTTAGACTGGAAGCTGACCCCAATATAGTTGGGAAAAGGCTAGGCAGATGATGATTTCAGTTGCTATGACTTGAGACTTTAATATTATTTTAAAGTTAATCCAATAGATTTCCAAATAACATCATGTCTGTATTCCCCAAAGGCTACACAAATTCCACCAGTTATGTTTAATTTCCATGTACTAGGGGTAGTGTCTATTGCTATCAACCGGGCAGAAGTCCAGACTCAGGGCAGCTGCAGAAAAATTAATATTGGAAAAACCCAATGGCATGATGCCCAACCTGGCATTGAACTCAGAACCTATACTCCATTTGAAATAAGATTAGACATTTAAACAAACCTTTTTTACAGTCCGTTCAACCGATTCTGACTTCTACATCGTAGGCATAAGGATGGCATTAAAAGCAAAAAAGTAGTTGCAATACCAACTGTTTACTGCAGCTGCCATTTGTCATGCCACCAATGCAATAGAAGTCAAAATCGGTTGATCGGACTGTAAAAAACTTTTAGTTAAATGTCTAATCATATTTCAAATAGAGTATATTATGTACCTACGAATTCGTAAGTCAGAGCCTAATACAAAAATAGTTATTACTGGACTACCACAGCTCTTGAAACAACGCAGCAAAATATTTATCTACCAATTGACAAAATATTCTCAATACTAATTTGACCCATATCTTTTGATTTGACCCTTGAGTTCAATCTATTTGACCTTTCATATTATGTCTGTTACATTTCTGGCCTATTGTTACGAACTACGCATCTAAAGCCCTAACATTTGGTATGCTGAGTAGTGGCTTCTCTATAGACCGTTTATAATTAAACTATTGTACTACTTTGCCCCGTGTGGTGCCAGCGTAAAAGAATAGCATCATCCCATTTCTTCCAGTGGGTGTCGTAGAAGGCGAAGGACTAAGGGACTTACTAGAGAATGGGCAGCAGCGTTCTCTATGCATTTACCACCATACTGCGATCGCCAACCCGCCTGCCAAGCGTGGCGATTATGGCAAACCACCCCCCCCCCCCCCAACATGACAAGCACAAAAAGTAAATGGCCCCTAGTGCCCGGCAGCCCACCTACCCTTGGTTATGGTAGCGGTCAAGGCCACGGTGAAGCAAGGGGTGCGAACTACTTTGCGCAATTTATTTCATCACCATAGCAGCATATTATTATACTGTTCTCACAGCTGGGATTCAGGCCTCCTCTCTATAGGAGTGGACCATAATCCACCAAACTGGCCAAGTGCGGGTTGATAGATGTCAGTCTTCAAAACTTTCGCTCTAGGACTTGCCAGTTATCTAATGTTTTCGTTCACCATTTTGAGAACAGTACAGATGAAATCATTTACACCAAGAGTGCCTGGGTTTGTACCTATTTACAAATTTTCAAAAATCCTTCACTTTGTTACAAAACTCTTGTGAAAAATATGCTTCTAGACCCAGTGGTTTAGGCTCATTGTCAGTCAGTGAATTAATAAATTTGAGATTTTTATTATACAGGAAAAGTTTTTATCCAGTGCACAAACTGTAACCATGAATTCAGCTTATCATTCTAGACCTCCAAGCACAGAAATTATTCATTAGTTATAAAAAAAAAATGTATTTACATAATTTTAGTCTAGTCATACATATTATGTTTTGACGATGGTGACTCATGATATTAATGGATGCTTCATTGAAAGAATTGGTCAATTATAAGATTGTTGTTGAGTTTATTTATTTATTGCGTTTGGTATTAACATATGGGTTTATTTACTAAATGTTGCTTAAAGTTAAGCTGCTTTACCATACATGGCTTTGTCTAAGTTTAAAGTACAGTTTACACAAACAATTTTATAGCATAATCAGCCTCTATTGTTCCCACTACTGGGAGACAGGCCTCCCCTCTTAACGAGGCTGTTTTTAAGCCCTTAAATAGGGGTGATATGTTTACAGTAATCGCAACCGGCATGCGTGTATGACCAGATGTAATAAACGTAAAGGAGGCAAAAGGATTATGTAAGGATTATAATAGGTGGCATACTGTAGTTCCTGCCGACCACCCTGGAAAGAAGGCTTGGGTTTACGATGATGTAAGTATGTATGATATGTTTACAAGCTTATTACGACGATGCTATGAGTTTGAAAACCAGTACATAAATTAGCAGATTACCGGTTTTAGGCAGTATGTCACTGTCATCTAAAAACACAAATCATGAAATCGAAATGACTTCAATGTATCCAGTACGATGATTTATTCACTGAACTATTTCCAGCATTTGATTTATCATAGTACCTCGGAATCGGCAAAATTGTGATGTCTATTCCACGAAAACCGGTCAAACGAATAAAAAGGATAAAGTTGATTAGTTTATGAAACATTGTAGTACTATACTCGCAAATGAATCAAATGTGCTAGGAGATAAGGTAATAATCTAGTTTTAACCCTCTATATTTAAAAATATTAGGCGTAACCAGTTTTACTTAGGTAAAATCTAAATTAAAAAGTATATTTACACCAATCTCGGGCGACGGGCGGGTCTGACGTGAACGTTAGCTGCATTCAGCCTCCTTGCTAGTTCCCTATACGTCACCGGGTCGGCTTCGATCTCGACCTCGGCCTTCAAAAGGGAGAATTTCATCCGCCATCCTTGGGCTTCCACGCCGTGCACAAGGCGAGCACTGAGCACTACCCCACGCCCCAGGTGCCGCGCACTCAGTCTTTGCTCGAGCACGAGCATATTACTCGTCAGCTATGGTCCTGCCTCGTTAAGTTGAAGAAGATGAATGCACCAGATCCAACGCGATACGCCCGCCCGCGTGCAACCACCATAGCTGGCCTGCAGCTCGCTTCAACAACCATTTGTCACAATTATATTCGCACTATGTACACCACAAAACTAGGCTGTAAAGTCCTTTTACTGTTCGTAGCACTTTTTTACTTGTCCAACATATTTGATCAGTCAACTGCCCACAGAAATCGATACGCGAATGGCGACGATCGTTTCGGCAATGCGTTATTGCACACAGGATAACACCGGTTTGATGGGGTGCAGTGAAAATCACAACGATTTCTCAGCGGAAAATAAATGTGAATAGAAACTAGAAACAAAGGAGTACGTGACAGACGGCGGAGCGCGAGCAACTGGGCGTAATGGCCGCTGATTGGCCGCGAGTGAAGCGCGCACCTCGATTGGATCAAAACCGGTTGGAATCGGTTCGTAGAGGCTGCGGCCGGCTCGGGTCGGTGCATCGTGCGGTCGGAGCGCTAGTGCTGTGACGCGTATGTTTATATCGTTTCGATTCGTTTTTTACGTTTTATTTTGAAATAAAAGCTATGATAGAAGTTTTTTTTTTTTTTTTGAAATAACGGATACACAGCAGTTTAGATACGTAATATTTGATATATTTTTAACTGTATACACTCAACACCAAAAAGTGTTATTAACATTATTATTATTTATCTTAGACGGATCGGCAATATACCGGATATAATAATCGCTATAGTCAGTTTCGCCCAATTGTGCGTCAATTCATTTCAAACTCATGCAATCCGGTTTTTGCAATTCCAGTTAGTTTATCTCTTGTTTCAAGTAGTAATGTATATAAATAACAGCTATATTTTAATCTAAAATGAGCATGATCTTGTTGCTAGTACAGTCATGTAAATTATTACAAAGACTTCATTTTAAAGCGTGCCGTTCATTCAAATTATTCAAAGCTCAAATTATTCAAAGCGCTGAGTTAAACTGAGCAACAACACAATAAATGAACTAAAAATAGCTGAACGGCTGAGTATTCTGTTTAACATATCATTGCAATCTAGCCGAGTGCCCCTTTTAGATTTGGTAAGTGAGCATGATAAACATGCGAGTATTTTAAGTAGGTACTTATTCGATTTTTTAGGTTGTAGTCTTAGTCTTTACGGTTTTTGCAAATAGGCTGCAGTAGCGATTATGAAATCGTAATTTCCTCAATTTAAATAGTTTAAAGATAGTTAGATAAATCGTATATTATCAAGCAAACACCATTTGCTAGACAGCAGTCCTGTAGCAACCGTTAGTATTGTTGAAACAAACGATGTACCTACTTAGATATGTACTTTAGTTAAAGCGAATATGATCTTCATGGACACAGCGTTGTTGTGGCTACAGAAACTTACTCTTTTATAATAAAGAAGCCTTACTGCCTGCGACCGCGACACTTGCACAAGCACATGTCATTGCAGCATGCAGTTGTTTGTAATTTTGGCTATAGGATGTACCTACACTCATGCCATATTATTTCGGGTATACTATGTAAAAATTAAGTTTTGGAGTTTTCCGTTTCCATTGGAATATGGGTCTCCAAGTATGTACAGACACCAGCACATCAACCTACCCCAAACTGTCAAATTTTCCCAATTGAATATGAACCTTATGTTTATGTAATAAGATTGAAAATCTATCTAAGAAATTTGACAGGTTGGGGTAGCTAGATATGCTGCCGTCTATACAACGTTCATTCAAGGTAACATTTTCGATACGTCCATATTAATTCGATAAGCCGTTTCTGTGTCATTCTGTTGACATACAAATAAACAAAACTTTCCTATTGATAAGTTTCTGATAACGGTTTGATATAATGTATGACATAATAACGAATTTTTCGGTTCGGTAAAGTACGATTAACCCCCCGTGTACTGAAAGTAGGTCGTTGAGATAACTTTCGACCCGGCAAAATGGGAGGGTTATATTGGCGATCTTCTTCATCATTATTCCGGGGTCTTATCATAATCTGTCTAGCCTTTTCCCCACTATGTATACATTGTAATAGGATGCACAAAATCATTGTATGCAAACTTGGCATGGACCGCTGTAAAACCTCTTCTCAGAGGGCCATGCTCTTTGGATTTCTTCTCTGTTCAGGGAGTTTATTCTAACATAATATTTAAGCTACCTAACATTGCTAACAACTTGGACTGTTTATGAGGTTTGCAGAAAAATACGTTTCAAGTGCATTGTTTCAAGTGAAAATTACTTTATTAACAAAACGAACGCTGGAGAATGTTAGGCAGAGGTGTATCTATTATAGTACAGACGCCAGCACATCAAGCTACCCCAATCTGTCAAATTTCTTTGATATATTTTCATCTTTATTGCATAATCATAAGGCTCATGTTCAATTGGGAAAATTTGACAGTTTGGGGTAGCTTGATGTGCTGGCGTCTGTACAAGCACATTATACTGGTTTTAGCCTGTGTTTTTCCACTTAATATACCCACTTCTCGTTTGGAAACATGGGAGAAAATGAACATGAAAAGAAAACCAGCCATCGACCAAATAAATCTCTAACAAAAATAACGTGCAGCATTATACAATCTTTTCATGCTAAAACCACTGAACCGATCCTGAAATTTGACAGATAGGTCGGCTGGGAAAGATAAGGGCTTGGCCTGGAGAATAGGAAGGGAAGGAAATTCTGAATTCTTTTTACCTATTTTGGTATGGTAATTTTATTCTGGGTGCATCGTTTTCACACAATCATAATTATAATGAATGTACTATGTTAAATATTGTACCTACTTAAAACATTTTAAAAGAGTAACGGTGGAGTTTCTTGCCTATTCTTCTCCATTAGAAACTACATTTTGTACTAGAATCAAATGTTGACGTTCAAAAGTGCCTTTTATGTGCCTATTTGAAATAAATGCTTTGACTTTGACTTTGAAATTATGAAATACAAAATACACGCGGACGAAGTCACGGGCAACAGCTAGTCTGTATTAAATTACGCGCAGCACTATATAACGGTACCGGACCTAAGACAACGTCGTCAGTTATTTCTTCCATCGGTTTTATACGGCAGCCGTTAGCGGAGATAAATGAAAATAGTTTCACGGTTTCGCTTTGCTGTAATTGGTGTCTTTTTGCTGAGTATTTACAGTTAGCTAGTTTTATTTTGGTACCTACTTTTTACATCTTGCATCGTTTAGGTCGTTGCCCTGTTACATGGAATTTAAATATAACTTGTGAGAAATTGTGGGTCGTGTACTATAGATACAATTCCGCCAAACCCTTCGGGGATTACATGTGATGTTATGTTTATTTCGTAGGTAACCACTTTGTAAATCATAATGGTCGTCTACCGGCGAGATAGGTAGAAGACATTGTTGCCATTGGAAAAAAAATTGGATGAGGTTGGCTCATGCCTGGCACAGGAGCGCGGGGATTCACACAAGCAAAGAGGTCTATGCCCACTAGTGAGTGTAGACGAGCTGTGGCGAATGATGATGAAATGGATACCTACTATTTCCAGGGGAGCGGGTTGTTCGAAAGATATACCGTGGCCCCTGGCACACAGGCAACTGAAGGAAAACTGGTGGGATTTTGTCAGTAAAGGTCTGACACGCCCTTCCGCTCCACCCAGAGCGGGAGAAGTTATTTGATGATTTCCCAACCTCAAAAAAAAAAAAGTATGCCTTTTTTTACTTTCCAATGATTTTCAGCTGTTTGTAACACCTAACATATTCCATCTAAACGAGAAATAGGAAGATCATTTTTGTAGGTTTAAGTCTTATCTTTCACCATCCTGTAATCTAATCTATCTATACTAATATTATAAAGAGGTAAAGTTTGTGAGTTTGTGAGGTTGTAGGGGGTAATCTCTGGATCTACTGAACCGATTTTGAAAATTATTTACCAATAGAAGGCCACGTTATTTATGAGTGTCATAGGCTATATATTAACTTTTTAAATTTGTTTTTTACAAACACTGCCTTAATGATGAGAGCTATATGATTGAGTTCTACAGAAAAGTTGTAGAGCTTGATAATTTCTACAAAAAATTCAGCGACAGCATATGTCTAAAGAGTAGTTTAAAAAAAAACAATTTAAATCGTTAGGTCATGATTATTGGTCAAATTATCAAGAATTATGAATTATTATCAAAATAAATAAATCTATCGTCTCAAGTGTTTAAAACAAAGGCTTCTCTTTTACTGCATATAATTTGGACGAATGGTTAAAGAGATAATACGACATAGGTATGGAACCGCGACCGTGTCGTAATCTATTGAGTGGTATAAAAATGTTTACCGCCCAACGAAGTGGGCACGGGTCAGCTAGTAGCGAAATATAATTATTAATAACAACAACAAGCGACCGCGTCACACAGACGTGTCGAGAATAAATGAACAACTAGGGGTGCTCGCTAAAACCACTGCTGGATTGGTTTATTCTAGTTAACACCACCTTCACACGACTTTGTGCAAAAACTAATCGGTTACGCGTTTAGCAGCGGTGAAAAGTTAAATTAGTAGGTATTTTTGCCCCACTACACTACGCAGCTTAGTCGATATCCGTTCAACTGCCAAAGTGAGGGCGCTATAGGAAACTAAATCAGTTCTTTTATATTACAACAATTGTTTTGTTTTTCTTATATTTCAACTTTAATCTTTTTAAAGCACTATTTAAAGTTTTTTACGTTGTACGACGCCGACGCCACATATTTAATTTCGATACCTATGAGTATAAACACAAGCTGTGTTTACTTTGGCTTTAGATTATCTTTCTACAGCGGAAACGAAGTAAAGTACTTAAATAACTTTGTTTTGTCAATTCGACTATACAGCAAAGATTCGAAACTACTCTTCAATAAAAATTAAAGCACCCATTCCAAATTTTAGTCCCAAGAAAGTCTTTGTGAAGACAGATTGAAAGTGCCTTCACGAAGAAATTCTCCAATTTCTTGTTAGAAGAATAACAAACTTTGTAGTTAGCACCGATCTGCCGTCAATTGGCGGATTTCCAAGAACAAATAGTAAATAGTCGTCTCATCTTGGAACAGCTACAACTGTTACAGCGCTTATTATGATAACAATTGCGAAAACAACATTTAAGCAGTGTTTTCAACAAACGAGAATATCAGGATGAAATTGTTCATAGACGGAAATAATGCTGTCCTTGTTACGAATTTTCAAATAAGGAATAGGCGTAATTTATCTTCACAAACCCATGACATCATATGACTACAACAATGGACTATAAGTTCGCATTTCTTGATGAAAAATGCTAAGATTTCACGAACGAAGTCTCAATCCCAAGCAAAACGGCGAAGACAAAGCCATTAAGCTATACATATGGCAAGATATTGTGCAGCCAACACTCCAAATCTTGTTACCAAGTGGATAAGCGTCTTTCATTGCACACAGGCGGCAAATTTCATTTATAACTTGTAAACTGGATTCGAGCTGAAATTTTGTCGGTGATTTGCAGTTAAAGTTGCCTCTGAAGCTGGTAAATTGCGAAATTGTGTAAAATTATTTAAGTGCTTTGAATGTTTTATTATTTTCTATGGGATCAATCCTGAAATCAAATTATCTGCTGCTCCATATGTATGTTCGCATAACTCGACAAAATGTATCAGCAGTTTTTTTTATTTATTTCAGTGTTGTTGTCTTAGTAAAAGTTAGTCATTGTTCTTATTGATGACTACAATAACCTTTTAAGTCCACCATAGTATAACGAAGGGGCGGTTTTTTTTTTTTTTTTTTTCATGGTGGGAAATCATCAAATGACTTCTCCCGCTCTGGGTGGAGCAGGAGGGCGTGTCAGACTTTTACTGACTAAAACCCACCCGTGTTCCCTCAGTTGCCTGTGTGCCAGGGGCGACGGTATCTCTTTCGAACAACCCGCACCCCTGGCAGGCATCGGCCCTTGCGGACCCCACCAGTCCGGCGCACCAGGACACATGGCACGCCGTGACCACCCCAGGAACCAAGTAGCACAAGGGCCCTAGACTACCCTGGCACCCTTGGCACCCTTGGTCCCCCTGCGACGGGTCAGCGCAGTGGCCCCGCCGCCTACCACTTCTCGGCCGCAGAGGATAGGGAGAGCGGCCAACGCTATACCGACACTCCTCTTCCCCTGCGGCCCCACCGCGTCCGCCATCAAACGGTGGCGGCCCCGTCCAGGCCACGGAAGGGAAGAGCGCTACTCAAAAGTACCGGCACTCCTCCTCCGCCGCAGCCTGTAACCCTCAGCCGCGATGCCTCCCATTCGACATCGCGGCCCGCCTTAGTTGCGGTGCACCTCACCGCAACCTACTTTTTGGCCGCTACGTCGTCGGCTTGGAGACCAAAGCCCTGACGAGCGGCCGAACGAAGGGGCGGTGGGGTGATCAATTGTCGTGCCTTATCTAAATCAGAAGAGACCTTAGCCACGCAGTGGGACAGTAATAGGCTGGCATTATTATTATAATGAAACGTGATAGACATGACATTCCTGATAGGGTCTCAGGTTTTCCAAATAAGCATTTTTTTTTGTTTCGAAGAACTACTTTCAGTGAAGCCAAAAATAAATAGAAACTGTACATGATATCAGCATTGCACGAAAGTAGAACACCGGTATTGCATAAACTGCAAACCGTGGAAGTCAACGACCTGAACGGACCCTGTATTCTAAATAGTTTACTACAGCTGAGAGCTCACCAATGAGAGCATTAGAAGAGGACAGAGATATAAAGATATGCAGAAACAGAATTGTATTGTATATAATATACAACCTTTTACCCCCGGCATCGCTAGCGTGGATGTCATTGTGATGGTAGGTACTACCGGGATAAAACGTATCCCATAAAAATTGTCGTGCATAGCTATTAACAGCCATTCCATATGCTTCCGTACCGAATCGAACATCAATCAATGTCATTGTAGGAGTCCTTTATACGCTGTTCACAAATCCAAAACCCGAAATTTTTTTCATTTTATATCAAATAGACGACCGCTTTTCTTCCGATAACTGATTGCTGTCGGTGGCAAATTAGGTTATCAAAATGTGTCATTTTCGCTACGATACCCTGTCGAATGCTCGTGAATGCTGAAGTCATGAACTATCCGTATGCCAAACAAACCTACTTTTCTTTCTGCTTTCAAATTTCATCCAAATCCGAACAGTCGATAAGTTATTTAAAGGTAACAGACAGATGGACAGCGTACTATTACATTTATAATATTAGTTTGGATGTGGTCATGACAGTACCGAGATTAAATCACGGCTTCACGGGCAAGTGCATTGACGTTTGCCATTTTAATGCGAAACTGGTGGGAAGGTTCAGACCTTTATCATGTTCAGAGAGAGACGCGGAGATGTATTGAAAGGAACACCTTGTGCAAACTATAAAGCCTTACACCGTACCGTTTTTACATTGATACTTTTTAAATAAAACATAGCAACTCTGTACGTAGAATCTTGATTTGTAATCAAGGTGTCATTCATGGAGTCCAAAGTTCCCTTCGTATAACTTTAATTAAACACCAAGTAGACTTAATACCGTCAACTATGGCATCTTTACTTTCCATGAGCAACTTTACCCATGAGTAAAATAAGAATATGAATGAATTATCTCTTAATTACTATAAATCGTGTATAAATAATCAAGTCTTATGCTTTTGTATCGCTTTGATATTAAACGGCAACAGATGTTTGGTAATTATGATATATTTAAGTACAGTAGTCATGGGTAAACTTGTTCATAGAAAGTTGATTGTACACGTCTAAGACCCGAGTTCACCAACACATGGTTAAATTTAAAACAGCCGGTTAAATCATAACCGGCTGATTAACAATATTTTGCTGTTCACCACGCACTAACCATTGGTTAAGCACTGTAATCGGATGGTTAACTTAAACGACGTGGCCAACTCAGTTTAACCGTTGGTTTATGCTTTCTGGTTTGAAGTTTTGCATTGTGAATCACTTTTAGTCATAAAATAAAAAGGCAAGACGCGTTGAGTTACTTCTTATTTGATGAGGATAATATGTTAGATGATTTTGAAGATAATATATAATTTTGCGCACTCTCGTATAATCCAAACACGGCACAATAATTTCGGGGAATATGACTAGAAAGTATTTGGTACAAGATTTCGTACATACAAACGTAGTTAGTGCTCTGGAATTACTTGATTTAATTGAAAAGAAGTTTGAATAGCCAAACACGTTTGCAGTGACTGCCGAATGCATTCGACCCCATTTTTTTCGGCATTTGTCGTGGCGTCTCTTACAAAGTAATGTTAAAACATTCGATCATTCGGTCGTTTTCGACTCACTCATTCAAAAACGTTCGGTTATTTAACCGTTGGGTAGAATTGAATAGTGAACTCGAAAAAAACGCGGTTTGTTTAAACATATGTTTAATGCTAACAGGACGGTTACGTAATCAATGGTTATGTTGTAGTTGGTGAACTTGGGTCTAAGATCATTCTTACAATCATCGTCTACAACAATAAACTCAAAGTCAAAGGTTACTAAATTGACAGGTTACAAACACAGTCTGCTTACATTATAATTACATCCTTTTTAATCCAGTCCAAACGGGTTTCAAGTCGCGCTAGCATCTATCCGTTCTAAATATAGTTGGGTACAATTTACTGTAATGGGGTCGGTAACTGCTTCGGATTCGTCTTGATGCAGGATGAATGGACGTGCCAGGTCGGAGTTGTGTAATGTTCAATTATGTAGACTGGTGATTTATGGGTCTTTGATGCTTTGTGTGAAGAGAGTGATCTTTAGAAAAAGAGCTCGAATTGGATGTGGTGTTTTTAGACAGAGAAACCTTTAACTCAATCTGAAATTAAATTTAAGATGAAGAAGAAAACGATTTGGGAAGTAGTAGGTGCAAACACAACGGCAAGGGCCTTTGGAATGGCGGGCTAACATTACCTACAACAATCTCAACATACTAAATACATAAAATTGAAGTGTCTGTTTGTAATGTCAAAATAACAGACTTTTACTGCTATGCATAAGAAAGAAGGTATATACGGTACATAGAACAAACAAGCATTTAAAAAAAAAATTGTCTGTGTTTTCCGGATAATTTCCGAAACGGATGGACCGATTCTGACGGGAAATTTTCTGGCAGACAGCTGATGTTATAACTATTTTTTGTCCCGATTTACGCGGGCGAAGAAGCGGAGACAGTTAAGAGGCAAATAAATGAAGAGCGCCAACCAGTTGACAATCTCGCCTGATTGATGTGATTTTTGTATTTCATTGTGGCTTTTGGCCACGGCTTTGTCCGCGTGAAGGTATGAAGTTATTTACACGAGAACGTTCCCATGTAAATAATTTGTACAGGGATAAAAGTATCTTACATCCAAACTCAATTCATGTCTACCTGTGTGCCAAATATCACCCAAAACAGTTCTACCACTAAGACGTGAAAGATCATGAAGAAACATTTGACAATCAGAGGTAGAACATAAAATGGTAAAATAAAAACCCAACGACAATACCGCAAACAATAAAATATGTTATTTTAAACCAGTTATGATCCTATCAAAAGTATCGCGTGCAACTGCAACTGTTTATTACGTAAAACATAATAAACAAAACGCCATGCTAGTAAAGATACGTTAGTTCATTCTAGGAGTAGGTACCATGTTTCAATTGCTATGCAAGTCAGCCAGGGTCGACGCCTCGTCACGCAAAAGATGAGACATCAAGGGAGGCAATTGTCCAGCATTCTAATTATGCCCATTAGGGAATACCATTGAACTGAATTAACGTGCTGGACGGAATTAGACGTATATGTTTATTTTTGTATCGCTAGTGATGTCAATAGTTTATTTTTGCGGTAATTAACGGTTTGTAAACATTAAAAACCATATGTTATTTCGCGTTAGAAGTACCAGATGCAAGTGTCGTCGGCTAGTCACGCAATACATAATACATCAAGGGAGGCAATTGTCCGCTAATGCACGATCAGCATACTAATTATACCTATTAACATGCTGGATGGAATTAGGTGAAGGGTTATTTTTGTACCGCTAGTGATGTCGACAGTTTCTTTTTTCGGTAATTACCGGTTTGTAGTCATTAAAAAAAACACAAAAATAACTGCACGCTATGCTAGTAGACCCGTTTTTTCACGCTAGAAGTACCAATGGATATGCAAGTGTCGTCAGCTTGTCAAGCTAAACATGAGACATGAAGGCAGGCACTAAATTGTTCGTGTACGATCAGCATACTAATAATACATATAGGGACAGCGTAGAATTAACGTGATGGACAGAATTAGATGAAGAGTTATTTTTGTCACCACCACCACTAGTAATGTTCCGATGTCGATAGTTCTTTTTTTTTGCGGTAATGATTGGTTTTTGCTAGCCGAAATTGAAATAATATTTGCACTATTAATGACACTCAATAAGAAAATGCCACCAGCCTTTACAGGACCAAAAGATTTTTCCACTCATAAAATTTCCAATTAGGTCCAATTTAGCATAATATGTAATGTACAAAATGTGAAGAAACATCGTGGAGAAATATTTCATTTAAATTGAAACTAAACGAACTGATTTAAATTGATGAGTTTATAATTGTGAATTGTTAAAAAAAAAACTTTGAAATATGATCCTTTAATTGACTAATTAACGCTCCTTACAGACTACTGGCACAGCGAGCAAGGACATGGCTCATTTATCACGTCCCGTCGGTGTAGACGCGCGTGCACGCACTGCGAACGCAACTGGTGCTGCTTTTTCTGGACCGAAAACGCGCTGTCAACGCGCGTTGTCGACATTCACACAGACGTAATAAAATCACAGCGTGATTTCTTCACGCACTGGTTAGCGCCGAAAGTTGAAAACCGAACAGTAACACACACTGTTGAATTCTCAACGCTCGGTTCAGCACCGAGAGTTTAAAATATAACGCGCGAAAAAATCCCGACGCGATTTTATTACGTCCGCGTTCCGTGTGAATGTCTACTGTCGTGGAACGAACATATACACGGCCACACATCAAGCTATACATTTCCAGTATAAGCTGCTCTCACATTTTATAGGATTTCCGTACAGTGCGAGATCAGCGTAATCTGGAAATGTATAGCTTGATGTGTAGCCGTGTGGACAAAAAAAATCCGTGTGCTCATTGATTGGACTGGCTTAATACTTCTACCCACAGCTACTGTTGACATACTTTGGATGTGTACCTAACCTAGTAGATACCTACTTACTTCAAAAACACAATATTCTGCCTTTGGTGAGAAGAAGAGTTAGGCTTGGATTCGTCCCCGGTTGATAGCAATAGGCCATAGGGGTCAAATCAAATCAAAATTCATATATTCAAACTAGGCTGAGACTCAGCACTTTTTGAACGTCAAAATTACAAAAGACAGCCCCCAAAACGCCCGCCCATCACCACTTCCTAGTGCTTTCGGTGGGAAGAAGAAGTAGCGCAACGAACTCCCCAGCAGCACAGCTCTCTATTAAGTTGGAAGAACTTGATTCTGTACAATAGTAAGTGATTACCATTACGAAACACAAAACCTAAAATTATTTGCCATATGTCAGCTAGCACACGCCAATATACCAACAAACAAAACATTAAAAACTTATAAATATACTCAAGCAGAAATCTATGTATATAAAATTAATCCCTTTTTCCCTTGGTCACGGAGTCACGGCATCACACAGGAACGTCTGGACCAATTTTGCAAATACATTTTCTGTTGTGTTTGTTAGTGTCGGGAGGTTTTATGACAGAAAAAATATAAGAAAATTGCGCGTAACAATAATACGAATTCAATATTCATAGTTAAGACAGGACAACGTCAGTCGGGCTCAGCTAGTAATTAATAAAACCTAAACGACGGTCGAGACCCCGGCTACCCCTTCTGAAAATCCAATGGTGATGTTGTGTTGATATTTAAATTTCACAAAAAGCAACTACGAGTACATCATCGATAGACCTAGCAAACATGAAAAGTCAATAACGCTAAGATAAAGAAAAAAAATACATTTTATCTAGGTCAGTCGTGACTTGCAACATAATATGGCAGTTGTGCTAATAGCTTTATTTGGTAGTAGATACTTCATATTTATTTACTCTACCAGCTTATAATAGAACATTCTCTTTATATTTTTGCTGTAGGAATCGACGAATCGATCAGTCAAAAGTGTCACATCGTGCAAAAACGCGAGGGAACGAATGAGGATATTTTGAATGCAATTTGTGATATAATGCGACAGTAAGTAGGTACAAATTTAATGGAGAAACTTTTCTGGATAAAAAAAACATACATAATCAGCCTTTAGTGTTCCCACTGCTGGGACACAGGCCTCCTCCTCTGGAGGAAGACGTTGTGGGCTGTAATCCACCACGCGGGCCCAGTGCGGTTTGGTACAAAATGCAATAGGTTAATTCATGTGTATCTATTTTGGAGTGTGGCATTGAATTCGTTTTCAATGTTGTCCCAAGCTTGTTTTTTTTGTGCTAATTCCTTCAGTTATTTTGCACATCAAAATGTGTTTTTCAACATCTACGTTGCTAAAATGAACACTTATTTATCTAAAAATATATGTCAGATAACTTATTAATAAACTAATCATGTAAACATCATAATATGGTATGAGTACCTATCATAAATTATCTGAGTTTTTTTTAAAATCACAGATAAAAACATTAATGATAAAAAGAACTACAAAATACTTGACATCGTGTTTGTATTTAGGTTAAGGACAGTTTGCTAACTTTACGCCGATAACATACATGTCCTAGATTTGATTTCTAATCTCAAGGTAAAAAATGAATCATAATAACGAAAACGACCACGTAGGTACACAACACGGCATTATTAAAAAAAGATTTTTAGTTAGTGACTTGGTCCTCCAGGGGATGCCATATTTAATTTAAGGTGAATCTAGTCAACATTTTTTCATACAACCTTCGGGAGTGTATTATTCCACTGTTTGACAATGTACATCAAAATTTTTATTATATATGGTACGGTTTTGTCTTATTATTAATATTGTCTGTACAGAAACAGAATACTAAAATAAAAAGCCATTAAAAAGTTAGGAGCCAACAAAGATTTGTTTTTGTTGCTAATTTAACATAACTTTGGGCGTGTCTAAGTAATAAAATATGACGTGTAAAATCTCCAAAACCAAGTCGGTCCGACAAAGCTCAAATATCGTAAAGTTCAATAAACTTTATTGGTCATTGATTTGTGCAGTGGTTTTTTTTTATAAACCACGATCTTCTCAAGGATTTTTCTTAATTTTTTACGCGCCTGGTTTACTATAAACGATCTTGCATCTCACTCAATAACACCATTGTGTAGACTATCGTCTAACTGCTCATCAATGATACTGTCTCTGTCGGACACGAAGCCTGGTGAGACAGCGTGCTCTTTAGCCAGGCCCACAAGTGAGTTCGAGCCTGCGACTAGATTCCCTTAAATGTGTCGTCACATACCCTATAACCAGCGGGCGATCAAATTGGGTTCCAACGATAACTCATTTTACAAATTATGGTAAGGAGTTTTGAAGTTATGAGTAGAGATCAGAATCGGATGTATATTTAATTATTTACCCAAAAAATTTTTTTGGTTATGAAAGTATGGAAGCGGCTTCTTAATATTTTTGTAAAAAAATTGCGGCATGCCAGCAACACCGGGAATGCAAAATGCGACTTCAAAATTATTAGGATTGCATAACTATTTATATGCATATTTATTTAAAATGTACCCCTATACAGATATGTGTAAGTCTGTAAGAGAAGGGGTGGTGTGTGTTAGTTAGAACAATTTTGTTTTTAAATTAAATTAAGTTTTTTCGATACAAAAGCGCATTCCATGTTAGCCAACATCTCAACTTTAGGTGAATATGCATCCGAATATCCGATCTTTGGTTATCAGGTAACAGATGAACAAACATACATACCGGTAAAAAGGAGGGCTTTTTACATTGTCCTAGTCGCGTGAAAATGAATCATAAAGAAAACGAAAAAGGTTAGACACCATTTAATAGGCAATGGAGCAGATTCTGTTGTGCACCAACTAAATTTACGCTATTGCTATCTTGTTCCTTCTAATGAAACAAGAATGAGACGGCAATAAAACAAGAGCTGTCAAATTTAGTTGAACTAAGATTTTCTTCGACAACTACGACGTATTAAATTCATCACGCCAAATGTAAAGCAATCGAGACTTAATTTAGTTTGACAGTTCTAAAGCATCACTTGTCTCTTTCTGGTGAAGCGTCAATGCATTTTCAATATAAAAAATAAAATAACAATAATTTAGGATTTCTCCATATAATAGAAGATGTTAGTATTCCAAATTAAATATTTTTAACTTCTCAATTGATGAATCCTCGCACTACCTTATTGACGCAACGCCCATATATCATAAACTTTCTTGAGTTTCTCGCAAGGGCCGATAGATGGCGTTAGCGAGTGCGGACAGCTTGCTGGGACCGTTCGAATAAGACGGTGTGTGCGCCTCAGCGCTCCGCTTTAAAAAATCCTTTTTTTGGTGAATTCTTGACGATACTCTTGAAATAAATGGACCTGCATCTGTGCTTCATTGTGAACTTATAGTGCAGTGTTGATTTTTGGAGTTCCAACCATCCCACCGGTGGATTTAAGAAGATTGGCTCGCCGGCCGGCAGCCCATACCTGCAACGCGCGCGTGAACGAGGTATCTCCCCATCTCCCTGGGTCTGAGTGGGATCTTTGGATTGTTGAGGTACGTGGGCATGTGTTGCTGCAAATAATTCAGCGGTATTGGTTTGTCGAGGATTCATCAATAGGGATTCATCATTTCATAGATTGGCTTAAAGCCGTCACAAAGGTGCAGGCTATTTACACGCCTCACCACTTTCTTTCGCTGTGTGTCAGTAAGAGATAGCAATACTTTTTATTTTAGTTTAGGTGGTGAACAAAATAATCGGCACCAATATGAAAAATCTAAACACAGTAAGTCATCAAATTTCAATTAGAGAAACGCGAGGCAGATGATGATGTTATTCGGTCCACCAATCACATTAGCTGACATGAAAGGAGACTACGCAAAAATTGTATACAGGACTATTGGTCCATATAGCACACACTTTCTATACAAATTTGCCCAATCTCCTTTGACAGCAAATATACCAATTCTAGACTTGATCTGTCAGAACCAGATGGCATATTGTATCTGATTTCTATATCACCAGGTTAAATCATTAACTCTGTGGTATTGTCCTATTAATTGTCTCACTTTATACCAATTGTTATTTATTGTTCTAAATTCATGGGCATGTGACAATGATTTTATTAATTGCATGCTTGACACTTTGGGTTAGCGGTCTTATTGTTGTAATGTTATCTATTTATCTCTTTCGTATAAACAATTAAGGAAGCGAGCCGATTCTAAGGCCTTATTTTAATGGAGAGCGGACGTCCCGCGAATACCTACGCGATCATCACGATAAATTTCGAAACAAACGCTACGATTGCGTATTAAGACAAGATCTAAGGCACAATATTAATATAGATAGTAAAGAAAAAATAAAAAGTCGGAACTAACGATAGAAACGGCACACTTACAAAGCGCGCATCCACGACCTCTCAGCGAAGGTCTCTGTGCGAAGGTAACGAAGTTCCTTCTCACGTATGATTTGAAACAAAAAGAAAATTATC
The DNA here is from genome assembly GCA_947359405.1 of Antitype chi. Classification (NCBI taxonomy): domain Eukaryota; kingdom Metazoa; phylum Arthropoda; class Insecta; order Lepidoptera; family Noctuidae; genus Antitype; species Antitype chi. Next base: position 3,481,965 of record OX375835.1, on the reverse strand, counting down.
GCAGCCACCATCTTGAACTTACGTTTTGACCAAAGGCGAAAGTCGCATGGAGGGGGAACGCTTTTGTGAGTAACGATTTCTACCAGTAAACTCCTACCGCAAACTCCGTTAAAGAACTTCGTACCAATAAAACCCTTTTCAATATTACAAACACTAAGAGTGACAACCCTAATACTTCCAATGGAGCGTAGGTTATTATATAAACAAATAGGAAAGTTTCTATACTGTTCATATTTATACTGTGCCTAAGGATTCTTCTTCTTTTTCGCTGTGTGAATCATTCCAATAGTGAAGTAAAATCAGCTTTGAGCACAAATTCCAGTCGTAATCTTACCTCAGCGATGATCAAACTCAAAAACTTGTCAAAAATGTAGGGAAATTAGACATTATTGACAGAGGTTAAAATGTTCTTAAAAAAATACGGGAATTGTCACTGTGTAGTCTGTCACACATACATATCTATATATATATATAACAAAGTCATGTTAGTTACACCATTTATAACTCAAGAACGGCTGGGCCAATTTTAATGATATTTGATTTTTTAGATTTGTCTTCGTCAGGAATAGGATAATAAAGTATTAAAATATGATATTTATTATTAAAAAATATCAATCAAAACAAAAATCTAGTCGTTTATTTTTAACAAAACGCAACGCGATGCAACTGACAGAGCAGGTCATGTAATTTGTATTTTCTTTTGAAAAAAAAAATACGCAAAACTAAAATGCATGTAGGTTCATTGGGACGTGTTGCGGAATACTAAGAGAGAATTCACCAAAATTCTTACGGGAATGGGAAAAGACAGAGTAAAGTTTGTGCGCGTACGAAGTCGCGGGCAAAAGCTAGTATACAATATAGTTAATGTGCCAGAGTTTTAATGTATTATTAGCAGAGATCGGATATTCGGATGCGTATTTACCTAAAGATAGTTTTTAGCTATGAAAGTATGGAAGCGGACATATAAATTATTTGTAGTATTTATTAAAAACCCCGGGATTCTTGGATTGCATAACTATTCAGATGTGTATTAATTTAAAATTAATGTTTAACGCGATACAAATATGTGTATGTACTGGAGGAGGGGTGGTTTGTTTTAGTTAAAACAAAAATTATACAAATAACTTACCTAAATTAAGACTTTTTCGATACAAAAGCGCATTCCATGTTAGCCAACATCTCAACTTTAGGTGAATATGCATCCGAATATCCGATCTCTGATCATTAGCTACAATTCGGTAAGGACAAAACTGTCTATATATAAAATCAACTATCAATCATCCACCCGGAGTTGTGTGCGTTACGCCAGCCAGATGTTGTCGAAAATGGTAATTTGAATCTCATAGATAATTAGTTTTGCGGCTTCTGTAATTGTTGCGCACATTTTTAAATTTGTTGCGCTTATAGTTTTTTAATTATTTCACAAAAACAATTCCTGCTGGGGTAACGTTATCCCAGCCAGACCTTTTTCTTTCTAATGGGAATATTTAAATAAATACTAGCTATAAAATTAGTTGTCTAGATGAAGTAAATGTTGTGCCTTATTTTGTATTTGTTCTTTCATCGGTTGCGAAGTTATTCGAGATTTTGCTGGGGTAACGTTTTTGGTTTTGCTAGATCTTTGAAACGGTTAAGCGGATTCTTATCATATTTTGTACATGACTTCTTAGGAATTAGTTTAAATTTGTTCTGCAATAAAAAAACCAAAATAATGCATAGTTTAAAGATTATTTCATTAAATAGAAAAACACTTCAATTGGTTCCAGCACTCTCAATAAGAGGTCTAAAGACTTACTTTAAACGTTATTTTAAAGCTTGTAAATGCCTTCAAATGTATGTGAAGTTTCATTAGTATCCTGTAAGTATTTAACAAGTTATGATGATATTCAGTTCTTCACGAGCACGGTCTTGATGCGCGCGGTGTTATTTGGCCACTGGATTGGATAAATGAACTGAATGTTATGTCAATAATTAGTTGTTCAGTTCAGTTGTATATCAGTAAAATTTCAGCGTAGTACATTGGATAATTAATGAGATAATACGATTAAAGTAATTAGGAAGTGAATGACCGAGGTAACCCGACCAAGTTTAGGTGGATACGAAAAAGCGAAATCGCAGAACATTATGCTATCTTTTGAAATGTTTAGTATAATACACCTTACAATTTCGGTACAGACGCGTACACTGTTAAATACATAATAATATAATAATATCTGTACTATGAAAACATTATTATTATCTTCCAGTTGCACATACTTATCAAAAATCACCGATATAACATGTCGTTCGGTGGGACGCGGGAAAATGTGATATTTGAAATGAGACAACAAATCAGTAGGACTAACTGTGAGCATTTTACTACATTGTGATATCATTTAATATTACCTTTGATCTGTGATTTTAATTGACATAAGTAGGTATTAGTAGACATACGTAAGTTTAGAGTTAACTGAAAAAAGTCATTATATATAATTTATTGTCTGTGATCATTACACATTCCAATATGTGTATATTTAAATAAAAACTGTAACTGTGTACTGTGTATACTGAAATCTATAATTTTAATAAAAAGTAATAGAAAATTTCAAAATAGCAAAATTACTATCTGTAATTTGAATCTGTGATTGTTTTTAAGTATAAGTTTATTAATACTTTAAAAGTTCAGTTGAAATGATTATTTTACCTGTTAATAAAAATTCTTTAATAAACATGTAGTTTTTTTTAAACTTGTGTACATGTCTGTACTAAATTTGTAACACTATCCTACATATTTTAGAAGGTACCATAATGTTCTGCGATTTCGCTTTTTCGTAACCACCTAAACTTGGTCGGGTTACCTCGGTCTTTCACTTCCTAATGACTTTAATCGTATTATCTCATTAATTATCCAATGTACTACGCTGAAATTTTACTGATATACAACTGAACTGAACAACTAATAATTGACATAACATTCAGTTCATATATCCAATCCAGTGGCCAAATAACACCGCGCGCATCAAGACCGTGCTCGTGAAGAACTGAATATCATCATAACTTGTTAAATACTTACAGGATACTAATGAAACTTCACATACATTTGAAGGCATTTACAAGCTTTAAAATAACGTTTAAAGTAAGTCTTTAGACCTCTTATTGAGAGTGCTGGAACCAATTGAAGTGTTTTTCTATTTAATGAAATAATCTTTAAACTATGCATTATTTTGGTTTTTTATTGCAGAACAAATTTAAACTAATTCCTAAGAAGTCATGTACAAAATATGATAAGAATCCGCTTAACCGTTTCAAAGATCTAGCAAAACCAAAAACGTTACCCCAGCAAAATCTCGAATAACTTCGCAACCGATGAAAGAACAAATACAAAATAAGGCACAACATTTACTTCATCTAGACAACTAATTTTATAGCTAGTATTTATTTAAATATTCCCATTAGAAAGAAAAAGGTCTGGCTGGGATAACGTTACCCCAGCAGGAATTGTTTTTGTGAAATAATTAAAAAACTATAAGCGCAACAAATTTAAAAATGTGCGCAACAATTACAGAAGCCGCAAAACTAATTATCTATGAGATTCAAATTACCATTTTCGACAACATCTGGCTGGGGTAACGCACACCCCGGAGTTTTCCAACTTAGGGAATTCTAGGAAAAACATAAGCGTGTATTAATTTATAGAAATAAATATCAGTTGTCCTGGCGATTGAGAGAAATTGATATCCACGACGAGTATTTAAGCCAATAATATACCTACATTTGTAAGAATAACATATCACTGTTCCTGGAAAATAACACACGTTTCTATACAGGATAAGTTTTTAACCAGTGCACAAACTGTAACCATGAATTCAGCATATCATTGTAGACCCCCAGCGCAGAAATTTTACGTCGGTTATACAAAAAAAATCAGCTGTTCTAATTTTTCTTTTCTTTTCTATTTGTTGATTTTTATGATAGAACCGATGATTTTTTTTACGCTGGGGGGTCTAGAATGATATGCTGAATTCATGGTTACAGTTTGCAAACTGAATAAAAACTTTTCTGAACACAAAACATTAAATAATATGCAAACTTACACTAAAATAAATATATTGCAAGTTATTATTATAGTACTGTTACGCGCTAAAGCTAAAGTAATTCGTTACCACTAGCGCCATCTAGTATCGAGTAGCAGAATTAATTAAGTCAAAATCTATCTAGCAAGTTCGATTACAGAATCTTCTAGAATAATCAACATCCGTTCAGTCGGGGCCGGTATGTACTCGAAGATTCGAGATGGTTCGATTCCCGAATGTTCTATGGCCCTATAAAAGGCGGGAGCGGATCGGGATCGGGGTAGTATTGGTCAAGCGATACATGCGAAAACATTGAAGTGATCTTGAAGTGCGATTTAAAGCGATCAATAGTGAAATTGTGTCTTGTAATTTGTGTGATTAATTAAAGTGTCGATTTTGGTAATTTTTATTGGCAGTTTTTAATTGTCACGAACCCGAAGCTCGTAACAATTGGTGTCAGAAGCGAGGATTAAAATCATGCCGATTTTACCTAAAGACGACACGGAGGGTATCCGTACCCGGAGTCAACGCCAGCAGGAGACGGATCAGAGGCGATTCGGTGGAGCACTGCCACAGACGTCGGAGGGTCAGGTGCCGACCACGGAGGCCGGCCCGTCCACAGCTGCTCCAGCATCATCAGCGCCAGATTTTGCTGCCCTGATGATGATGCTGCAGGAGCAGGCCCGCCGACAGGAGGAACAGGCTCGTCGGCTGGAAGAACAGCTCCAGCGCGATAAGGAGGAACAGACCCGCCGACAGGAGGAACAGGCTCGTCGGCTGGAAGAACAGCTCCAGCGTGATAAGGAGGAACAGACCCGCCGACAGGAGGAACAGACCCGCCGACAGGAGGAACAGACCCGCCGACAGGAGGAACAGGCTCGTCGGTTGGAAGAACAGCTCCAACGGGATAAGGAGGAGCAGGCGCGCCGCCAGGAAGAGCAGATGCTCCTCATGAAGGACCTTCACGCAACCTTCGGGAAAGACATGAAAGAGGTGAAGGAGAAGGTTGCCCAGCATGACAACCGCCTGTCAAAAGCTGAAACTCAGATCAGCAAGTTCAGTGACGTCATTGCTGATGTGAAGCAGGAATTGGGTAACCTCAAACTTGGGGATGGAATCGCAGCTCCCGTAGCTACAACACCTTCGCTACGTGGATTCAAAGTGCCGCCGTACGACGGGACTTCTTCCTGGTCGGCGTACAAAATTCAGTTCGCGGCTGTCATGAAGGCGAACGGGTGGAATAACAGTCAGGCCATGACTGCCCTCACCCTAGGACTGCGCGACCAGGCTTTAAATGTTCTGGAAGCTCTCGGTAAGGAAGTGACTTACGAGCAGCTTCTTGAGGCATTGGAGGCTAGATATGGAGACGCTCACCTGGAACACGTGTTTCGTGCGCAGCTTAAGGATCGTGTGCAACGCAGTAACGAAAACCTGCAGCAGTGGGCCCTAGAAGTGGAGAAGCTGGTTCGCAAAGCATACCAGTCCGTACCTGCGCTTATTGATGGGAACCTGGTGCAGGCATTCATCGACGGCATCCACGACCTTGAAGTTCGAGCTGCTGTGAGGCTCGGTCACCACGGGACGCTTAAGGATGCCTTGGCCCATGCACTGGAGGTGGAAGCTGTGCGGCAGGATCATCGTTCCCATCGCGTCAGGGAGGTTGTAGCGGCTACAGTTCGCGACCGTAATAAAGGATACGGCCCTAGGTGCTACGGCTGCGGGGAAAGGGGCCACCTTCGATCCAGTTGCCCTAAGCGAACTGCAGAAAGGGAAGATGGCCGGTCTCCAGAGGGTAGTGCGGCTAACAGCACTGCCCAGCAGCAGCAGCAGGGAAACGAGTAGTAGCCAGGACTGCGGGGCGGGTGCTGGCTGATGTTCAAAGAGCCCCAAGGATTTCGATCACACAAACCCATGACGGGAACAGCTTAATCATCAAGGGCGAGGTCAACGGAACGCCTTGTAAGCTAACCATTGATACTGGAGCTTCTCGTACGGTCGTCAGTTCCCAAGTTATAAGTCGGCTCCTTGGGGACTCCGCATACAATCGAGAACGCATTAATTTGGTGACAGCCACCGGTCAGCGCATACCCGTCCATGGAGAAAAGGAGATGGAGTTGAAGCTAGGCAACAGGATCTACCTGCATAATGTCATCGTGGCTGATATAACGGACGATTGCATCCTGGGCCTTGACTTTATGAGGAAGAATTGCTGCGAGATTGATGTCAAGCAAGGAGTTATGAAATGTGGGCAAGAGGAACTTTTTATGGAAGGGGCTTTACCAGGGAATGTGTATAGCCTTAAGAAGATTGTTCTTCCTCCGAGATCAGAAACGATTGTGCCGGTTAGTCTTCCTCGGAATTCTGGGCAAAGTCATCGTTGTGTACTCGTGGAAAGGGTAGATAATGACCTTCCATGGAAAGTGGCACGAACTTTGGTCAGAGCCACCGACATCTCAGGAGTACGTGTGCTGAATCTTTGTGATCAGGAACAGATTATTGAAAAAGGCACACTGATTGGTACTTGCGAGGAAGTAGATTGGTTGCGTCGATGCCAATATCTATCGACTGGGACCCCAAGCAAGGATGCACAAACGAGAGTGACCACACTTTTAGAAGACTCTCGCAGCGCTCTGTCGCAAAATGAAATGGCTAAGGCAAAGAAGATGTTACTCAAGTACGCCGAAGTTTTCTCTTCAAACGATGCTGACATTGGGAAAACTGGCTTAGTTCAACACAAAATAAACACAGGAGAGGAATTGCCTATCCGTCAGCGGCCAAGGAGATTACCGGTAGCGCGTGAAAAGGAAGTGGAAACTATGATTGAGGGAATGGTGAAGGATGGTGTTATTGAACCTTCATCTAGTCCATGGTGTTCACCTGTAGTGCTGGTAAGGAAGAAAGACGGCAGTATGCGGTTTTGTGTTGACTATCGTCGTCTGAATGACGTTACGAAGAAAGACAGCTACCCTTTGCCAAGAATCGATGACACGCTGGACATGCTTACTGGAGTAAAGTGGTTTAGCACGCTGGACCTGAAAAGTGGCTACTGGCAGGTTGAAATTGACCCTAAGGACAAGGAGAAAACAGCATTCTCGACAGGAAAGGGTCTGTGGCAATTTAAAGTTATGCCGTTTGGATTGTGCAACGCTCCGGCAACGTTTGAAAGGCTGATGGAACTTGTACTAACCAAGTTAATTGGCGATGCCTGTTTGGTCTACTTAGATGACATCATCATTGTAGGCCGTACGTTTGAAGAACACCTTCAAAACCTGGAACGCGTGCTCATTAAGATCCAGAGTGCCAACCTCAAGTTAAGTCCGAAGAAATGTTCACTATTCAAACGGCAAGTTAGCTTTTTGGGGTATGTAGTGTCGGAAGAAGGTATCCGCACGGATCCAGAAAAGATCGCCGCTGTCAAGGATTGGCCAGTTCCAAAAGACAAGACGCAGGTCAGAGCTTTTTTGGGGTTGTGCTCTTATTATCGGCGATTTGTTAAGAACTTTGCGGATATAGCCAAACCCCTGCATAAGCTAACCGAGGAGAAGCGACATTTCTGCTGGGATGAAAGTTGCGACATCGCATTCCAGGAGTTAAAGGACCGACTGTGCAAAACACCTATTTTGGGGTACCCTGATGCAGGCAAGGAATTCATAGTTGACACAGACGCAAGTGACATAGGACTTGGTGGTGTGTTGTCTCAACGGAATGGTGATCAAGAGGTTGTGATAGCGTACTTCAGCAAGTCGTTGTCAAAGCCGGAAAGGAACTATTGTGTCACGAGACGGGAATTGCTTGCTGTGGTAAAATCATTGCAGCATTTTAGCAAATATCTTCTGGGGCGGAAATTCCACTTACGAACCGACCATGCTGCACTGAAATGGCTATTGCAGTTCAAAAATCCAGAAGGACAAGTTGCGAGATGGATTGAGCTACTGCAGGAATACGACTTTGTGGTCGAACATCGCAGCGGGAAATCTCATGGCAACGCAGATGCATTGTCAAGAAGACCTTGTCCTGAAGACTGCAAGCATTGTACTAGGCAAGAGGGTAAGGAAGTGGTACCTGTAAGGATGCTCAGGACGGACCTCAGCAACGAGTGGAAGGAAAGCCTACAACGTGCACAGCAGGAAGATTCGGACATCAAGCCGATTGTGGAGTGGATGAAGGCCAGAACTCCTAAGCCCAGGTGGAGCGACGTCTCAGCAATGAGTTCGATTACAAAGAGCTATTGGGCCCAATGGGACAGCTTGGTAATTCAGGATGGAGTCCTGTGCCGCAAATGGGAAAATGCTCGGGGAAACAGCTGTCATTTGCAAATGGTTGTCCCAAAAGCTCAAGTACCGGATGTTCTACAGCTGTACCATAATGGTTGTTCAGGAGGTCATCTGGGAGTAAAACGAACTCTACTGAAGGTACGAGAACGGTTTTACTGGATCCACTGCCGGGACGATGTCGAAGACTGGTGTCGCAAATGTACAAGTTGTGCAACTGTAAAGGGACCTCAGACTCGTAGTAGAGGTGCATTGAAATTATACAATGTCGGTGCACCATGGGAGAGGATAGCCCTTGACGTTGCGGGCCCGTTTCCGGAAAGTGAAAGTGGTAACAAGTATTTCATGGTTGTGATGGATTACTTCACTAAGTGGCCGGAAGTCTTCGCTATTCCAAATCAAGAAGCTTCGACAGTTGCAGATAAATTAGTTCATGAAGTGTTCTGTCGTTTTGGGGTACCTTTAGAGATTCACAGTGATCAAGGAAGGAATTTTGAGTCCCAAATATTCCAGGAAACTTGTCGAGTTATGGGTACTCATAAAACAAGAACAACATCTTACCACCCACAATCGGATGGAATGGTGGAACGATTTAATCAGACATTAGAGAGGTACCTAGCAAAAGTTGTGGAAAATCGGCAACGGGATTGGGACAAACACATACAACCATTTTTGTTGTCCTATCGAAGCGCAGTCCACGAAAGTACATCGGTGACACCAGCTTTCGCAAACTTTGGAAGAGAATTACGACTGCCTGCAGACCTGATCACCGGAATACCACCTGATGCCCCACGCAATATAACCGATTATGCGAACGACTTGCGGAACAAGATGAACGACATTTATGAGCATGTCAGACAATCAGGCCAGCAAATGTCTGAAAAGATGAAAACCCGTTATGATCGCAAAATGAACAATAAAGGGTTTGACGAAGGTTCACTAGTGTGGTTGCACAATCCAGTCCGCAGCAAAGGGAAATCTCCTAAGCTTCAAGCTAAATGGGACGGACCGTACCGGATTGTGACAAAGATCAATGACGTAACGTACCGGATACAGAAAGGTGCAAGATGTACTCCTAAGATCGTCCATGTGGATCGACTGGCGCGTTACTATGGGGCCGAAAATGCTCGGGACGAGCATGTCTTAGGAGGGGGCAGTGTTACGCGCTAAAGCTAAAGTAATTCGTTACCACTAGCGCCATCTAGTATCGAGTAGCAGAATTAATTAAGTCAAGATCTATCTAGCAAGTTCGATTACAGAATCTTCTAGAATAATCAACATCCGTTCAGTCGGGGCCGGTATGTACTCGAAGATTCGAGATGGTTCGATTCCCGAATGTTCTATGGCCCTATAAAAGGCGGGAGCGGATCGGGATCGGGGTAGTATTGGTCAAGCGATACATGCGAAAACATTGAAGTGATCTTGAAGTGCGATTTAAAGCGATCAATAGTGAAATTGTGTCTTGTAATTTGTGTGATTAATTAAAGTGTCGATTTTGGTAATTTTTATTGGCAGTTTTTAATTGTCACGAACCCGAAGCTCGTAACAGTACTTACAACTATATGAAGAAAAAAAGAAGGAGAAGAGCTCACTGGGCATCAAATAATTCGTCCGCTGTCAGTGGGAAAAGTGCCAAAAAGGCTGGCAGCGTTGCCACGTGGAATGGCAATGCTGATTCTTTCACCTAAAAATAGGCTCGCCAGGCAGGTCACGTGAAGAGTCGACCAACCGCTTGGCGATGTCTTGAAATACTCGATGAGCACTCGGACCCCACGGCCCTAGTGTTTCAACCCCAAATGGCTCAAACATATACCTCCCAATAATGTTGTTATATATTTTTTTTTAATTGTAAGTTATGTTACCATTTTATTTTATTTATTATTATTTATTTCTACTTGAGTACCCATAGTTTTCAATGTTTTGGTGGTATATTGGCGTGTGCTTGCTGACATATGGCAAATTTAATGTTTTTTTGTGTTTCGTAATGTTAATTAGAATTATCTATTATTGTATAGAATCAAGTTCTTCTAACTTAACAGACAGCTGTGCTGCTGGGGAGTTTGTTGCGCCACTTCTTCTTCCCAGCTAAAGCACTAGGAAGTGATGAGGGGCGGGCGTTTTGGGGGACTGACTTTTGTAATTTTAAAGATCAAAAAGAGCTGAATCTCGGCCTAGTTTGAATAAATGATTTTTGATTTTGAGATTCGAGTCGTAAAGGAGACCAGTCATTTTTCATACAAAGTTGGGCCCAAAACGCAAAGTGCTGGTCAGCTAAAAAAATGTATTACTCTGATCAGGAAAGTTCTCCTTGTCATTTTTTACTATTGCGCCAAATCTCTAAAACCATTCCTTCAATTGTTATTTAAAGTTGAAAAATCTGACTTTATACATTTTAATACAATTTGAAACTACAGATTGGCGAAAATAAATAAAAGGTGACCTACACAGATCCTAGTTGCATCTTTAAGCAAAACATTATAATATCTTCATCAAATACACAACACTTTGTGGAGAACCATCATCTGCCTAGCCTTTACCCAACTATGTTGGAGTCAGCTTCCAGTCCAACCGAATGCAGCTGAATACCAGTATTTTACATGGAGCTACCTCCACAACCCAGTTACTGGGTGACATGATACCTCATGGTAAGTCTGGTTGTCAGACTTTCGGGCTTCTGACGACCCGTATAACAACTGTGGAAGATCTACGAATGACAGCCGGACGGCACGGACGGGTCTTGGCATGTAAAGATGGTTACCCATCCACAGACCAACCGTGGAAAGCGTAGCTTAACCTGATCGTTAGACCCGTGCGGTTGTTATTACTTAACCACAAGCAGTTATTCCTGATGTTTAAAGTTAAACAACTAAATACATGTAAAAGAGATTATGTAAGGTTTTGGTGAAAAAAATCTCGAACGAAGACGCTGTATTTAAAGACTCCTATGCTGTCATGTAAAACAACAAAAAAGTAAAAATACTTACCACAGTTCAGGCGAGTAGGGTGGTGACGTGGTGACCAAAGATGGCGGCGGCATTAGCGCGTCGTTTGACAGCTGTAAAAAAAAATATATTTTTCAATTTTTGATGTTTCTTGATGATCAATGATTTCGAAGATCTTATTCAATTGTCCAGAGAAACCGACAAATTGGTGTCGAAAAGTCTCCAACTATTAGGGTTTTGAGAACAGGTACTAAAGAAAATTATGTAATTGATTTTCATTATTATTTTGCCCGCATCGTCGCGTATAGCCGATAAATGAAAACGTGCCCAACACGCCACCGTCGGCTAATCCCGACAAGAAAACAACATTTTATGGTAAATTTAAATAAAAGAATGATGTTACGAGTAATATTTTATTTAAAACTAGCTTTTGCCCGCGACTTCATACGCGTGGACTTTACAATCAAGTAGATAATCATTTTTTTTTGATAATATATAGCCTATTTTTTAAGTTAGACCTCTCGGAATACATAATTGAAAACTGCATTCAATTCCATGCAGTGGTTTTTGCGTGATGCGGTAACAAACATCCAGACAGACAAAAATTCTAAAAACCGTTGTTTTGGCTTCTGTTGCTCTAATAAAGACCCCCCATACTATTTTTTCTTAAATTTCTTTAATGTACAGACATCGGCCTGGTACAATTTTATTATATGTATATATAGAATAGGGGACGAAAAGCTAAGATTAATAAATTTTGGAATCCCTATTCTTTTTTGTAGGCACCGAATTTGTGGCTTGGCGTGAGAGGGACGCCGATGCGCGGTCAAAAGGTTAATTTATTTGGGGTCGGCGATTTTTTTTATTCTTTTAGTGTGTGTTTCTCTATTAGACGTCATCTCCGTAGTCACACAGTTTCTAACCATATCATCATTCACACAGTCCATCCATCGTTTCTTTGGTCTCCCCCTACTCTTATAGCCATCGACATTCATACTCAAAACTTTCCTCACGACATTTTCCTCATTTCTCCGTATCACATGCCCATACCATGACAACCAATTTCCACACAACTTTTCAGTTATCGGTGCCACTTGGTTATATTTGATCATTTTAGTTAAAAACTAGCGTCAAGCACAACTTGTCTGGCATTTTTGCTGAACTGGGCCAGTAGGCACACTTAAAGCAAGTTTCTGACATCGCACTTTACATTTTTTAATTGATTATTTTTTTCTGCTGTATACAACGTGTAACGGAAAGGGTATATACCTACCAAGGGCACGGCTTCTTTGGATGATATCAAACGATATTGGAAGGTTTTTTAATCCTATCTCTACATGTTCGGTAGTTATGAGAATATTTAATACATTGATACCAGAAACCGAAGTTTTTAAATTGAAATCAACACATCATTCGGAAGATATTTATCGTGATATTGGTAAGTAACGTGGAAAGTTATTGATCTACGTAGTGCGGTGACACGTTTGTTATGATTCGAATTTATGAAACATATGAAACCGAAAATTTGTTATCAATTCTTAGAGTATTTTATTTTGAGCTGGAACTATGTATAGTGATTTTATAACAGCTGTTATCTTTAGTGTTTAAGGATTGCAATTGGGTTTCTGTTACACCCTGTATTGTGTGCCTTTTAATCTGTGCTAAATTTTTTATTTGTTTTTTTTTTTTAACGTTGCCCCACACTAGGAATTTCTCCTGTATTGTGGGTGCGTTTACAAACATTTAAAATCACATACACAAACAGCCAGACCCGGAACAAGTACTTGTAGGTCATACAAATATTTGTTCCGTGCGGGAATCGAACCCGCGACACGCAGCGCAGCAGTCAATCGCTTAACCACTGCGCCAATCGTGCCGGAAATAAATGTATGTTCTTTCTAGAATATGTGCTACATAATAGCTTCCGTACCGTAGTAAGGACAGTGGCTTCACACCCCGGCTGGAACTTCTCCAAGTCTGTGCGAGGTCTTCTCATCACCTTCTCACGATCCTGTTTGTGTTTCCTGTCGGCGCCTTTCAGTTTGAAGACCTGGGGACAAATAATAATTAGGTTAGTTTTTTTTTAAAGGTTTAATAGGGTATTTTGCTCTACGAGTATATGAGAAAAAATCTTAAAATATATTATTGAGATAGCTTAGGCAAAAAGCAGTCGGAAAATGTTCAAGAAATAACAAAATAAATTTTTAAATTCAATTTAAAGATTTCAGTTTTTAAATCTGTTTTTGAACACCACGCCGTCATGTTATTACGTCATACCGCGGTATAAACTAATCAACTAAACAACTTTGTACTTTTATTACATTCGTAACCAAAGTAAAGTTTATTTAAACAATATCTTACATTCAGGAACAGCAAACCAACGATAAGTAGAATAATAACGCATTTTTTAAATAATAAACAATTATCATACAAAATATTAGCGCAATTGTTTACACAGTAAACTGACGTCATACCCACAGGGCAATATGGCGTCCACTGCGTACAGCGTTTTCGTCAAATTACGCGCGATATATGAAAATGTAAAATGTACAGCATTTTTATGGCACTAATCGACTCATTTTTTTTTATTTATTGATTTATTAGCATTTTAGAAACGACTTAAGACACTTTTCAAAAATGGGTGAAATAATAATATTTTCACTTCTTATGCTCTAAAAGTACGCCAATATAGCCCTACGAAGCGGGACTAAAGTGACCACTTTAGTCTCTAGGGAGTGAAAAGTAATTAGTTTTTCAATTTCCTTCATGTGACATAGACAAACTCAAACAGCCAGTAAATATACTATTATCTGTGGAGTGTGGGTCCACACTCTTCATTGCGAAAATGTTGAGAGTTTTAGTTCCCTGGTTTTTGCCAAGGTGGCGCCATGTGTTTTAAATTGTTAATTTGTGACTGGTTTAGAAGAAAAAACTGACCACGAAAATTTCAGAACTTTTGTCGATTGTAAATTTGTTTGGTTTTAAATCAATTTACTTATTAAGAATGACCAGTGACAGTTGTGGTATATATGTTCCTTGGTGAAAAGTTTGACGTCGAGCAAAGAGCAAAATACATAATAGATGTTGTGATTTTTATTTTATTAAGTAATATTTATGAAATGTTTTTGTACTAAATTGACTATTTTTCTCGCACTCAAAGTGAAAAGTAGAGTTTGCACCACGAGACTAAACGCCAACTTAATATACCCTCGGTTTCATTGACTCCCTCGCTAGCTCGGGAGTCAAACCACCTCTGGTATATAATGGCTTCGTTTAGTCCCTCGATATAAAATACACTTTAGAGGTGTGTCAGGGATTCACTTATATAAAATAAAACTCTGCGACTGATGACTCTTGACTAATGACTGACGACTCATTTATTATCAAAACACCTCTACTTATATATACATTGACAATGTTATAATCTAGACCATAGCCGAAACTGTTTGCACTCGCTCGACCAATAGCGATGCGCCGCAGGCGACCCGCGCGCGGGGCGCGCTGTTTTGCACACGGCACTATTCGGCGCGAAGGCATAAATACGAGTGGCGCGCAGAGCGCGGTCCTTTCTTCAGAGCGCCGCCGTCGAGTGAAGACATCTGCCATCGATTCGCCCTGTCGTCAGCGTCGCGTGTCCATCTGCGAAGTCACGGAGGGTGCTGGTGTTCTGCTTGCTCTGCCTGCTTGCCTTGGCTTACAAAAACCGCTTCTTTCGAAGCGACACGGCCGGCGGCGTGTGCGGCGTTGTGATGACGTCGTGCTGTGCCCATGCCTTTTCCTGTTTCTATAACTGCACGTAATGAAACGTCTTTTTCAAGACGGTTGCTTCACTGTTTCTTTTCGGAATGTCACAAACGTAACTGTAAGGTAACTGGTTCAGTGGTTGTGGTAATAAATTGGTTTCCAGGTATGTGGTAACTGGTTCGGAGGTTTATGGTAATTGTTCGGAGGTAAGGTAATTGTATGACAGGTACTGTGTCACTACAACACTATTACCTTAATCTGACATGCAGCGGCATGCAATCGTGTATGTTCATCGCAGCCGAGGTAGGTCTCCACTTGTATGCGGAACGGCACTCCCTTCTCACCGCCATGCTTCTTGGCTGTAAACTCCGTCGATATGCAGTTTATCTGAGAAGAAGAATATGTTGGTTTGTTAAAAATTACACGTCGATTACACTGGTGAAGAATGTGTTTACCAAAAAATAGAATTGATCCTACTCGGCCTTTCCAAAAGGTAGTTTCGTATAGAGAAGAATGGGCCAGAAACTCCACCGTTACTCTTTAAAAAAAATGATTCGCAATATTTTGTATGAAGGGACGGTATACTAGGTTTGTATACTAGTACATAAAGTGACTTCATAAAGGTTATTTTTGTTTTGGGTGGGAAATTATCAAATAACTTCTCCCGCTCTGGGTGGAGCAGGAGGACGTGTCAGACTTTTACTGACTAAAACCCACCCGTGTTCTCTCAGTTGCCTGTGTGCCAGGGGCCGCGGTATCTCTTTCGAACAACCCGCATCCCTGGCAGGCATCGGCCCTTGCGGACCCCACCAGTTGGTGCTGACATCTCTTTGAGGCGCGCGTGGAACACAACGCGCCGTCGACCCGGGCTTTGTCCTTACCGGACAGCAAGCTACCCATTACTCGCCGTCCGCAAGCCCTCGGCGACTACGGCCGTGAGGGCGCATATACTGCCTCTCCCTCACGTGCGCCGCCTCCCTCTTCGCGAGCATTACTGCTTCGCAGAAGGAGGTGACGGCTAACCATTCACTCTCGCTCCGTACCATGGCATGAACCAGGCCCGGATGCGAGAGATCGCCGCCGCCGATCGCCTCCACGAGGACACGTCGGTGAAATAAATTGGGATTAGGGCAGGAGAATGATGACAATAATAGGGTATTGTAATCTATACGAAAAACAATCCAAAAATATATTATTGAGATAGCTTAGCCAAAATGCTAGTCGGAAAATGTTAGTTTTAGTTCATGAAACAACAAAATAAATTTAAAGATTTCAGTTTTTTTAATCTGTTTTAGAACACCGTGAAATAGTAGCCGCCATGTTATTTCGTCATGCGGCATGTTAACTGAGCAACTTTGTACTTTAATTATTTTCGTAACCAAAGTAATTTTTGTTTAAATAATATTTTGCATTCAGGAACAGCAAACCAACGATATGTAGAAAAATAACTAATTTTTTAAATTATAAACAATTATCGTACATAATATCAGCGAATTTGTTTTTAGCAAACTGACGTCATACCCACAGACCAATATGGCGTCTACTACGTCCAGCGTTTTCGTCAGATTACGCGCGAAATTTGAAAAGGTAAAATTTAAATGCATTTTTATGGCATTAATCGATTAAATAAAAATGTTGTTTTTTGCGGTTTATTAGCACTCTAGATTCTAATTAAAACACTTTTCAAAAATGAGTGTAATACCCTATTATAGAAATAAATAACATTTACCTTGATATACACGCCGACATCTTTGGTAGGGTCCCAGTACACGTGGAACGAGTTCAGACAAGATGGCTGTTCTACTCGGATCACGCCGTATGACAGAGGAACATCCACCTGAATTAATTAAATAAAATTGTGAGATCATTTATTACTAATAGTCGTTTTTTCCAATAATATCATCATCATCATCATCATCATTTCAGCCGAAAGACGTCCACTGCTGGACATAGGCCTCCCCCAATCCTGTCCTCCAGTGATGACATATGGAACCGAAACGTGGTCGCTCACAATGGGCCTCATAAGAAGGCTTAAAGTCACCCAAAGGGCAATGGAGAGGGCTATGCTTGGAGTTTCCCTGCGTGATCGAATCAGGAATGAGGAGATCCGCAGGAGAACCAAGGTAACCGACATAGCCCGAAGAATTGCCAAACTTAAGTGGCAGTGGGCAGGGCACATTGCACGCAGAACAGATGGCCGATGGGGTCGAAAAGTTCTGGAGTGGCGACCGCGCACCGGAAGACGTAAAGTTGGAAGGCCTCCCACAAGGTGGACCGATGACCTTGTGAGGGCCGCAGGAGTCCGCTGGATGCGGGAAGCACAGAACCGGTCGAAGTGGCGGAGCAATAATATAAATAGACTCCAATTAGAGTATGGACTTAAAAATATCCCTAATATTAATATATTAATCCCTACTAATATTATAAATGCGAAATTAACTTTGTTTGTCTGTTCGCTTTCACGCCTAAACCGCTGAACTGATCGTCATGAAATGCGGCAGAGATATAGCCTGGCATATGGCGAAAGACATAGGCTACTTTTTTACGCGATAACCGACATCCACGCGGGCGAAACCGCGGGCAAAAACAAGTAATACAATAACCAAAACTTTTTATTTTTAAAGCTTACTGTTATTATTAAGAAAAACATGTTGACCCTATCATTACATTACGCATTTAAAATTAAGTCTTATTGCCTTGAAATAAGATTGAATTTTCTTTGCCTCAATCGGCAGTAGGTATGGCAAAAAATACCCAAATTAAAAGTTATTGAATCGATTCAGTACTCAATTAGGAAAAAACTACTTTCAGGTCTTGCGTCTATTCTGTTAATCCTTGTATAAAACCTTACCTCAACAATCCTCTCTCCGGGTCTCTCGTTGTGCCACTGCGCGATCTGCTCCCGCTCCATGTACTGTAGCCGACGCTCGTGGAAGCAGATCTTGATTATACTCTGTGGTCAAAGATAGAATCAATTCAAATGATGTACATTACTGTTTATAAGGTCAGGTCTGCACTAGTGATGTGCCGGATCATTAAAAATGTAGGTCCGCAGATACGAATCCAAATACAGATAATTGGCGTCAAGATCCGCGGATCTAACTTTCTTACTCAATCGGTGTCGGTGCGCGTGACCTTGAAACGATAGTTGACGCTTTGCGGGACAGAACATGTTTCGACTTACGTTGCGCGGGTTTTTCTTTTGTTTTGTCTATAGTTCAGTGTGACACTGGGCAGCATAGATAACGTGTGTGTTTATTGTATGAGTTAAAAGAAATGTGTACAAAATAGTTTAGTAGTGCAATTTGGAATTATTAATAAGGTAAAAGATCCGTCAAAAATGTAACGGATAGGGATACGGATATTTTTTTCTTCCGGATATCCGCTGATACGGATACGGATATCCGGAACATCACTAGTCTGCAAATAATCAGCTTAGAATGTTCCCACTGCTGGGACACAGACCTCCGCTCTGTGACATGGAGTGGGCTGTAATTCACCACGCAGGCCCAGTGCGGGTTGGTAGATGTAACAATATCCTTGAATTTTTGGTTCTAGGACATGTCAGTTTCCTCACGACGTTTCCTTCACCAAGAAAGGCCGAAACGAACTCAGCGGTCAGTCTCTTTTAGTACAGTCTATTAGTCAATTTCTTTTACATTATCTTGGTCAGATCATGTGGATTGGTGTATGAAATGATCTTTTAAGGAAAGAACCATTCAGAATAAGTGGACCTGTCCAGTAATTGCACGCATTTATCAGTAATCATGCAGCTCAACTCAGAACTTAAGGAGCTCAACGATTCGACGAATAATACCAAAGAAAGGACATTTGGGTAGGCCGCATAAATTACTCAAACTGCCAGATCAAGATTAAAATTAATTAAGCAAAAAAGAAACTAAACAATAAACAAATGACCTACATAGCTTTTTTTTCACATCACAATAATTAAAGTAAATATTCATGTTACTGTATATACACCGTGACATTTTAATCGCCTTTCAGCGGCAGCCCACTTCATGTATCCAAAGATTACTAAGCATTTATAAAAAAAAAAGATGTTTGTAGAGGTATAAGGAACAGGGTGTAAAGTTCACTCATACTCTATAGAATAGGGAGGATCCTCCGACCAGACGGGTGTTGTGTCTGGTGGGCAACTGCCCGACTGTTGATGTCGAGATGTTGTACCTATGCAAATCGCGCGGTAAACTTTAACTGCGCGATCTAGGATTTCTATGATATGCGTCTTGCGTAGTAATTTTTTTTAGTCGCGCCTTGTGGTATTTTATGTCAGATACATTGAGTGGAGTCCGCCTTTGTAAGACAACTAAAATGTCACGGTGTATAAAAATTTTCAAAGTCAATGAAGATAATTATAAAAATCCGGAAGTATTCTTGGTCAGATCATTTGAGGACCATGTAGATCGGTGTCTGAAATAGTCTTTTGAAGAGAGAAGTCATGCAATAGCATAAATGTTTACCTTGAGTATCTTCCCTTTATAATGCGACAGGTCTCCCAACTTCTTGAGCTTGATCTCGTAAGGCTGGCCCTGGTTGAGGTAGGTCAGGGTCTCCTCGTTCTGTTTGGTGGCTATGGATGTGGCGGCTGCTAGGACGTATTGGAATCTGAGGATAGAAGAATAAGGTTTAGTTTAGGGGATCTTCCGACCACACGGGTCTCCTGTCTAGTGGACCGACCATAGATTTTTGTCTTGCGGAAAATCTGGCTTTCGATGTTCGTAATTGTTCAAGTTTTCACGTCTGTCTGCACTCCCGGAGTGCCACTGTTTTTTAGAGCGTGATTTTTCAGTAGTCGCGTTTTAGTTTTTGAGCTTAGTTTTTTAATCATCTCACGCGTACTATCCGCTTTGGGAATCCTTTAGCCCAATTTATTCAGGCTCGCAACATGTATTTTTCTTCCCCACTTCTCTATAAGTCGACATCTCCGTAGTCACACCCTTTCTAACCATATCATCATTCACACAGTCTATCCATCGTTTCTTTGGTCTCCCCCTACTCTTATAGCCATCGACATTCATAGTCAAAACTTTCCTCACGCCTCCACCCTGTATTAATATTCTTTCGCATAGGAATTCTTTCTTTAGACTAAAATATGATTATTACCTGGTGTCATCTTTGAAGCTAGGCTCGGAGCGATTATGTGTGGGCGATTGTAGGAACCCATCCAGAGAGCCAACGGGAGAACACATCAGCAGACCAGCATCTGTGGGCAGATTTATATAAGAGCATTTTTTCTGAAAGTTGACAACGTCGCAAATAGCTGTCAAATATTTATAATATTACTGTGTGGAAGTATGATATCGCTAACTAGTGACCTAAAATATGAATAATGATTTGTATTTTTAATTTACACAAAGTGTAACGCCTGTCTGGGCTTGAACCTTGAAACTCGCAACTAGCGACCGTTACCACTGCTCCACCGCAGCTCATATTATGCTTGTAATGTTCATATTCTAATAAGCGAATATGATCAAGAGATTCACACGAATATGAGCTTTAAAGTAAAAAAATCAAAGTTCAAATTCGTATAGACACCGACAAAGTACAGTCAAAGTGCGGTCAGTGAATATAGCTACAAAGGGTCCCCGAAACGATCCATTGTAATTGATCAATCGCAATCAATTGATGTTGTAGTAATATTGTCAATCGCTTCAATTACATTTGGTAGACGATCAATTTGCGGATCAATGTGTATCATTCATGTAAATACTAACAATTGTTCAGTCGAGGGTTCGATCCCACACAGACGTTTTGTGTAAAAAAAATCATCACCACTGCTCTCAAAACGGTGAACATCTCATCTCATGTGACATCTCCCAACCCACACTGGGCCCGTGTGGATCTACCACGCCGGCCCACGCTATAGCCCACTCTGGGGCCATTCAAGTATTACGTAAGCACTACAGGGGGGCAGGGGGGTCTTTGCTTTGCTTATTTTTGATGACATGGGGGATAGGGGTCTGGATGGTGATTACGTCAGCAGAATTTATTTATGATATTTTGGATTTTCTACAAAATTTAGTCGATTTTGGTTTAACACAATATGAAAACGATGACAATATACCAAAATCACAAGAAAGTGAGCAGACACGTTAGGTGTCTGCTACCAATGTTTACGTGAGCATGGGAGGGGGGAGGAAGAGCTTTGCTTACTTTTGCTGACGAGGGGGAGGGGGGTCAATAATTGCTTAAAAACTGCTTACGTAATACTTGAATGGCCCCTCTCTATCGAAGAGAGGACGCCTTGCTGTGTTAAGCTTTCGTTTCCAAATATCATACAAACATCAATCCTTACAGATGTTACACAAGTTTTTATTTATCTTGCATTTGTATGTATACTCCATTTGAAATAAGATTACACATTTAAATAAACCTTTTTTACAGTCCGTTAAACCGATTTTGACATCTATTGCGTTGGTAGCATGATAAATGGCATCTGAAGTAAACAGTTAGTATTGTGACCACTTTTATTGCTTTTAATGCCATCCTTATTCCTACGGAATATAAGTTAAAATCGGTTGAACGGACTGTAAAAAAGGTTTGTTTAAATGTCTAACCTTACTTCAAATGGAGTATAGATATGTTTGTTCGGATCAAATCTTGCAAGCTGAATTAAAACCATTTCCTCTTATCCTACGGAGCTGAAATTTCATACATTGATTATGGTTTGAAGACAATGCATGTTTTGGTACTCACTCTTGTTCTCCTGTGCATTCGGCGAGTGATAACCGCTCATTGGTACCATGGTGCCAGGAGGCATGGTCGGCTGGCACTGCATGCTCTCTGGACTGCCTGCAATGGAAAGACATTTATAATTATCACTTACCGAAGAAAACCTGCTCAGGTGGAGATTCACAGACGACTCCGCTCTGGAGCGTAAATGTGGTGCTGTTCCACAAACAATGGGGCACTTAATATCGTGTCCATCGTGTCCTGTTGTCTGCACGCTACAGTTGATGGACGCTACTTAAGGTGCCAAGCTCGTAGCCTTATTCTGGGCTAACTTTGTATAATTATATTGCTATGGACCCGCTAAGAAGAAGAATAACATTAATTATTATCCACAACCAGTCTTGCCAAGGGGTATCGTGTTACCCAGTATCCGCATGCAGCTGTATACGAGTATTTCACATGAAGCGACTGCCAATCTGACCTCCACAACTCAGTTACAAGGTCAAGGTCAAGGTCCTAGGGGTAAGACTGGCGGACAAACTTTCGGGCTTCTTACTATCCGTACAACTGTCAAAGATGTACAAATAACAGTCGGGACCATCGACTTAACGAGGTTTCCAAGGCACAGAGTCTGGACCCATCCATGAACCGACTGCGGCAAGCGTAGCTTAATCTTCGAACAAACCATGCAGCTGTTACTATTTAGCCACGAGCTCCTGTTTTGTAAACATTACTTGTGAAATCTAAAACCTTTCACGCCATCTATCCGCAAGCAACTGAACTATTTGCTTCATCATTAGTCACTAGATGCTGATAACAGATGGCGCCACTTACCATGCTGCACCATCATGGTCCCATTGTGTGTAGGTGTCGGTGACTGCTCACAACTACCCTCTTCCATAGCGTCGCGGTTGCTATCAACCACCATGTTGGTAATCTGTGAAAGAACAAAGAGCATAACAATGGAGGTGATTTCGAAATCAACTTGTTATGGGAACTATATTTAAAGTGTCACATGATTTTTTGGTACTTGAATGACATTGACGGGGGTGGTAAATATTTGTAATTTTTTTGCAAACATTTTTTTATTGTTAATACAATCTGGTGGTGCCAAAAGTTGCTTGCACAGCTGCATAAGGAGGCTGGCAAAAGCATGCACTATAGTGACAAAAGTGAGTCGATTTTTAAGTATATTTAATACTAGCAGCGCTCCGCGGTTTCACCCGCGTTGTTGCTGTTCCCGTAGGAATACAGGGATAAAATATAGCCTATGTCACCCGGGGATAGTGTAGCTTCTCAACAGTAAAATAATTTTTCAAATCGGTTCAGTAGTTTCGAAGCCTATTCAATGCAAACAAAAAATCTAAATCTATCCTCTTCATAATATTAGTATAGATATTCGTGATAACTAAGTACAATTCTTATGTTATCTTAACATAACATCACGCCACGTTTCCACGATGGGTTGGGCAGAGATGTACCTATAGAACACCCACATTCGACCAGTTATGTTTAAGTCCCATGTAACAGGGGGCGACCCTATTGCCATCAATTGGGTACAATTCCAGACTCCGGGCTGCTACTGAGAAATTCCAGATAGAAAACTCCAATAACACTTAGCCCGACCTGGGAATCGAAACCAGGACCTCATGCTCAGCAGTAGCGCTTGCAGCGAGGCTTATCTTATCTGTTCTTAAGTTTGTTTATTCGAATTATTTCTTTAATTCTGAGATCAGTTTGGATGTGTTCGTCATTATGGCTGTTTAACTTGTGCTGGGCATTTTGAAAGTTAACAACAGCAGGCTTAGCATGTCGTTTTCTATTTCTACGAAGAATAGACAGTGCTTTTTCAATACAAAGTGACATTTCGTTTCTTCATTTTGGACATCGCACCGTAGATATCCTTCTACAATCTGTCATTTCGTCTTTCGTTTCTAACGATCTTTGTCTAGGTCCTTATAAATGTAGACTATTTCAGAAGAATATTTCTTCCCAAACTGTCAAAATTACACTGACAGCAAACTTTCTACTCGACGGCCACAAAGTATATATGATTTATCCACAAAATCATGATTTGTTTAGAACGCATAACTGTGATAAATAATAGAAAAAACATAGTTATCTTCTCCTATTGCACATCATTTAGTTAATAGTCATGTCTATTCTTCCGTCGACAAATCGGTGCTCGTGCTAAGCCTGCTGCACTACTTGCTGTCAGATACTTATATAAGCCGATGCCATATTTAGCATGCACGCTCTTAAGTACACTTTTCATGCCGTAGATAAAGTCTAAATCAACTTTAAGAAGGGTTGAAGTACCTAATTATTTATAAATAATATTTTTTATAACCTAACCTTTTAATCAGCCACTTATTCTGTTATCATTTTGTTCTTAAAAACAACCGATTAATTCATTTTTTTTTCTTCACTTAGTCATAATATCAGTGAATGTAAACAAATGATAGTGTGTCTGAATGAATAAATAATGTCAAAATGTAGGCATGACAAGATTTTTTGCTGGAAGTTTTTTATATCGAATTAAAAATGCGCACTTGAATTAAATGTATGTTTAAGGAGGATGCGCTAAGTACCCGCAAAACTCAAATATTCTGACGTTTTTCAATTTGGAGGTCAGGTTGTACGTTGATTAAAATATAATTACTGAACTATATCATGAAAAAGTATTTTTAACCTTTTGACCGCCAGAGCGTAAAAGCATCGGCGCCACCTTCGCTAAGCCACAAATACGGCAGATTCCATTTTTTTTTCGATAACCAATTAAAAATTGCTTTTTATCCCCTATTTTTAAATAAAATAATTCTCGTAATGCAATACCTACGCGGACAAAATTTATGGAACAGCTAATTGATTTTTTTGCATAACAGGCAAAATTTCTACGCTAGGAGGTCTAGAATGATACGCTGAATTCATGGTTACAATTTGCGCACTGGTTAAAATGTTATCCTGTATAATTTGAAATTTAGAATACAGATACAGCGTGGCAGCCGTTGTAAGGAAAGTTAATTTAAGAAAATGAGAATTTCGATTTTGGAGTGGTGAAACAAAAAATTCCAGAACATTTTTATGTTCTGGAATTTTTTGTTTGATATACTTAAATTTGAAAGACGGGGTATACAGATAATTCAGAGAGGAGCGCTAAGGTAGCTTACGTTTTTTTTTGCTATTTGCAGGTCAGTGTTAGGACTGTCAGGTTGTATATCAAACTAATTTAATTCGCGATCGTAACAAATATGTAGTGAATAAATTATAATCATTAAAATCATCAATAAAATCCTTAAAGTTCACATAATCACATTAAATTACTTTCATGAAAAAGTCATTCAATGGGATTGTGGCGGCATCTACAACGCCACATGCAAACTACAAATTAAAGACTTCACGTCACACAAATCCTGCATCGCGTAATCAGAGTTTACTGTGCGACTGGTATATATACAACATCTCGACTTCAACCGTCGGGCAGTTGCCCACCACAGACCTGCAAATTGCTAAATATCTAAGAATATTTGAAAATCGCGATCTACCTCAACGCATCCCTTTTAGAATGTAGACCTGAGGCAAAGAATTGAATTATTTCCAAAGTTTGTCATGCCAAGAGTAAGTACCAGCTTGCGTTTTTCTAAAGACGGACAATATATAAAATTAATTCTAGCAAAAGACAAGACATTTCAGGCTCTAAGAAGATATCATATATGCACCTCCCATATATTCTTGAAATCCCTGTCAGTGACAGCCTGTCCCTGCTGTATCTCTGTATATTCCGCACTGATCTGAGAATTAGAAAGAAAACCATTTTCTATCAGCAGTCTGGATAGTAATACAATTTATTTTGTGTGTACATGTAAGCGAGAGGTGTAACGATGCTCGTAAAAGGCATGATTTAGATGGTGTACTATTGTAAAGGTGCATGTGTGTGATTGAGATCAGTGGTGGCCCAGTGGTGGTGAGTTCGAACCCAAGCAGACACTTTATGTAAATTATTTCATCACCACTGCTCTCAAAACGGTGAAGGAAAACATCGTGAGGAAACCGGCATGTCCTAGAACCGAAAATTCGAAGACCTGATATCTACCAACCCGAACTTGTCCCGCGTGGTGGTGTCCCAGCAAAGGCAACATTATAGGCTGCCTGTGGAAGTGCCGACCGAAGAAATGGAGAAAGAAAGCAGCTTGGATTCATGAACTAACCTACACGATTAAGATTAGGGCCGCATTCACATCAAACGTATAGTCAGTCGCCACCTATAAACGTCAAGATAAAAAAAACAACGTCTGCCGCCAACTGCCTGTACGTTGTCTTTGTAACGAAATCCTTAACGCGGCTTGCGGTAGGAATTGACTGGTAGCAATCGTCACATAAAGAAAAAGCGATGTGCCATACATGCGACTTTCTCTTTCTGTCTCTTGCTTTTATATGTATACGAGTGTGTGTGCCTGCGAGTATCGAGTAAGGAACTTCATTCCGGACGGAGCTCTTCTGGCCGCACTTGTTTTTTATACGTTCTCACAGTCGATAGTCGATTATACGTTTGGTGTGAATACGGCTTAAGAGTGAGATAAAGCCGGCGACGTCTAAAAAGTTAAAGAACTAACAATTGATAGATCTGTGGTCAATGACGCCATGACATCAATGATTGATGAAACTTTATAACCGATAGAAAATGATTACTACCGGCTATAAAGTTTTAAAGAAATGCAAAGCGGCAACACTAAAGAATAACGATACAAAAGCATAATATATAGATGTTCCTCAGCGGCTGCTGCTAGAGAAGGTATAGTTAATACTTTCATTACAAACCAAGCGTATCAGTGAGCGCCCCTGTAAGCTCATAGAAAATATTGATGATGCCCGTGATGATTCCAACAATGCCTGTGACAGCAAATTGCGCTCAGTTGCGTAAAATTTAGGCAAATATGTAAAGGCGGAAAGACGAAGATATTATAAGTACTAGCCACAAGCACGCGGAAAGCAGAACTTATAATAATAGCAGCAAGTCAAAGAACTGAAAGGGAAAACAGACAAAACGAAAGCTGCAACATATTTTTTTTTAAATGTTTACCTGTCTTTCATCAGGTCTTCGCGGAGGCCAGGTCCGCCGTGTGGGGGAGAGCACGGTACCACCGCCATTCGGAGAAAGTGCCTCCTGCTTGAACACAGCCAATGATGGCAGCGACAGCAGCGCCTCGCTACGGTGGGAAAAAGAACTACATGGTGAGTTTTTTGAGGGTTCCAAAAGAGATGGCGCTGTATTAAAATTTTGTTAAACAAAACCGTTGCTTTTGCTGGATGGCTTTTGAGGCTGCTTTTTGAGTAAATAACGAAATTGGCAGATTGTGTAACTGATCTTCAATTATAACCAGACATTTTTGGCTTGAAAAATTGTGCTACCTTTTTAGCTACCCTACTGGTCGTAGTATAAAGGCGCTTTCTATAATATTATTTTTCAAAGGACTTGCCTATGCAAAGTTAGAAACCTTTTTAGACTGTCCATTGTGGAATTACACAGCAACAGCAAAACTGTTTAATGGCAGTATATTATTTTTGCTACTAGCTATAAAGTAGTAAGAATGTAGCAGCAGGGCAAAGTAGCAAGTAGGTTGTCTGTATTGTCACACTGCTGGGCAAAGGGTTCTAACTATTAAAACAATAATTGTCTGCGAAAATAGCGCCTCGTCTTAAGGATGTACTATTTAGTGAAAGTTTAATGGATTTGAATTATAGATGGCGCTGTACTAAACTTAAATTAGTTGTCAAGTTTTAGTGATACTCACTTCATAGACAGCTCGCCGGGCAAGTCGAGGTCGAGGTCATTGACCTGCCAGCCGGGAGACATGTGTGATGACGAGGAGCTGGTGCCACTGCCACCAATGTCGCTCAAGGCAGCTGGTGGAAAGAAAAAGGAGTTATGAGGAAAAGTTTTGATAGAAGATTTTGTGATGGATTTCGTCACATGTCGAGGTGACCCATTTGGCGCTACTGCGAAGATCGCCCTGAGGACTGAGTGGAGCATACGGTGGAGATCTGCCCAGCTTGGGCGGAGCACCGCCGTGTTCTCGTGGAGGCCCTTGGCACACAGGCAACTGAGGGAACTCGGGTCTGACACCCCCTTCTGCTCCACCCAGAGCGGTAGAAGTTATTTGATGATTTTCCACGCAAAAAAAAAACCCATTTGGCGCTGGGAAACGATCGTCGAATTGGATATTAGGCCCTGTGTCGAAATCTTTTTAGAAACATTGCCACAAGGATAGGACGTTTATTAAACTTCATTTGTTTCCAACATAGACCAATAGATAGAGCCGCCAGTTACTGCGCAATGAAAAGTACCCATAAAAAATATACTTAATATGTTTGGTAGACTTAATAACTTAGACATTACGCATAAATTAAAATCATTTGTTTCAATTAAACCATTTACAGGCTCTTTTGAACTGTCAAGAGTCGGACAGTCAGAACGATGAAGCTAGTTGCCCATTTCGATGCGTAGTAGGTTCCTATGAACGGGCAACAAACTCCATGGACATTCTTTTAAATCAAAGCATAGAATAAGAAGTTAAACGTGCTGAGTGTAATGCTATCGGAAGCACGGGGGGAGGAGTATTGACGAGTCCTTGTCACTTTAGTAGTATCCACAGTAAATCCCACAATATCGAAAGTTGGATATCGATTATGTCATTGATACCAATTAAATGAAACCTACAAGATAACGTGTAAGCATAATGCTCTCTATCCAGAATGAGGTGGTTCGATATTGTTAACTTATTGACCTGCGATAGCTCTTGTTTACTTTTTCTGAACGTGTGGCGTGGCGTTATCTTTAAAACGGAGATTTTGGGGTCTCATTGGCAAATAACAAACTGGTACGGGTTTAACCCAACTATGTTTGAGTCTGCTTCCAGTCTAAGCAGATGCAGCTGAATACCAGTATTTTAAATGGAACGATTGCTTATCTGACTTTCACAACCCAGTTATGATACGATACCTCTTGGTAAGACTGGTTAGATTTTCGGGATTCTAACGACCCGTAATGACTGTCAATGATCTACGAATGACAGCCGGGATCATCGGCTTAACGTGCTTTCCGAGGCAGAGAGGGCTCCATCCACGGAGCAATCGTGGCAAGCCATCTGTATCGATTTTCAATCTAACCAGATGCACAATTGCATATGTTTCTTGGCAACATGTCCAAGCATAAAACTTAAGTGACAAGTATTTTATTTTATTTTATTTGTAATACCTAAATTACCTATTTAATATAGCTTATTAATAACAATATATCTCGTTATTTATGACATGTAGTTACTATGGGTGAAATGTATTTGTGTGTACTTATACAATGCCTGAAATAAAAATGATTTGATTTTGATAGACCGAGTTCCAAACGTCGAGATACGAAGCGTATTATGGAACTCAAATGCAGGACACCTGGCAAGGTGCAATGATGACAGGTGGAGTAAG
Organism: Antitype chi; assembly: GCA_947359405.1. NCBI lineage: Eukaryota > Metazoa > Arthropoda > Insecta > Lepidoptera > Noctuidae > Antitype > Antitype chi. The sequence goes on along the minus strand of OX375835.1, from coordinate 3,452,787 downwards.
GCTGTGACAGAGTGGCGTCCAAGGACTGGAAAACAAAGTGACGGTTTTTTTAAGGTTAGATATTATCAAATTAACTTCTCCCGCTCCACCCAGAGAGCGGGAGGACGGGTCAGATTTTTACTGACTAAAACCCACCCGTGTTACTCTAATTGCCTGTATGAGAGGGGCCACGGTATCTCTTTCGAACAACCCGCACCCCGAGCAGGCATCGGCCGTTGCGGACCCCACCAGTTGGTGCTGACATCTCTTTGAGGCGCGCGTGGAACCTAACGCGCTGTCGACCCCGCCGATCGCCTCCACAAGGACACGGCGGCTCTCCGCCCAAGCTGGGCAGACCTCCACGCTATGCTCCACCGTGTCCTCAGGGTGATCTACGCATTGGAAACACCCGGAACGAAGTGACGGTCATCCGGCGACGAGATGGGCAGCCGACATTGTTACCATCGCAGGTAGAATCGGGATGAGGCTGGCACAGGAGTTTGTGGATTAGCACAAGAAAAGAGAAGCCTATGGCAGTGGGTGAAGTCGGGCTGTGGATGGTAATGGTGAACAAGTATTTCAGCAATTTATGATTCCGTGTCAATAAAATGTACATTACAATAATTTTCTGTTGTTCATCTCCTTTACCCGATCTTATACTTAGATATTGGATCAGCTGGTAATTCTTTGGCGCTTCATGCATTATAGTAGTTCTGCCTCGCTGCCTTCGATATAGACATAGATTTCTAAGTCTTGGGTTTCGCAAGTTGCAAAAGACCATTCTAGATTGTAATCAGTATTTATTTTCACGTTCGCATGTTAAAATTTCGCGGCGGGATTTGTTCGCACACTGGTTCTACGACGTACTGCTTAGCCCGCACAGTAAAAAATCGAACAGTGTGTTTTCTCGATGTGCTGGATGCATGTGTTGGATTCCCAATAGTCGGTTCCATACCGAGAGTTCAAAATCCAATGCACGATAAAATCCCGCCGCTATATTTGTACGTCAGTGCGAAAATGGTCTAAGTGCTAGCCCACATAAAATTATCAATCAAGCCATTGAAACATACGTTAAACAATCCAGCTCTCTTTCCACCTTATCAGCTACACTTTGACCGCGCTAGTACTGAACTAGTTGTAACTACTTCGAGTATCAGTTGAGTTGAGTCGAATTAATTAAGTCCATTTCGAATGATGATATTTTTGTTGGTGTTACGTTGGTATGAAATGAAGCATGACAAGAGTGCCAAGAACATTTTAGGGCAGGCAACTGAAGGAACACGGGTGGGTTTTAGTCAGTAAAAGTCGGATACGCCCTCCCGCTCCGCCCAGAGCGGGAGAAGTTATTTGATGATTTCCCATCCTCAAAAAAAGGGCGATTCATGTTGGCAAATCCGCCTTCAACCTAGAGTGCTACAAGGATCCATTGGCGCCTCAATGACATTGACAGTGGCACACTTAATGTCGTGTCCTGCGTGTCCTCAACGTCTGCAAATTCGAGGTACTCATGGATACTAGTAATGGCGCCAAACATGTAGCCGCATTCTGGGCCGGGTCCATTTAGATTGCCATGAACACTTTAAGAAGAAGAAGTGGGGCGTCGTTAGTGTGAAATTGTATTAATAAAATAAGATGGCGGCGTTATTTCCGATTTTGGTCACGCCCCAAAAGAACGTTGTAAAAGACAGAAAGAAAATGCTAAATTGGTCACTCACGCAGAAGATCCGCGCTACTTAAAGACGTCTATACCACCAAGGGCTTTCTTTGTTAAAGCTTAAACCCCTAGACTAATTTGCATCACAAAACGAATATAAAACATCGTTTCCGTCAAATCGTGTGAAGAAGAGAGCCGGAATGACGTTTAAAACTATCGAGGTATGAGGAACAGTTCCTCATCCTCCACAGAAAACGTAGCATCCTCCGACCAGACGGGTATTGTGACTGTTGTGTCTGGTGGGCAACTGCAAACAATTAATGTCGGGACGCTGTTTATATGCTAGTTGTGCGGTAAACTGAGCTAGCGCGACGCAGGATTTTGCGTAACGTCAGTGTGATGTGTAGTTTGCATGAGGCGATGTAGTTGGCGCTAAAAACATTTCTAAAGCTAAGGTGCAAGCGAGCCTAAATAAATTTATCGCAACAACTGACCAATTGACAGAGTAAGAATGAAAATTTAAATTCGTTTTGTGGTGCAAGTTAGTCTATGGTTTACAACTTATCAGAAAAAGACCATGGCGGTTGTGCTGAATTTCAATAACTAATGGTTCAGGTTTTTGTATTACACTGGAATTGTCCTTTCATGATTACTATGGAGGTTATTATTGAGGTCCCGAGTCTGGACTCTTCAATCTATTGAAACCTTTCTTATATCAGAAAGTTGCAAAATGAATACTGCTTCAAATCGTGTGGATTTACTGGATAAGCGTTTTAGAGAGCGAGGGCCCACGCCTTTCTACTGATCACCCTGAAAAAAGCCATGTTATATAGAGAAAAAAAAAAAAAGAGAAATTGAACAAAAGCTATTGTTTGTGTCCAAGTCACTTAAAATTCTTTTAGATTTTTGAGATGAAAGATAGTCTAATCCTAGTAAATGCGCTAGCATTAAACCTAAGGACCTTAAAACAAAATCCGTAGTCGGTTCTGCAACAAACATCCAAATCTTCTTTTTTTATAAGACAAAACATGGCAAAAAAAAAGATAATTTATAGCTCACAATATTTTATAATATTTGACCTGGTACTCGTGATACTGGAAAATTCCTGCTGGCACTATCTGTGTAGGTACTGGTACCGAAGCGCAGTTACGTAAACTATAGATAACTGCCAATCTGCCACTAAAAATGCCACTTGTGAACATTTAAATGAGTCTTGTTACTACCTAAATTCGATCATTGAACTTTTAGAGACATCAAAATGATTATTCGAAGAAAATAGGTTAAGTATCGTCAATTTAAACGAATGAAGATTATCAAATGCCAGTTTTTATATAGCGTCTTAAATACATTTTAAGTAATCCGGAACCATTATAGCGAATCTTGCAGATAAAATAATGTGTGTATTCGCAAATATAATAGAAGATTGCATCATACTAACAATTTTTAACTGACAGAACCCAAAAATGGAGGCAAAGACACCAGCTTGTTACTATATGCCAACGTTCCCAAGGACGTAGTAAAATCGCGGCGTAATTTTTTCGCACTGGATCTGCAACGCGACCTTCAAGTTTTGCAACGCACTGCTTAACGCCGACAGTTGAAAGTCGAACACTATATTTTTTCGACGCGCTGACACTCTCTTGCTCTGCACTCTGGTGGATTCTCTATGCTCGGTTCAGCTTCGAGAATTGAAAATCCAGTGGGCGATAAAATCCCGCCACGACTTAATTACGCCCGTGTGGACGTCGGCTAATAGTAAGGCCGTGTGATCAGGGCACTCAGAGCAAGACCAAAGAACTAAGTACTTTTGAAAATTATTACCCAGCAATATTGGCCTCTATAGTTATTGATTATTAGCAAATGTTAAGATTGCGGAAATTCGTTGGCAGCGGGAAGCACAGGACTTGTCGTGGCGATGCTAAGGCTATGAACAATTAAAAGTAAGAAATAAGAAGGATAGAAAAAAGTACCGTAAGCATTGTAAGAGATGCTGGCAAAAGCGTGCGCTCCAAACTCCGTGAATCGTCTTCCCTCCCTCGCTTCTCTTGCGGCAAACTGCAGGACCGCAGCAGCGGAAACGCGGTCCTGCTGCGGCGTCGGATCTTCCACCATGTTCGACAGCTTAACGTCACACACCAAGAGATGGCGCCACTAGTCTACTAGTGATTGAACAACTTTCCGCTAGATAGCACCTCAATTTTGCATCCAATAAGTTTCACTTTTGAAAGTTTTTGGGCAGCAATAATAGATGGCGTTGTTTTCGAAAAATTTGGATGTGTTTTCGAATAACAGAGGGCCGGCAGTATTTACGTGATTTTAACACTATTAGATGGAATATCACAGCCTGAATTTAGTTTCTTTAGTCACTGTCAGAAGTACCAGTTGCAAAACACACATTTAAACGTCCAAGTACAAGATTGGGTGACGATAATATTTCTGTGATATTTTGTGGCGCTTCGAAAATGTTCGAGTGTCATTTTATTAAGAAATATTTTATTACACTTCACTTTTCTTGATTTAATTGTTCTGTTTTCACTTCACTTGTTGAACTTCAGGTCGGGATTCATCTTGTTTATCATTTTTAGGCTATAATCGTTTACTGCTGCTTAAATGTATTTAGCTCCACACAAAATGAAGGAACCTAAGATTTAATGTCAACTATCAATTTTAATTCCGCAAGTTACATATAATCCGACTTGCACTATAGAAACAGTCATAACACGATAACTTTTTGACAGTTTCTGAAAATAGTGCAAGAAATAAATTGACGCAAGTCGAGAGTGCGGTGCAAGCTCGAAGCAAAAGTAATCTTGCTCTAATTAATTTGTTAGTGGAGAAGTTGCTCCATTTTATTTTAAAACTAATTAAAATTCACTACACTTTTTGTAAGATGTTACTGTGTTGAGAGCTGATTACGAACTGACCTCTCATCAATTAGTTGCTGTTCGAATAAATAAACAAAAATGCGATAATACGTGCCGATTCTGATGTAAGATTTACACGTGAATATTTAATGCAAAATTGCGCATTAAAAATCGTGCAAGCGAATCAAAATCTTTCATAGAATGAAGGAAATCTAGTTTGTTGAAAGGGTACAAACTACAAACTATGATCATTCTTGAGTATGTATGAGATTGTATATACGAGTCTCAGTTATCAATTTTGTATTTAGAACATTATCCCAGCCAGAATAATGTTCGAAATACAAAAGTCGTTGAAAGGTTTACGATTGTATCAAAGCTAGTATTCGGAAAACGTCTTAACTGCAGAGAGAGCTGGACTCAGTTTTCAAAAAAAATTGCGTACCTACTAAGTAGTAACCTGAACCAAAAGACGCATTACTGAACCCAAATTGCGTAACATACTATCAATCAGAATCTGAAGCATTTTGAAGGATAAAGGCTTCTTCAAACAGGTGCGATGCGACACTTGAAGAAAAATTTCAATTAAGGTGAACTTAGTCCACATTTTTGCATACAAACTTCGGGAGTGTTTTACTCCACTGTCTGACATGGCACATCCAAAGTAAAGTATTATATCGTTTTGTCTCATTATTAATATTGTCTGTACGGAAACAGAATACTAAAATAAAAACCCATTAAAAAGTTAGGAGCCAACAAAGATTCGTTTTTCTTGCTAATTTTACTTAACTTTGGGAGTGTTTAAGTAATAAAAGAAGTGTAAAATCTCCAAAACCAAGTCGGTATCGATAAAGTACAATGATCGAAAAGTTCAATAAACTTTATTGGTCATTGATTTATGCATTGGCTTTTTCATAAAACCCGATGTTTCAATGGACTTTTCTTAATTTTTTCGCGATTTTTTTACTATAAATGATCCTGCATCTCACTCAATAACGTTGTGCGTGTAGACTAGCGTCTAACTGCCCATCACTGATACTATCTCTGTCGGAGACGAAGCCTGGTGAGACGCTAATCTATTGTTTCCTAAATTCGAAAACTTTGTCTGCACAATATCAGAAATAACGCAATCAATGTTGTTGAACTGTCAACTGACCAGCAAATTCCAAAAAAACGTAGGATATTTTGAATTTCACGGCCTAACTTAGCTCATACTCCATAAATAATCATGAAAAAGACCTACGATATAAGGGAAACGAATTTACTTCGTAACGGAATCTTTAGCAGCGCGGGCGACTATTTGCCAATTACTATTCATTACCTAAAGACAAGAAGATAACACCATTTTTATGGTACGCGAAGACATAACAAATGCGACAGATACCAAATTCTGCAAATACACAAGTACGTTTTATTTAAACAGCCAGATATTACGTCACAAGTGATAATTGAACGTGATATATTAACGTGAATAATTGTTTGCAAAAACTTTTAAATAAAGATTTCTTTAGGAAACGATTCATGTAATGATGATTCTGACGTCATAAGGCTTTTCATGTAATTTCCCAAAGGAATATGGGGGGCGTCCATTAATTACGTGAGGTTTTTGGGGGGGGGGTAAAGTCGAATCTTACCCAATCTTACGGGGGGGAGAGGGGGCGTCTCAGCAAATATCACGTAATTCACAGCGACTGACTTCTGCGCTGCGTGTCGCTGGTTCGATTCCCGCACGGAACAAATATTTGTATGACCTACAAGTAGTTGTTCCGGGTCTGGCTGTTTGTGTATGTGAGTTTAAATGTTTGTAAACGCACCCACAATATAGGAGAAATTTCTTTTAAAAAATATCCAAAAAGAAACAATGCAAAATTGCGAGAAAACCGGGTTAAAATAAGTAAAACATGTTTTTCCGCCAATATGGCTAAATCCTAAGAAATAATATTTATCGCGGTTATGCAAACGTCACAAAGTAGCACAGTAGCTCCTCGATTGTTAAACCGCCACCGGCCAGCCAAGCCAGCCAAATGCAATGCATGAATCCAACGCAAATAAGCATAGATTAACGTTTTTAAACTAAAAATAGGCATTTTGAAATATCTCACGTGAGATTATGGGGTGGGGGGAGGGTTAGCCAAATCCCACGACAACTCACCAGAGCGGGGGTGGGGTTCGAAAAATAGGCAAAATTGCCTCACGTAATTAGTAGACGCCACCTATGTAACCACGCCTCGTTGATCTAGAGGACGAAAGCGCTACTTACTGTTGAGCATGAGGTCCTGCCTCGGAGTGTGGATTTGTGTCCGGTTGATTTATCTATTTACTATAAGGTAGTTTCACAGCTTTTTACTGAAGTGAGTTATTCTGACCGCTTAGGGCGAACAAAATACAGGGTGAAATTGAAAACATGCGACAAACCGAAATGGGAGATTGTACTCATCATTATTTTTTTTTGCGATTGCATCTTTGGTCCCTCAGTAAAAGTTGTTCATAATGATGAGTACAATCTTCCATTTCGGTTTGTCGCATGTTTTCAATTTCAACCTGTATAAGGGACATCATTTTTTTTTTCACAATCTCAGACTTCGGGCTGCTACTGATCCTAATCGAAATACCTAATACCACAACACGACCCGGAATTCAAACCCCATACCCTGTACTCCGCAGTCAGACAATCAAAAATCGGCGACTTAACTTACTTATAACACAATACAAGGTGAATTATTAGTCACGGTTAAAAAATTACAGTGATAGTACCCGTGAAATTGAACAACTTTTTCCAAGGAACATGGGTCGAAATATGAAAAAAAAATCGGACTTCCCATGAAAAAACAATAGTCAGCTGATCGATTTTGTTTGGGAGGTCCGATTTTTTTTTACAGGTACAAGAAAGACGAGTACTCAAACCAAATCACCATCATCTGCCTAGCCTTTTCCCAACTATGTTGAAGTCAGCTTCCAGTCTAACCAGACGTAGCTGAATACCAGTATTTTACATGGAGCGACTGCCTATCTGACCTCCACAACCCAGTAACAGGGTCCTACGATACCCCTTCGTAAGACTGGTTGTCACGACTTTCGGGCTTCTGACGACCCGTAACTACTGTCAAAGATCCACGAATGACAACCGGGACCAACGGCTTGATCTGCTTTCTGAGGCACGGAGGGGTGTTGGTATGTAAAGATGGTCACCCATCCATGGACCAAACGCGGCAAGCGTAGCTTAACCTAATCGATGCCACCGTACGGCTTTTATTTATAGCCACAAGCCACTCACACCAAGTGTGAACAACAAAAGGGCCAAATATTTGTTCATTTTATTGAACAAATTGTCACATTTGTCACAGCGCATACGTCACGAATATTAGCACTATCGTATTATGTAAATTGTGTGTATACGTCGTAACTAAGAGCTATGGTGGCCCTGTGGTATCAACCTCGACACTAGTTGTAGGTTCGAACCGTCGAACCTAGGCAGGCACTTTCATCATTTCAGCCGAAAGATGTCCACTGCTGGACATAGGCCTCCCCCAAAAGGGGGGTTTTGCTATAATCGCCACGCTTGGCAGGCGGGTTGGCGATCGCAGTATGGTGGTAAAATGCATAGAGAACGCTGCTGCCCATTCTCTGGTAAGTCCCTTAGTCGACTTTTACGACACCCACGGGAAGAAATGGGATGGTGCTTTTACGTTCAGCACCACACGGTACCGCACGGTAGGGACTTAACTTTGTGTATTTATTTCATCACCACTGGTTTTAAAACGGTGAAGGAAAACATCATGAGGAAACCGGTATGTCCTAGAAACCATACCGGTCATACCGGCCATACCGGTATGTCCGGTATGGCCGCGTGGTGAAATACGGCCCACTCACTATCACAGAGAGGTCTGCATCCTAGCAGTGGCAACATTAAAAGTAGATTGTGATGTATATGCAAACAATTATATTTTGTACTATGGTCTGCCCAAGTCTTTTATTTGTCTATCCTTTTCCCAACTATTTTGGGGTCGGCTTCCAGTCTGTCCTGATGCAGCTGAACACCAGTATTTTACATGGAGCGACTGAATTATCTGGCCTGCTCAACCCAATTATTCGGTAATACGTTAAGACGGGTTGTCAGATTTTCGGGCTTCTGACGACCCGTAACGATAGTAAAAACACACACGAACATTCGCGCAAGCGTCCTGCGCCGCCTAAACGAAACAGCAGGCGCAGGCATACATTTTCGCCGCGCCGTAGAAAGAGAGGGGGATACTTCCTCTCCTACGCCGCGCCGGCTGTCTACTCTCCGTCCGTCTTACGCATTTTCGATCAGGTCACGTGTCCTGACGCGAGTTTAACATTTTTTACCCATTACAACACTTCAAAAATCCTCCAATGACAGTCGGGACCACGGCTTAATGTCGTTTCCGAGGCAGGAGGGGTCTTGATACGTAAAGATAGTCACCCATCCACGGGCCAACCGCGGCGAGTGTAGCTTAAACTGATCGGTCGGCTCGTGTGCCTTTTATTACTTAACTACATGCCCTTAAAGATCCAACCTCGAAATATGCAAAGCTAATTACCATATACACAGAATAAGCACGACAGTGGAACTACAAAGATCGTTTCCAAAACAATACAGCTTTTCTATTAAACAAGTTACTCGATCCCGTTGAGGTTACCACCCCTCCTTACAGGAAAATAACAACACATTCTCCTAATCAATTAAAACTGCTTTGCTAGGGGATCGCCGACCAAACGCTATTAATCCAACTTCGCCTCTCTGACCATATCTAACTAGCTGACTTGCCCTACTGCATATTCCCAGGAGGTTTTTATCCAGAAGAAGCTCATATCAAGACGGTTGATTGGCTATAGTTACATACACATACATGAACTCACGCCTTCCACACTTCCACCCATGGGAGTACGTAGAAATTACAGAGCGCCATTTGCTACGATCCTTACATACTGCTTTTGGCTCGTTTACGTTCATACATCTGCAGGCTTAGCACGAGCACCGATTTGCCGACGGAAGAATAGACATGACTATTAACTAAATGATGTACAATAGGAGAAGATAGCTATGTTTATCTATTAATTATCACAGTTATGCGTTCTAAACGAATCATGATTTTGTAGATAATCGTATATACGTTGTGGCCGTCGAGTAGAAATTTTGGGAAGAAATATTCTTCTGAAATAGTTTACATTTATAAGGACCTAGACAAAGCTCGTTAGAAACGAAAGACAAAATGACAGATTGTAGAAGGATATCTACGGTGCGATGTCAAAAATGGAGAAACGAAATTTATTTTTTTAATAAAAAAGCACTGTCTATTCTACGTAGAAATAGAAAACGTCATGCTAAGCCTGCTGGTCATACACACACGCCGGTTGGGAGTACTAAGCACCTGTTCTTTCTGACGATCATCACCGATTAGGTCACTGTTGGCTATAGCTGGTTATTTTGGCAGAACAAGAAAGATCGACATGGGATTTGACAGCAGATTGACTTATATGTCTTATGTCCGTAAGTTATACAGAGCGGGAGACGCCCGTAAATGCGGTAGAAATCACGAACTTCGTGCTTAGGTAGGCGACCCCCTGATCTAAGTGAACCTACCCAGTGTATCACAAGGTTGCGTGTTTAGATTTCGTCGGAAACACCAGTACTATATATGAGTACTGCCCGACTAATGATATCGGGACGTTGTATAATGTAAGTTGCGCGGTAAACTCTGCTTGCGCGATGCAGGATTTTGCGTGACGTCAATGCTATGCTTAGTTCAAATGTAGCGGTGTAGATGTCGCTTCAAGTGCAAGCACTTGTCAGTAACTATGTAGCTCAACTCAGGACGTAGGAGCTCTGCGTTTGTAACAAGAGTAACGTCGTGGACGACGTGCCTAAGAATTTGGAAGGTTTATCTTTCAGGTGCCACTCGCGTGACAGCAGCAGGCACATACCATGTTCACACCTTATCAGCGTTAACCTTTATATTATAAAATCACTTCGCAACCAGTATAGCTGGCCTGAGGCCGTAAGGTCACCCAGTATCAGGTCGATATTGCCAACAGCTTCAGTGCTAGCAGCCGGACACGCGCGAGGTCAAAGTTCTATTGTAATCAGTTTTCTTATCTGCTTTTTGATGAGGATATTGGGTATTTTGGTAGTGTTCAAAATTAACCAGAATTTTACGTAGTTGACGTAAGAAACAGAGATGAGTAAAACCGTATTTCCACAGTTAAAGCCCAATTGCTGTTAACAGGAGATTTAAACTTCAGGCTGTTACTATAACAGGGAATATGCATGCAAAACTTTCATTAAGTAGGTATTTTAATAACAAATTGCTATATTTTATATATTTTTTAAATGCATTGCTAATTTAACAATTTGGTGGAACGGAAAGCAAATTCGAAATGCGTCGCCTTCGAAAATGCCGGAAGTGATCTCAAAAACCATGTGATAAATTATTTAAACAGTAAAATAAGTAAGGCAAGTACGATTTCTGCTTGAATACAGCACAAAAAATAATGTAAAATAATTTTAATTAACAGATTTAGAGCTAAAACAGAGATGTAAGCAAAGTAGTCTCGTGGTAAGTGAGGTCACAATATGTCCGCGACAATAACAGACTTTTGAACTGTAGAAGAAAACTGTTTCATTTTAATAATATTTTTGAGCAACAAACTGTAAAAAAATGGTTTTTAATACTTTTCTTGTTAATATTAACATGCTTCATTAGTTAAGAGAAAAAAAAATCAAGCATATTCCCTTTTGGCATTCCCAATTAACTAACAATTCCTAACAGTTCCTATTCATTCATAATGGAATACCATATAAAACTTCTGCCCGTCTGACTCGGAAAACCACAGACACACAATCAAAACAGTTTCAATCTCAATGTGAATCATTTTATAGGATGTTGCTAATCCATATTGATTCATATGTTGGAAATGTGTCTACCCAACAACGGAAATAACGTAATGAATGTTGTTTTTTAAGGCGGTGATTTCTTGAAAACGCTCAAAAAGGTGGCTTTTCAAACAAGTGTATCTCTTTAACCGTAAATCATTTTGAAAGCATAAAGATATATGATATTTTCAAGTCATTTTTGCATAGCGTTATGGAACTCAAAATATAATTAATCATACTTTAATGCATCAAAAAATCATCAAAGTCACCTCTAAATTATCTTTAAAACCAGTTTATCCCTTCAATAACAATTATAATTATATTTAAAAATATACCATAAAATTCCAAATGCCAAATTGCATCCAGTGATAGATTATTTATTATTAAATAGATAATATCTAATCTTATACGATTTTGTTTGCATTTTTACGACAATGCTTGCTCATTTATTATTCGAATTTATTACAACAGATTTTAACCCGTATCGGATTGCAATAAGAACTATTATCGCTCATAACGACAATATCTAAAGTTACCAGGGCATTAAGGGGAATCTAGTCGCGGGCTTGAACTCAATGGTGGTTCTGGCTAAACAGCACGCTGTCTCACCAGGCACCGTGTCCGACAGAGGTATGTAGTATCAGTGATAAGCAGATAAACACTAGTCTACACGCACAACGTTATTGAGTGAGATGCAAGATCATTTCTAGTAAAACAGGCGCGTAAAAATTAAGAAAAGTCCTTCGGAAGATCGGGTTTTATGAAAAAACCACTGCATAAATCAATGACCAATGAAATCTATTGAACTTTTCGATATTTGAGTTTTGTCAGTACCGATTTGGTTTTGGAGATTTTATACTTCTTTTGTTACTTAAACACGCCCAAAGTTAGGTTAAATTAGCAAGAAAAACTAATCTTTGTTGGCTCCTAACTTTGTAATGGTTTTTTTTTATATATTTTAGTATTCTGTTTCCGTACAGACAATATTAACAATGAGACAAAACCATACCATGTTTAATTTTTGGTGTACATTGTCGAACAGTGGAGTAATACACTTCCGAAGTTTGTATGGAAAAATGTCAACAAGATTCATTTAAAGGAAAGAAACATTGGAAAAGTTTCCCGGAAAATTCGGAAAAACTGAAAGATTTTTTTAATGGATTTTCTATAACTATTCTTTGAACAGGACAAAGCAAAGTAGGTATGTCGGGACTGAGCTATCTCGCTCGATAAAATATAAAAATAAAACTTCATGAGAGAATAAACAAAACAACAGGTTATGATAACAGCCTCTGAGATGATTAACTAATCAATTACTGCACTAATTGGTGATGATGAAGTTTGTATGTACCTACTTAAGCAAATACGGGATATTTTTTTCTCAATTTACATACAGTTAAAGTGAGTAAGTGTGTGGGTGTAACTGTGAGTCGGGGTATGTGTTCTATAAAAGTTGTGCTGCAAAGTAAACTTTCTGTTTCCACTCATAAGTCCGGCCCAGGAACTATTTTTGGCCTCAGATTTGTTGCTCGGTACAGGGAAGGTTTTTTTTATTATACCATTAAACACCCGGAAGGGTAAATACGACGAAAAAATCAAATAGACGACCGTTATTCTTCCGACAACTGTTGGCTGTTGGGGGCAACGCAAATAAGAGGGGCAATTCTCGTAAATTTAAGAACGTCTGATCTCAATCTCAATCTGTCAAAAATACCTCTAGTTTCCCTACATTTTTGACCACTTCTTGACGTTTGATTGTCGCTGAGATGAGACTGCGACTAGATCGTGAACGTTTTTTATTACGAGAATTAGCCTTCAGATTATCGAAATATGTCACTTTCGATACGATAACCTGTCGAATGGTTGTGAATAGCCATGCATCACACTAACAAACAAAGTAGCATGAAATCATTCACATAGCAACCAGGCGTCAGTTGAGATAAAAAAATTGAGGCATAAAGTTTATGAGGTTACAGATAACCACTAGGAAGTAATGAGGATTCGTAAAAATATTTACTCTTACAAAAAATCATTATCGTTCATATAATTGAACACTTGGGACGAGGAATCTGGTGAATATTTGGAGAATGTTCGTGTGGTGGCATCTACAACGCCACAGGCGAAGTACGCATCAAAGCTTTGACGTCACATAAATCCTGCATCGCGCAAGCAGAGTTTACCGCGCGACTCGTATATATACAACATTCCGACATCAACCATCGGAGCCCCTTCCGACCTCGCCGCCGAGGTCCTCGCGCCCCGCGAAGAACCCGAGTAACGGCGCCTAACGTCGAGACCCCCGACCGTCCCTTGCTCGTTGAAGCGCCAGCCCGCGCCGCAGCTGAGCCAGTAGCTTTAAATTCCGCGATTAATAATAATAATGCCAATATTTTGATCCAGCCTGTCCCCAATAGCTGTCCCCCTATCAGTGACGCCCTGAGCCGAGGCCCGTACCCCACAGGGGGTGCCCTCAGCGTGCAGTCGCTTAGTTTGTAAGCCCTGGCTGGAGGCGTTAAGTTAACTCTTAATGGCAGCCCCAGGAAAGCCCGGTTAAGCAGTCACGGCCTCTCAAGGTCAACTGCGAGATACCCGACAAACAAAAAAAAAAACAACCATCGGACTGTTGCCCACCAGACACAACATCTGTCTAGTCGGAGGATCCTTCCTTTTCCATAGAGTATGAGTGAACTTTACACCCTGTACCCCATACTTCTTTAAGACCTTGACCAAGACCGATATAAACGAAAGACAAAATGCCAGATTGTAGAAGGATATCTACGGTGCGATGTCAAAAATGGAGAAACGAAATGTCACTTTGTATAGAAAGAGCTGTGTCTATTCTTCGTAGAAATAGAAAGCGTCATGCTAAGCCTGCAGGAATCAGAACTGATCACCAGTCTTCTCTACAGAGTGTAACAGAGCACTAAACAAAACAGCTGGTATAAAATCACTATACATAGTTTCAGCTCTAAATAAAATACTCTAAGAATTGATACCAAATTTTCGGTTTCATATGTTTCTTAAATTCAAATCAAAACAAATGTGTCACCGCACTACGTAGGTCAATAACTTTCCACGTTACTTGCCAATATCACGATGAATCTCTTCCGAGTGATGTTTTTATTTCAATTTGAAAACTTCAGTTTCTGGTATCAATGTATTAAAAATTCTCATAACTTCCGAACATGTAGAGATAGGATTGAAAAACCCTTCCAATATCGTTTGATATCATCCAAAGAAGCCGTGCCCTTGGTATGTATATACCCTTTCCGTTACACTTTGTATATGTTATGAAAAGATCTATGAAATGCAACGTCAAAATTACGAGCTAGTCATCATCATCATCTGCCCAGCTTTTTCCCAATTATGTTGGGGTCGGCTTCCAGTCTAACCAGATGCAGCTGAATACCAGTATTTTACATGGAGCAACTGCCTATCTAACTTCCACAACCCACTAACTGCGTAATACGATACCCATTGGTGAGACTGGCTGTCAGACTTTCGGGCATCTGACGTCCCGTAACGACTGTCTGTATTTAAGCTTCTCGACTGGTCTAATAGAGGCTTAAACATTAATGGTGAACGGCTAACCCATCTGCGCTTTGCCGACGATGTTGTCGTTTTTGCCAGCAACGTGGAGGATCTGCAGGCCATGGTACAAGAAATGTATGACGTGTCACTCAATGTCGGGCTAAAAATGAACGCCGCAAAAACAAAAATAATGTGCTGTGATGACGACATTGATCACATTCTAGTGAATGGCCAGCAAATAGGAAAAGTCAAGGAGTACGTATACTTGGGACAGACTTTGAGTTTAGCGATGAACGGACAAGACCGCGAAATCAAGCGCCGTATCCAACTAGGGTGGGGTGCTTTCGGTAAGCTGTCCGACGTACTCAAGTCGAAGCGGGTGCCCATAAACCTAAAGCGTCGCATGTTTGAGCAGTGTGTCCTCCCAGTAATGACGTACGGGGCTGAAACTTGGACGCTCACCAAACACACTATCCAGCAAATGCAAGTCACCCAGAGAGCTATGGAACGAGCCATGTTGGGCATCACCCTCTACGACCGGGTGAAAAATACCGAAATACGGAGACGAACGAGACTCACAGACATAGCGGAAGTGATAGCAAAAAGAAAGTGGAAGTGGGCGGGCCATATATGTCGTAGACTGGATGGGAGATGGGGGAAAAAAGTGCTGGAGTGGAGACCACGAACGGGACGGAGGAGTGTGGGAAGACAACCGACTCGGTGGACGGACGATATCAGTAAAGTGGCCGGAAGAAACTGGATAGCCACGACACAAAACCGCCAAAAGTGGAGAGATTTGGAAGAGACCTACACTCAGCATTGGGTGGCCAAAGGTTGAAGAAGAGAGAGAGAAGAGAACGACTGTCTAAGATCCACAAATGAGCCAGGACCAACGGCTTAACGTGCTTTCCGAGGCAAGGAGGAGTCTTGGTATGTAAAGATGGTCACCCATCCACGGACCAACCGCGTCAAGCGTAGCTTAACCTGGTCGATCGACTAGTGCGGTTGTTATTACTTAGCTACAAGCTTAAAAATTACAAGCCACTATTATCTTTAAACAAAAAGTGTAGTGAAACAGTAAACTATACTTATTTAACCTCCTATTCGAATAATAAATGACGTCAACTATCTAATAGATACCATCAATTTCTTTCCCAATTTAAGTCCAAATACACACACCATTAATGTTTTTAAACACACAATTGATCTCGACTTTTACGATTTACACAACACAGCACTTCTATATTTGCGACAAAATAATCGCAGACACGTTAGTATATCGCAACGCGTAGTAAGATACTGTTTTGTGTATGACAATTCATATTATTAATAACTCATTAGTGTAATATCAGTGTTTGTCAAAGATAAGTTGAATTTAATGTTCAAAGTATTCTGCCTAAAATCGGTGTGACTCTGTGAGGTTATCGGTAACGGTGAATGAGTTTCAAGCGATTGATTTTGTAAGTTAACGCCCCGAAATTAATAATGTAGCTCAATAAGCTTGATTCCGATCTGTGTCTGCAACCAATCAATGAGTTTTTAAATCTGAATGTTTGACAGTTGCTTCTGAATTGCTGGATGGCACAGCAAAATACTAGCTTGTTGCACTTGATCCGGTGAAACTTAGAGCAAAAAGGCTTATAAACGACGAGACGTTTGGTGGCTAAGCTTCACAGCCTGGCTCTTCGGTGTAATATTGCTTGCCTGTCGGTCTTCTATAGAGCGACAGGCAAGCAGAGTGTCCGCAGAAGCTCCACCATCCCACCATCGCCGTTTTACTATCGGACTACGAGACGTACTGCAGGGTACCATCCGCACTTGTTTGATATACAAACCAGTCGTACTCAGCGAATCTCTTCCACATTTATTATACGCACAGCCAAAGTGGAAGTCTCTCTATCTCATTCTCAATAGATATTAAACTTTATTTATTTGAGATTTAAAAGATTCGCTCGAAGATTCGCGTTCTCCTGGCGGGCGAATACCTGCTAGTGGTGAAAACGAATGCGCGAGCACACCCGCTCTGGACTAAAAATAGTTGGTCTAAGTTACTAGGGCTTGCTTGCACCACAAATCTCTAAATATGATTAGCGCTAAACGAATCTAAAACGTCGTTCTGTTTCTGTCAATCGTTTGGCCTGCAGACAGTCACGACGCTACGGCGCGAAGTGATTTAGGTAAATAATTTCCATGACATAACATAATCAGCACCTTACACAAGCCTCTCTAGTGTTGGTGTTTTCCAACACTCTCACAAGTCCTCTCTTCGAGAGGGAGTGGGGTGTAATCTACCATGTCTTTGTGCATTTGGTTCTAGGACATGCTGGTTTCTTCACGATGTTTTCCTCCACCATTTTGAGAGCAGTGGTGTACAGAAAGTAAAGCGCTAGCCAGGGTTCGAAACCCGCGATCTATAACTCGTAAGTTGGGGGGGCTATTACCACTGACCCATCACTGCACTCATGAAGTTTTCATAAAATTTGTTCAACAATAGTCGCGTCGCGCTCGTCTGGGGGCCTGCTCTCTAACTCCGTCAACAAAGATACGGGCCTGTCCGAAAGTAGATCGAAACTTCTTGGTGTATCCTACAGCCAATTAACTAACTTTTTGTGACGGCCTAAAATATATCGGGAGTAGGGACAGCTGTCAAATCGTGTTGTCATTCATTCTTAGTTCGGGCTTCAAACTAATCTTCTATCCGTAAGTGATACGGAGTTGGAAACGCCCGTTACTTCGACCGAAACGATGGGAGTTCGTGCTTAGGGAGTAGGGCCCCTGAGCCTTAAAGATGTCAGAGACAGAATGATACTCGTAATCTGCGATCTATCTATATATCTATCTCTGTAGGTCGTGGTTTCATCAATTTTCTTTATTCTTTGACCATTTATTGTCATCAGGGTATACGATTACATCAAAGGCAAGAAGTCACAAAGGTCATCATTGCTAATTAAGATAATAATTTTATGTAAAAAAACATATATTTTTACTAATATCTGAATGTAGCGGAATATTAATGCTCTTGTTTAAAAAAAAAACGAGTATTGGTATTGCTTGCAACAAATAATATATGGTAAGGATGCAACGAGTAGTTTTCGAATTCACAAATTAACACATGCGAGACCTATGTTATGACGATGACTTTGGGTTAATACTGTCTATACGTTTAATTGGTAAGCCTATATTAAATATGTAAATATAAAAAAATTGTAGTGCCTGGTGTGGCGATGTGAAAACAGCGAGATTTCTGTGCTATATCTACGTTAAAAATTCATTTATACATGAACTTTAGCGAATTAATTCTCTAAACTAAATGATGGTAAAAACTACATCGTCCATAAATGGTCACACCGACAAATGTGGAAAAGCGACTTTGTTAAAATACTGTTTACAAAATTAGATAAGTATACCTAGGTAGAAGAAAAAGATGATGGGGTGGCGTATATCATTTAGGCAAATTCAACCAAACTTTGAAAAGTATAAAACCTTATAAATTTTAACCTGTGAATAAATTTTGAATTATTGACAGTTGTTCTATTCAGAAAATGTCAGAACTCAATTTAATTTCACAGATAAAATATTCAATAAATCTGCCTAACCTTCTCCCAACTATATTGTGGTCAGCTTCCAATCAAACCGGATGCAGCTGAATACCAGTATTTTACATGGAGCGACTCCTTATCTGACCTCCACAACCCAGTTACTGGGTAATACGAAAATTCTCGATAAGAGTGGTTGTCAGTCTTTCGGGCAGCACGAATGACAGCCGAGACCAACGTCTTAACGTGCTTTCGAAAGCACGGGGGAGATTTCGATATGAAAAGATGATCCCCCATCTATGGACCGGCCGCGGCAAGCGTAGCTTAACCTGATCAATCGACCCTTGCAACTATTATTACTGTGAGATTGTCTAGCAAATAAATTGTACTCATGAAATCGTCGAATGCTCCTCAATGTACTTCGAGGGGCTATTGGACCATCAGCTCTACGTGTACGGTTAGACTGGAAGCCGACCCCAAAACAGTTTGAAAAAGGCTAGGCAATTTTCTAGCAAAAAAAAATAATATACTCATCAAATCATCTCATAGTTCTCAATGTACTTATAACGTAGGCACAAATCATAGACAACTCTGTCCTATCTACAATAACATTATCTTTGTAACTCATCTCTGATTGGCAGACTTGTATCAACAGAAGTCGCGTCTCGTTAAATAAAGAAGTTTATATCAATTACGTTATATTTTGAGAGAAAATATTTAAACATTTCATTACTAACGACTCGGAGATAATGTACTATGATTATATTTATCATCACTCACTATGAACACAATATACTATCCTAGACCCCTCTGTGTCTCTGAAAGCACGTTAAGCCGTTGGTCCCGGCTGTCATTCGTGGATATTTGACAGTCGTTACAGGTCGTCAGAAGCCCGAAAGTCTGACAACCAGTTATACCAAGGGGTATCGTATTACCCAGTAACTGGATTGTGGAGGCAGATAGGCAGTCGCTCCAAGTAAAATACTGGTATTCAGCTGCATCTGGTTAGACTGGAAGCTGACCACAACATAGTTACGAAAAGGCTATGCAGATAATGATGACTAACGACTCGTAGATAAGACACTGAATGTCAAATTTCATTTAAAAGTTTTTCAACTTTATTATAAAAGAATAAGGTGCATGTTTAATTGGGAAAATTTGACAGTCTGGGATAGCTTAGATGCGCTAGCGTCTGTACTATGATTATTATATCAAGACTCACTATGATCAGAATTGCTTTATCTAAGCGAGTGACTTCTCAACCGTTTACTTTACGAACGTGTTTTTAGGGTTCCGCAAAAAACGGAATTCTTATAGGATCACTTTGTTGTCCGTCCGTCCGTTTGTCTGTCTGTCAAGACCCTTTATCTCGGGAAAGCGTGGAGGTATCGAGTTGAAATTAAAACGATATACTCAGGTCTACAGTCTATTAAAGCTGTGAAAAATATCAAACTTCTAAGTTAACGTAAAAAAAACGACACGCCCGTTTATGCCGCAAAAAACGTATATTTCGACACTCTCAAGGGAATCAAAATTTATAAGGTATTTCCGTTGACCTAGAACTATGAACCTACCAACAAACCCACCTACCTACAAATTTGTACGGAACCCTCGGTGGGCGAGTTCGACTCGCACTTGTCCGGTTTTTTTAATTTGTATACTCCTAGCGACCCACCCCTGCTTGGCACGCCTTGATTAGATTCGATGCGTTCCAGAGATTAGCGCGTTCAAACAAAAAAACTCTTCAGCTTTATTATTGTATGTATACAAACTAAATCGTTACTAGTGGCTCCATCTATTATCTCGGGAGGATACTAAAATATTCTCCCATACTTTGATCTCGTTATAACACTACCTAATCTTAGAGAATATGTAATGACCATTATCATCATTTCAGCCGAAAGACGTCCGCTGTTGGTTTGCCGTAATCACCATGCTGGGCAGGCGGATTGGCGATCGCAGTATGGTGGTAAAATGCATAGAGAACGCTGCTGCCCATTCTCTAGTAAGTCCCTTTGTCGCCTCTTACGACACCCACGGGAAGAGATGGGATGGTGCTATTCTTTACGTCCGGCACCACGCGGAACCACGGAGACCAGACCTAGCTTTCTTTAATATTCTTCCTGGAGGCAATGCATGTGAGTTTTCAACCTTTATATCGGTTATAAGGCAGCAGCGCCAATCCGTCATGACGAGGGGGTTAGACAAAAAAGCTGTAAAGGACATGTACTAATTATAAGCGATCGTCGCGTGAATACGCGATCATCTGTCACCCGTTAGTCCGAACAACCAAGTGGCGCCCTCTGTAGTCGAGCCGACGAATTAAGGTTCGCCGGCGAAAATGGACGCGACTATTACCAATCACTTGACAAGACACGGGATTAAGCCAAGAAGCTTATAGATAAAAAGTGAAAAATAAAAACTTTTTCCAAAAAAAAAACAACCGACTTCCAAAAAACACTACAAAGTGAAAAATAACTTTAATTTCGGAAGTCGGTGTCTTTGGAGCTGTATTTGAATTTTTTGTCACCGCCTTCCGAAATTAAAGTTATTTTTCACTTTGTAGTGTTTTTTGGAAGTCGGTTGTTTTTTTTTTGGAAAAAGTTTTTATTTTTCACTTTTTAGTGGTTCACATGTGCTTACCCCTTCACAGCATACCGGCGTGATGTTATGTTATGAATGGTGTAAGCAATAGACAGACATGAGATTTCAGCAAACCCAGTCCATTTGCTATCATTTATTGAGGAGTTCCGTTGCCTATCTCCAAAGTTCTTCATCAGATCTTCACCAAATTGAAATAAGACCACTACGAGAAAGTACTCTTCCAAAAAATACCTAAATCGCTTCATGTGCCTATAAAATTTGAAGAGTTCTCTCTATTTCTCCAGGATCCCATCATCAGATCCTGACTTGATGATCATGGGACCACCTGGAAAGTATACCCTTTCAAACAAAAAAAACAAAATCCAAATCGGTCCAGCCATCTTCGAGTAATCGGGGAACATACATAAAAAAAAATAAAAAAAGGTTCCGACGAATTGATAACCTCCTCCTTTTTGAAGTCGGTTAAAAAGTGGATGCAACACTCTAAATACCTAAGTGAAAACGACTGTGGGCTAGCGGTCTCTTTCTAAATACATACTTAAGAGAGAGAAAACACATTTATCACTGTCTCGTTCTTATGTATGTATTTAGAAAGAGAGCGCTAGCCCACAGGTGGTCTTCACTTTTTTATTAACCGACTTCAAAAAGGAGGAGGTTATCAATTCGTCGGAACCTTTTTTTTTTTTTTTTTTTATGTATGTTCCCCGATTACTCGAAGATGGCTGGACCGATTTGAATTTTGTTTTTTTTGTTTGAAAGGGTATACTTCCCAGGTGGTCCCATGATCATCAAATCAGGATCTGATGATGGGATCCTGGAGAAATGGAGAGAACTCTTCAAATTTTATAGGCACACAAAGCGATTTAGGTATTTTTTGGAAGAGTACTTTCTCAGAGTAGTTCCATTTCAATTTGGTGAAGATCTGATGAAGAACTTCGGAGATATGCAACGGAACTCCTCAATAAATGATAGCAAATGGACTGGGATTGCTGAAATCTCATCTCTGTCTATTGCTTACACCAGTTCATAACATAACATCACGCCAGTATGCTGTGAAGGTGTAAGCACATGTGAACCACCAAAAAGTGAAAAATAAAAACTTTTTCCAAAAAAAAAACAACCGACTTCCAAAAAAACACTACAAAGTGAAAAATAACTTTAATTTCGGAAGGCGGTGACAAAAAATTCAAATACAGCTCCAAAGACACCGACTTCCGAAATTAAAGTTATTTTTCACTTTGTAGTGTTTTTTTGGAAGTCGGTTGTTTTTTTTTTGGAAAAAAGTTTTTTTTGGAGTGTGGCCTCCACTGTTATCTATAAACTTCTTAGATTAAGCTACGCTGTACCTGCCCAACTAGCGAGCAGAAAAATCTAGATAAAGTTAGAAATACTTAAAAAAAAATCAACTCACCCATCACTTTCTTGGGCGGGACCTTCCGCTGTTCCTTCTCCTCACTCTCATCCCTCCGCATCATCTTCCCCTCCCCCTGCCACTTCCGCTTCCGTCCCTCCCGTTCCTCCAAGTACATCCCTAGTTCTTCCTCCCTCCCAACCAAAGCCAACCTCACACTAGTCTCCCACGTATAGCTATCGTCTTTCCTGCTATCATGCATAATATAGTCCTTATTTTCTGAATAAAATTCCATCACAATATGGCCATGCCAACACAAAAGTCACTGGATGATGAATGAGAATGAATGAATGATTTAACAGAACGGTTCACACGTTAAAATAGAACGAAGAATGAGTTGTATAACTTTTTGATTCCTGTTGTTTCTCTTTGGCGATGGCTTTGAAGTAGTTCGTTCTCTTTTTTCATGAGCATGTTTGGGGTCCAACGGCTGTGGTATTCTATGTGGGGTAGGCCCGGGAAGGTTGTGCTGAAGGGAATTCGGGGCTGATGTGGCAGGTGCGCAAGGGTGGGCTCCATGTGGCACAGGGAACGACTGGGGAATCTCTCGATTCTTTGTAGCGTGAGGCCTGCGGGGCGTTGTACTACGGCTCCTGGAAATAAGTAAGGATTTTGTTATTATTGGAATGAAGTTCTTTAACGTAGCTTGCGGTGGGAGTAAACTTGTAGAAATCGTGACGTAACGAAAACGTGTAATCTCCTCTCTCAGAGACAAAGAATGATAGATATAATTATGTAAGTAGTTGCGTTCAAAATTAAAATCGGGTTTAAAAAAAAAACATTATTGGTGTCGTATCATAGTTTTCGAGGGTGCTGCAGCCAATAGTGAAGTCATAAGGAAAATCTAAGTTGGCGGCTGCAAACGTTTAAATTCTTTTTTATGGGTGTCGTTTTCAGGGTTTTAGAGGGTGCTAAAGCCAATATTGAGGTCAAAATGGCGGCTGAGAAAATTTAAATTCGTCTCACGTTTTTAATCAGAGTTACACCACGCTGTCCCCGTGCGGGTTAGTAGATGACACAACATGCCGGTTTTTCTCACGATATTTTCCTTCACCGTTTACAGAGCAGTGGTGATGAAATAATTTACACAAAGTGAAGATCCTATCAGGGTCACGTCGCAGCTGTTACCACTTGGCCACCACTGCTACTCATTCCCATACTTTTACCCAAATCATTTTTTTTTTGTCATAAATCCTTGAGCCAATAAAACAGTCCTAGACCAGACAAGGCTAACACTGTCAGACACAACAGACCATTACCGACAATATTCATAACTCAACTGTCAAGTCTTCATTCTCATAACTAAACTACCTTTACTAAGGTCCAGACGGTCTAGATCTAAATTATTCACTTACTTCTATATGACTGGACCTTGGACATCAATTCTATTTGCACTGCTATGAACGCTGTAATTGAGAACCACGTGATATTAAAATGGCGGCTCTAAGAAAGGAGTTTTTGGCCAGTATAGCAGGGCATAAAATGTACACCAGTCGAGATATTATGTGAATCTCACCGTTAAAATTAAATAACTTTTAGTCTCTGCCATGCAGTGTGAGCAATGATGGCCCTGGCCCAGTCACAAATGGTTCGAACCCAACAGGCGCTTTACTTAATGTAAGTTATTATATGCATCACCACTGCTCTCAAAACGGTGAAGGAAAACATCGTGAGGAAACCGTCATGTTCTAGAACCATACATTCAAAGACACGTGACATCAACCAATGCGCACTGTGTCCGCGTGGTAGATTACTGCTCACTGCCTCTCAGAGGAGGCCTGTGTCCCAGCAGTGGGAACATTATATGGAGGAATCTATAGCATTAGATGGAATGACAGCTCAGCGGGATAATTGCGTAACACATTATCAGTAGAAATAGCTTTCAATTTGACAGTTTAAGAGGGAACAAGGCGTGCGATTCTCTATACAAATGTATTCCCCTTTTTTCTTCCTGAATAATGCCTCTAGAGCAATTTTTCTTTATTCGTAAAATCAAGGTCTGCTGTAAACACGTCTCTGTCATTTTCTTTTTATAAGCAACTAATTAGTAAATAAAATATGACCCTCTAAAAATTACAAAAAATGCCCTAATTTTACCGCCGTGATTAGAGGACTGCCAGACAAATTAGAAAAGTTTTTAATAAAAAATAAATGATAGGAACCTAAACATACTCTTTCTTAAAAAGTTAATGTAAAAAATAATTGAATCGGCTCAGTTTTCTAGAGAAAAAGGGGAATACGAAACGTGGATCTCGTCAAAAAATTTGTGATAATTTCGGTCTGAGGTGCAGCTGTCGCTATCACACACTACGGGGGCAGACTTACTGACAACGCGACGGCAATAGTTTCTTCAAACACCTAATTTTCAAATTCTTCGCAGGCCCCGTCCCGTCTTAACAACATTCATTGCGTTATTTTAAGTACGTTGTTGAGCAGACAAAGTTTTTGAACATATGGACCTATGGATTAACAATATCCTTCGATATGTTTCAGATTCTGATTTCAGACGAGAATATTTTCTTGTTTCATACATTTTATTGTGATTTTTCATTAGTCGGGTTTTAGTTTATTAGCTTACTTTTATTAACCTTTACTGATAGACGTTTGTACATGATTCAAGTCGAGCAAAAAAATTAATGTAATTGATTATAATCAACTTTGGGATATTCCCGATGCACTTTAATAAATTGATGATAGGTATTCGAGACAAACAGAATGATGCTACGTTTCTTCTGCTTATTTTTAGTTCAATCAAACGTTAACTTCTAAAACATATGATCAATGATTTTCTCAGAAATGACTTTCAGATGATACTGAGTACCTATCTACCAGTTCACATAAAAACATATCTGGGTATTGACTCACGTTTTCTGCACATTGCAACGACAATATTGACAATTGAGAATGACTATTCTACTGAACCTCGGACTGAGGAATTAATTTAAAAGGGTCAAAAGTTCGATACAAATAATAGTTGGTGCATCTGCCTTGTTCATACAGGATAAAATTTTAACCAGTGCGCCAACTGTAGCCATGAATTCAGCATATTATTCTAGACCCCTCGCATTAGTTACGGCCCCGAGTCATATTTTCTTCAACATACAATCTGAGACTGAACTGTTAATTAAAAAACGTAAGAAAATTTGAATTCCGCGGGATGCCTGAGCGCATCCTTCTTAAGCCTGTGATCTACTTACAGTATACTTTAAGTAAAATGAAAAAAGGTATTTTCTAAAGTCAATTACTTACAAAACGTAAATAATGCACCCTTTTAAAAATTACCACCAATTTTGATTAAGAAAAATCGCAAACTATCACAATGATTATTACATTAAGGACCAAAATCTGACATCTATAGGACCAAACCTTGAAAATTTACAACGTCATGGAAATTTCCTTTTAAACGGACCCAAATTCTTTCATTGGAAACTAGACAGTAACACCACGCAAATATTAAAAAAATACAATAAACTAGAAGAATAAAAGTGCAAAATAAGGCCTCACAATAATTTTTCGCCAGGGAGGACAAAAATCTGCCATCTTTAGGACAAGCACAAACAGAACGTCATGGAGATTTCCTTTCAAATGGTCCTAATCGTTTGATGGGAAACTTTGCAGTCAGCAACACCACGAAATATTTAAAAAATATTATAACTTTAAAGAATAGAAGTCGCCAAATAAGGCCTCACAATAATTTTTCGGCACTTGTCCTAAAGACGGCGGACTTGAGGAGATTTAGTTTCGAATAGTCCTAATTATTTAATTGGAAACTAGACAGTCAGTAACACCACGCAAATATAAAAAAAATACAATAAACTAGAAGAATAAAAGTGCAAAATAAGGCCTCACAATAATTTTTCGCCAGGGAGGACAAAAATCTACTATCTTTAGGACAAGTACAAACACAACGTCATGGAGATTTCCTTTCAAATGGTCCTAATTCTTTAATTGGAAGCCTAGCAAGCTCAGTTAATTGTCTTCTCAGAATTTTATATTGTTATGGTTGTTCACTCATTGAAACTTGCGAAAAATTGTTGGTTTTGATTGAAATCAAATGTTGTGCGTGGCACAGAATAGAACATAGTAGACATTCTTAAACGAGGAAAAAATGGATGAGGTGCTCAAGTCGACGCGTATTTGTATGTTTTATGTGTTTTTAATTTTAACAGAGAACTCCGATTTTGATTATTCCTTTTTTATACTTCAAAGAAGTCTCATTTAATATTGTTATTGTGTTACTCGTTGGATAATAGGCCTATTTATCTTTTGATAAAGGGATGTTTTCTCCACGTTAGTGATATTCGAAGTCTTAATGAGTCTTAATTAGTCTGAATGTTGTGCAGTCGAGTTACTTGATTTTAAAATTATAACAGTTTGTGTATACCGTGTACCGGTACAAAGCAATCTCAATTTGTTTTTCGATGTTCTAAATTATATTTCTAAAATGAATAATCATAATACTGTAATATTAATAATCGACTAGAGCGGCGTGCAATGATCGTTGATATAACGGTAAGCCGAGAAAGAAAAAAAAATCAAGTATCTTGACTTGGCTTACGAGGTTGTCGATATGTGGGATGTGGACTCAGCGATCTTGTACCGATAGGCGTTACAGCAAATGGCTTGATAGCCAAGAGCCTCGAGCAACATCTAAGGAGGCTCTCGTTGGGCAGCTGGGTCAAGGGCTTGATCCAGAAAGCGGTACTCCTGGACACGGCTCGCATTGTTAGGAGGTTCCTCTCTCTGGAGCCCTGACCGCCGGTAGCTTGGACCTTTATCCCGATACCGGTGGGCTACCATTTTTATATGTTTTTATACTAATATTTAAAAATGTAACTTATATGTCTATTTAATGGAATAAAGGAAATAATACTGTTATTGCTGGTGATTTTAACATAGATATCATGAACTGCAATAATGCCACATTAGATTTTGAATGTTTAATGTTAAATTATAATCTCGCATTAGCACTAAAGCAGCCCACAAGACTATCGAGTAAGACTTGTATAGAAAACTTTGCAAAAAAATAGTGTAAGACTGATGTGTTAGAATTTAGCTTATCTGACCACACTGCCCAATTAATTAAGCTTCCAGTTAATAAAATATTTCAATTAAAGTATTGGCATAAAATGAAACGTGACTACAGTTCAGAAAATATTCATTTTTAAAAATATATAAAAAATCTTTCTTTTTGTGAAATTTATAACACAAGTGATCCAATAGCAGCATATCATTATTTTATAGAAAGTTTTAAATTATTTTTTAATCTGTGTTTTCCGCTAACGAATATTACTGTACAAGTAAATACAAAGCTAAAATGGATATCACGTGGAATTAAGACCTGTAGTACGAATAAAAGAGAATTACTCTGGAATTACAGACGGAAACCAACAATAACTAACAAACAAAAATATTCAAAACTTCTTAAACGAATTATAAACCTTACTAAACGTACTCAAAACAATTACAAAATAAAAACATCGACTAATAAAAGTAAAACGACATGGCAAATTATAAATAACCAATCATTAAAATAATATTCTTAAAGAATCAATAACTGAATTAAAAGTTAACGATAAATTAACAACAAATCATACAGAAATAGCCAATGCGTTTAATAACTATTTTACTGAAAAAGTAAATCCTGAGAGAAAGAATCGACAGCCCTAATTAATCCCCAACCCAACTCAATGTTTTTTCACCCTGTTTAAATGAAACCGATTATGATTAATCGCGTGTTACGTAATTAGGTTGCTGGTAAGGATTTGTCAACTTGTGAAAAAACTACGTATAAAAAGTCGTAATCGGCCATATTGATGATTTTATTTTTCCTGAAGCCTTTTTGCTCATCACATAAGATTTCATTTTGGTCTAAGTACCTAGCTATTGATTTCACTGTAAATATATTTCTCAAAGATTTTTGAGAATACAGAAATTAGTGCTATAGGTCTATAGTTCTCCATTAAGTATTTATTATGTTTTTTAAATATTGTTTTAAAATTGTCAATTTGAGGTCTTTTGGAAATGTCCCACTTTGTATACAAAGATTCCGAATATGGCTTAAATGATGAGAGATGTCTTCATTTACTGCTTTGATTACTTTAGTAGAAATACCGTCAAACCCTACACTGATAGTATTTTTAAGATTTCTAATAATTTTCTGCATATTATCCTTATAATCCTTATAATATCCTTATAATCGAATAAATCGATAGAATCGGTTGAACGGACTGTAAAAAAGATTTGTTTAAATGTCTAAACTTATTTCAAATGGAGTATAGGTACTACCTTGTTTTTCAAATGGAGTATAGGTACTACCTTGTTTTTCAAATGGAGTATAGGTACTACCTTGTTTTTAAGTGGATCATCATCATCTGCCTAGTATTTTTCCCGCTATTATGGGGTCGGCTTCCCGTCTAATCGGATGCAGCTGAATACCAGTTTTTTACATAGAGCAACTTTGTATCTTATTTCCATATCTTTACTGGTTAATACGCTACCCCTTGGTAAGATTATATATAAAGCAATTGCAATTATAAAGGTATGAGGAACAGGGTGTAAAGTTTACTCATACGCTATGGTAAAGAGAAGATCCTCCGACCAGACGGGTGTTGTGTCTGGTGGGCAACTGCCCGACGGTTTATGTCGGGATGTTGTACCTATGCAAATCGCGCGGTAAACTTTAACTGCGCGATCTAGGATTTCTTATGACGTGCGTCTTGCGTAGTTCGCCTGTGGCATTGTAGATGGCGTCACTTCTCTTTTTGTATTTTTAGATATTGTTGCGAAGTATTTTTTTGTAGTGCCGCTACACAATAAACGATCAAAATGGCATTGCCACTTGCCATTGATTATTTCAGATGTATTTCATAAAGCGGCGCTTGCGCAAAACGGGCATTTTTAGGGTTCCGTACCCAAAGGGTAAAACGGGACCCTATTACTAAGACTCCGCTGTCCGTTCGTCTGTCTGTCTGTCCGTCTGTCACCAGGCTGTATCTCATGAACCGTGATAGTTAAACAGTTGAAATTTTCACTGATGATGTATTTCTGTTACGAATGTAACAACAAAACAGAATAAAATAAATATTTAAGGGGGCTCCATACAACGAACGAGATTTTTTGCTCGTTTTAGCTCGATATTGATAACGGCAACAGGTAGACGCTTGAAATATTCATTTACAAAATAAATAATTAAAATAAAACAAATATTTAAGGGGGGCTCCCATACAGCAGACATGATTTTTTTGCCGGTTTTATAGATAATGGTACGGAACCTTTCGTGCGCGAGTCCGATTCGCACTTGGCTTGTTATTTAGCTAGCCCTGTTTGTTGTTGTTGTTTTTTGTTTGGGTCAAATTAAGTACTTGAAATTACCCCCATCCTGTTGGCAGATTGTTTCAACTTTTAACAATGACATTAATGAGACCAACCCGCACTGGGGATGACAGCCCACGGTCCCAGCAGTGGGAACATTATACGCTGATTATGTTGTATTAATTAATGAAAAGCCGAATAGAAGTTAGGTTGCTGTCAGTTGAAATTTCAGTTTAGAAAGAAAAGCAGATGAATTAAAATCATGAAAAATGTTAGTAAGACAGTACATAAAAGAAATACCTCCATGAAAATAAAACCTGTGTCACACTAAAAATATTCCACAAGCAATCCACATGTTCTCACCTTTATATCGAGTCCTTAACAACACAGAAAGAAAATTATCATTCAAAGGGGGTCCGAAATTACTCGTCACAAATTATATTACAAAGCCATATTGGCGAAACACATGTACAATCTGTCTCCTCGACCGTCCCCGTCTTTCAAAAATATCATGTCAGTCCACCATTTTTAAATCCAATAACAGAAAATTCGAAATCGTTAAATTCAAATCACGCGCTAAACCAGTGGATATCCGTTCGTATTTTTTTTTCGAAATTCAAATCAAATTAACGCGGGCAGCCGGTGCGCGCGGACGTCAAGAGTCTGAGCGTCTATTGCTAAATTGAAGGTACATACGTAGACGGTCAAACGAATAAGTACGCGCAATATTGTCATTAATTCTCTGGCCAATCGTGGAGTAGAACGCGAACGTCGTGTGGATGTCTTGAATTGGGTCCACTTGGCTGGCGCAGGGTCATACAATCATCGGGTCAAGATGTTGATGGGTACTGTTCAGTGTAGAGAGGGTTCCACACACTGCTCTTTTAAAATTGCCTTTTGATT
The DNA here is from genome assembly GCA_947359405.1 of Antitype chi. Lineage (NCBI taxonomy): Eukaryota > Metazoa > Arthropoda > Insecta > Lepidoptera > Noctuidae > Antitype > Antitype chi. The sequence goes on along the minus strand of OX375835.1, from coordinate 3,422,099 downwards.
GCTGTCAGAGCGTGTCGAAATGAAAGGGACAGTTTATGCGACCCTCGTCAACTTTGAACCAGTCACTTTCAAATCAATTTCGCTTGCAATTTGGCGATGTATATTGCATTTTAAAATAGGTTTTTCTCTAAGAGATAGTCTGAAAAGGGGCAATAAGTAGACAGAATAATAAAGGGAGTATTTTGGCCAACAATAGGAAAGAGTTGGACAGGAAAAATTACGCTTACAAAAATAGAATACACCAGTGCGCTCACCCATGTATGCTACATCTATCTATATCGAATCATAACGATAGGAGGGACTTCATCAAAAAGGACTGTCAGAAAAAAATGGCATACAATACAACCCATTTTAGCGACTATCCAGCTATATTATAAATGTGACAGTTGTGGATTGGACCTGGATTACTACTTTTTATCCCGGTAAACGCAGACGAAACCGCGGGCAGGAGCTAGACTGGTCTAAAATCAAATAAATCTCTGCAATTCATTGTCCCGCCAAAAACCGCCTATAACAACAGACTTATTAAATCCAAGATGGCGGCCACAGTACAGGAGAAATAAACAATCCAATTGCCACCATTTACCACTAAGTAATGTATTGGAAAACCTAGACTTTAGAACTGTACTACATACATAACATCACGCCTAGTTTCATCGACGGGTATGGCAGCGGTGTACCCATGGGACACGAGACTCACTGTTTAGTGTGTAAAATTTCTCCCCAACTCCATATATGTGAGATGTACATCCGCTGTCGAGGCACCAAATATTTTTCTTTAAATGGTTCGCAGACATTAGGCAAATTGGTTGCACACAAAAACTTCCACGATTTGAGTTATTATCACTATATTCAGCTCTCGCTTGGCATTCAGAAGCCTTATGTCCCTTTCTTTTGCATTTATTGCATTTGAGCTACCGCGGCCCCTGGCACACAGGCAACTGAGGGAACACGGGTGGGTTTTAGTCAGTAAAAGTCTGACACGCCCTCCCGCTCCACCCAGAGCGGGAGAAGTTATTTGACGATTTCCCACCCAAAAAAAAAAAAAAGGGTCCTCTGTTGTTGTTGCTTCCTTGTATGCATCTACATACATTTCGCCCAGTTATGTTTAATTCCCAAGTAACAGGGGAGCGAGCTTATTGCCAAAAATCGGGAACAAACCAGAATCCGGGCTGCGACTGAGATATTTCAGATAGAAAGACCTAATAACACTTGACCCGACCTGGGAATCGAATCAAGGATCTCATGCTCGGCAGTACCGCTTGCGACCACTACAGCAACGAGGCAGAACTGTACTACGTGCAATGTATTGATTTTTTAACCTATGTTTAAAAAAACCTTTAAAACAAAAAGAAAACAACCAAATTACAAAAAAAAACATCAGTGTGTTTTTTTTTTGATGGCGGTTGTTTTCTTTTTTACCCTCTCTGATATTAAAAGTTTTTAAAAGATGACTTTTTATTTCACTTGATTTTTTTATGATTATTTTTGGTTATTAATTAGAACTAAGCATAATTAATCAACCTAATTGCAATTATTATTGATCTCTTTTAAAATACTTATTTCTACGTTATATGTTAACTAAAGGTTTAAGTTATGAAAAACATTGAGTACCTCAACTATTGTCGGAGGCTATTGAGACTGTTATGGGTTCCTTTTAAGTTTATAAAATGGTTAATTTGATACCAGATTTTCAGTGTTATAAAATGTTGATATTGTGTTTTTTTTTTTAAACGTTGCCCCACACTAGGAATTTCTCCTGTATTGTGGGTGCGTTTACAAACATTTAAACTCACATACACAAACAGCCAGACCCGAAAAACTACTTGTAGGTCATACAAATATTTGTTCCGTGCGGGAATCGAACCCGCGACACGCAGCGCAGTAGTCAATCGCTTAACCACTGCGCCAACCGTGCGTTTAATAATACTTTGATTTCATGCGGGATACTTATAATTGTTTAATTAAGTTTAGTTGATCTTGTTGATACTGTTGATTAATATTATGCCACCAAATAAACCTTTTACTTACGGCATGTAGACGAACAAAAAAAATCTTATTTACAAACCGGTTTCACCGAAAACCGGGAAAAAACCCGAAAAAAAACCGGGTTTATTCTTGGTCGGTTTTGCATTTCCTAGTAGCAGATCTGAGTATTTGATATTAATTTCAGTTTGATACCTCCACGCGTTTCTGAGAAAAAGGGTCTTGACAGACGAACTACAAAGTGATCCCATAAGGGTTCCGTTTTTGCCGACTGAGGTACGGAACCCTAAAAATGAAGCGCAAATGACTCCACGCCCCCACAAACTTCCTACTTAACCTCCAAAAAAGTTTTTTGCTAATCCAAAAATCTTCAAGCCACCAAGTCAAAGAGGACAGCCAGACAATTAAATACAATCAGTAGTAATAAAGAAGCGCACATCGTGTACACAATCATTTTAATTGATACTTATTGAACACAATTAAAATGTAAAGGGTACTCGCGGAGTGTTGCGAATTTTAAGGCTTGGGAATAACGGATTTTGCACAACTTTGGTCATTAGATTGATAGATAAAACTTTTATTTAGTGCACACAAAAGACATACACTACACACAAAAATACAATTAAATGATGACAAATAATACGAATTGAAATAAAAAACAAGGTGCCCATTACATCTACAAAAAGAAAAACATACTTAGGTGCTTGAAATATAGTGACACTATTACATAATTCCATTCAAGTTACAAGGTGCGGTGTGCGTCTCAAGGTTGCACCAAATGGGAGTCCAGCTCAGCATGGGTATTCCAGCTCAGCATGTGTCAGGCAAATATACCTGACGATGATATTCTGCTGGATCCCTGCAGTGACATACGGACGTACAGTAGACCAGATAAATTGGTGTTGAGACAATGTGTTATGTGCGGACTGAAATTATGTAAGTTTACCCACAACTTACGAGTAAATTATGTATCATACAGCAAAGTGTAGTATTAGGAAAAGTTCTTGTTCATTGATTGTGTTGACTGTGTTTTGATGCTTGATTGTATAAAAAGTTAAGTAATGTATAAATGAATAATGTTAAAAATTATAATTATAGTGGCACATAGTCGCGAGTCCAGTCAGAACATGCTCCAAACAGTGGCGGAGTAAACCTGTCGGGGGCTCGGGCAGCAAAACAAAATGGCCCCACGTTTTCTTGGTAAGACTACCCGTAACGACTATCAAAGATCTAAGAATGTCAGTCGGGACCCACAGCCAATCCAATTTTTAATGGATGGTCAAACATCCACGAACCGACTGCGGCAACCGTAGGTTGACCTCCTATCGACCCGATTTTTTTGACCAGGAGCCCCTCTTAAATACACAACAGTGCATGTCTGACTGACCAGGGCCTCAAGTCTGCTATTACAATAGTGTCAGAATGTTCTATCATTGATTTCATAATTGTTGATTTTGACAAGTTTGGTAATCTACTAATAAAATGGCGTCATTATGACTTTCCAATGGTCAGCCACTGACACTCCATTGAAAGAAATGGCATTTATTGGTAAACTCGTACATCATGACAAATGAATGACTGACTTAATTTACGAACTTCCTACTACTTTAGATTGCATAAAACACTAATAAATAATATGTTAAAATATATATAAATGAAATCTGGCATGAATAAATGTTCAAATGTAGTAGTCGTTTTTCGAAAATCACTTTACTAACGAGTTTTATAATAATGGCAATACGAAAATGCCATTATGACACAATTCTTTTACGAGACCATTGACCGACCAATGATCGATCATTATGAATTTAGCAGATTACGAACTTTTACCAAAATGACAAATGAATGACAATAGGATCGTGTTGGAATGACGAATTTATAAAAATAGCAGACTAAGGCCCCAGATATATCGTCGACCGTAGGTTCAATTGAGGTAAGGGACAAAATACCCAAAATGAGTTGAGTATACAGTTTTGTTCAGAATTTTTCGCTCTATCGATGGTGAATATGAAAAAATTCTAGCTTAAGAAAAATGTCCCTTACCCTCATGATTTTTGGATCCAAATTTCGAATCAATAATAACAATGTATCTGAAAAACTATGCAATATAGGAACTTGAAATGGTGTAATTATCGCCGCCAATCCACTTCAAATAAGGTAAGGGTCTTCCCAATCAACGAATTGTCAAAAGTGTGTACTTCATTTTCTCTCAAAAATCTCTTTACACTGTATTTTTTTCATAAATTTAATTATCGCCGCCAATCCACTTCAAATAAGGTAAGGGTCTTCCCAATCAACGAATTGTCAAAAGTGTGTACTTCATTTTCTGTCAAAAATCTCTTTACACTGTATTTTTTTCATAAATTTTTTCAACAAGTCCTTTACACAATTGTTTCATTGATAGATTGGGTCCAACGTAGAGGTCAATCTCATGTAAGGGACGGGACTACAAGATACTTGGCCAGTAAGGGACATTACTAACAAAATACGTTGTTGTAAGTTTGTAAGGGACATCTATTTTCTTAAATAGCTAACTTATTTAAATAAATGTTACACATGTAGATAGAGCACTAAAATACAAGATAATGTCTGAAATCAGACCCAAAAAAGGTTAATAACAAAAAAAGTTACTGGCGATTTAGTCCGAAAAAAAAATTTGTCGGCCTCTCCTGAAAAATCGTATTTTGTCCCTTACCTCAATTGAACCTACGGTCGACGATATGGGCGTAAACTTGGCAAAAGAAGTATGTGAAGATCGTAGCAGGTGACGTTCTGAAGTTCTGCCTACCCGCATGGGAAAAAGTTTGTTTCTATGTATGTCTATTCGCTACTAAGCAATCACCAGTCATTCACTCACACAAACACATTCAATCAAACTATTTACATTACACAGATAAAGATCTGTAGCCAATTTAACGACACGTGTTCTGTGTTCACGAGCTGGTGACATCATGGTACGGTCCAAGGGCATGGTGTTCAATGGTCAATGGTTCAATGGACAAAGATCGGTTGAGGCTAGTCAATTGTGGAAGGTTGTACCTGGTTTTGGCTAGGTAACTAAGAGGTCACGGGTATTTTGTTTGATATTCAATGTGGGCTTGTGGCTAAGTATTAACAGCCTTTAAGGCTAATTCGATCAGGTTAAGCTACACATGACGCGGTTGATCCGTGGTTGGGTGACCATCTTTACATACCACGACCCTCCGTGCTTCGGAAAACAACGATAAGCCGTTGGTTCCGGCTGCCACTCGTGGATTTCTGACAGTCGTTACGGGTCGTCAGCAGCCCGAAAATCTGACAACCAGTCTTACCGAGGGGTATCGGATTACATAGTGACTGGGTTTTGGAGGTCAGATGGGCGGTCGGTCCATGCAAAATACTGGAACTTAACTGCTCCCGGTAAGACTGGAAGCCTACCCCAACGTAGTTGGGAAAAGGCTAGGCAGATGATATAGACATTAAAAGTGTCATTACGGCATACAAGTCCTAAATATCTAAAAACAAAAAGAGAAGTGGCCCCCATCTACAATGCCACAGGCGAACTACGCAAGACTCACGTCACACAAAATCCTGCATCGCGCAATCAGAGTTTACCGCGCGGCTCGCATAGGTACAACATCCCGACATCAACCGTCGGGCAGTTGCCCACCAGACACAATACCCGTCTGGTCGGAGGATCCTCCCGTTACCATAGAGTATGAGTGAACTTTACACCTTGTTCCACATACCTCTATAATAAGTTCTTTTAGCGACCGAGTGATTGTTTTTTAGGGTTCCGTACCTCAAAAGGTAAAAAAGGAACCCTTCTTTCTTGTCCTTCCGATTTTCTCAGGAACGGGTGGACCTAGCAAGTTGAAATTTATACCAGATACTACTGAGATATATAGTCCCTATTGGGTGTATAAAAATCAAGGTCCTGAGTCAACACGATAAAATGATATGGGCAAATTTTGATTTTCGCGAAAACTTGTAAGTACCAAAATGTACCTTAATATTCAACTTTTTTAATTTTTCAGAATTTTCCATTTACTTTTGCTAAAAGACCTTGCTTTTAACCAAAATTGACAGTTCTAGGTCAACCAGAAGTACCCTATAGGTTTTGGGTCGAAAACCTATATGGTAATTCCCGTTGACCTAGAATCACGAAATTTGGCAAAAAGCAAGGTCTTACAGCACAAATAAAGGAAAAATTAAAAAAAGTTAAATTTCAGTAGGTACTTACAAGTTTTCGCGAAAATCTAAATTTGCCCATATATTTTTTATTACGGCGGTATATATAATGAGTAGGTGCGGAACCCTCGGCGCACGAGTTCGACTCGCACTTGTTTTTCAAAAAGTGACTTGTGTTCCTAGTGTGAGTTTTAACCATCTCGATCTAACGCATCGACTGCTTTCGGCGCTCCAATTGGCCCTTCACCCGGCCAATCGGTGGCCCTAGAGTGCGTTTCTTTTAACCATCTCGATCTAACGCTTCGACTGCGTTCGATCGAGATGGTTAAAAGAAACTCACACTAGGGCTACGGAGCGCCGAACGCGGTCGATGCGTAAAGTCGAGATGGTTAAAAGAAACTTACACTAGAGCCTCTGTTAAAGTGTCAATCTACAAAAAAAATTATTAAGAATATTAAATTTACTGACTTAGGGGCCATTCAAGTATTACTTAAGCAGATTTTTTGCAATTATTAACCCCCCCCTCCCCCTCTTCAGCAAAAGTAAGCAAAGCTCTTACATCATCTCATCCCATGCTTACGTAAACATTGGTAGCAGACACGCAACGTGTCTGCTCACTTTCGTGTGATTTTGGAATATTGTCATCGTATTCTTCGAGCCATTCATAGACAAGCAGGGTTGCCATATGTGTTCAAACCAAAATCGACTAAATTTTGTAGAAACACCAATAATTAAAAAAATAATTCTGCTGACGTAATCAGCATCTAGACTCCCCCATCCCCCATGTCATAAAAAATAAGCAAAGCAAAGACCCCCCCGCCCCCCTGTAGTGCTTACGTAATACTTGAATGGCCCCTTACCACGCACGGCCATATCCACTGGCTCTAGAAACATTAAATATTGTTTGATGATTTTTGAAAATTCATCCCCTAAAGGGGATGGTTTGTATGGAACTTCTTTACTTTGGCTAAATCCCTACTTGCCTTCTATCCTTACTAATATTATAAATGCGAAATAAACTCTGTCTGTCTGTTTGTTACGGTTTCACGCCTAAGCCGCTGAACCGATCGTCATGAAATTTGGCTGAGATATAGCCTGGGATATGGAGAAGGACATAGACTACTTTTTTACGCGATAACCGACATCCACGCGGGCGGAGATGCGTGCAAAAGCGAGTAATATTATAAATGCGAATGTCAGTTTGTTTGTAACGCTGTCACGGTTAAACGGCTGAACCGATTTTGATGAAAATTGGTATGGGGATACTACTTTTTATCGACATACCATCCGGAAGAAGCTAGTACAGATATGTATTATTTGTATTCATGTTACAGGTGTCTCAAAACACTGTGTCAGGAATTTTAACAAGAGGCCCAAATTAACACAATAACAGCTGTAAAAAATCATTCCTCTAATTAATACAGCCTCATAAAACGAAGATGACAAATGATGGAAGTTTCCGACCATCATGTTTGTCTGTTTGTCCTACTATATTAATCAGTAACTATTTACCGCTCGTCGAGATCAGTGCGAATTAGAAGTTCAGTGTAAATTACTCTGTCATCATTTGTTGATAGATGCGGGTACTGAATGGTAAAGTGAACATAGGAGGTATTATGGAACCATCTTACTTCTGGAAGAAAAATAACAGCTTTTTAAAGTTTGTCAATCAATCAACTCAACCTATCACAGTCCACTGCTGGACTAAGCATCTCCCAGGCTGCGCCACAACACCTTGTCTTCCGCATCTAGTCCGTGTCCCAGACTCCTTCTTAAGAGCGTTTATTCTGAAAGTTGGCAACGTCGCAAATAGCTGTCAAATATTTACCTGTTTTTATTAATTTGTTAATATTACTGTATGGAAGTACCTATGAAATATGGCTAACTAGTGACCTAAAATATGAATAATGATTTGCAATTATAACACTAAATTTGATATTGTAACCATTTTAGGTGTAAAAAGGGCATTTGGAAAGTTTCCAAGTAATTTTTTTACATCTAAAACTAAATATTCGGTAATAAGATATTAATTATTGCATTTCATAATAAATATTTTAGGTCATTATTTAGCGATATTTCCATACAGTAATATCGCCAAATTAATCAAAGCAGTGAAATATTTGACAGCTATTTGCGACGTTGCCCATTTTCAGAATAAACGCTCCCGACGTCTAGCTTTGGGGCGTCTTACCGGCCATCGGTCCGTCGACAAACATGGCCAGCCCCCTGCCACTTCAGTTTGCTTACTCTGCAAACTTTGTCGGTAAAAAGTTTGTGGCAACATTTATCTCGATTCGTGGAAAAGGATGTTTTGGCGCGTGGGCAAAATCGGTACTAACGTCGCCGTACTCATTTCACAATTTTATACAAACCCTTATAGAGGAATAAGGAACAGGGTGCATAGTACACTTATCCTCTATAGACAAGGGAGGGTTTTGTCTGGTGGGCAACTTCTCTACGATTGATGTCGGGACGTTGTGCAAATACTAGTTGCGCGGCAAACTCTACTTGCGCGATGCAGGATTTTGCAGTCAGTGTAATGCGTAGTTCACATATTGCGATGTAGATGCCGCTACACCCCCTGTCAATGATCTTCAAGCGCCCAAAGGATCCTTGTAACACTGTACAAGTTGCAAAAGTCAAATATCTACAACTAACGTCACGGAATCCTACATCGAGTAATCAAGATTATCCACTCCTCTATTGTCTGATGATCCGTCCTTTTTAATGGAGGAAATATTCATACTTTGTGCCTCCACCCCCAAAAGTTATTGTATAGAAAACTTAAAGTGAGTATTGCCATCTATCTCGCTTAATAAAAACTACAAGTCGCAGATGTCAAATACGACTAACGTCACGGAATCCTGCATCGCGCAATCAAAATTCTCCGCGTCGCTCTAGTCGGAGGCTATAATCAGTATTTATTTTTATAATCAATTAATGTTAAGCACCCCACGCTTTTTAATTGAATTAAATTATTTTCTACTTTTTTAGTTTGGTTTTTAAAGCGTGTTTTTTTAGTTTTTTAAACTATTATTTATTTTCTATTTTTTAGTTCTGCTAACTACAAAAGCGTGATTTTTTCATTTTTTTTTCTATTTTTATCTATTTTTTTTTTTATTATTGAATTGTCATCGGTCCTCGATAAGTTTACAAAGTTTAAATGAAATCTGACCGTTTAAAGTGGGTCAAAATCGCACGTGTATGTTTGTAACCGACTCCTTAGAGTCGGTTACAAACATACAAACAAACATACAAGTGAAGCTAATATAAAGCGTGTAATAAAAATAAAAATAGCCACTTACCATTAACAACGAATGGCCGAACTTCAAAACTATCTCCAAAAGTCAGTATAATATCTTGAAGACGGCAAGATTGATCTTCATTACACGTGCAATATAGCCGATACCAATAATTTCCATTAATATTCTATGTTACCACGGAGCGGAGGACGTGTTGCTATCTCGCTCTGGCACGTGACTTTCTGTATGTCTGTCTCTTTCTATCTTCTGCAATTCTGCAAGCAGCTTTGAAATCAGCAAAGTGGTTCTGATTTATCTGTAATAGAAGAAATTTGGTATTTAGAATTGAACGTACCTACACAAAAATATCAAAGTTTTCTTACAACCTAACATGATCACTATCATCAGATGCTAAACTAAATTCGCTTAAGTCGATTGTGCCAACTCACGTCCCACAATAATACGCAGTGGCGCATCTCGATCGCCCGCTTCAGTTTGGCAATGACCATCTTTCAGGGGAAGAAAACAATCATGCAGGACTATTTCATATGTCAGGGCACTCTAGAATTATCATTATCTGTCTTTACATGGAGCGACTTCCTATCTGACTTCCACAACCCACTGTTCCTGGGTAATACGATACCCCTTTATTCCGTGTGGTGCCGGACGTAAAGAATAGCACCATCCCAGTTCGTCGCGTGGGTGTCGTAAAAGGCGATTGAGGGACTTACTAGAGAATGAGCACCAGCGTTCTCTATGCAGTTTACCACCATACTGCAATCGCCAACCCGCCTGCCAAGCGTGCCAAACCGGCTTTCGGCTGAAATGATGACCCCTTGGTAAAACTGGTTGTCAGAGTTTCGGTCGTCTGACGACTCGTAACGACTGTCGAAGATCTACGAATGACTGCCGGGGCCAACGGCTTAACGTGCTTCCCGAGGCAAGGAGGGGTCTTGGTATGTAAAGATGTTTACCCATCCACGGACCAACCGCGGCAAGCTTAGCTTAACCTGATCGATCGACCCGTGCGACTATAATTACTTATGTTAGGAAAGCGGTTGTACGTTGTTTTATAGCTAATAGTTTTATAGAATTTCGTTTCACATAATTTTTTTCTCATATTTTCGTTTGCATACGCAGAGTGCGCAGAATACTTACCTTACTACTTGAAAGATTTTTAAATAATTGATTTTTGTTTCACATACAGTTTAATGGTAGAATAATCATATCATAGAATAACAAATCAAATATTCTTTGTACTTATCAAATATTCGTTTATTTAATATAAAACTTATTACCAAGAATAACATTTTATTATTGTTTATGTTTATTATTTTATTCTTATTATTGTTGTTGGTAATTTCTGTTCGGGGTCTCAGTTCTAACCAAACCTACTGCTTGCATGCTGCAAGTGAGCATGCAGCATGCAAGCAAGCACGCAACACGCAGCTTGCCAGCAAGCATGCAGCATGCAAGCAAGCATGCAACATGCAGCAGGCGTGGTTTCTGTCACGGCTCCGGCGCTGTGGGGCTCTGGGGCGGTCCCATGCGACATTATCTTGGCAGATGGTATTCACGCTCACCACCGCAGCTTCGGCTTGCTGGCCAGCCTCAGTAGCCTCCTCGCGCCCCCGCACCTACGCGGATTTAAATTACACTCTAGGGGTAGCGCAAACAAGACTACGTGGAGTCGGTTTTGCAGAGATTCGTTTCTGTCACTAACTTTTGTAGCACACCATATTGACTTTTTAAAACAATATTTTAATTTCTTTGAAATAAAATACCATGAAAAAATACACCGAACAAACAATAGAAATTAAAAAATAATTCTACGTTTGATAAGTTTGTTAAACAAAAAACTGTGAATAAAATACCATTGAATTGTGTTTCTGTGAAATGTTTCATTCAAGTAAATAGTCTTTGAAACAACAATATTCGAAATAAAAATACAAGCACCAAATATTTTATGATACATTTTCTGGGAAACAAAATTCTATGAAATTTGTCTGCGAAACAAGAGGACATCTAGGAAAGCACTTACAGCGTAATTTTATCAATTTCTAGATTTAAGTATGATCTATGTTTTGGTTGCTTAGGTTACACTATTGTTATTCTATGTATCTTAGAAAATGTTCTTCATGGCACGCAATATATTTTATTCAAAATAAATTCCACTGACTTAGCCACACGTCAATTTAAGTATCTATCATAATAATATTCGTAGTGCTTCCACGTGGAAGCTGAAATGAGTGTGGCAGGTTAGTTTATTAAGAAATAGATACAGTTCTTATGTCTTAGCTGCTAGCATGACCAAACAGGATCCCCCTTATTACCCTTGAGCTCCGCAGCTATCTATTATTAGGAGTTCAATCTAGTTTTAACAAGAACGACAAGGAACGACAGGGACTCGTGATGTATCTACTGCGTCGTTAGAGGAGCCAGCACGTGGGTAGCTAACATTGTTGTTGAATCCTGATAGTGGTTGTCATACTTCATGTTAGTTGTGGTAATTGGTTGACCGCAAACATATTAAAAATACTATAAAGAGACTTTCAGAAGAGATGTCATAGAAAAACTGTGATCCCTTGTCTCAGTGGCGCCATCTAGCGTAATAAAGCAAAATTACATAATAGCTGTTATAGGCCCAATGGAAACGGCCCCGACTTAAGAGTGGGTTCGAACCAGAGCAGGCTTAGCATGGCGTTTTCTATTTCTACGAAGAATAGACAGTGCTTTTTCAATACAAAGTGACATTTTGCTTCTCCATTTTTGACATCGCACCGTAGATATCCTTCTACAATCTGTCATTTCGTCTTTCGTTTTTAACGATCTTTATCTAGGTCCTTATAAATGAGACTATTTCAGAAGGATATTTGTTCCCTAACTGTCAAAATTAGACTGACAACAAACTTTCTACTCGACACCCACAAAGTATATTCGATTATCCACAAAATCATGATTCGTTTAGAACGCATAACTGTGATAATTAATAGAAAAACATAGCTATCTTCTCCCATTGTATATCATCTAGTTAATAGTCATGTCTATTCTTCCGTCGACAAATCGGTGCTCGTGCTAAGCCTGCAGCAGTGAGAACATTATAGGCTTATCACTTATGCTAGACCTTTGGGTTGGTCCTTTAATTACCAACCGTTGCGACATTCGTTCTATAGACAAGAAAACTTAGGGCAGGCCTATGCCGAACATTGTGACCATAGAAGATGACCATAACAATAGCAAACTTTAATGACCATACTCGCCAACAAAGTGAGGCGTTGGCACGTCAAAAGTGAGCTCTCCCATTCATAAATGGGCCTTGAAGCATCGCCTATCGTATCAGGATTAATCTAGTTTGTTAAGTAGATGTAACGTGATACACAGCAGTGTTTCTTGACGCGTGATCGATCACATTGTGATGTAAAGTGGCTTTAAAATCCGTTTATATCCAGCTTAGTTGTAAAGTATAGCCATCTGTCTCCAGTTATAACTCCCACGAAGTAGGGGGATAGGTATTGCCATAAATCGGGCACAAGTTCAGACACCGGGGTAAGACTGAGAATTTACTTTATATGAAAAACCTGAAAACAATGCCTAGCTAATAAAATCTGATGTTTCCAATTTAGCTAATTACCATAAATTTCAACGCAGGGTCCATAATCATGTAAGTGCTGAAGACATGGTAAGTATCAAGGTGTCCGTCGATCGCCTACCACTTTTTACAGTCCGCCTAAACGATAGAGAAAGCCCCAGTAGTAGATTGCGTTATTATGGAAATGGCGCCAAAAGTGACAGTTATCAAGCGCCATTTTCTTTTTAAATCGCCCCGCACCTACAGTTCATGCGACGAGAGAAGAAACCCTAAGTAGATGATTGCTTCATTGTGAAAATGGCGCCATAATTTACAGCTATCGAGTGTCTTTTTTTTTTTAATAACCGCCTAGTACCTACTTAAATTGGCCAAACGAGAAAAGTAAGCCCAATAAATTATTGCGTCATTTTGAAAACGACGCCAAAACTGACAGTTATAAGCCGCCATTTTCTTTTTTCATATAACCGGCCAGTGTTTTCACTGTCACATTTCCACATAGCATCATGCCTATAACATTACACATTCATTTATTGTTCACGTGAAGGGAATACCGAACATGTAATTTAACGAATGGCAATCAAAAATCCGTCTTATTCAGACGTAATAAGACACACGGTCTACGCATAAGGTACTTGAAAGCAAGATTTATTGTAATAGAATTCAGTATGAACCAGTTTCTTCTGGATACGGTTTTTTTTTCTGGATGATATTTTCAGGATTTTTTTTACACGTGTAGGTAGGTACTACTTATTTAATATTTTTCTTTGTTAATTTAATCACTTTCTTCTCGCCAAGCTATAGTTAAAATTAAGCAAGATTTTGTTTATAAAAAAAAAACAAATTCCATTATACTAATGTCTACAATACCTACTTATCAATTGGTTTTTAATTAATTAGGTAAGCAGCTATCATAATTTATTATTAACACACATTATAACATAAGAGTGTTACCAAAACTTTAATGGTCACAAGAAGAAACGATAAATTATTTTGATTGAATCCTGGACTCCTTGAATAAAGATTGGTCCTTGACAGCTCTACACAGAGAGAGGTGGAAAGAGAGTAGGGATGCCTAGCGCAGCAGCGGGACGTTAATTGCTAATAATAAAAAAAAATGCATTATATACGTTAGCAGCAATGCAGAGACAAAACATGGTAGGTGCATCAAATGGGGAGATTGTTGCGCTACTTCTTCTTCCCAGCTAAAGCACTAGGAAGTGGTGAAGGGCGGGCGTTTTGGGGGGACTGTCTTATGTAATTTTATTTTGACGTTCAAAAAGAGCTGACTCTCAGCCTAGTTTGAATAAATGACTTTTGGTTTTGATTTTGATTTTGAAATTAAATGGCTAACCCATCGGAATTTATGGTCCCCAAACAAATTCAAGCAAAAACTTAAAAAAAAAAAACTTACCAAAAAGCGTCATCCCAAGGACAGACGCGGAGAAAAACGGCCATTTTTACCGCTCTATAACCGACCAACTTTAAAACAAAGAACTTTTTTCACAAAAAAAAAATCTCTTTACTCCAAAATGCATGCGCATGAGTTGCGTACAAATCCGGCAAGTGTCTGGATTGCAGTGGTCGGTCGTCGGTACAGTGAGGGGGGATCACAATTGGGAACATATTCAATGGGCATAAGTAGTCCGTCATTTTATTTGGTACATACAGTTTAAATTAAAACGTTTAAATTGACTGAAAGCCTGTGATTGGTTTGTTAGGATAAGATAGTTCAATGTTGGACAGTTGAGAAAAATGAAAGTTCTTTTTTACAAAATGCAATAAGGTAGTATAAATTCTATTGCATTTTGTAAAAAAAAACCTGTCAATATTAACAAATTCACAGCATCTGGAAATTGTGAAGAATAAGTAACCATACTATAATCCTACTAATAAATGTGATAGTTTGCATGTTTGGTGTTTGGTTATTTGTTACTAAATCACGCAAAAACGGCTGAACGGATTCGGCTGAAATTTGGCACACCGATAGTTTATAACGTGGATACATTTTTATCCCGGTGGAATGTATGTACCCGTGGGAAATTTCCGACCTAAACGCGGGCGAAGCCACCGGCTAAAATTTATAATATTACTACCTGTTGCCCCCGGCTTCGTCTGCGATCCAGAATGAATAGAGTCCAATATCTTCCTCCAGGTCACTGGGCAAACAGGGGTAATGTGAATATTCACCTAAACCTTTACTTTAAAAAAAAAAATGCGCAATGGGCCCACTTTTGGCCTCGAACGCGCTTGATGGAAAGCGATGAATGAGGTCTATGTGGGAACGAGCGTGCCCAGAAGATTTCACTCTTGCTTTGATTTGAAGGTGCGGTCGTTAGGTCTTGGCAGGGAGTTCTCTACTTTGACTGTGCGCATAATTAATGTAGAGGAGAATCCCTGAGTACGACTGGTCGGGATTCCAACCAAGTGCGGATGGTACCCTACAGCAGTGGCGTTCACAGAGTTTTTAGACAGGGTCGGCAGAAATTAAAAAAAAAAACTGGAAAAAAAACAGAATAACCGATTGCTGTAACCTGCACAGCATGCAAACTATGAGGCAATTAAATGAATCATATTGTTTTGTATTGAATTTACGATGGATTTTCCCTTTAGTTTGTATTAAAATGCAAATCCGGTGTACAACTACTTTTCACGATCACTTACTTGTTTTTTTCTTTCACCGAAAGATAGTTTTGAAAATGCATATTTTTTTCATTTCTCTGTATATTAACACCACCTGAACAACTTTCGCAGTGAATATTATCAATTTTTCACACTATTGTCAACGTTAAAATCTTATATAGAAACATGCTATCCTAGCTCACAACCAAAACAAAACACATTAATCAAAACAAACAATGGCGTCGGAATTACTCTGAATTTAAAAATAATACGACAAAAAAGTTATGGTTGTTTATGTAGCGTTAATTCAATGAAACAATGCTACTTTTTAAAATAGTCGCATAACCTTTGTTCGGAAAACTTCGGTAAGTTTCGTAATTCGTCGAGTTGTATAAAATCGTAAAAAGCTAGTGACTACTCTGTACGGTTGTGTGCGTTATTTGTTACATTGTGTGCCACGTATGTATAGGAACGCACACCCAATAAATCTGCATGACCACGAGAGCACACATATAAACATTAAGACGCTAATAGTTCGTGTCTATCCCGAGGCACTCAGCGGCGCTAGTGCATCTCAATGTATTTTTGGGAATTACTTTAGATTCAAAATTGCAATGGGGTGCCCACATTAGAGCGCTTTCAAGCAGATTAAGCTCAGCTGCTTACGCAGTAAGAAAAATAAGACAGTTGACTGATGTAGCCACAGCTAGGTTAGTATACTTTGCTTATTTTCACAGTATTATGTCTTATGGCGTTCTGCTGTGGGGATCGGCAGCGGACGTAGATTCAATTTTTATTTTACAAAAGAGGGCAATCCGCGCAATCTATAAAATGGGGCCTCGCGAGTCTCTTAGAAACAAATTCAACGAAATTGATATACTTACTCTGCCTTCTCTTTATATTCTAGAAAATATCTTGTATGTTCGCAAAAACTTAGGTCTTTTCAAAAAAAGATGCGATTTCCATAATCTAAATACACGTATTAAAGATGAAATTGTGATTCCAAAATTTAGATTAACTAAAACTAGCAAGTCATTTCTAATAAACAGTATCCGCTTCTATAACAAGTTGCCAAAGTCGGTTACAGAACTTAGCGATGGAAAGTTTAAAACTCACATCAAACGTGTCCTTATCAAAAAAGCATATTATAAGATAAAAGACTACGTTGAAGACAGGGAAGTTTGGCATTAATTCCTTCTGCACATGTGGCTTCCCTGGTACCTCATTAACAGCAAAACCGTGTGAAAGTCTATTAACTGCTCCCAAATTGCAATGTTAATTTTTATTCTTTTTATTATTTTTTTACAATGTCTGACATATTCTCGTCATTATTTGACATTATACATCAATTTTACTACCTACTATTTATTTTCAGTGATTGTCATCGAAATCATGTCACTTGGTTCAAATAGATTCATTTTATATAGGTAGATTCTTTTACATATTGTGAATGAGAGAACGTTGTAGGCCTTAGAGACTAGATTTGTAGACGTTTTTCTATTCTGTATTTTCATTCCTCTAAGTACCTGGTACTTATTGACTGGCCTGCACTGTCCTCCCATACCTATTATCACTGTAATTTGAAAACATTGTAAAAGCCAATTATTTTTAAAAGAGTAACCGTGGAGTTTCTTGCCGGCTCTTCTCCATAGGAAACGACAAATTGGAACCGTGCACCTAGCTTCTGACGTTTCATAAGTGCCCATGCAGGCTTATGTGAAATAAAATATTTTGATTTTGATTTTTGATTTTGAATGCGAAGTTGCGTCAAATTGTACGAACGAACGGGTATTGTATCGATGATACTAATGATACGACCGACGCTCGACAGGTGGAGCCGATTTATGAATAAAGATTTTTTGTTTATTGATAAAATAATATTCGTTTTAAATATTTATCTGATTAAGGTAGGGTACTGCCGTCTTTATGTCTTAATGGACTGCACGCCTCTGCCCTACAGGGCTCTAGTATTCGGGTAATAAAAACAAATAGCTACAAACTTAATTTGAATGCCTCCTCCAGTAAAATGTTCGCACATCCAGTTCCACACCATTTAATCAATGAAGTAGACGCCTCGAGTCGCGTAGAGCGAGTCTACGCCATTATTACCATTATGTCGCTGTATAACGTAGATACGTACAATGATTTTTGCTAGAACTCAAGGCCAACCCATTATTGGCTATAGGAATATCGGAATTGACTAGCTTATTAAGAAGGTAAGTACCGTTTCTATCGTGTATATTACAAAGTACTCTGTGCGTGGACGAACCCAAATGGAAACAGTAGGTAGGAGGAGGCTCAAGGAGTTTATAGTTGCCACTATTTAAAGCATTTGGAGTCAATACATGTCTCATGGCAGATTTCTATAATTTACAGACAGTTGTAGGTTATAATTAAGATCTTCGCATAGTAAACCTCCATAATTGGAAGTAGCTATCACAGGTAAAATTAGCTTACGAAACTATTTATTTGCCCGGTTTGGAAATAAAAAATGCTACCGTTCGCGTTGGTGAGCAAAACGATATGTTTTTGTTCATAGGAATCGGTTCCTATAGATTTTTTTTTTGGGTGGGAAATCATCAAATAACTTCTCCCGCTCTGGGTGGAGCAGGAGGGCGTGTCAGACTTTTACTGACTAAAACCCACCCGTGTTCCCTCAGTTGCCTGTGTGCCAGGGGCCGCGGTATCTCTTTCGAACAACCCGCACCCCTGGCAGGCATCGGCCCTTGCGGACCCCACCAGTTGGTGCTGACATCTCTTTGAGGCGCGCGTGGAACACAACGCGCCGTCGACCCGCACCCTAATTGCGTAACACGCGATTAATCATAATCGGTTTCATTTTGACAGTTCAACAGTATTCATTGCTTTATTTAAGTTGTTGAGCAGACACAATTTTCGGACATATGAAGCAATGGTTTAGCCATCTGTTTCAAAACGAAACAAATTATGATTAATTGTGAGTTACGCAATTAGGGTGCTGGGCTTGGTCCTTACCGAACAGCGAGCTACCCATTACTCGCCGTCCGCAAGCCCGCGCCTACGGTGGCCGGGAATCAGCCTGGGATTCCTCCTTTCCTGAGATTAGACGAACTACGTTCTTTTTTATTATTTTTAACTGCTACCTTTGGTTTTTTTTAAAATCCGTTTTTTAACTGTTAATTGCCAACAGTACCTACCCAATCTGAAGTTGATACCTAAATGTTTTTCTTACGTAAGCCTACTAGCCTAGACTACTGCTAAAATATATAAATCTGCGTTTTATATGTAAATAAAAACATTGCCTGAATCATTCAAAACTTTAAAAAAATTGCTCAAAATGGCACCACCCGCACTGGGCCCACTCTCTCTCGAAGAGCGGACGCCTGTGTCCCAGCAGTGGGAACATTTATAGGCTGATTATGCTTATGCTGCTCCAAAAGTATAGGCCTCTCTTTTCATGTCAGTCCCCACGCTCCTGTTCCAGCCTCATCCAGGCTATGCCCCAATGGCTTTCATGTTTAGAACAAATAAATGTATGGCTTTCTTATGCCCTGAAAACGAGATTGCAAGACTAAATTCATCAAGGTTTACCCCGCAAACAGCAAAAAGTGCGTCGGACTTTTTGCTGTTCCAAGGCATTCCACTGCCTCTTATTCGAAAGAAAGAAAGAAAAGGTATTTATTGTGAGTCGCACAGGAACATCACATACTAAAATAAACACACAAGTACACACGGAAGAAAAAAAAATATTTAAAAAATAAATAAAACAGAAAGTCCTGCACGAGGCCAAAAGGCCCCTACCTCAGCATGATGCTGCGACATTTAAAAAGTGTCGCAGCGCTGGTATTCTAGAGTTCCCTTTCAATGCCGTTACAATAGATATCCACTATCACCCCCTTGCTAAACACCCAGCTTCGAAACACCCTGTATATTTTGTACTGACTGTGTGGAACTGTGGATGTTAACTCCGAACCCAAGAGGCAAAATGTAACAGACTCATCATCGGGGTCGGCTTACAGTCTAACAGGGTGCAGTTGAATATCAGTAATTTATATGGAGCAGCTGCTTATCTGACCTCCTCTAGTTTCAGGGTAATACTGTACCCCTTGGTAAGACTGGTTGTCTGACTTTTGGGCTTCTGACTACCTGTAACGACGAAATTTTTGAAGTGAAACTTCTTATGCGACTTCCAACAAGGTTGCGTTAAACGTTTAACGCTACCGAGGGAGAGAGAAAGATACACAAAAGTAGAAAGTAGGAGAGGGAAAGAGAGTGAGTCGGTTTCACTTCTTGCGCGCGGAGGGACTCCACGCACTTTATATTTTTCGTCAGTTATACCAAAAAAATATCAGCTGTTCCATACATTTTGACCGCGTAGGTATTGCACTTTTCTATGAAACAGCTGATTTTTTTTTGTATAACCGACGAATTTTTTTTGCGCTGGGGGTCTAGCATGATATGCTGAATTCATGGTTACAATTTGCGCACTGAATAAAAACTTTACCTGTATATGACGGAATTATGCCCGAGCAAACGTAAAAAAAAAAGAAAAACTTGTCGAATTGATAACCTCCTTCTTTTTGAAATCGGTTAAAAATAAGTCGCTTCAGCAGTAGGATTGATGACTTGCAGTGTTTGATTTTCAGCTCTCGGCGCTAAGCCGTGCGTTGAATATTGAGTGCGCAAAAACGTGTGGACGTCAAATAACTACTCTAAAAATTTATGGGCCTTAAACGCCTCTTCAATGAGGCCGGATGTTGCAATAACAACTGCCCTAATTTACCTAGCTAATAGTAACATTTAATCCCTAGTAATCCCTACTTAATATTACTATAAATGCGAAAGTAACTGTCTGTTTCGCTTTCACGCCTAAACCGCTGAACCGATCGTCATGAAATTTGGCAGAGATATAGCCTGGTATATGGAGAAGGACATAGGCTACTTTTTTACGCGATAACCGACAACCACGGGGGCGGAGCCGCGGGCAAAAGCTAGTATAATAATAACGTAATTTAACTGGTTAAAAGTAGCTTTAAAAAAAAGTTTTTGTCAATATATATTTTTTATTGATCGGAATAACTCAATTCACAATTTAATATACAAGTATTTTTAGCGTTAAATAACCTTTACAAAGTCGGTAAACACTTCAAAATGATGGTTCAATGATGGCACACAATGTAATTTAGTTCTCGAACTAAGACCTCCTTCGTGTATGTTCTCAATGCAAAAAAACACCCGGTTGGCCCGGGCATGCACTAAACCCATTGAACACATAATACAAGGCTCCCTCATCATATAGACATAATACCCAGTACATAAATAAGGGCTATCGGAAGCATTCATTTTGTTTTCGTCCAAAACCTCCTTCGTGACGTAATTTCTGGCGCCAAATTTGACATTCGGGAATTTATTTTTTAAATACTGAAACAGATTGTTGTCTATTCCCGGCAATGACGGGTCTTCGGTGCCTACAGAGTTCCACGCTCCGCCACTTTGAGTTTTTGCTACATTGTCTATGGCTAGCATAGCTGAATGCTGTACAGGATGAAGTTCTCTGTTATCAAAAGATATGGCTACAATAGAGCTGATTAATGGATCCACCACAACAGTTGCATTTCTGACACCTAGTAAAATATCTGAAAGTTCCACATGACTATTTGTTTCATTCAAATAATATCTTGCAACTTCAAATACAATGCCCATGTAGCAGCGATGTTCCATAAGTTCAGCTTCTGCAAAGAATTCAGTGCCACATAATTTTTCTAAGTAATTATTAGGATGGAAATTACAGGACCAGACTCTGCTGTATTCTATATGTTGCTTTTTTAACTTAGGAGGCAGTGATGGCAAATCCATTACTTTAAAATACTCAAAAGAGTCTTTAAGCTCATCAACTCTCTCTTCAACATACTCCTGGATTGATTCCTGCGTTATAGAGTTCAAATACTGTACTGGGCACAATAAGACCTCCTTTTTGCGAGCTCTTTTCAAATGCTGCAGTTCTTTGAGAGGTATTTTTTCGTTCAAAATTGTAATAATCTTTGATAATTCTTTCACATTTTTCACTTGACCAACATAAATTTTAGTAAATGCTATTGGATTGATCAATTCATCTCCGACAACAGCTTTAAGGTTCTCTTTGGAAGACATGAGGTTTTCGATAAAACTATCTGTGGATCGTAACTTGGCTTTTTTAAATGGTGGTTCTGTTCTCGCTGACATAGCTGAGTGTTGTACTTGTCTATAGAAATCTGATGTCTATGTCATTTTCAGTATTGGCAGTTTTTAGAGGCATAAAGGTTGTTTTTCTTGTATTCTGTTAAAATGCCATAATGCTCTTAAGTGTCCAAGCTTGTATTCTTCAGTAATCGCTGAAAATAAACAAAGAACAACACTATTCATAACACACACTGCATTTGAACTGAATTTAACACAACAAAAAAAAACTGGTTAAAACATTAATCATATCGCACATTTTTTTTTCTCCCAAAGTCCCAATATGTTTTAAGATTTTTAAGTGAGTGTTTATTTAATTTTAGAATTGATGGATAATATGATTTATTTAAATATTTTTTATTTATATTACCTTGTAATAATGTCTATCATAATTTCAATCAATGGTTAATTTACTAATGAATTGTATTGGTCTTGTTTAGAAATAGTGCTGAACAGCTATAGTAGCCTTTTTTTTGCTTTCTTCAGAAAACAATGTGTTATGGCAGAATACAAGGTTACTTTTGCCCAGCAACAGATACAGTAAACAAAGTTTGTCCTTGAAAGATGGCAAAGCGCTGGTATTAATTAATTATATGGTATCTATGGCAGTACAAACATTGATCTATGGACATATATCATAAATGTGTAAATTATTGGCCATGATATCAAAAGTATTAATATTAAACATTTATATCACAATAATTATGACGATACAATGTATGAAGATGATATCAAAAAGTTTAATCATCGTAGATATTGGTTGAAAAAGGTTTCATCTATGCCTCCTAGACGAGAATACAATAAATTATTATGCAGCATCAAAACCTTTATAAGTTCCTACAAGACTCGGCAAGATAAAAATGTATACTTATTTTTTACTCGTTAATACTATTAATAATTAAACAACCAAGATAGTGTAATATGTATTACTAGTACAACGCATTGTAGACGAATAATTAATTAGAGTGCATATTACTTATTTGCGTAGTACATAATCACGACAGATCAAGATAGTAACATTTTAAAACTTCTGATAAAATGTTGTCGTAGGTGGGTATAATATGTTGAAATTTCAGTCCCTACAACATTCAACTACACTAATTACCTAACGACAGTTTTAGTACATTTTAGATAATCACCCAGCTTGTCAATTACATTACTGCTCGTTGTTGACAAAAAACTGATTATCACACCTTTTAAGCAAGCACACTTAAAAACACTTAAAACATGACGTTTTTCACGTATTAAGAGGTCAAACTTATAAATAAAGACACCAGCAACATCTCTGTTACATGAACACGCCGGAAAAACTCGGAATTTTTGTTAAAATACGCGAAATAAATAAGTAAAATAATCTTAGATTTACCTCGAAATGGTCTTCGGATTTAGACGTCAATTTCTCTCGTAGACGAAATGTTTTCTAATACTTCGGTAAAAATCTCACATTAGATACTCAGTCAACACACATGGAAATCTTCATTAATTGATTTAATAACAATGGAAATATAATTTGCCACACACGTAGCAGCCATTAGACAGATTAAGATTTGTTTTCGTCATGGAAACGTGGTTCTTATTCGAATATTCTTATTGGTACGAATAAGAACGAGTATTGAACAACCAATGAGATGATCCAATTATTTGACGTTTATTATGCACAGATTCTTCACAAAGTCAATACGTCATTTCTTATCGCGTTAGAACGCACCTAATAGTAACATTCCGTTTCATGAAGACGCACTGAAAAATATTATCATGTTGCGTTTTATTTTATTGCATGGCAGCTTCAGCTCCAAATTTTTTATCAACTGGCACATATTCTTATTCTTCTTAGCGTGGCAATGGCAATCTATATTGAGTCGGCCCAAAACTTAAAACATTATTGTATAATGTTTTCAATAACAAGCTAAACAAAAATACAATTCCAGTAAGTAATTAACCAGATACAGTCAGTATTAATACAAGGTGTAGCTAGATAACCTTTGGTTATCAATGGAAATGAACTCTTGAAGTATCGATATCGGAAATATATAGGTTTAACCACTACATATTCCTACACACAGTTTACTAAAGTTTGAGACCACTAAATGGACCCATTTTGCCTATTAAGCGTCCAATAACAACTGTTAGTTTAGGGAGACCATTAGCAGTAATCCGTGTACATACGATGAAATCTCAATGTCCCCAAGCAATTTATAGCGTTCCAGCCAACCAAGTCTATCTGAGTTGTTGAGTGCCTAGTTGCTACTTGCTCTGTGAGTATTATCAGGCTTAAGGCGCGTTTACATTGATAACATATGTCAACTCAATTAGCGCGCCGACTGTCACTCCACCAGACGTAAACGCACCATTAGGTCTTTGTTCAAGGGCCTCATTATTTTTTGGATTGTTCTAAGAATATTAAGGAAACAAGCCAAGTCAAAGATGATACATTATTTAATTACGATTACATAAGTTTTTGACTAAATAATTTAATATTAGGACATTATTATCACATCACAAAAGGCTGCGTTTTATATAGAAGTTCCAGGGTAAAATGATACATAATTTACTTATTTTCTAATGTTTGGTACCATGCCTGACAGGTTTCGGCGGCAATTTCACACAGAGCCGATACTGCTCTGCCTGTTGTGTCATATTCTGAAACAAAGAAATAAATTATTCTATCTATTTTTTACATGAAGCAAAAACAAAAAAAAAACAAAATTACGCGGAAGGAGGAGTATAAAATTTGGCACAGTTAATGTTTATATGGAGAAAGAGTGCCAAAATCATTTTTTTGAAATTTTGTTCGTATTTAGACCACTGGGCGACTCACTGGTATTTATTAGAACATATCAGGTGCTTATAGCTTAGTAATAACAACTCCACGAGTCAATCAATCAGGGGGCCTACTCCCTAAGCACGAAGTCCGTCGTTTCGGTCGAAGTAACGAGCGTTTCCAACTCCGTATCACTTACGGACAGAAGATTATGTAGGGACACAATGTAAGCACGATAGGCAGAATGCTAGACAAGCAAAAATATACGTAAGTGAGACGAATGAACGGCCGGCCAGTTACTGCGCACTGGTCCGAATGGAAGGTTGTCTTTACGGGTTTCTTTTATCGAATAAACGTAGACATCCCTAATCTATAAAAGGACTTTACTTTAGTGGCCCCG
This sequence comes from Antitype chi, assembly GCA_947359405.1. NCBI lineage: Eukaryota > Metazoa > Arthropoda > Insecta > Lepidoptera > Noctuidae > Antitype > Antitype chi. Next base: position 3,397,137 of record OX375835.1, on the reverse strand, counting down.
CAACCTTCTACTACCAGACGGAGCAGTACTCACTTAGGGGTTTACAACGCACAGCGGCAAGACCCCTAAAATTAGTTTGAACCGCGAACTAAGAATGAATGACAACACGATTTGACAGCTGTCCCTACTCCCGATATGTTTTTTCCCGTCCAAAAAAGTTAGTTAATTGGCTGTATGATTCATTAAGAAGTTTCGAACTACTTTCGGACGGGCCCGTATCTTCGTTGACGGAGTTAGAGAGTAGGCCCCCAGGTTAAGTTACGCTTGCCGTGGTTGGTCCACAGATAGCTTACCATCTTTACATACCAAGACTCCTTCCTACCTCGTAAGACACGTATGCCGTTGGTCCCGGCTGTCATTCGTGGATCTTTGACAGCCGTTACGGGATTCCCGTGGTTACGGGTCGTCACAAGCACGAAAGTCTAAGGCATTTCGGTAGGTAGTACAATGACAATAACTTACCAACGACTCCTCGCTTGCCGAAGATAGAACCGTTGAAAGGGGGCTTCCTGTATGTAGCCTCCGCGTTGTGGATACACATGACGATGGCGAAGAAGCACAGAGCTATGACGAAACGCATCTTTGTGATGTTCTGAAAGAATAGAACTTATTACGAATTTTGGAAGCACCTAGCTTAAAAAAAACAGTGGCATTCCGGGAGTGCCGTCAGAAGTGAAAACTTGAACAATTATTCAAGGAGTTTATATGCCAAACGAGGGGCGTTCAATAAAAAGTAATAATGGCATATAAACTCCTTGAACAACAAAAAGTAAATACTGGCAGGTAAAGCCCAGACATTTGATTAAATAAAAAAAAAGTGCACACGTCTTACGAATTTTCGATCAGGTCACGTGTCCTGACGCGAGTTTACCCATTACAAAAAAAGTGCACAACGCCGCTAAAGAAGTTTTCACTTCAAAAAAACCTAGCTTAAGCCGGGCTTAATTAATTGCATAACACATTTTCCATCACAACCCTACGAATTTTGAAGGAATTGCATCCATTGCTCCATGTTTCCAAAATTCGTCTGCTCGACAACGTAAATGTCGTTAAGAATGTTGTTGACTTGTCAAAGTTAAAGGCATTGCTAATGCACACGCTGTTCTATTGGCTATGATTGGTTTTGGACAGCCTATGTTAAGCAAGATGAGGATGAAGCTGAGCTATTGAAAATGATTGTTGGAACACCTTTATTTTATGTATTAGTTTCTTAGCAATTAAACAGTTATGTTTATGAATATGATACTGTCATTATTCTCCAACTACATCCATGACGTACGGTTGGATGGGAGGTGGGCGGACCCGAAAAGGATTCTGGGGCAAACTGGAGCCTCTAGTTTCCGAAAACGGAACTGAGCTCTTTGTTCTGTCTGGATAAAATTCTATCCATTTTATCACTGGCACTATGACAATTTCTTGACCCTTGATTGCCAGTTCCATAAGATTTCATATACCTACTTAAAGCAGCTTAAGTTTTCAAACTTTGGAAACTTTAGCTTAATCATTAATTAGCTGGAATAAAATGACAGCTGTCGACAAAATGACAGTCGACCCTAGTGAGAGTTACTCTATACGTATAGCAACGGCTGTCATTTTGCTCCAGCTAGTTAAAAATCAGACAAGCCGCGTTTTTCATTTTCTAAAAGCAAACGATGAAAACTAAAACTTACTTGATAACAAACAAGAAACTTCTTGACGACTGAAGAGTTGAAGACCAACTGATGCATCAACCCAGTTTCCACCCACTTTTATACCATAACTACCCTCATAATTAAGTTTCCAACCAATCTACTGCAATTTTGTGTCCAGACGAAGATAATGCGAGTATAATGGAACGGAAATCGTATTAGAAAAATATGGGTTTAATATTTTTTCTTAGTTATTTGCTGTTCAATGTCTTTTGGATTAGATTAAGTTATCAATCAGACAGTAATATAACCCATTTATCCATGGAAGACTTGATTGACAATCAAAGCGCCTGTTTTGTTTCGACTCGTAAAGTTTCGTTGGCAAGATATGTCTTAAAAGGAGCTTCTTTACACGTAAACTAAACAAAATATTACCCTGACAGCTATTTCATTTATGGTAGAGGGTTTTTTTTTTGGGTGAAAAATCATCAAATAACTTCTCCCGCTCTGGGTGGAGCAGGAGGGCGTGTCAGACTTTTACTGGCTAAAACCCACCCGTGTTCCCTCAGTTGCCTGTGTGCCAGGGGCCACGGTATCTCTTTCGAACAATCCGCACCCCTGGCAGGCATCGGCCCTTGCGTGTCCCATCAGTTGATGCTGACATCTCTTTGAGGCGCGCGTGGAACACAACGCGCTGTCGACCCGGGCTTGGTCCTTACCGGACAGCGAGCTACCCATTACTCGCCGTCCGCAAGCCCGAGCCTACGGTGGGTGGCCGGGAATCAGCCTGGGATTCCTGACGCCCAGGGCGTCTCCCGCGGTGACTACGGCGGTGAGGGCGCATTTACTGCCTCTCCCTCACGTGCGCCGCCTCCCTCTTCGCGAGCATTACTGCTTCGCAGAAGGAGGTGACGGATACCCATGCACTCTCGCTCCGTACCATGGCCTGGACCAGTGCCGGACACGAGAGATCGCCGCTGCCGATCGCCTCCACAAGGACACAGTGGTGCTCCGCCCAAGCCGGGCAGACCTCCACCGTATGCTCCACCGTGTCCTCAGGGCGATCTTCGCAGTGGAAACATCCAGGCGTTTCCTCCCGCCTTATCCGAAACAGGAACCTCCCGAAACAACCGTGTTCGGTGAGGACCTGCGTCAGGCGGAAGGTGGGGGGACGCCGTGCCGCCTCTCAAGCCATTCCTCGAAGAGGCGACTTACCGCCGCTATCGTGGCGTACCCAAAGACGTTAACGCTCACTTGGTAAATTTTTACTTTTTTATAGAATCTAAGAGAGTTCAAAATTCTCTATCTTTCTGTCTAACAAACATTTTTACAATACCAATAGTTCCCAAGATATGAAAAGTTTGTAGGCCGTTAAGTAACATAATTTTGGATGATTCCAGCACTTGAAAGCGTCTAATCCACACTTCTTAGCTAAATGTACAGACGCCAGCACATCAAGCTACCCCAATCTGATCAATTTCTTTGATAGATTTTCAACTTTATTACAATTTAATAAGGTTTATGTTCAATTGGGAAAATTTGACAGTTTGGGATAGCTTGACCTGCTGGTGTCTGTACTTTAACTGCCGGATAAAATGATTATTATTTAGTATCAATTGATGCAACTTCGAGAAAGAGGTCAATCGTCGTATCCGACTCGGTTGGGCAGCGTTCGGGAAGCTTCGCAATATCTTCTCGTCCCACATACCGCAGTGTCTCAAGACGAAAGTCTACAACCAGTGTGTGTTGCCAGTGATGACATATGGAACCGAAACGTGGTCGCTCACAATGGGCCTCATAAGAAGGCTTAAAGTCACCCAAAGGGCAATGGTTTATAGTTCCCCTGTGTGATCGAATCAGGAATGAAGAGATCCGCAGGAGAACCAAGGTAGCCGACATAGCCCGAAGAATTGCCAAACTTAAGTGGCAGTGGGCAGGGCACATTGCTCGCAGAACAGATGGCCGATGGGGCCGAAAAGTTCTGGAGTGGCGGCTGCGCACCGGAAGACGTAAAGTTGGAAGGCCTCCCACAAGGATATCCGATGACCTTGTGAGGGCCGCAGGAGTCTGCTGGATGCGGGAAGCACAGAACCGGTCGAAGAGGCGGAGCTTGGAGGAGGCCTATGTCCAGCAATCTTTCGGCTGAAATGATGATGATGATGATCAATTGATGTGTTCTACAATCAGTACCTAACGGAAGTATCACAGTTTTTAAGAAATAATGATTCGCGCGTTTTTTGCCATTTTCTCGGAAACAACTTTTAGGGCCTTTCTAGTTTAATTAAGGACGGCAGTATTGTAGTCTTTGATCAAATCGTTGATTCGAGGTTGATTCATTATAGCTATCTACCTACCCCTCAGCAATGTATAAAACGAATCCAAGATGGCCGCCATCTTCACTCTATTCCAACTATTAATCTTATGCACTAACGAAGTTATAATCCTTTGAGAATACTCGGGAATCTCAGTCAATATTATGGTCAGCATCCCAGTAATCCAATAAGTGGGTGGACAGCCGCCATCTTTTGATTTCAGAGTATAAATTGGTGGGAAAATCGTCTCACAGCATCAGTTGTCATCCAACCACTTCAGTGTTACCAACAAGAAATACTTCGCTCAATACAAGGTATTTTTTTCTTTTTGGCTTTTGTACGCTTTCGCATCATCACGGTCGTTTCTTGCTAAGTAAAATCATCATTAAAAATTGTTAAGCTTAAGTCTATACCAATGGCTATCTAGCTTTGAAAATTAGTAAAGTAGATAATGCGCCTCAGAGAAAGTGAAAAATTATTTTTTCAGTTGTCATAGATTCTTTTGTTTCATGTTTATTTCTTGGTAGAACTAACTATACTGACGCATTCACTGTCCACAAAGCAGACACATCATATAATAGTTTAATAATCGTCGTGAATCATTGTGATTATAATTTATTGTGCTTACAAGAAAGACAAAACTGAAGAGCACTGTGTTTATAAAATTCTTTCTTTTACGTTTTTCGATTTTAACTTATATGTGTGGTAAAATTTTGCTTGCAGTGCAAACACGTATTAATTTACTTCTTATTCATCTTTCAGATGTCTGGAGACATGATGCGTTTCACCATTGGCCTCGTCTGCTTGGTGGCGGTGCTCCTCTCCTTAGCTGAAGTCAGCGAAGCCAACTACAAGAACGCGCCCATGAACGGCATCATGTTTGGCAAGAGGGGACCTACCGGTAAGTAAGAAAGACCTGTGTTTAAATGCATAAAGTCCGTTTTCACTTTTGCTAGGAATGCCAGAATTTAGGCACGTTGGTGGATTATCAACACTATCGGCGCGGATAGTTGAACATCCAACAGCGCACTTTTTAAGCGTTTGTTTAAGTGTGGCTTAGTCTTAGTGAAAACGAGCATAACGAGCCCCCAGAAATACAACGTGTTCTAATCTAACGCCGCTCTTAAGAAGGAAGTGGTTACCAATGAATCTGAACACGGTCAGCAAGTCTAAACCGTGTTTAAGAGCTGCTAGTGTCATCACTGTTGTGGAATATTGACATTGACAGTTCTTGAACGCGGTTTAGACGTCCTGACCGCGTTCAGATTCATTGGTGAAATTTGCCCTAAATTAGGGTTCAATCAACGTATCGTGGGTGATACAGGATTGTGCACCTGACTCTAGGCACAAGTTCACAATACTCCATCACCTGAACACACAGTTATGTTTTTCAAAATATTGATTACCTACATGTTTATCAAAATGATACCATATGGGCTTATATAGCTCATTAGCTGCTATAAAAAGTATATATCTGTTTGATTATTGAGTTAAAGCAAAATAGCGATGGAAGTATTTGAAGTTTCGGACTTTCTTAACCACCGTTCATCGTATCCAGGATTTCAGGACAAGCCAATCAACTCTGTTATATTTGACTGGTTTTAAATATCTAACGTTAATTACTTTCTTTTTCACAGAATACGACCAGCGTGGCAAGACCTTCACCGCATTATGCGAGATCGCCACAGAGGCGTGCCAGGCGTGGTTCCCTTCTCAAGAAAACAAGTGAACCACTAATATATAAGACAAAAATGTAACGACAATAGCATTTGGATTTTGGACTGCCGTAGAATAATGTTTATTTGTAGGGATTTTTTGTATCAAGCATTGCAACACTGATGCTTCTGCCACTTTATATTTAAAATTAATGTTCTAATATTGTTTTTAATTTATCTATCATAAAGGCTGGGAAATTATGACTTAAAACGTAGAAAATAAATGCTTTTAAATTACATAATAATTTTATCTACTTCGATAAAGTATAATTATCCTCTGTTTCCTTGCTATCCTTGCTACAGAATAGGTAAAAAAAAGTAAGGTTCAATTTTATGGGGATGGGCAGTGCCGTAGTCGCCGAATGTTTAATATCCACGCATGACAGCCGAGGCTATTGGCATTCTCCGAGGCACGGCCAGGGGTCTTGGTTTGTAAAGATGGTCACCCATCCACGGAACAACCGCGGCAAGCGTAACCGTGCGGCTGTCATAAGTTAGTCAAAAGCCCCTCACCCGCTAACTAACTATACACATTCGATAAAAAGTCTAACACTAAAATATGCTATCTTAACCCAATAACAAATTAAATTAGGGCGTCGACGAACCAAAGTTACTTCAAAAGTTATCTGCATATCTGATTTTTTTTGCATACCTAACTTAGAAAACATTAATTAATAAAAGACATGTATACCAGTCATGTCAAAGATATCTACAACATGGATTTAAATACCTAGCAGCTGCAGAACTAAAGTTCACTGCTTAATCATTAATACCATTTTTGCTGACCCTAGCTACTTGATCATCTTAGAGCACGGCACGACTTGATTTTGTGTTTTTCTGGCAGATTCAATGTCTATATAGTGAAGCTGGAATTATTCATGAGTTGATGGTTGGAGCGATATCTACAGGTGACACAAAATATAAATAAAAAATAAACCGATGAACTTCCTTCTTTTTTAGAAGTTGGTTAAAAAAGCTTACCACACTATAGCATAAAAATTCGTTGTGCGCTACTAGGACGGGGAATACTCCTCCATCAACTTGTAAAGCATTGCAACACTGTTTGAAAGTATCTTAAAAATATCCCCAACCTTCAGTTGAGTTTCCCCAAACTCAAAAACAAAATCAATTAAAAAAGCGATCGATTTCTCTCAAACGCGTACGTGTAATGAAGCGTAAATTTGCCCTAAATACGCTTATTTTATCATGGCAGCCCCGACCGTGGGAACTTTATAGATAAGTGTAACTTTCGATTTGTATTGTATTGTTGTCAAACGTTTTTGTCGTGTAATTAAATTCCAATAAGAATCACTTCCTTGTAGAAATCATGAAATAATCCCACAGTGAGAAATCAAAACAGTTTTGTGCATAATTTTGTTGTGATTTTGATAAAAACCTGATAACACTGAAAATAAAATGTCAATAACATTGCAGTGACGTTTCGCATTCGGAAAAATCGTATTTCGAATCTACCTTACTTTACTAAAATGAATTATTTAAGTTCTGAACTCGTGGTGAAATAATGAGATAATATAAATTATTTATTCAACTAATCAAGGATTATATAAAATATCAACATGACTACAAAGGAGCTATACACGAAGGTAAAATTTTAAGTGAAATGTATTTGATTGTATTTTGTGTTTTTGTGGTAGATCCATTTCGAATTTAGAATGCAAAGTTAATTAAACTTTTCTTCTCCCTTGCATGCCTTACTCCGTATTCGGGTTAATTTGTTTGCGGAGTAATTATTTTGATTAATTACTATCAGAACAGGGAGTGTTTATGACTGACCTTCTTCACTCAAATTTATTGAAGAGGACGTCATTCTCATTCGTTTACCCAGCGATCGCTAATTTTTGCATCATTTATAAATATTTCTCGTGTCAAGGAATATAGCAAGTTCCGGGATGACGTCAGTCGTCACGTCGCGGCAATTCGCCCTACTGTTCCATTTTCAAAAACAATAACACTGGCCATTCTTTCATTCAGCTTTCCAGAATATTACTTTTTACCGATTTATCGGAAATCAATATGGTTTCCACTTCTAGTAATAATCTTGTTGGAACTGTATAATAAATTAACATAATCACTTTTGCTATCTAGATAAGTGGTTTGTTTCAAGCTCATGAATTATTTATAAACTGCAATTACACAGTATTTGAGCACTCACTGTGTATGAACTTCATAACATAACATTAACAAATTGTTAAAATTTTGAAACGATTGTTATCTTGAAATATGTTATTAAATTACCTTATCACCTGTCTCAATGCATATTGTTATCTTGATGGCAAAAATATGTCTTTTAATTACGGTATTTGTTTATTGGTGACATATTTTTCTTTAGTTTGTCAAGCTTATGCAAGCAGTTTAATCTATTGCAAATAATTGAAGACCTGCTTGGTCACATCCTTCCTAACAGGGTATTGGATCTTTCATGAATGACTCTTTCAGCTTCAAAGAAAATCAATTATAATATTATAAAACACTTACAGAGTAAAAATATGTCTAAATGTTTTAACAAGGATTATATGTTTGCATAATTAGGACATAGGTACATTGAACACAATTTAAAATAGCACTTTTTTTTAACCAATATCATACAAATTAGATTTCTTAATTATCCTTACTAATATTATAAATGCGAAAGTTTGTATGTGTGGATGTCTGTTACTCTTTCACCCTAAAACGGCCGAACGGATTTGAATAAAACTTGCCATACAGATAGATTATAACCAGAGATTGGATATTCGGATGCATATTTACCTAAAGATAATTTTTAGCTATGAAAGTATGGAAGCGGCTTTATAAATTATTTGTAATATTTATTGAAAATCCCGGGATTCTTGGATTGCATAACTATTCAGATGTGCATTAATTTAAAATTAATGTTTAACCCGATACAAATATGTGTATGTACTGGAGGAGGGGTGGTTTGTATTAGTTAAAACAAAAAATAAACAAATTACTTACTTGAATTATGATTTTTTCGATACAAAAGCGCATTCCATGTTAACCAACATCTCAACTTTAGGTGAATATGCATCCGAATATCCGATCTTTGATCATGTGTCATAATAAGTATTATTTTAATGAACTATATTTCTCCGATTTACTAAATGACTTTTTGCTTTTGGCCAAAGCCTCTTTTAAACTTTTTTCATTTGCCAAACGACTTATTTTCCATATTTTCACCACACCGAAACAAAATTTTATGGAATATTATTTGGTCACAAATAGGATACTTTTTGTACCGGTAGTACGTTCCCGCGGGATAAAGTCGGGCGAAGCCGCGGGCGGAAGCTAGTACACACATAATTAAGGCAGGTTTTATTATTAATCTCTTGTTGTTGATTGATATACTCGTAGTAAATGCATCAATTACCTTTTTAAGAATGCTTGTGCCATAGGTAGTCAAAATTTTGTCTGATATCCCAGACTGTACAGCAAGGATGGCGAACTAATGGCACAAGTGTCATTTGTGGCACGTAACAAAGCAATATCAGCAAGGCATCCTTTCAGGATTTAGGTCCTACTGTCATCACGTTTGCAACAGCAGAAGGCTTAGCATGACGCTTTTTATTTCTACTCTACTGTAGAATAGAAATCGCTTGTCTACATTTCTCGGTGAAAAACTGTCATCTGTCTGAAACGTCATTTTTGGCTACTCTGCCGACGACAAAGCACTTGTCTATGGTTCTCGTGCTAAGTCTGCTGAAGTCGCACTAATTTGTTGTCATAATTAAAAATGTTAAAACATTAAATTAATATGAGTAAGTTTTCTGTTTGTTACTGTAACTAAGGTCCCGAAATTCCTCAATTGCAATTCCAAAAGCGTACCATCGTCATCCATGTTTTACTAGGAAATCATAATTAATTGCACATAACCCATTGAAATCTAAATACCTTATGCAATATGTTGGATTTGCTTTTTAGGTGATTCATAATAATAAGCTAATTGAGATGAGTGTTGTTTTTTTTTTCTTAATTAAAATACAATCATTAGAGGGTTATTAAACTAGATTGGGATATATTATGCAATCAAAATGAATTGCCTATAACCCAACTATCTTGGGAACAGCTTTGAGTCTAACCAACAGCTGCTGAATACCATATTTTCCACGGAGAGTGGCTATCTGGCCTCCACAACTCAGTTACTGGGTAACAAAAAACCCCCTTGGTAAGACTTGTCAGTCTTTTGGGCATCTGACTACCTATAACAACTGTCAAAGATCAACAAATGACACCTGGGACCAACTGTTTGACATGCTTTCCGAGGCAGGGAGGGATCTTGTAAATCTAGTAACAAATTGTCACCTATCCACGACACGACCGCAGCATGCATAGCTTAACCTTCAACCGTTACGTGCGGCTTTTAGTATTTAGCCACGAGCCCCTGAAGATATTATTAAGTATATTTTTTGAGTAAGCACCTAAACAATTTTTTTTTTCTAAAATATACCTGATTATGTATGTATTATCAACATTTTACACTATAAAATTCATTCATTGAATTTGATTGACATAAATTCAATGTTTACTTACTTAGGTTTGTATTGGATACCAATAGAAAGAATACATACACACTTGAAAAGATATTAAACATGTCAAGTTATTCCAACTTGACTCTTATGGTCACGTACATTAAAGTTCTATTTCCTTTAAAACAAGCATTTAAAATAATTGAAGAATGTTTGATTCTAATGATGTCATGCATATCTTCACAAATACCTAAAGACCATACATTTGATGCATTTGCTAATGCAATTCAACTTTGTGGTCGTCATCCTTAAAATTTTTATTGAAGGTCATGAATTTAATAAGTGTTTTGTTTTTTGTACAAAAACAAATGAAAATTTAAATAAAGTGAGTCAGTGAGTATTTTTATTTCTGCTGCATTCTACGTAAAATGCCAACTAGCACATTTTATCTATCTAATACCTACCTTTAAGAAATGGCCATATCGTAATTTGCTCACTTCATGAAATGCTCGAGAACTTCATGAAATGGTCGCATTTCATGAAATTCTCTTCTTCTGGTTCTTATATTACAGAAGAAGACGGTCGAAGTCAGGTTGACGGAGCCCCACGGCGTGGGGCTCCTATTTCTATATGCAGGGTTTAAAGGAACCTAACAAAACCGAACCTCGGGGTGGCCTTGACGTCGACCATCTTCTCGAGAAAAAATTCTCGAGCATTTCATGAAGTGAGCAAATCTACGATATGGCCACGACATAATATTTACGTAATCTGAATCTCGGAAACTGCTCCAACGATTTTTATGAAATTTAGCATGTAATATTTACGTAATCTGAATCTCGGAAACGGCTCCAACGATTTTTATGAAATTTAGCATGCAGGGGTTTTCGGGGGCGATAAATCGATCTAGATATGTTTCATTTTTAGAAAACGTCAAACCAAAACAACAAACCGAGCCAAGCTCGGTAATACCAAATATTTATAATAATAATAGCAGTCAGTCACTGACACTCCATTGAATGAAATGGCATTTATTGATAATCTCGTACATAATGACAAATGAATGACTGACTTAATTTACGAACTTCCTACTACTTTAGATTGCATAGAACACTAGTAAAATAATATGTAAAAATATATATAAATGAAATCTGGCATGAATAAATGTTCAAATTAAGTAGTAGTTTTTCGAGAATCATTTCTACTAACGGGTTTTATAATAATGGCAATACGACAATGCCATTTTGACACAATTCTTTTACGAGACCATTGACCGACCAATGATCGACCATTATGAATTTAGCAGATTACGAACTTTTAGCAAAATGACAAATGAATGACAATGGGATCGTGTTGGAATGACGAATTTATAAAAATAGTAGACTTGGGCCTCTGGACCAGACGGCATGCACTCTTGAGTGCATGTTTGGAGAGGGGCCAGTTTCCACGCCAGTGGAAGACTGGAAAGCTAGTCCTGCTTAAAAAAGGGCGTCCTGCGTAGGGCTTGCAAATATTCGTATATTTTCATATTCGAATATTCGTTTTTCATCGATGGTGAAATGCCTCTGATCGTATACGCACGCTGGTTGCGAGTCCTACACACCGACCCTTTCTGAAGAGTATCACCAGAATAATTCGTTCCTTTAATTATATATGTCCTCCTAGGACAGTTCCACTTACATCTGCTTTTTACCATAAACGTATTTTCTTTCTAAACCCATTTTTTATTTGATCCAGGGTGCCCGAATATGGGTGGAACATCCAGAGAAGGTATGGGAGAGCGCCACGGTGACGTCAGATTACCGGTCTGGCGTCCTCATCGCCAAGATAGACCAATCCGGAGAGATTCGGCAGATTAAGGTCAGTATGCTGTGAAAATAATTATTTATGTGTCCTTACAGCTAACTAATACATGGCGCCTATGTGTATCGACGGGATAGGTAAAAGTGATAAGGTAGACCCACATCTTACCAGTTATATTGAACTGCATAATTGGACTATAGGTAATTACAGTAATTGAATGGCTGCTAAAACAGGACTATCATGGAACGGAATCTCTTTTAACCTACATCACCTAATAAACACCTCTTTATCCCCCCCCCCCTATCTCCTCTTTTTTTTTTCTCTTTTTCATTGTTATATGATTAATGTGATGACAAACAAAGAAATGACTCGGAGGCAGGCGTATTATTAATCTTGTATTTAATTTTGTGTATTTTAGTTTAATTTTATTAATTTTAATTTTGGTTTTATTGAGTTATTTTATGTATATTTATTATGGTTATTTATAATGTTAAATTTTATATTATGTAAATCAAATATGATCTATGGATTGAAATAAATGAATTTGAATTTATGTGTAATCCACCTATTTTTCGCACACGCGCTAATCATTCGCACATCCCTAACACACTACAAACGTACACTCACTTCACTCACTACACACAACACTATCACAAAACACCCCATCCACTTCCTCACACAATCATCAAACATTTACTCTAATATAATACAATACAATTCACTCTTCACTCTCTCACTCTCACATTTACAAAAGTTTATGTATTTTTATGTATTTCCTACACCGTGATTAAGAGTGAATGAATGAGTGAATGATTAACACAAAGTGAAGTGCGTGCTTGGGTTCAAACCCACGTTAGTCGTGGGTAAGGCATAAGCATAATCCGCCTATAGTGTTCCCACTGTCGGGACACTAGCCTGTCTTCTAGAGAGAGTGGGCCGTAATCCACCACAGCCCAGTGCGGGTTGGTAGATGACATATGTGTTATGTAAAATTAACTTGCCACCTCCAGACTTGTCTGCTACTGAGAAATTCCTTTACTAAAAATCGGACTACTCTGTAAAAAGCTATGCGTGGTCATACATTACAATCTGTGAGTGAACAATCAATCATCCCCTGTTTTCCTACCCTTAGGGTTGGATTTTTTTTTCTAAATTTATATGGGACCAACTTCGGGGTATACCCTTTCCAATAAAAAAAGATTTATCAAAATCGGACTATTCTGTGAAAAGTTATGAGTGGTCATAGATAAAAAAATAAATATACGCGTCGACTTCAGAACCTCCTCCGTTTTTTCGTCGGTTAAAAAACCGATAATACTGGACGCTTTGCCCTAACACACTTAACAGCAGCAACGGCTTTCATTTTGACAGTTCAACAACATTTATTGCGTTGTTTACGTTGCTGAGCAGACATATTTTTCGAACATATGAAGCGATGGATTAGCAATATTCTTCAAAATGATTCAGATTGTGTTTCAAAGTTTGTTACGCAAGGAATCGAACTCGGGTCACCACGTTCAGAAGGCGTGCTTGCAACCTTTAGACAAAGCAGTCTACGTCACAAGTCTACGTCAAAATATCAAAATTGACAGTAACGTTTGAACCAATCACGATCGAAACAGGATTAATCCAAAGAAAATTAACCAATTATCTGCGTTAATCGAATTCTGCTGCCAGATGGGGCAAGCAGGGGGACGCATAATACCACAGGTATTCCTCGAAAGAAATTCACATTCCAAATTGATAGTAAACTGTTCACGTTGAAACAAAAATTCAAACATTGACAGTGACAAGTTTTGATAGGTCATGTCATTCAGTGACATCGTTTTTTTTTTTCAAATAATATTTTGGATAATTCTCTTTGTTAGTCAACCAACAGACCAAATTCCATTTTAACCGATTTCAAAAAGGAGTTGGTGCCACGATTTATTCGGCAATTGTGAATCGATTATTTTTGAACGATATTGTATTAGCATATTTTACTAATTTATATAAAACTCTTACACTGCATTTTTAGATCAGATGGTGCATCTGATCTAAAAGTGCGCTACGCACACTCGACATTCACTTGCTTACTACTTTAGTTTACACAAAGATGACGTCACGTGTGGTCACGTGAAAAGAAGGCATCGTAAGGAGCGTTTTAGCGGTAAATTCAAAACAACGAAAAGTAAATTTGGTTTGAAACGTTTTTAATTGAGAAAATGGGCATAAATCAATTTATTTTTATTTTTCTGTTACATATTTCGTCCCAATCTTCAAATTAAAATAGTTTTTAATACATTTGAAAACACCCTATTCGAAGACATGTGACATCTACCAACTCGTACTGGCCCGGTGGGCCCACCGGGCTACCTCTGCCTGCCTACCCACTAATGTTACCTTCTTATATCTCAACAGATAAAGGATGAGGGTAAGATGCCTCCTCTTCGGAACCCTTCGCTACTTATCGGGCAGAACGACCTCACGTCCCTTTCATATCTGCACGAACCAGCCGTGCTACATAACCTTAGAGTTAGGTAAGTACTTATTAAAAGTATTTTTTTAAACATATTTAACACAACTAACTAACTACAAGGTAACTACAGTTTTGAGCCGTTTGGGGTCAAAACGCTCGGGTCATGGGGCCCGAGTACACGTCTCCTTTTTAAGGAAATTTCTCGCCGGCTGGTCGACACTTCACGTGACCAGAGGGCTGGGTCGTTCTTTGGCCAAAGAATTAGCATTGCCATTCAACGTGGCAATGCTGCCAGTCTTCTGGGCACGTTTCCTGATGACAGCGATGCGGAGGAATACTTCGACGCCTAAGTGTCCTTTTGTTTTTTGTATATCGTAGTTTTAATTATTAAGTACTTTTGATACATAGGTACATATTTAACACAAGAAGAATTGTCAAACTTAAGTGGCAGTGGGCAGGGCACATTGCTCGCAGAACAGATAGCCGATGGGGCCGGAAAGTTCTGGAGTGGCGACCGCGTACTGGAAGACGTAGAGTTGGAAGGCCTCCCACAAGATGGACTGATGACCTTGTGAAGGCCGCGGGAATCTGGTGGATGTGGACACAAGACCGGTTGATGTGGAGGAGCCTAGGGGAGGCCTATGTCCAGCAGTGGACGTCTTCCGGCTGAAATGATGATGATGATGATGATATAACCAGAGATCGGATATTCGGATGCATATTTTTTCTTTTCGATCAAGTAAATGGCCCGATATCGGGCACGAAGTTACGAAACAGTCATAGTCGACTAAGTTATTGTAAAGCGGTAGTAACTTTACAGCAACCTAATAGGAGTTTTTGGGGGGAACACGAAAAGTCCACATTAGTCACTTATTTTCACCTTCACTACACTTGTGCACTCACAAGTAACTAAATTGAATAATTCACTACCAAAATTATACAATTTAATTCGCTATTTCACAAAATTTCATGAAAATGAAAATTCGTGCGACATGTTCCAACGCGATCCCGCCAAAAACTCGGATGCATATTTACCTAAAGATAATTTTTAGCTATGAAAGTATGGAAGCGACTTTATAAATTATTTGTAATATTTATTAAAAAAACCCCGGGATTCTTGGATTGCATAACTATTCAGATGTGTATTAATTTAAAATTAATGTTTAACCCGATACAAATATGTGTATGTACTGGAGGAGGGGTGGTTTGTATTAGTTAAAACAAAAAATAACAGATTACTTACCTAAATTAAGACTTTTTCGATACAAAAGCGCATTCCATGTTAGCCAGCATCTCAACTTAAGGTGAATATGCATCCGAATATCCGATCTCTGTATATAACACATACATAACATCACGCTTTGTTTCGCCGAAGGGTTGGGCAGAGGTGCACCCCTATAGTACTCCCTAAATTCGCCGGTTATTTTTAAGCCCCATGTAATAGGGGGCGATCCTATTTCCATCAAATCGGGCAAAAATCCAGACTCTCCGTGCTGCTACTGAGAAATTCCTTATATACAAGATGTAACTTAAATAGCGCACAACCTCTTAAAGGGTTATTGTCCTCATCATTATCAGTAACTTTTACTATGGGACCAAACGGGAAATCGCGAAAATAAAATCAGCTGTTCCCTACACTTGTATTTGCATAACTCGTCAAAATGTAGGGAACACCAGATTTTTTTTCGCGATTTCAGATTTAGTGCCATAGTAAAAGTTGTTGAGTACAATAACCCCTTAAGAGGTTGTGCGTTATTTAAGTTACACCTTGTATATAAAAATGAATCCCTATTTCCCTTGGTCAAGGCATCATACATGAACGGCTGGACCAATTTTGATAATTCTTATTTTGCTGTGTTTGTTTTTGTCAGGAGAAGGTTCTTATGAAAGAAAAAATTAAGAAAGTTGTGAATTTATAGTTAAGACAGGACAACGTCTGGCGGGTCAGCTAGTTCCTTATAAAAAACCCAATAGCACTGCCCGACCTTGTTAGCTTATAAATACAGGATATTTTTTTAACCAGTGCGCAAACTGTAACCATGAATTCAGCATATCATTCTAGACCCCCAAGCGTAGAAAGATTTCGTCGATTACAAAAAAAAAATCTGCTGTTCCATATATTTTGACCGCGTATTGCACTTTTCTATGAAACAACTGATTTTTTTTTATATAACCGACTAGTGTCCCCTTAAAGTAATTTTTCACGTATGTATTGTTTTATTTTTTAAGTAGGATTAAT
Organism: Antitype chi; assembly: GCA_947359405.1. NCBI lineage: Eukaryota > Metazoa > Arthropoda > Insecta > Lepidoptera > Noctuidae > Antitype > Antitype chi. The sequence continues at coordinate 3,380,501 of OX375835.1, read as the reverse complement.
AACATTTTGAAAGTTTGACTAAAATATCGAACATTGTTTTGTTGGTAATAAAAAAAAATCCGCCCCCACAAAAGGGGATTTCCTGTTGGGAGTTCAGGATAATTCAGCTCAGCTCGTGTTCTTTTTAATGATAAACCATTCGTTTCCGTACTATGTACTATACGGTGATGACGAAATCATGAATCATGTCACAGATAACAATTGATAACGTTTGTATTGCTACAATCATACAATAGTTATTGTGTATGAAATCTGTGCTCTGAGTATAGGAATGTAGGATTTGTTTGGAGACATTGGGGCATATTTATAATCAACCTATAATATTCCCACTGTTGGGACACACCTCCTGTGAAGTGGATTGCAGCTGAAAACCATTGTCAAGATGGTGCATCACGTGTTGCCATCTGACATTATGCTGAGTTGAGGCCTTTTAGGCATTCGTTTTTTGATTTATTTATATTTTTTTATGCTGTAATTATATAAAGCAATATTTAGTGTATTCATTAATTACATGTATTTTACATGGAGCGACTGCTATCTGGCCTCCTCAACCAAGGAAAACTTAAAACACAATACAATAATAATTTTTCGGCTTTTAAAAACCATTTATGAATAAGTGAATAAGAATTTCACACTTTAGAAACTATATAATCGTAATCTCATAAGTATGTGCCACTTGTCCAAACACTGAATGTATGGCATTGTTAGTTTATAAATATGTGTGTCACTGAAACACATAACCAATCTTAGATTCTTAGAAACAGAGTTCAAAATTGTTTGTTATTTGTACTTTGTGATACGACCTTATTAATGTGTAGGATTTTAAAGAGATATGAAGGTTTGAGTCCCTGTTTAGAAATAGCATCTGCCCGCGATTTCGTTCGCTTGAAATTTATTCAAATCAATATATTTTATTAAGATAGTAAGTTAATTAATGAACCTGTAGCGGCACTACAGAAAAATACTTCGGAACAAATATCTAAAAACACAAAATGAAAAGTGGCGCCATCTACAATGCCACAGGCGAACTACGCGAGACTCACGTCACAGAAATCCTGCATCGCGCAATCAGAGTTTACGGCGCGGCTCGCTTAGGTACAACATCCCGACATCAACCGTTGGGCATTTGCCCACCAGACACAACACCCGTCTGGTTGGAGGATCCTCCCTTTTCAATAGGGTATGAGTGAAGTTTACACCCTGTTCCTGCATACCTCTATAAGCCCTATAAATAAAGTAAAAATGTCGTTTTGTTTACAGATTCTGCGACCGCAACGCCATTTACACATACTGCGGCATCGTGCTAGTTGCGATCAACCCTTACTACGATTTGCCTATTTACGGTATGTTTAGAAAAAGCACGGTTGATATCCTGACCAGTCATAGTCATACTCAGCCCTTCGGCTTAGCCAAAGTGTGGAGCTCTCTGCCAACTCTCTTCCACATTTAACCCGTCGTCTGCCTTCAAAGCAAAAAACGGATTAAAAAAAATATCTGCTTAGAAACGTAAATAACGCAATGAATGGTGCTGAACTGTCTAAATGAAATCCACTCCTGTTGTTAGTCAAAATCAAAATCAAAAAATCAATCAAAATCAAAAGTCATTTATTCAAACTAGGCTGAGAGTCAGCTCTTTTTGAACGTCAAAATAAAATTACATAAGACAGTCCCCCCAAAAACGCCCGCCCTTCACCACTTCCTAGTGCTTTAGCTGGGAAGAAGAAGTAGCGGAACAAACTCCCCAGCAGCACAGCTGTCTGTTAAGTTAGAAGAACTTGTTTCTATACAATAATAGGTAATAAAAATTACGAAACACAAAAAAAAAAAACATAAAATTTGCCATATGTCAGCTAGCACACGCCAATATACCATCAAAGATTGAAAACTAAAAATAATAGAAAATTAAAATAAAACGTAAACAGAACTTCCAATCTAAATAAAAGCCTCTAGGCATAAAGGGCATGCCCGCTTACATATGCAATTCTGCATTATGCAAATATAGCTATAAGTAACTTAAAGTAACAAAAGTTAAACTAGGACCTCTGGACTAAAATTAATAAAAACTTAATACAATTAACAATAACAAAACCATGGTCAGCAAGACGACCAGTCACCACGAGCAGCACCCGTTCACGAGCTTAACGCAAAGATCAGCCATTACCCCCCTCGCCATATTTGAGGGAAGGAGGCAACCCGACCCCCGACGCTACCGCAAGCAGTGACATCTAAGGGAGCATGACGAACTTGCTGCCGGTTGCACTGGCAAGAATAATCATGAATTGTCGAGGTCGCTAGCTAACTACATATTGCAATACTACTCATTAAAAAAAAAACATTGTAATGAGTAGATTAAGTCATAAATAAATGATAAAAAAAAGGAAAACCTGAATTATACAGTCAGATAAAAAAAAAGCAATTATATGAAATAACATAATGATATAACCTGTCAGTGGGTAAGCTAATTCTGGTGAAAGAACACAAACATTGTCTTGATAGTGTTACGCTATTGCCCCGCATGAGGCGTCGACAGATTTGATACCAAGAAGATCGGTCAGCTTCTTACAGATTTAATCATAATAATTCTTTATTCAGAAAATATGATCCATTTTGTTAGTAAAAATTATGGTCAAAATGTAAGTTCACACATTAACGATTTAATTTTTTCAGGCAGATTGATTATCATAATAATAATAATAAATAAATATGGCCTAATAGCGAACAGCCAACACCTCAAAAGGCTCTCATTGCGCGGCTGGATCAAGGGCTTGATTCAGAAAGCAGTAGTCCTAGACACGGCACGCATAGTCAGGAGTTTCCTTTCTCTAGAGCCTCAGGGCTCTAGAGAAAGGAATGGGATACGATGCCGGTGGTCAGCCACCGGCATCTTGGACCCTGCTCCTGATGCCGATGGGCCAGTATTTTTTATATTTTTAAATGTTTTTATAAAAATATTTAAAAATATACTTAATATGTATGAAAGAAAATAAAATAACAATAGATACTAATAGCTTATTTATTTTTATAGATAATTACATAATTTAAAAACTACCGGTCTTAAAATAATAATATGTACAAGTATATAAAAAAGAAAATAATCTGAAGGCATCAACAAGTTCGTCCGTATCATTAAATAAATAATAATACATAATTTACTTCACCAGGTGATGAAACAATAATGGCGTACCGCGGTCAAGCGATGGGGGATTTAGATCCGCACATATTCGCCGTGTCAGAGGAGGCCTACACCAAGCTGGAGAGGGAGAGGAGAGATCAGAGTATTATTGGTGAGTTTTATTCATGCTTTTATTTGGAAACAGGCCTGGCCAGGGTAGCTCGCGATATTCAAAGTTTCTTACATTTTTTAGCATGTTGATTAAAATATTATCCGTGACCGTAACACATAGGTATTGACTGACTTCTTCAGTAATGGGCAGGCACATTGCTCGCAGAACAGATGAGGCCGAAAGGTTCTGGAGAGGCGACCGCGTACCGAAAGACGTATAGTTAGAAGGCCTCCCACAACCGTCAAGCCGTCGTTCAAGGTCATGGACCGATGACCTTGAATCCCCTGGAGGCACAGAACCGGTCGAAGAGGTGGAGCTTGGGGGAGCCCTATGTCCAGCAGTGGGCGTCTTTCCGCTGTAATGATGATGATAAATAGAAAAACAACTTCTTATTTGATTTATAGTGAGCGGTGAATCCGGCGCCGGAAAAACAGTATCAGCTAAGTACGCGATGCGTTACTTCGCGGCAGTTGGTGGCAATGCTAGCGAGACACAAGTCGAGAGGAAGGTGCTAGCTTCCAGTCCTATCATGGAGGTAAGATATCATTCAGACTCCTGGCCCTATAGGGAGCGGTGGTAAGACAGTATCGGCTAAGTACGCGATGCGTTACTTCGCGGCAGTGAAGTCGAGAGGAAGGTGCTATCTTCCAGTCCTATCATGGAGGTAAGATATCATTCAGACTCCTGTCCCTATAGGGAGCGGTGGTAAGACAGTATCGGCTAAGTACGCGATGCGTTACTTCGCGGCAGTGAAGTCGAGAGGAAGGTGCTATCTTCCAGTCCTATCATGGAGGTAAGATATCATTCAGACTCCTGTCCCTATAGGGAGTGGTGGTAAGACAGTATCGGCTAAGTACGCGATGCGTTACTTCGCGGTAGTGAAGTCGAGAGGAAGGTGCTATCTTCTAGTCCTATCATGGAGGTAAGATATCATTCAGACTCCTGTCCCTATAGAGAGCGGTGGTAAGACAGTATTGGCTAAGTACACGATGCGTTACTTCGCTGCAGTAGGTGGCAACGCCAGCGAGATGCAGGTCGAGAAGAAGGTGCTTTCTTCCAGTTCTATCATGGAGGTAAGAGACTTTACTTTGTCCACTTATAGCTTAATAACTACAGATCTGCAGCAGCGCCTCAGTTGATGAAGACCCTCGTGGGTAAGAGATGAGATACAACGTAACTATGAAAAAATCAACCAACTCTTTGTACTTTTTTTTTTTTTTGGATGGGAAATCATCAAATAACTTCTCCCGCTCTGGGAGGAGCAGGAGGGCGTGTCAGACTTTTACTGACTAAAACCCTCCCGTGTTCCGTCAGTTGCCCGTGTGTCAGGGGCCGCGGTATCTCTTTCGAACAACCCGCACCCCTGGCAGACTCTTTGTACTCTTCTGCCATAATTTTATGTTAAAAAAAAATAATATAACTTTTTGACTCAGTATTAATTATTAAAAAAAAACTAATTCTTTAGTATACCTACTTACTGTAGCGTGCATATAGTTTTTACCACAGAGCCTACTCCACATTAAAAGACATTTCAATTACAAATCTTGTTGCGGACTGACATGGCTTGTTTGGGGTAAGATGTCTAGTCTACGGGGGTAATACGAAATCGAATCAATTGGGAAACGCAAGATAAGAATCTCAAAACAAAACCAAAATGCTTAACTGAACTGAAAACTTAGTTCTAGCCGATGATAAATAGGTAACATCTAAGTTTAACCACCGGTGTGCGGCTACACCTAGTTCTAGCCGCTATGATGAAGGTTAAACCTAGTTCGAACCGAAGATAAGTAGGATAAATCTAAGTTTAACCGCATGGGGCCGGCTGCACCTAGTTGTAGGCGGCTAAAACTAGGTGTAGCAGCATTTCGGCTATGAGCCGTATCATATACACACATCGTATATTACTGACTGTTAGCATGACTTCCAACTCTTTCGATCCAGGACTAAAGAGCACCACTGGTCGTTTGTTTTCCCCAGCTCGTCCGGTCATCTTCTTACCAACTCTGTGTTTTCTTCCCCAGGCAATAGGCAACGCAAAAACGACCCGTAACGACAACTCGTCCCGTTTCGGCAAGTTCATAGAGATTCATTTCGACAACGTGTATCGGATATCCGGCGCCAGCATGCGCACCTACCTGCTGGAGAAGTCTCGCGTCGTGTACCAGAGTGCAGGCGAAAGGAATTACCACGTGTTCTACCAGTTATGTGCTGCTGCCAGGCAAATGCCTGAATTACAACTAGGTAGGTTGTTATTATACGCTTTATATTAGCTTCACTTGTATGTTTGTAACCGACTCTTTAGGGCGTGATTTTGATCCACTTCAAATGGTCAGATTTCATTTAAACTTTGTAGACTTATCGAGGACCGATGACAATGCAAAAATTTCAACAAAAAAAAAACAAAAAGAAAACTTAACTTTTGTAGTTAGCAGAACTAAAAAAATTAAAAATAAATAATAGTTTAAAAAACTAAGAAACACGCTTTAAAAACGAAACTAAAAAAGGAGAAAATAATTTAATTCAATTAAAATGCGTGGGGTGCTTTTTGAGGTATTTTTATAATCAATTAATGTCAAGCACCCCATGCTTTTTAATTGAATTAAATTATTTTCTCCTTTTTTAGTTTGGTTTTTAAAGCGTGTTTTTTAGTTTTTTAAACTATTATTTATTTTCTATTTTTTAGTTCTTACAAAAACGTGTTTTTTTCCGACAAAAAAAAAACCTTTTCACTCTTGGTGAGTGAAAAGGTTTTTTTTTTGTGTAACGAAAATAAATCTTAGCTTTCAATGAAACCATACATTCGTATTGTTTTGTTACAGATCATCAAGAATCGTTCCACTATTTGAACCAAGGCGGCAGTCCAAATATAGACGGTGTTGATGACCTCAAGACTTTTAATGAGACGAGAAGTGCTCTCGTCACATTAGGTAAGTTAATAAATGAATAAATAAAATGTGGTAATGTCCCAAAAACAATGGCGCACTTAATATCTTCTACAGCGTGTCCTGTTGTCTGCACGCTACAGGAGCTGATTGACGTTGCTGAACGTGCCAAACTCGTAGCCAAATTCTGGGCTGACTGTGTATCTATAGATTGCTATTGACACGCTAAGAAGATGAATACATTTTTTTTGTTCTGTTCAGAAAAAAAAAAACAGCAAATTGTATATAAAATAGTGACACTCCCGGAGTGCTGACAGAAGTGAAAACTTGAACAATTACGTGTACCTATATTTTTTTAATCGTCAATACAGGATTTCACATTGGGTCCTTGGGTCCTGATAGCTCTCGGTAAAAAATTATAAACGAGCGATCGACTTCAGCCATTAAAGGTAACAGCACAGATTTTTACGATAAAAATACAAAGGGAATTTCCTAATGAAAGAAAGGGACTTTTCCAAAAGACATCAACGCGCGACTCATCCAAGTGTTCAAGCGTTCGGTGACTGAAGCAAAAAGTGCTCAAAGCGCCTAAAGAAGGTTTAAAAAAAGAACAATCGGTCACAGCTTTATTCCATCGGCCATCTCCTCATCTAACTAGACGTCCTGCCCAACTCCACTTGAATTTGAAAATTACTTCATCATCAGCCTACAGCAGTCTATACAGGTATGAGGAACAGGGTGTAAAGTTCGCTCATACTCTATGGAAAAGGGAGGATCCTCCGACTAGACGGGTGTTGTGTCTGGTGGGCAGCTGCCCGACTGTTGATGTCGGGATGTTGTACTTGTGCAAATCGCGCGGTAAACTTTAACTGCGCGATCTAGGATTTCTATGACGTGCGTCTTACGTAGTTCGCCTGTGGCATTGTAGATGGTGCCACTTCTCTTTTTGTATTTTTAGATATTGTTGCGAAGTATTTTCTGTAGTGCCGCTACAAGTACATTCATCTCGATTCTCGGTAACTCTCATCCAGTTGTTACCAGCCACCCTGCGAAGATCGTCGCTCCACCTAGCCTGAGGGCGTCCTACTTTATTTTTGCCGATTCGCGGTCTCCACTCAAGAACACGCCTACCCCAGTGGTCATCGGTTCTACGGCTAATGTAGCCGGTCCATTGCCATTTCAAAATTGTTTACAAACTATCAATCTCATGTCCAGTAGGCCGACCGATTTGTCGACGGAAGAATAGACATGACTATTAACTACATGATGTACAACAGGAGAATATAGCTATGTTCTTCTATTATTAAAAGAGTAACGGTGGAGTTTCTTGCCCATTCTTCTCCATACGAAACTACATTTTGGAAGGGGCGACTAGAATCAATTCTATTTTAATGTAAATGTTGACGTTCAAAAGTGCCTTTTAAGTGCCTATTTGAAATAAATGCTTTGACTTTGACTTTATTAATTATCACAGATATGCGTTCTAAACGAATTATGATTTTGTAGATAATCGTATATACTTTTTGACCATCGAGTAGAAAGTTTGTTGTCCGTGTGATTTTGACAGTTTGGGAAGAAATATTCTTCTGAAATAGTCTACATTTATAAGGACCTAGACAAAGATCGTTAGAAACGAAAGACAAAATGACAGATTGTAGAAGGATATTTACGGTGCGATGTCAAAAATAGAGAAACGAAATGTCACTTTGTATTGAAAAAGCACTGTCTTTTCTTCGAAGAAATAGAAAACGTCAGGCTAAGCCAGCAGCGTTCTTCGATATCGTTCCCTTGTTAGCGGTGACCCCAGCCAACGTCCTTGCAAATCCTCACAGATGTTGTTCATATGAAGACTCCCTGACAAACATTTATCTTGATCTTCCCAGGAGTAACTGAAACAGAGCAGCGCGACATGTTCACGATCCTGTCCACTATCCTGCACCTCGGCAACGTGGAGCTGAGCGCGTGCGACCCTGACGCCCCGGGAGATGATGACAGTGATGACGGCGCTTATATTAGTGTGAGTAACATAGATTTAGTGTAAAATAAGTTGCACTATTCAGTGCAATAGCAGTAAATACAGAAAAAGTTTTTATTCAGTGCGCAAACTGTAACCATGAATTCAGCATATCATTCTAGACTCCCCAGCGCAGAAATTTTTCGTCGGTTATACAGAAAAAAATAAGCTGTTTCATAGAAAAGTGCAATACCTACGCGGTCAGAATTTATGGAACAGTTGTTTTTTCACATAATTAACGCAAGACCTCATACACCCCAATTAGAGTATTGAGTTAAAAGCATAATACGATGACCAAAACTATTTTTTTTAAAGCTAACTGATATTATTAAAAAAAACGTGTCGACCCAAGCATTACTTTATGCATTTAAAATTCGAGTCTTATTTCTTCTGTAATAAGATTGAATTTTCTTTGGCTCAATCAGTGGTAGGTATGGAAAAATACATAATTAAAAAAAAATACTTATATTAAAAGTTACTGAAATTGATTCAGTAGTCAGTTAGGAACAAACTACTTTCAGGTCTTGTGTCCATTCTGTTACACCTTGTATACATAGTGAATTTAGATTGGAAGTTCTGTTTACGTTTTATTTTAATTTTTTATTATTTTTAGTTTTAAATTTTTGATGGTATATTGGCGTGTGCTAGCTGACATATGGCAAATTTAATGTTTTTTTTTGTGTTTCGTAATTTTAATTACCTATTATTGTATAGAATCAAGTTCTTCTAACTTAACAGACAGCTGTGCTGCTGGGGAGTTTGTTCCGCTACTTCTTCTTCCCAGCTAAAGCACTAGGAAGTGGTGAAGGGCGGGCGTTTTGGGGGTCTGTCTTATGTAATTTTATTTTGACGTTCAAAAAGAGCTGACTCTCAGCCTAGTTTGAATAAATGTCTTTTGATTTTGATTTTTGAATCTTCTTTTGCAGTCGAATGATAAACATCTTGCCGTCGTGTGTTCGCTCCTCGGCATCTCTAAAGCTGAGCTGTCTCGATGGCTCACACACCGAAGGATAGCGTCCGCACATGAGGTAATTATTATTTATGTTTTATTATGTTTAAGAGTCAGGGGTCTGGATTTATGCTAGGTTGAGGCATTTTTTGATTAGTATTTACTCAAACGCGTACTTCGTGCACTTCCGACGTCATTCGGAGTGAAACGAAGCTCCAGATCAAAGTAGCCACTCAAGGTACATAATAGGGTATTTTACTCTATACGAGAAAAAATCTAAAAATATATTATTGAGATAGCTTAGGCAAAATGCAGTCGGAAAATGTTAGTTGTAGTTCATGAAACAACAAAATAAATAAAATACAGTTTAAAGATTTCAGTTTTTTAAATCTGTTTTTGAACACCATGAAATAGTAGCCGCCATGTTATTTCGTCATACGGCATGTCAACTGAGCAACTTTGTACTTTTATTATTTTCGTAACCAAAGTAATTTTTATTTAAATAATATTTTGCATTCAGGAACAGCAAACCAACGATAAGTAGAAAAATAACTCAATTTTTAAATTATAAACAATTGTCATTTAAAATATCAGCGCATTTGTTTTTAGCAAACTGACGTCATACCCACAGAGCAATATGGCGTCTACTGCGTCCAGCGTTTTCGACAAATTACGCGCGAAATTTGAAAATGCAAAATTTTAATGCATTTTTATGGCACTAATCGATTAAATAAAAAATGTTGTGTTTTTTTTTGTGGTTTATTAGCACTCTAGAATCTAATTAAGACACTTTTCAAAAATTAGTGTAATACCCTATTATATCTTTTTTTCTTTAGGTAATAGTATCCCGGATGGACGTTCAAAGAGCGTCATTCGCCCGCGACGCGCTCGCTAAGAGAATGTACGGCGAGCTGTTCGCGTGGCTGGTACACGCCGTCAACAGGGCGCTGGATACCGGCCATGCAAAGAAGCATTTTATTGGTGAGAATCTATTAAACAAGCCGTATTGTGCCCGATTGGATGACCCATCGTCAATTAGTCATGTACGGTGAACCCGCACATTCATCATATTACTTGTTTTAATTATGTAGGCTAAGCAACCTCAACGTTTGCATACGCGCAGTCGTTTACTGTAATAGCAAGTAAAATAAAGTTAGTGATATTACCACACTCAACACGGGCGGTTTTACTTATCATCCCCGGCTTCATCAATTATCCTAAATTGTAAAGAAAGTCATCTTACAAGTCACTTGTATCGTCGTTTTATTTGAAATTTTATATTGGTACTTTGACTTCTTTTAATGAGTCCATTAAAACAGAAGTGAAAATAACCAACTTCCAAATCCTTCCTTAAAAAATCGGCCAAGTGCGAGTCGGACTCGCGCACTGAGAGTTCCGTACCATTATCTATAAAAACGATATGGGTAAATTTAGATTTTCGCGAAAACTTGTAAGTACCAAAAACCTTAATTCTCAACTTTTTTTTTTTTGTAATTTTTCCATTATTTGGGCTGCCAAATTTCGTGATTCTAGGTCAACAGGAACTACCATATAGGTTTTCGACCCAAAACCTATAGGGTACTTCCGGTTGACCTAGAATTGTCAATTTTGGTTAAAATCAAGGTCTTATAGCACAAGTAAAGGGAAAATACCGAACAGTAAAAAAAGTTAAAATTAAAGTAAATTTTGATAGTTACAAGTTTTCGCGAAAAAAATTTGCCCATATCGAACTCAAACTCAAACTCAAAGCATTTATTTCAAATAAACCAATTACAGGCACTTTTGAATTGTCAAGGTCGGTGAGATAGAAAGATTTAGCTAGTTGCCCATTCCAAAGCGTAGGTACCTATGGAAAAGAACGGGCAAGAAACTCCATGGACACTCTTTCAAAATCATGATTTTGTTACAATCAGTTGGTTACATCATTATGTTGAAATTATCAATGTGAGAACGATGTAAAAAGACGTGCACATTATAAGCGTCCGTAATTAAAACAAAACAAAAATAAAATAACAATTTAGAAATTAAAATAAGCCGTGGGAGCTAAGAGATGACCAGTCCCTCATCGTTTTATCGTGTTGACTCAGGACCTTGATTTTTATACACCTAATAGGGACTATAGACCTCAGTATCTGGTATAAATTTCAACTTGCTAGGTCCACACGTTCCTGAGAAAATCGGTGGTGACACACGGACAGACAGACAAGAAAAAGATCTTATAAGGGTTCCTTTTATTACCTTTTGAGGTACGGAACCCTAAAAATGACGAATGAACAAATTAATGACTGTTGCAGTTTTTTGTTATCTCACACTTGTTGTGCCTGCAGCTTCACCCATACATACATAATCAGCCTATAACGTTCCCACTGCTGGGACACAGGCCTCATCTCTGTAAGAGGGAGTGGGCAGTAATCCACCACGCGAGCCCGGTGCGGGTTGGTAGATGTCACATGTCTTTGAATTTTCGGTTCTAAGACGCCGGTTTCCTCACGATGTTTTCCTTCACCGTTTTGAGAGCAGTGATGATGAAATAATTCACACAAAGAAAAGCGCCTGTCTGGGTTCGAACTTACGACCTACAACTCGTAAGTTGCGGTCGTTACCACTGCTTTTAAGCTAGGAACAAAATAATACTAACATTACAGTCCCATGACATCAATCAAAATATATAATATAGTATATTTTATAACCAGGGACTAAACGAAGCCATAATATACCCGAGGTGGTTTGACTCCCGAGCGTGCGAGGGAGTCAATGAAACCGAGGGTATATTAAGTTGGCGTTTAGTCTCGAGGTGCAAACTGTACTTTTCACTTCGAGTGCGAGAAAAATAGTCAATTTAGTACAAAAACATGTACTTACCTAATAAATTTTACTTAATAAAATAAAAATCACAATATCTATTAGGTATGTCTTTTGCTCTTTGCTCGACGTCACCAAGGAACATAATATACCACAACTGTCACTGGACATTCTTAATAAATTTATTTAAAGCCGAAAAAATTTACACTCGACAAAAATTCTGAAATTTTCGCGGTACTTGAAGCTAAATGTACTATTCGAATTATTTAAAAAACCATGGAACTGAAATTCTCAACATCTTCGCAATAAAGATGGTGTACACTCCACGGATAATAGTATATTTACTGGCTGTTTGAGTTTGTCGATGTCACATGAAGGAAATTAAAAAACGAATTACTTTTTACTCCCTAGGGACTAAAGTGGTCACTTTAGTCCCGCTTCGTAAGGCTATATTGGTGTCTTTTTAGAGCATGAGAAGTGAAAAAATACTTAACGAACTAAAATGGAACAAAATGATAAAATATTTATTAACCGGCTCAGAAAACTACTGGTCGATAAATGCTATTATTTACTGAACGATTTTTTTAGTGATGTCATCAAAATGGGATTGACTTTCACCATTATTTTGTTCATATTTAGACATTAATTTAATAATTTTTATGTGATTTTTATTACGTTTTATTATTTGACTTATTTTTTATTATTTTTTTAATCCGTGACATAATTACGAGTATAATATTTCATTCCTTCTTAATTGATTTATTTCAATGGATTTGTATTCTACAAATATACCGTGTTATTGTTATGTTATGTATTTACTTCAAATTACTAACTTGAATTTTAATGGTAGGTACCTTAAAATGTAATATTATTTTATTTTAAACTAGCTGACCCCGCAAACTTCGTATCGCCGGCGCCGATAAAAGATTTCTGACCTTTTTGTGAGACTAAAAACATTATTTTATTTTCATATTTATAGATTTTCTTTATATTTTCTCACCGTTTAAACTTTCCCTGGACTTCAAATATTTCAAAACCAAAATTAACCAAATCGGTCCAGCCGTTCTCGAGTTTTAGCGAGACTAACGAACAGTAATTCATTTTTATATACAGTAAGTGATTTTTATACCCTTCCAAATTTTTCAGGGTGATAGTACCCGTTAAATTGAACAACTTTCTCCAAGGAACATGGGTCGAAATATGAAAAAAAAAATCGACCTCCCATGCAAAATCAATAGTTAGCTGGTCGATTTTGTATGGGTGACTAAAAATCAGCCCGTATATAGGATTCGTTTTTTTTAATGATAACCGAATACCTATTTCGTTTCATAAATTATGACGTTCTATACACTTTAAAGCATGCTACTACTTTACTCAATTGTTGTGCCCGACAGGGTCCATGTGAACTTTATAAATAATGTTAAGACCTTGTACACACATGAGATATGCACTAAAGATTTGAATTTGAGTTTGAATGTAAAAAAAAACCTTTGTGTAGAAGTGGTTCCCAACCTTTTATAATGGTCGACCCCCCAATTTTTTTATACAAGGTGAATTTTTAGTCACCGTTTAAATATTTCAGGGTGATAGTACCCGTGAAATTGAACAACTTTCTCCAAGGAAGATAGGTCGAAATATGAAAAAAAAAACCGGACTTCCCATGCAAAATCAATAGTCAGCTGATCGATTTTGTATGGGAGGACCGGTTTTTTTTTTCATATTTCGACCCATGTTCCTTGGAAAAAGTTGTTCTATTTCGCGGGTACTATTACCCTGAAAATTTTAAACGGTGACTAAAAAATCACCTAGTATATACTGACGTCTACAGGTTGTGCGCAACGATAAAAGGGAACCTGATTTTAGTACTTATAGTTTGACCTTTGTCCCCAGGTGTCCTCGACATCTACGGCTTCGAAACCTTTGAGATAAACTCGTTTGAACAGTTCTGTATAAACTACGCGAACGAGAAGCTTCAGCAACAGTTTAACTCACACGTCTTCAAGTTAGAGCAGGATGAATATATTAAGGTAGGATCCATAATTCAATACTATAATGTTGGAAACGTCGAATTTCGCCGGCCTCCGGTAATAGGGTATTTGCCAATTTATTAAAAACTGTTCTAAATTTAAGGCTGGAACGAAATATGTAACAGAAAAAACTTTTTCCAAAAAAAAAACAACCGACTTCCAAAAAAACACTACAAAGTGAAAAATAACTTTAATTTCGGAAGTCGGTGTCTTTGGAGCTGTATTTTAATTTTTTGTCACCGCCTTCCGAAATTAAAGTTATTTTTCACTTTGTAGTGGTTTTTTGGAAGTCGGTTGTTTTTTTTTTGGAAAAAGTTTTTATTTTTCACTTTTTAGTGGTCCACATGTGCTTACCCCTTCACAGCATACCGGCGTGATGTTATGTTATGAACTGGTGTAAGCAATAGACAGACATGAGATTTCAGCAATCCCAGTCCATTTGCTATCATTTATTGAGGAGTTCCGTTGCCTATCTCCAAAGTTCTTCATCAGATCTTCACCAAATTGAAATAAGACCACTCCGAGAAAGTACTCTTCCAAAAAATAGCTAAATCGCTTCGTGTGCCTATAAAATTTGAAGAGTTCTCTCTATTTCTCCAGGTTCCCATCATCAGATCCTGACTTGATGATCATGGGACCACCTGGGAAGTATACCCTTTCAAACAAAAAAAACAAAATCCAAATCGGTCCAGCCATCTTCGAGTAATCGGGGAACATACATAAAAAAAAAAAAAAAAAAATAAAAAAAAAAAAAAAAGGTTCCGACGAATTGATAACCTCCTCCTTTTTGAAGTCGGTTAAAAATAAAAGTAAATTGATTTATATATATCCATTTTCTCAATTAAAAACGATTTAAATCAAATTTATTTTTCGTTGTTTTGAATTTACCGCCAAAACGCTCCTTGCGATGACTTTTACACGTGACCACACGTGACGTCAACTTCGTGTAAACTAAAGTAGTTATTAAGTAAACAAGTGAATGTCGATTTTATAATTAACAAGATTTTTAATGGATATAAAGTGATAGTACTGGTGCTTCTGTGCACAAATACTTCTAAAACTGCTCCTAACTAAGTATTTGTAGCAGTGCCATTTACATAAAGTTGACGTCACGATGTCACGTGATAACAAAGTCATCGTAAGGAGCGTTTTGGCGGTTAATTCAAAACAACGAAAACTAAATTTGTTTTTGATTGAGAAACTGGATATAAATATATTTATTTTTATTTTTCTGTTAAATATTTCGTCCCAATCTTCAAATAATAATAGTATTTAATAAAATGGAAAATACCCTATTATTGGAATCAGTAAAAGGGTGATCTCATGACTGCATCAGTGAGTGGACTTCGCGCAGCTTAATTTTGGGCCAAAGGTTGTTAACAATTTTGCCATCGATACGTTATCAAGAAGAAAAAGACTTGGGTTTTCTAAATAAAGGTGATGCAATCACCGTCTCATCACCTGCCCAGCCTGTTCCCAACGGTCTTGGGTTGCCTTCCACTGTAACCGGATGCAGCTGAATACCAGTATTTTACATGGAGCGACTGCCTATCTGACCTCCACAACCCAGTTACTGGGTAATACTCTACCTCTTGGTAAGGCTGGTTCTCTCATTTTCGGGCTTCTGACGACCCGTAACGACTGTCAAAGATCCACTAATGACAGGCGGGACCAACGGCTTAACTTGGTTTCCGAGGCACGAAGGGGTCTGAGTATGTAAATTCACCCATCCACGGACCACCAGCCACCACCAGTAAAGAAAAGAACAAATGACGGATATAAAAATAGGAAAAAAGCACATTTTAAAGTGACAAAATAATGAAAACATTTGACCCGTGTGGGGCTAAAACCGCTTCTATCTCAACATAACGCTGCAATATTAAAAAAAAGAATACTACGCACACCATAAAAAATATAAAATAGATGGGCATTCTCGTATTTTTTTTTTGTTTATCAAGTTGACAATTGACATGTATAAAATTAATTTAAATAAATTGAAGAAATGTATCAACTCCCTATCTTTCACTTATTCTGTACAAATCTCACTGCGAATACGTAAGTTTCTTTTTCTGGGTGGGAAATCATCAAATAAGTTCTCCCGCTCTGGGTGGAGCAGGAGGGCGTGGCAGACTTTTACTGACTAAAACCCACCCGTGTTCCCTCAGTTGCCTGTGTGCCAGAGGCCACGGTATCTCTTTGGAACAACCCGCACCCCTGGCAGGCGAATACTTAGGTGAAGTGAGCTGTCAATCCCTAAATTCACTACCGTCAGGTAGGATCACAGTTCACTATAAGCTCACTTCACCAAAATTTTCACGGTGAGATTTGTACAGAATACGCCAGCTGATGCTAGGGTATTAAAATTCTTGACAACTCACTTCACCTAAGTTTTCACGGTGACATTTTTACAAAATATATCGGCTGTTCCAGTAACGTGCAGCTGACAGGATACACAGGACATGATATTAAGTGTCTCATCGTAAATATTCATATTATCTTGTTTTTTTTTAACAGGAAGAAATTTCCTGGGAGATGATAGAATTCTACGATAATCAGCCTTGCATTGACCTCATCGAAGACCGCTTGGGCGTGCTGGCTCTCCTAGACGAACAATGCCGAGTTCCCGGCGGAAGCGACGCCGGGTTTGTGGCCAAGCTACACCAATCGTGTGCCAGCTATCATCACTTTATGAAGCCGAGGTTCGGGAACCAAGGTGAGTAAAGAAAAGAACAAATAACGGACATAAAAACCGGAAAAAAACATTGTTTTTTTTTTTTGTAAAAAGAAATCCAAAAAAACAACCAACTTCCGAAAAAACACTACAAAGTGAAAAATAACTTTAATTTAGAAAGTCGGTGTCTTTGGATATGTATTAATTTTTTTTTACCGCCTTCTGAAATTAAAGTTATTTTTCACTTTGTAGGTAGGGTTTTTTTCGGAAGCTGGTTGTTTTTTATTTTTTACAGATTAAATACAAATAAAAATGTTTTATTCTGAATGGCCATTAATTCTACCATGAACCATTTCAAGGTTATTCATTAATTACCGGACATCCTGTATATAATGAAAAAACAAAATAGATGGGCATGCATGTCCTCCATCATCAAAACTGTTTTTATTTCAACGTAATTTTTTTTCTTATCAAGTTGACAATGACATGCATAAAATTAATAAATTGAAGAAATGTATGAAATCGCTATCTTTCACTTATTATAAAACAATGTTTTATTCTTCTTGAATGCATTATCTTTAATTTTTTAAAATCTTTGATGTGATCAGACATGCCAACTCCACATCAATACACCACACAGTTTTATCCTACCCTCCTTTCTTTCACAGCTTTCATAATCAAGCATTTTGCGGACAACGTAGAGTACCAATCTGGAGGCTTCCTCGAGAAGAACAGAGATACAGTGTCTGAAGAACAGCTGGAATGCATCAAGACCGCGAGTAGCTGTCGACTGATCCACACCATCTTCGCGGACAGAACGGTGGAGGTGTCTGCGTCGGCCACCCTCCCGCCGCCCTCCAAGAGGAGGACCACGCCCTCCGTGCCCGTCGGCAGCCTCACGGTGAGTTAGCTACTAGCTTATACAGGGTGGTGTTAGAGGCACATGGGCACGTCCCCCCTCCAAACAGTTTAAATAAAATCGAATCGTCTAAATCAGAGGTTCCCAAACTGTTTATCTTACGAGATAAACAGTTTGGGAACCTCTGATTCACACGGACCACTCTCAAAATATTACTTGTTTCGGTGGACTATGCTTCTACATTTCTACCATATTCCCAAAAACGTAAAAAAAAAATCAAGCTCGTGGACCATAAACAAAAGCCATTTTTCACGGCCACGTAGACTCTTGTCGAGTCTCCCGTGGAACCCTGGGGGTCCACCTGGACCACTTTGAGAATCACTGGTCTAAATAAAGTGGGCTGCATGCATATCCATCAATCCATTGCTTCAATGAGGAATACTGAAGAAGTGCCTACTGTATCTTAAAAACAAGTGAGGTTCAAAAGAAAATTCAAGACAGCGGCTGCGAAAACTTTTCGGCATTTTTTTTTCAGTCATGAAGGATCTTTTATTTATTTATTCATAGGAGAACCAACAGCTATAATAGATGAATAACAGTTATGTATATTGACGTAGTTTAAACGTAACGGAATTTTACTACGTTCAAACTGTAACTTTTATAGAAACCAATGTAACGGTAAGGAATCGAAATGTCATATTCTGTATGTTCCAAGACAATTTGTCGATATTATTTTTACGATATTAGCAGATTTCGTGTGTGTTTGACGTGGTTACGAGTAAGGAATCGTCATGTGATCATAGTGATTTCAGGCCCAGAATTGGGGCCCAGTGGCGGACCAGTGAAACCGCACGCTGGATTTTGAACGTACTGCTTAGCGCCGAGAATTTAAAACAAATACTGTTGAAAAAAGAGTGTATTTTTTCCCACTCTGAGATACACTCTCTTTGATTCTCAAAGCCGAGCTCAACCCCGAGAGTTGAGAATACGGTACGATAAAAAATCGCCCGTGTTTAAGAATCATTATGGCAATATTTCCACACTAACACTTCGTCCGCGTGAAGTTTATTGCTCATGTTAATCCAGAATAATGTAGATGAAAGAATGTTTAAAATCGGTTTAGTCGTTTTTGAGTTTATCCATGGCAAACAATTTTACAGACAGTCAAATCTTTCCTCATTATAATATTAGTGTAGATATATACCAACTATTTTGTCCACAGCAACCCCCCCGCCGCACTTCCGGCCAGAAACACACAGTCGGTTCCCAGTTCCGTCAGTCACTGTCAGCTTTGATGTCCACACTGTCAGCTACAACCCCTCACTACGTGCGTTGCATCAAGCCGAACGACACCAAGGAACCCTTCATGTTTGACAGTGCCAGAGCCGTCAATCAGCTCAGGTGATACCACCATAATGATATGACTAAGATTAACAAAGAATAAAACTGACAAAACTGACCATATTACTACAGTGACCTTACGACAAAGCTGACTACATTACTACAGTGACCTTGCGACAAAACTGACCATATTACTACAGTGACCTTACGATAAAAGTGACCATATTACTACAGTGACCTTACGATAAAGCTGACCACATTACTACAGTGACCTCACGACAAAACTGACTATATTACTACAGTGACCTTACGACAAAGCTGACCATATTACTACAGTGACTACGAGAAAGGTGACCATTTGACAATAGTGACTTGGCAAATATTAGCCAGCTGGGCAATATTAGCTACTTGTCAATATTAGATAATGTATAAAGGCCAGAGCTTCCCCAGTGAAGTAAAAAAAATATATATTATGTATAAAATGACCATTTTATGGCTACTTTGTACCCTTTTGCCATTGATCACTGATAGTTCTTTATTAGTGATCGATGCCTTTTTCACAGGTAACTTGTACTGTGGCATCTGCGCAAAAACTGCCCTTAATTCAAAGGGCACAAAATGTTCAACGCTGCCTAGAAAAAAAAAGAAAGAACTACGTTTTTGCGACAAAAATTACGCAGAGAATGAACACAAACAAGAACAAGTTGGAGAGAATTGGAACATCCACGCAAAAGAAAACAAAACTACAATAAAGTCTTCAAAGTATACTAATTTTTTAATTTTTTACAGAGCATGTGGTGTTTTGGAGACCATCCGGATATCAGCCGCTGGATTCCCATCTAGATGGCTTTACCAAGATTTCTTCTTTAGGTATGGAATAGCTATAAAAATGTCGTTTATTATTTGTTTATACTTCTGTCTTCAATAATAATAATAAGTTTATGAATCCAAAAATATACATAGACAGGCTGTATACTAGTTACATGCTAAGACTTAGTCAACTAACAATGGACACAAGAGGTGAAAAACAATAGGGTATTACACAAATTTTTGAAAAGTGTCTTATTTAGATTCTAGAGTCCTAATCAACCACTAAAAAAAAACAACATTTTTATTTAATCGATTAGTGCCATAAAAATGCATTAAAAATTTTCATTTTTTCGCGCGTAATTTGACGAAAACGCTGGACGCAGTAGACGCCATATTGCTCTGTGGGTATGACGTCAGTTTGCTAAAAACAAATGCTCTGATATTTTGTATGACATTTGTTTATAATTTTAAAAAATGAGTTATTGTTCTACTTATCGTTGGTTTGCTG
Source organism: Antitype chi (assembly GCA_947359405.1). NCBI lineage: Eukaryota > Metazoa > Arthropoda > Insecta > Lepidoptera > Noctuidae > Antitype > Antitype chi. Next base: position 3,360,354 of record OX375835.1, on the reverse strand, counting down.
TTAAAATATTATGTAAATGAAAATTACTTTGGTTACGAAAATAATAAAAGTGCAAAGTTGCTCAGTTGACATACCGTATGACGAAATAACATGGCGGCTACTATTTCATGATGTTCAAAAACAGATTAAAATAAATAATAGTTTAAAAAACTAAAAAACACGCTTTAAAAACTAAACTAAAAAAGGAGAAAATAATTTAATTCAATTAAAAAGCGTGGGGTGCTTTTTGAGGTATTTTTATAATCAATTAATGTCAAGCACCCCACGCTTTTTAATTGAATTAAATTATTTTCTCCTTTTTTAGTTTGGTTTTTAAAGCGTGTTTTTTAGTTTTTTAAACTATTATTTATTTTCTATTTTTTAGTTCTGGTAACTACAAAACATGTTTTTTTTTCTCCATTTTTTTAAATTATTAAATTGTCATCGGTCCTCGACAAGTTTACAAAGTTTCAATGAAATCTGACCGTTTAAAGTGGGTCAAAATCGCGCTCAAAGATTCCGTTACATACATACATACAACCCGAGCTAATAAAAGCGTGTTAAAAAGAGTGGGGTTGTGAATGGGAGAGAGGTGTGTATTCATGTTGGTGTTGTTGTGTGTGTGTGTGTGTGTGTTTTACATAAAATATCTGCCAGTCATCTTTCGATGAAAAACATTTTTAATCACTTAAACCCGCTTGCCTTCAAAGCAAGAGGGAACTGGCATCTTCTGGGCAACCTCGGTTCATCATAGACGTCCTCCATCGCTTTTTATCAGGTGTGATTGACACCAACAGCAGGCAGTTTAGCAAAAAAAAAAGTTAGCTGAATCTTTCAAATAAGTGCGTCGCAAGAGTGACTGCTGACCATGGCGTCTTGGGTTCGATTTCCAGCTCGAAGCCTGGATTTATAGTATTCACCTCTGCTTAACCCTTTGGAGAAGGAATAAGCAATATCACGTTCATTCATGAAATGAAACAAAATTGTCTATTTTGTGAACGGGATAACAGAATCTCTTTTACACGTCATATTTTAAAAAATATATATAGATGGAGTTGAAATTTCCTATCTACCCTACCCCTGAGAAGATATGGCAAAACAAACTCAATGGTCAAAGTCTCTTTTAAAGTCTAGTTTCTTTTAAATAAATAAATTTGTACCTAAAGAACCATACAGATTTGATTGTAGCAGTCCAGGCAGTGCAAACATTTGTCAGTAATCATGTAGCTCAACTCAGAACTTGAGGAACTTGACGAACAATACCAAAGAATGGACATTTGGGTAGGCCGCATAAAGTACTCAAACTGCCAGAGCATGATTAAAACTAAATGAGAACAAAAAGAAACCAAAAAAAATTCACCCACTTAGTCTTCACATTCACAATAATTATAACAATATAATACTGTACAAAGTAAATATTCATGTCACTGTATAAATAAAATTCATCAATGACAAAGTGAATATATATAAATCCGGAAATAATCGTGGTCTGATCAACGGCTCGACGATTTGGGTAGGCCGCAAAAAGTACCTACTCAAACTGCCAACAAAAAATTTTATAGAGAAAGAAAAAAAAATGACCCACATGTATGTAATATCCATTTTTTTTTTCTCCAGGTATCGTCTCTTATGCCTATACAAGGAGATAAATCGCGGCAACATAAAGGCTACCTGTGGCCGGATACTGGCGCGACACGTCAAAGACCCCGACAAGTACCAGTTCGGAGCTACCAAGATATTCTTCAGAGCTGGACAGGTAAGAGGAACAAAAAGTTTATTTATAAACAAACAACGGACTTCGAAAAAGAAAAAAAAACTTTACAAAGAGAAAAATTATAATTTTAATTCAAGAAGTCGATGTCTTTGGTTTTGTATTTTCGTTATTTTTCACTTTTTCACTTCGTAGTGGTTTTTTGGAAGCTCGTTGTTTATTTAAAATTCGTATTTAAAACGAATATGAATTCACACAGTATACCTTCACTTGCTAAGTAAATAACAGTGTCAATAAATTATTATAAACACTCGCAAGACCGCAGCATTTGTTTCGCCGACTGCCTAACCAAATTTAGTTCTATTTTAAAAATTTATTCCCACCCTAGAGAGGGAAGCAGTTACTATGTCTTTCCCGCCCAAAGGAGGGAAGTAGCATCTTCCACCCGCTACTCGGATCAAACAAACACTGCTTTCCGAGTATGAGAAATTAAAAATACATTTAGTTTGTATTGGCCATTCAAGTATTACGTAAGCAGTTTTTTTTTTTAGCAATTATTGACCTCCCCCTCCCCCTCGTCAGCAAAAGTAAGCAAAGCTCTTACTCCCCCCTCCCATGCTCACGTAAACATTGGTAGCAGACACCTAACGTGTCTGCTCACTTTCTTGTGATTTTGGTATATTGTCATCGTTTTCATATCATGTGTTAAACCAAAATCGACAAAATTTTGTAGAAAATCCAAAAGTTAATAAATAAATTCTGCTGACGTAATCACCATCCAGATCCAGACCCCCATCCCCCATGTCATCAAAAATAAGCAAAGCAAAGACCCCCCCCGCCCCCTGTAGTGCTTACGTAATACTTGAATGGCCCCTGATGGTCGAATGTCGACCACGGGCGACCACTAGTATCAACAAATAGACCTGGTTTCCATACTGACCATATTTATACTGTGCCTAAGCTAACCTACTTACTTCCCTCACAATGTGACATTAGTTTGTTTCTTTCGTTAATTTTTGACATCGATCCGTCGAAATCTACAATCATTCTGCCACGTTCTGCCATCATAATATTGTATTCTTGTGCTGCCATTTTATCTTTGGTTTATTTGGTGGTCATGCTGCGCGTGCTATTGAATTAAACATAGGTGCACTGTAAACCCCAGCTCTGCCTGTCGCGAAATACAGGCCTGATGTTATGAAGGTAATTCTTAATCAAGTTTTTATTTATTTATCGAGGCACACCACGAGCTTGTTTTTAATACTACTAATATTATACGGTGAAAAGTTCGTGGGTGTCCAGCAAGCTCATGTACGCCCAGCGTCCGTCGCCGAATCTCTGGATACTTTTATTATATTTATTTAATTAACTTTAGGAATGGTCAAATAAAACACATAGCGTTTCTTTGGGATCGTTTTTAGTATGCACCACAACCTCTCCGCCCGTTTATTCAAATTGTATCAACTTGACAAGTGACGTTTCGTTCAAAAACTTCAACAGTGGTAATGGATGGATGGATATGTGTTAGTTTGCGCACATACGGGCTGATTTTTTAGTCACCGTCCAAGTTTTTCAGGGTCGAAAATCGACCAGCTAACTATTGATTTTGCATGGGAGGTCGATTTTTTTTTTCATATTTCGACCCATGTTCCTTGGAGAAAGTTGTTCAATTTCACGGGTACTATGACCCTGAAAAATTTGGACGGTGACTAAAAAATCAGCCCGTATAGTTTATAACCTAGATACCAACATTAATTTCATTCATTTCCTGGAATTCTACGCATCGCATTCTACGTCGGTTGTGATCTCCTTTGGTAGGTGCGTGGTTGTATCCCACAGGGTTTGTTGGAATTGTTGTCTGATTTCTTCGTTATTTGCAATAGCGCGGATATTTCTTACCAGTGTTTTCTCTATTTCCACTACTATGCTTAGGTCCGGTAGCCAGGGCATATGATCGGAGCCAATCGATGTTAGCTATGGTGTCGAAAGTTTGCGCATCGTGCGAGAAAATGGCTGCATCGAGGATGCCATAGACCGAACTGTTAGTTAGGTCGCGAGGGTAGGCCTGTGTGGTGTATGCTGCAGACGTCGGAGTTGGAGAGGTCGCGGACGAGTATTCCCACACCTTCGTCTCTCGTCTGGTTGAGAGCGGTCATTTTAAGGTTGAGGTCCCCGATGGTAATGTTTGGAGCTCCGGTTATGATGTCTTCTAGCTCATCATTAAGCGCAGCGGCATCGAAGTGCTCTGATTTGTGCGGTATGTCATCATCATTTCAGCCGAAAGACGTCCACTGCTGGACATAGGTCTCCCCCAAGCTCCTCCACTTCGACCGGTCTTGTGCTTACCACATCCAGCGGATTCCCGCAGCCTTCATAAGGCTTCATAGGTCCACCTTGTGGGAGGCCTACCCACTCTACGTCTTCCGGTACGCGGTCGCTAATCCAAAACCTTTCGGCCCCATCGGCCATCTGTTCTGCGAGCAATGTGCCCTGCCCACTGCCACTTAAGTTTGTCAATTCTTCGGGCTATGTCGGTCGTCTTGGTTCTCCTGCGGATCTCTTCATTCCTGATTCGATCACGTAGGGAGGGAAACTCTGATCATAGCCCTCTCCATTGCTCCAGTGCGGTATGTATATCGCCTTAATTTTTAGGGAATCTCCGGTTAGATGATCATAAGTGAGGTTGATACGACGCCTTCGATGAGGCGGTCTCTTACTTCAGTAACTGGGGTTTACGTTGGTCTGTCTCCAGTATATTCCTCGCATCACATACATAGCTGTAGTTAGATGTGATGCGATGGAGGGCGTGTTCTTGTCGTAGTTTTCAAGAGATTCATGCGGATTTCGGAAAAGTTCACCCGGCACTAGTTGTTTACGATTATATGTGGTTTATATCGGTCGGCTAAGGGTTTTAGCTCGAGGAATTTGTCTTTCAATCCTTGCGCATATTGGTGCAGTATGCGCAACTTATGATAGATTTCTCGTATTATTTGTTGATAATTTTTATGAAGATTTCGTGTTGTAGCTGTAGCTGGTGTAATATTTGTTTTATAGAGGTATGAGGAACAGGGTGTAGTTCACTCATACTCTATAGAAAAGGGAGGATCCTCCGACCAGACGGGTGTAGTCTCTGGTGGGCAACTGCCCGACGGTTGATGTTGGGATGTTGTGTATATGTCAGTTTCGTGGTTAACTCTGACTGCGCGATGTAGGATTTCTGTGACGTCCAGACGCGTAGTTCGCATGTGGCATTGTAGATGGCGCCATATCACTTTTTGTGTTTCTAGATACTTGTTGCGAAGTATTTTTCTGTAGTGCCGCTACAGTTTCAAAGTTGTCTCTAGCATTTGCCCTAGTAGAGGCTCCATGCTGTTTTCTTTGTTTGGTGTTGTATTCATTTAGGTGCATTGGTGGCTGGTGCTGTGGTTGTGATTGTGGTTGCGGCGCCTATTTGGGCAACAGTGCAAATTGAGTAGTGGAGGTTATGTTCACGTACGAGACGTTTTTCTGACAGTATCTCAGTGCTTCGTTTCTGCGTTTAGCTGCTTCTCTTTTTTCCTTTTGTTTTCTTATTTCTTTTTCTTAGTGTTATGCCAATTAATGGTCCACTGCCTTCTGGAAGTTCTCGCATTGGGCTTAGTTGGCCCCATGGCCCGGTTTTTATGCATGCTGTGCATATTTCGATATCTATGCCTTCTTCGTTTTGAATTGTGGAGGTCGGGTGATTTTTTTCACCGTGACACGCCGATGTCGCATGCGTGATGAGGAAACATTTCTTATATTGTACTACCCTCCTGGGGTCATCTTTGTATTCCTGAGGCTTCATGATGAAGGCACCGAAGTACGCTTTGCGCGAAGCATGCTTTGTTGTCTTCATAAGCGTAGCGATTACATCGTATGAGTGGGCACCATCAAAGATAAATAATTGTTGGTTACCTTTAATTGTGCTCATTTTGATCGGTCTCATACCGATGCACCTCTCCATTTCATCGTAGATGTTCGTGATAAGCACAGCCTTTGTCCTCGTACAGTAAGCTGTACTGTGGTCGTTTGGCGAATCGCGATGGTCATCGATATTCACCAATATCATCGGGCGGATAGTAAAGATATCGATATCGAATCGGAATGAGTATACCGATTTCACATATCGGTATATCTATATCGGGCTGGTGTCGATATCTGATCATTTGAAAACGCCCAATAGGTACCTAACAGGACACTTAGCCTACACAGGGCATTTTAAGTAATAATTTTAGTTCTACCATAAAATGTACTTAAATCTAAAGAAAAAAATCGAACCTAAGCAAAAATAATTCAGTTGATCAACTGCAATATGTTATACTGTGGCATGGATTTTCCGCTAAATGGTTGACAGTTCATCGTAAATAAATACGTCGCGCTGCATTTGTGGGAGGCGGAGGTAGCGTTTCAAAGGCCTTCATGCCCGGAAAACCTGGCCTCTTAAGACTAAGTAATAAACAACTTCTTAAAACTTTTTCTCCTTCCCAGGTGGCGTATTTAGAAAAGATCCGCGCCGATATACAACGCGACTACTGCGTGCGCGTGCAGAGTTGTGTGCGTCGGTTCATCGCGCGCCGCAAGTACCTGAGGATCATGTCTGCGCTGCGGGCGCTGCAGGCGCGCGCCAGGGGGTACCTAGCTAGGAGGTGAGACCACAAAAATACTGTTTGATTTGTTGTACTAGAATTTGCCCGTGGCTCCGCCCGCGTGGATCTCGGTTATGGCGTCCTATGTCCTTCTCCATATCCCAGGCTATATCTCTGCCATATTTCATGACGATAGGTTTAGCGGTTTAGGCGTGAAACCGTAACAGACAGACAAACAGACAGAGTTACTTTCGCATTTATCATTAACCGACTTCAAAAAGGAGGTTATCAATTCGTCGGAACCTTTTTTTTTTTTTTTATGTATGTTCCCCGATTACTCGAAGATGGCTGGACCGATTTGGATTTTGTTTTTTTTGTTTGAAAGGGTATACTTCCCAGGTGGTCCCATGATCATCAAGTCAGGATCTGATGATGGGATCCTGGAGAAATAGAGAGAACTCTTCAAATTTTATAGGCACACGAAGCGATTTAGGTATTTTTTGGAAGAATACTTTCTCGTAGTGGTCTCATTTCAATTTGGTGAAGATCTGATGAAGAACTTTGAAGATAGGCAACGGAACTCCTCAATAAATGATAGCAAATGGACTGGGATTGCTGAAATCTCATGTCTGTCTATTGCTTACACCAGTTCATAACATAACATCACGCCGGTATGCTGTGAAGGGGTAAGCACATGTGAACCACTAAAAAGTGAAAAATAAAAACTTTTTCCAAAAAAAAAACAACCGACTTCCAAAAAACCACTACAAAGTGAAAAATAACTTTAATTTCGGAAGGCGGTGACAAAAAATTCAAATACAGCTCCAAAGACACCGACTTCCGAAATTAAAGTTATTTTTCACTTTGTAGTGGTTTTTTGGAAGTCGGTTGTTTTTTTTTTGGAAAAAGTTTTTATTTTAGTAGGGATCAATAAACAAGTACAGACAGGGACAGACATCGACGCGCAAACTGTAACCATGAATTCAACAAATGATTGAATATAGCGTAGATATTTTTCAACCAGGCCTTCTCTCAGTGAGACGGAGTGGGCCGTAATCCACCACACGGGCCCAGTGCGGGTTGGTAGATGTCACATGTCTTCAAACTTTTGGTTCTAGGACCTGCCGGTTTCCTCACGATGTTTTCCTTCACCGTTTGAGAGCAGTGGTGATGAAATTATTTACGCAAAGTAATGCGCCTGTCTGGGTTCGAACGCACGACCTACAACTCGTAAGCCGAGGCCACTGGACCACCATCATCATTTCAGCCGAAAGACGTCCACTGCTGGACATAGGCCTCTCCCAAGCTCCGCCACTTAGACCGGTTCTGTGCTTCCCGCATCCAGCGGACTCCTGTGGCCTTCACAAGGTCATCGGTTCATCTTGTGGGAGGCCTTCCAACTTTACGTCTTCCGGTACGCGGTCGCTACTCCAGAACTTTCCGGCCCCATCGGCCATCTGTTCTGCGAGCAATGTACCCTGCCCACTGCCACTTAAGTTTGGCAATTCTTCGGGCTATGTAGGTTACCTTGGTTCTCCTGCGTATCTCTTCATTCCTGATTCGATTACGCAGGGAAACTCCAAGCATAGCCCTCTCCATTGCTCTTTGGGTGACTTTAAGCCTTCGTATGAGGCCCATTGTGACCGACCACGTTTCGGTTCCATATGTCTTCACTGGCAACACACATTGCTAGGACCACCATGCCTTCAATAAAAGGCAGGTGTAATTTGTAATAATCAAAACGCCTTATGAAGCTCCACGGCACGGCACGCTTGGCGCAGTGGTTAAGCGATTGACTGCTGCGCTCCGCGTCGCGGGTTCGATTCCCGCACGGATTAAATATTTGTATGACCTACAAGTAGTTGTTCCGGGTCTGGCTGTTTGTGTATGTGAGTTTAAATGTTTGTAAACGCACCCACGATACAGGAGAAATTCCTAGTGTGGGGCAAAAAAAAAAAAAAACTATAGACGGTTGTACTCACTTTACATCTTTGGGTTCACTATTCTAACAAAGCGACCAAATATTCATTTTAAATACTCCCTTAACCACTTCTTCTCTTAACAGACGAGCCCAAGAAATCCGGCGCAAACGCGCTGCCATCAAAATCCAACGCAACGTCCGCGGCTGGCTAGCAAGACTCAAGTACCAGAGGTTACGTCGCCTAGCCATCGGGTTACAGGCCCACGCTAGGGGTTACATGGCTAGGAACCTGTATAGAGACCGGAGGAAGGTCAAAGCGGTGAGTTATACTTAAGTTACTAGTGGTTACGTCGCCTAGCCATCGGGTTACAGGCCCACGCTAGGGGTTACATGGCTAGGAACCTGTATAGAGACCGGAGGAAGGTCAAAATGGTGAGTTATTCTTAAGTTATTAGTGGTTACGTCGCCTAGCCATCTGATTGCAGGCCCACGCTAGGGGTTACATAGCTACGAACATGTATAAATACCGCAGGAAGGTCAAAGCGGTGAGTTATACTTAAGTTACTAGTGGTTACGTCGCCTAGCCATCGGGTTACAGGCCCACGCTAGGGGTTACATGGCTAGAAACTTGTCCAGAGATCGGAAGAAGGTCAAAGCGGTGAGTTATACACCCCCACGCTTTTTCACATTAAAATGATTTCATTTATTAATCTCTCTATCCTTATTTTTGAAGTGAAAACTTATTTATGCGCAATGGGCGTTTTTTGAGATGGGAAAAACAATTGAACTCGCGACACTGTCACCGACACCACTAACAACACGAACGAACGTACGAACAACGTTGAACGTTGTTTAATCTGAGGATTCAAAAAATATTTCCTGACGATCCACACGTAATTGTTCAAGTTTTCACTTCTGTCGGCACTCCCGGAGTGCCACTGTTTTTTTTTTAATATATTAGAAATTATTTTCTGCGTTTTGGTTTGGTTTTCTATTAAAGCGTGTTTTTTTTTGTTTTTTAACTATTAAGTATTATTTTTAATTTTTTAGCTCGGGTACCTACGAAAGCGTATTAGTTTTGTTTTTTTTAACTATTATTTTTTAGCTATCCGGGTGATCCCGGCCAGGACAATGGCACAAATTTATGAAATGATTGTATTGTCGAGTGCGAGACGATCCATGTCGTCGGACCTTGACAAATATGCAAAAGGTCCCGTTGTACCCTTTCGGTACAGAACCTTCAAAAGGTGCCGGACAAAAAAAAATATCTTCAGAAGTACAGAAAAATATCTGTATTTTAAAAATTGTATTTGATTTCCAGGTTGTCACAATACAACGCTACGCGCGTGGCTATCTCTCGCGCAAACGTGCCAAGAGGCTGAGGAGACAGATTGTCATTGCACAAGCTAGTGTAAGTATAGTAAACATATAATCAATACTCAATACTTTATTGCATTCCACATGTAGGTATTCTTAGGTGGTAAACTTATAATTAGATCATATGGATCCTGTCGGGCACAGCAAAATAAGTAAGTTAGAGAGGAAGCATTAATTGGTAAATATTAAGGCCCATAGTATCCTCATCTCCCGTTTGTATGCGAAAGCACGACTGCCACCCGCGCCCGCGCAGGGCAGCTCTGAGCCTTTATCTCAAAATGGGGATATTCCTTGGCAAATACTGATTAATTTACAATTGTGCTTCGGTGATTCTGTGGTACCTCTAACTATCTATTTTTCAGTGTATTTTTTTTTTCCAAATAACGAAGCCGTTCAGTAGTATGTAAGTACTCGTAATTAAAATTCAACAATAAATGAAAAAAACACATTAAAAAAAAATTCAAAAAATGGTTTATACAATCAAATAAAATAAACAATAATATGAAGTAACTCATATGACCTGTCAGTAGGTAAACTAATTCTGGTGAAAGAACACAAACGTTGTCTTGAGTTAATCACAGCGACCAACAATTCTTATCGTTTAAAAGGAGTCCGCTGGATGCGGGAAGCACAGAACCGTTCGAAGTGGCGGAGCTTGGGGGAGGCCTATGTCCAGCAGTGGACGTCTTTCGGCTGAAATGATGATGATGATGAAGTAGTCGTTGATAGAATAGTATGCCTTAGAACAAAGCTTGGATTTTACTTTAGCTTTAAACGCATTAAAATGTAAATCTAGTAAAGAAGAGGGAAGCTTGTTATAAAAGGTTATACCAAGCCCAACAAATGAGTTATGAACTTTATGAAGCCCGTGAAAGGGAGCACGTAGTTTGTTCTAGTATTAATATTATGAATATCACTGTTTTTAGTGTATAAGTGTATATTTTGCCTAATATACAAGGTGAATTTTTAGTCACCGTTTAAATTTTTCAGGGTGATAGTACCCATGAAACTGAACAACTTTCTCCGAGGAACATGGATCGAAATATGAAAAAAAAAATCGGACCTCCCATGCGAAATCATAGCCAGCTGATCGATTTTGTGTGAGAGGTCCGGTATTTTTTTTTATATTTCGACCCATGTTCCTTGGAGAAAGTTGTTCAATTTCATGGGTACTATCACCCTGAAAATTTTTAACGGTGACTAAAAATTCACCTTGTATAAGATGTTAGCGAAGATGAATTGCGATGACACCATGAGAATACCAATATCTTTAAAAAAATCTCTCAGAGAAATTCGAAGATATGTCACATCTACCAACCCGCACTGGGTCTGAATGGTGGGTTACTCCCGTGCAAGAGATGAGGTCTATACCCCAGCACTTGGAAAATATTGTATAAGGCTGATTATGCCAAAAAGAACGAAGCGAGAATCGTCACAATCAGCTAAAAAAAAGGATGCATTTACAAATCAGTCAAATTTACTCAGTAAAAGTCTGACACGCCCTCCCGCTCCACCCAGAGCGGGAGAAGTTATTTGATGATTTCCCACCCAAAAAAAAAATGGGCTCAAATTGATCGCATAGAAAACAGCTTTTTAAGGCCCTGGTAACTTTAAATATTGTCGTTATGAGCGATAATAGTTCTTATTGCAATCCGATACTGGTTAAAATCTGTTGTAATAAATTCGAATAATAAATGAGCAAGCATTGTCGTAAAAATGCAAACAAAATCGTATAAAATTAGATATTAACTATTTAATAATGAATAATCCATCACTGGATGCAGTTTGGCATTTGGAATTTTATGGTATATTTTTAATTATAATTATATTTGTTATTGAAGGGATATAAACTGGTTTTAAAGATAATTAAGAGGTGACTTTGATGATTTTTTTGATGCATTAAAGTATGTTTAATTATGTTTTGAATTCCATCACTCTATGCAAAAAAGACTTGAAAATGTCATATATTTTTTTGCTTTCAAAATTATTTACGGTTAAAGAGATACACTGGTTTAAAAAAAACACCTTTTTGACCGTTTTCAAGAAATCACCGTCTTAAATGTCGGTGGATACCACGTGGTCAAAGTTTGAGCTACGCCGTAGCAGAGTGCGAGCTACGCCGTAGCTAAGCGCGTAGCAAGATACCGACTCCGGCGCTACGAGTATTTTTCCTTTTGAGTGTTTTACGCATTCGTACCTTGACGGACTGAGATCGTATTACTAGAGTGTAGGAGGGTCTGAGTTCGATTCTCTGGTCAGGCCATGTTATTGTTTTTTTTCCTCTTAAGCTTCCTGTAGTCAGAATAACCCTATATATTACATAGGACTCAAAATCATAACTGGCGAGTTGTAGGCGTACAGTCAATAACATATTAGTGGTGAAACTTGCTCTACGAACACCATCCTTATTGGTACGAAATAAAGGCCCTGTCAATTCAAATTTTTATCACTAATGTGCGGTTCACTTAACTGACTCCTCTGGATTCCCATCGAATAAAAATAAAAATGTGTTAAAATGTTTTTCTTTCCCACAGATCCGCCGCTTCCTCGCCCGCCGCCAATACAAGCGCCTGCGCATAGAAGCGCGCAGTCTGGACCACGTGAAGTCGCTCAACAAAGGACTGGAGAACAAGATCATTAGTCTACAACAGAGGTTGGGCGATGCTATGGCGAAGAATAAGGGAATTGAGCCGCTGTTGGCGCAGATTGTGGATTTGAAGTACGTGGCGGTCACTTATTTTATCTAAGTTGAAAAGAATATCATCATCATCATCATATCAGCCGAAAGACGTCCACTGCTGGACATAAGCCTCGCCCAAAATGGGGGGATTTGCCATAATCGCCACGCTTGGCAGGCGGGTTGGCGTTCGCAGTATGGTGGTCAAATGCATAGAGAACGTTGCTGCCCATTCTCTAGTAAGTCCCTTAGTCGCCTTCTACGACACCCACGGGAAGAAATGGGATGGTGCTATTCTTTTACGTCCGACACCACACGGATTGAAAAGAATATAGTAGAGCAGAAATACAAATCAACTCCGTATCTGTTTCTTTTCAAAGAGACGATTTTCTTATACATGATTGACTTATTATTAAAAGGAAAGTATTAAATCTGGGAGTAGATAAATACTTATTACTGCCAACGGCTTCGCCCGCGTGGAGGTCGGATATTATCCCACAGGAACGTACTTCTGTGATGAAAACTATCCTATGTGTTAATCCAGGTTATAAACTATCTGTGTGCCAAATTTCATCCAAATCCGTTAGGCGGTTTGCGCGTGATTGACTGAAAAACATACAAACATACAAACTTTGCGTCGGGCTGATTCCCGGCCACCGTAGGCGCGGGCTTGCGGACGGCGAGTAATGGGTAGCTCGCTGTCCGGTAAGGACCAAGCCCGGGTCGACGGCGCGTCGTGTTCCACGCGCGCCTCAAAGAGATGTCAGCACCAAATGGTGGGGTCCGCAAGGGCCGATGCCTGCCAGGGGTGCGGGCTGTACGAAAGAGATACCGTGGCCCCTGGCACACAGGCAACTGAGGGAACACGGGTAGGTTTTAGTCAGTAAAAGTTTGACACACCCTCCTGCTCCACCCAGAGCGGGAGAAGTTATTTGATGATTTCCCACCCTAACTTTCACATTTATAATATTAGTAGTATAATACAAGGTGGCAGAGACATTGACGCCCTAACTGTAGCTATGAGTTCAGCATATGATTCGAGGCTAAAAACTATTAGTAGGTTATAGAAACAAAAAACAATGCAGTTTCATAAAATAGTGCAGTAAATACGCATTTTTTTCAATTCAGAACCGCAAACGAAAAGAAGAACATGCCACTGTTATCCGAGTTGCATAAACATGGTTCATCATCATCATCATATCAGCCGAAAGACGTCCACTGCTGGACATAGGCCTCCCCTAAGCTCCGCCACTTCGACCGGTTCTGTGCTTCCCGCATCCAGCGGACTCCTGCGGCCCTCACAAGGTCATCGGTCCACCTTGTGGGAGGCCTTCCTACTTTACGTCTTCCGGTGCGCGGTCGCCACTCCAGAAGTTTTCGACCCCATCGGCCATCTGTTCTGCGTGCAATGTGCTAAAGCAGTGTGTTATAGCAGTCATAAATTCAGAAATGATAAAAATACAAGCTTGCCTTTTACAGTAAAAAAAATAATTACGACAATAAAAATTGAACCATATTGTAAAATCACAAATTTTCTCTTCTCTTCAACAGAGCAAAACTAGAACTCTTAAAACTAGTAGAAATAGAAGCAAAAACACTCCGAGTGGACATATTCAGCAAGAACGATCTAATAACCTCCCTCCAGGAAGAGCTAGCGAAAGAAAAGGACAGCAACAAACAGCTGATACAAGAGAAGAAGGCGATAGAAGAGCAGTATAAGAAGGACAGAGTCACGTGGGAGGGAGAGAGTGAGAAACTGGAGAATGAATTGAAGAGTGTGAAGGAGCACTATGATCTGGCCATTGAAGGTGAGTTTTTTAAACGACTTCAATACGGAGGAGGTTATCAATTCGATGTTTTTTTTTTAATGTATGTTCGTATATATAACTCCGTCATGTACAGGAAAAGTTTTTATTCAGAGCGCAAACTGCAACCATGAATTCAGCATAATTATATCATTCTAGACCTGGCAGACATCGGCCCTAGCGGACCCCATCAATTATCCCTGCTTCGCATTATTATCGTGGTTAGGCCTTAATTATTAATTTAACATTCAAGAAAAGGACTTCGTTAGTTGACGATTACATTGTTATTTTTACCTTGATCTAATTAACTACATTATACATTGCATGTAACTAAACTTTATCTTCTAATATTTTTATGATAATAACTATGACGCGCTCTTGTCCGACTCAAATGTTATAGAATTGATAAAATAGATATTAAGAACATTAACAATGAAAAACGATTAGACGAAAACAGTATGGTTACTCAATTTTTTATAGAAACACACAGCTAGCCTAGCAATATAAGAAAGTAAAACAAATATTACACGCTTTATATTAGCTTCACTTTTATGTTTGTTTGTTTGTATGTTTGTATGTAACCGACTCCTTTGAGCGCGATTTTGACCCACTTTAAACGGTCAGATTTCATTGAAACTTTGTAAACTTGTCGAGGACCGATGACAATTCAATAATTTAAAAAAAAAATGAGAAAAAAGAAAAAAAAAAACACGTTTTTGTAGTTAGCAGAACTAAAAAATAGAAAATAAGTAATAGTTTAAAAAACTTAAAAACACGCTTTAAAAACCAAACAAAAAAGGAAAAAAATAATAATTCAATTAAAAAGCGTGGGGTGCTTGGCATTAAGTGATTATAAAAATACCTCAAAAGCACCTCACGCTTTTTAATTGAATTAAATTATTTTCTCCTTTTTTGTTTGGTTTTTAAAGCGAGTTTTTAAACTATTATTTTTTAGAAGTGTATCTTTCCTTTTTCATACATAGTACATATCAGAATGAAAACATGAAATGCAGGAATGGAATTCTTTATTTATTTATGTAGTCATAGGAGAAATAACAGCTATAATAGATGGATAACAATTTTATATGAAACATAAAGCCAATTACAGGGGGCCTACTCCCTGAGCATGAAATCCGTCGTTTCGGTCGAAGTAACGGCCGTTTCCAACTCCGTATCACTTACGGACAGAAGATTAATTTGGAGCCCGAACTAAGATTGAATGACAACACGATTTGACAGCTGTCCCTACTCCCGATATGTTTTTGCCCGTCCAAAAAAGTTAGTTAATTGGCTGTAGCATTCACAATGAAGTTTCGAATTACTTTCGGACGGGCCCGTATCTTCGTTCACGGAGTTAGAGAGTAGGCTTCCAGGTTCTTACAGATAAAAACAAAAAAAAAGTAGTAGAAATCTTATGATCACTAACAAGCACGATAGAAAAGAATGTATACAGGTTGTCCCGAAACTCAACGTCAAGCGGGTACGGGGCAATAAGCTAGGTTGTACCAGTTCTAGCAAAAATAAAAAAATATAGTAAATTTTTTTTTAAAGACAAGGCGTCAAAGTTTCGTGATAAAACGTTTTTAACCATGACTTAATTAAACTTTATTTTTTTGTACTAGACTCACAATATTAATTATTGGTTTTGTGACTGCAATCAATAGCATAGTTATTTAAGATTACATTTTAAAAAAACACTGAACAATTTAGAAATTCGTGATCACAGTACCTAAATATCTGATCTAGGGTGTTGATTTTCAACATTGTCAAAAGAATACCTATTATCACTTAACCAAGTAACATGGATTTTATTTTTTATTTTTGCTAGAACTGGTACAACCTGGCTTATTGCCCCGTACCCGCTTGACGTTGAGTTTCGGGACACCCTGTATAAGGTACAATAAGTCCTATGCACTTTAAAAAAACTCAGCGTTCGTTTCATTATCTAGAAAAGAACCGGTGTTACTGACATAGCTTGCAGAGTAAGCTGAAGTGGCAATGGGCTGGCTAAGTGGCCATGTTTGTCGTAGAACCGATGGCCAGTAGAGCAGACGAGTCCTGGAGTGGAGACTGCGTATTGGCAAGCGTAGTGTGGGACGACCCCCAGCTAGATGACCTTAAGGTGAATGCGCAGTGGTAGAGCGCGGAATTCAAATTTTGTTACGTTTTTTGCAATTTTCAGGTGAGTGTCAGCTTTTTACTTGATCAAAATATGATTTGCGACTATAACATGTACCTACGTATTTACAGATTTATAATCATTAGAATCAATAATACATCTTTCTAAGTTAGATTTGTTCCATAAGAACAAATTTCTTATGGAAAAGTGCTTGTGGAAGAAATCTAACTTATAAGAGATATATTAGACATTCTAATGACTAAATTCTGTAAACACGTACCTGTTATATTCGCAAATCACATTTTGATCAGGATACAACCTGATACTGACCTGAAAATTGCAAAAACGTAAGAAAATTTTAATTTCGCGGTCTACCACTGCGCATTCACCTTAAGAAGGTGGCTGACAAAGGTTGTTGTGGTGCAGCCTGGGAGAGGCTATGTCCAGCAGTGGACTGCGATAAGCTGAGATGACTGATAGACGTAGTACATTAACTGTAAATAAGTAGAAAAATATTTATGTTTTTCACAGGATAATAATTAAAAATAAAAACTTTTTTCAAAAAAAAACAACCGACTTCCAAAAAAACACTACAAAGTGAAAAATAACTTTAATTTCGGAAGTCGGTGTCTTTGGTGCTGTATTTGAATTTTTTGCCACCGCCTTCCGAAATTAAAGTTATTTTTCACTTTGTAGTGTTTTTTTGGAAGTCGGTTGTTTTTTTTTTAAGATTTTTTTTTTCACTTTTTAGTGGTGCACATGTGCTTACCCTTTCACAGCATACCGGCGTGATGTTATGTTATGAACTGGTGTAAGCAATAGACAGAGATGAGATTTCAGCAATCCCAGTCCATTTGCTATCATTTATTGAAAAAAACATTGACATTGAAAACTGCACGCAGAAAACCTCCAAAACAGTTTTATTTACGATCCTGTAATGCCTTAGATAAATGTATTGATAAAGCCAAACATTCTGTTAGATAACAGTGATAATGATTATTGATAACGAAAATATTAATTACTTCCATGTTATATCGATTTGGATACAGCCGTGTTGGCAATTTTTTACAAAAACATTACGTGTCTGTGTGAAATAAGTGAAATAAAGTGATTTAAATGTGGGCTTTTATAATGTAACGAAAAATATGCATACTGTGTAATATTCGCGATTTTTTTTTTTGGGGATGTGTGTGTGTGTGTGTGCGTTTCGCAATGTTATGATATTATGTGGTAGCTAGGGAGTTGTTTACACTGCTTTATCCCAGCTAAGCATAGGGCGATGCTTCAGTAATTTTTGACCTTCAAAAAAACCTACTTTGAATAGTTTTGATTTTGCGGGAGTTAATATGTTACTGTGTGTTATTTCAACCGAATCCAACAAAATAATAAAGCAGTTTATTCTGTATGTATGACTCCGTGAGATCGTCAGTAACACCATGGCGTTGCTGGTCTTCCTTGAGGACCTGGGATGGATTGAATAATCGATTGGAGTTGCGGACACCAGCCCATATTATCTATACCTGTATGTATGAGTGGGATGGCTGGCATATCATTTCAATAGATTGTTATTTTTCTTAGAAACAACTAGAAGAGAGTATGCAAGAATCGTATCAGGTGTCGTTCTTACGTTTCTGTCTAGCCCCATTGGAAGTAGGCTTGAGTGTATGTATGCGTGTGCAATGAGAGATTTTTTTTATGGAAGGAACCGAATTAGTATACAGGAAAAGTTTTTATTCAGTGCGCAAAGTTTAACCATGAATTCAGCGTACCATTCTAGACCCCTCAGCGAAGAAATTATTCGTCGGTTCAAAAAAAAAATCAGCTGTTTCATAGAAAAGTGCAATACCTACGCGGTCAAAATGTATGGAACAGCTGTTTTTTTTTTGTATAACCGATGAGAAATTTCTGCGCTGGGGGGTCTAGAATGATATGCTGAATTCATGGTTAAAGTTTGCGCACTGGATAAAAACTTTTCCTGTATATACCAATTCGGTTCCTTCCAAAAAAATATAATGCATATTGTCGCCACATAGTATAATATCTACTGTGTAGCGATAGTATGCATTGTTAGTTAACAGGGACCGGTCCCATATAAATTTAATAAATATGCTTGGGTAGTTTTCCGACCGAACATGTATGGTATTTGTTTGTTAACGCTTTCTTCGGTAACTTATTCACAAAACGTATAATTTTTTGCTACCGTAACAGGAATACATAGTATGCATATCACATAACTAGTTTTAAACTTGGTCACTTACACCAAAAAGTGACCAACAAATAACAAAATAAGAGTTAGCAATGTAATGACAATATTCGTGACAATATGCTGGTGTCAGAAGTGATACATGACGTGCCAAGCAAGCACTATGACAATAGCAACAGTTATGACAGTAGTCTGGTGGAATGGTCACAGGAGTTCAAAAATCGAGCGCAGTTATGGAAAGGTACTTTTATAATGCGAGTTTCCTGTGTTTCTTTTATTTGTTACGAACTTACAGCTCGATGTAACAAAAAGTTGTTATACAGGTGTCCCAAAAGGTTACGTAGCTGGGAAGGGGGGTGATAGGGGTGGTCACAAGGGTCACCAGAAAAATAAATCCCCTCTGGGTATTTAAAAAAATAAATGGCATTTTTTTTAAACTAAAAATTTTACACCTTGTGGGGCTATTTTGCTAACTGTACCGACAAATTTTGCTGTATTAAAAAAAAAATGCTGTTATGTAATCGTCAATAACCCTTTATCAAAGTGAAATAAAAAAAAACAATACATATCTAACCATGATTTTAAAGAAAATTAAGTTCTTGTTAGTTTAAAAAAAATACATCCTGTATATTAACGATATAAATGCAAGCACTTTAGGATCCGAGAAAAAAAATGCCATAGACACGCGTTCAAAGTTATTTATAACTACAATATTTTACGTATCTAGACATACAGCAAGATACACACTCCGACACAAAACACGATTAAACCTAACGAAATCACGTTTAAAAATGCACTCATCTAGTCCACTTGTTATGTTGAATAAAAATGTAGATACATTATAAAAATCTACCCGAGGTACTCAGAAATGAGAAAAAGATTGCTGTTTTTACAAATAAATAAAAAAAAACGTATTACTAGATAAATGTTATTATAGCATAATTAATATTTAATTGATAAATCTATAGAACTGACAAGAGATAAATAAGTTAATAATAAAATGTTAGATTAAATTAATAATTAATCAAATGTTACCTTATAATACTTAGAATATAGTCTAAGGTAAAATTTGATTTATACTTATAACTTTTCAAACTAGTTTTGTAATTTCATTCATTAAAATTTCTTTCTTTCTTGTTTCATTAGTAGTAAAAATAAAACAATAGCCTAATTAAAGCTACGTTGGTGCACAACAGAATCATCACTATTGACAACATTGTCTTTATCAATGACTTCGCTATCGTCTAGATTTACAGATGCCGCCAATTCCCAATTTTAGCATCACCTTAATATTTTTTTATTCTTGTATTTCTTCCACAGAGCGCGACAAACAACACGAACAAGAGAAGAAGGCGTTGAACGCAGAATTAGAAGCAGAGAGACAGAGTCGACAGAAGTTATTATCAGCGCAATATGAGTTGCAGGAGAGGATCGACTCTTTACAGAGGTAATTGTTTTGCAAAACAGCAAAAAATATATATTGTATACTTTCCCAGAGAATGTGGCCCCTTGCCCTATACGATTTGTTAGTGCCTAAATTGACCGACAACTGAACTATATTAACGTTTGTATTTTTTTTTACAGTAAACCAGCGCCTAAGGAGCACAGGAGATCATTATCAGATGCCAGCGACAAGTCACAACAAGAAACTACTGTTGAAGATGTAAGTTATACGTACAACTTGCTTGTCTAAGGGCAGATTTTTCAAAAGTCAGAGGCGCAATTCAAGTAATTTTAAGAACGTTCACAGTCTGACCTCAGTCGCTATCTGTCAAAAATATCTCGAGTTTTTATACTTTTTTTTGACAAGTTCTTGACATTTGATTGTCGCCGACATGACTGCAACTAGATTTTGAACGTTTTTAATTACAAGAATTGACCTTCAGATAACTTTGGTCTAAGGAATAAATATGTTGGTTTGACATCTTTTGTATAGAAAATATGCCAAAGTGTCAGATTTATTCTTCCGATATAGGTTATACTAGCTTTTGCCCTGGATCCACCCGCGTGAATGTCGGTTATCGCGTAAAAAACTAGCCAAGTTCTTCTCCATATCCCAGGCTATATCTCTGCCAAATTCCACGGCGATCGGTTCAGCGATTTAGGCGTGAAAGCGTAACAGGCAGACATACATATTTACTTACGCACTTGTAATATTAGTTTGTAGGGATTACTCGTATATGACTATTGAAAAATCAGCCTTAAAAGTTAAGGCTGGTTTCTGATGCCCTGCCCTGCCCTCTATCAGGCGTCAGTCAGATCAAGAAATCTTATGTTTAGCTGTTTTATTGGTTGACTAAAATAACAACCAGGGTCGCCAACCGCCAATTCCGTGGGCGCTCCAGTTCTCATGAGAGGTAAATATTAGGCACCTATGAGCATAGACATCAAAACTGATTAGTCAATCAAACTCAAACCATTTATTTCAATTAAACCTTTTACAGGCATTTTTGAATTGTTAAAAAGTCGGTCAGTTAGCCAGAACTGTGAAGCTAGGCCGCCCCTGATAACAACAACCAATCTTATGAGTTTGGTTGCTAAGCTTGTGTACAAATGCAATGTAAAACAATTTTAGTTTTCACTTTACCTAATACAGGATACGTTTTTAACCAGTGCGCAAACTGTAATCATGAATTCAGCATATAATTATAGACGCCAGAAATTTTTCGTCGGTTATACAAAAAAAAAACAATCAGCTGTTCCATACACTTTGGCCGCGTAGGTATTGCACTTTTCTATGAAACAGCTGATTCTGTTTTTGTATAACCGATTAAAAATTTCTGCGCTGGGGGGTCTAGAATGATATGCAAAGTTCATGGTTATAGTTTGCGCACTTGTTAAAAACTTATCCTGTATATAGGTACTGTTATGTTTTATGTTCTTAATTAGTTATCTTTTCATTACGACAGAAACATTAAAAGGACTTCAGAATTAGGTTTTTATGTTGACTTATCCTTAAAAATATTTTGTGAATATATTAATGCGTATGTTGTATTGATATTTCTTATTAAGTATTATTAACTTTTCCTAGGACTATGGCTATGGTTCAGTCAGATCTGTGGAGAGTACTCGACCGGCACTGGAGGCTGTTAACTGGTCGGCGGGCTCACACAATGGACCAACGCAACCGGTAAGCCATCAACCACATGTCTACTGCCGAATTAAGAGCGTTTATTCTGAAAATGGGCAACGTCGCAAATAGCTGTCAAATATTTCACCGTTTTGATTAATTTGGCGATATTACTGTATGGAAATTAATATGAAATATCACTAACTAGTGAGCTAAAATATTGATTATGAAATGCAATAATTAATATCTTAACACCGAATATTTAGTTTTATATGTAAAAAAAGAACTTGGAAACTTTCCAAATGCCCTTTTTACACCTAAAATGGTTACAACATCAAATTTAGTGTTATAATTGCAAATCATTATTCATAATATTTTAGGTCACTAGTTAGCGATATTTCATACTTCCATACAGTATTATTATATTAACAAATGAATAAAAACAGGTAAATATTTGACAGCTATTTGCGACGTTGCCAACTTTCAGAATAAACGCTCTTAACGATTTTCTTATTTTCCTACTTTAAATATTTTTGACCCAAAGTTCACACAGAGTTATGGTCATCAGCAAGTGCAGGTGACAACCACCTCCGTCCGTAATCTATTTAAAGACTAGTATAGTATTTTTTCTTTGTTGGCCATCTCGCAGTTGGCCTTGAGAGGCCGTGACTGCTCAACCGGGCTTTCCTGGGGCTGCCATTAAGAATTAACTTAACGCCTCCATCCAGGGCTTACAAACTAAAATAAATGAAAAACTAAGCGACTGCACGCTGAGGGCACCCCCTGTGGGGTACGGGCCTCGGCTCAGGGCGTCACTGATAGGGGGACAGCTATCATTATTGGGGACAGGCTGGATCAAAATATTGGCATTATTATTGATCGGGGAATTTAAAGCTACTGGCTCAGCTGCGGCGCGGGCTGGCGCTTCAACGAGCAAGGGTCGGTCGGGGACTAGTATAGTATTTAAAGTTTCGTTGTACTTATAGGTAGCAGATGCAGGTCTGGTACTCCGCATGAGGAACAGGATATCAGCGCTTCAGAGCGAACTGTCGAGGACACAGAAGAGATCCACTGACCTTGAAGAGAGGTTAATGAGTAAGATATACCTTTTTTTCTCTACTTATAATAGTTTATGTTACCTAAGCCTATTTGTGAAGTGATATTTTAAAAATAGTGGGTATAAATGGTAAAAATAAAGTCCGGTTTTGTTCAGTAATTTTTAGTTACCTATGCATAAAGTTTTAATAAATAAATAAATGATATTCTAGTTTTTAGTCTAGTTAAGTTGAAAAAAAAACCGGCCTAGTGTGATTCGGGCTCGCACACGAAAAGTTCCGTACCACCGTACAACATTTAACAAAAAATATATATAAAAAATACCCGTAGCTTGTATGGGTAATATAATTTTCACCTGGTTATCAAATTGGTGAAGGTTGTTCTTACTTTGGATCCTCTACTATGTCAAATTCACCCGGAGTCAGATAGGAGGTATTGGGCGCTTGTGGACGATATCTGTTCCGCCTGTTCCTGTTCCATGTACACAAAGTAGGTACTTCTCTTTCTAACTAAGGTCCAATACCTATGTGAGAAAAGGAAAGAGCTTGTGATGATGTAACAGGTTGTCACAGTAACAGTTTTTATCTCATTCTAACTAAGGTAATTGTCATAAGCATAAATAGAGAAAAGCTTGTGGCTGTCGTGTGTAAGGGATTTTATTATTTCGAGGAACAGTAGCTGTTATTTCAGTTTGTCTATCACAGTTACAGTCTGTTATGATCAGATAGTTGTTATATTTAGCTGTTACGATAAATACGCCTCAATCCTACTGTGAATCACGAATTTTGTTCTTTTCTCCACCAGACCGCCACTCATCGGCGCCCACAAACCCGAATATAGATCGCTATAAACTAGAGGAGCTGGAAATTGAGAACAAGAAGTTGCGAGAACACCTGGAGAGGCTGCGAGCTGCTGGCGACACCGTGCTGGTCTCTAAGGAAGTTATAGGTAAGAAAAATAATAGTTTAAAAAACTAAAAAACACGCTTTAAAAACCAAAATAAAAAAGGAGAAAATAATTTAATTCAATTAAAAAGCGTGGGGTGCTTTTTGAGGTATTTTTATAATCAATTAATGTCAAGCACCCCACGCTTTTTAATTGAATTAAATTATTTTCTCCTTTTTTAGTTTGGTTTTTAAAGCGTGTTTTTTAGTTTTTTTTTAAACTATTATTTTTTCAATAGTTCTGCTAACTACAAAAACGTGTTTTTTTCTCAATTTTTTTTTTTAATTTTTGAATTGTCATCGGTCCTCGACAAGTTTACAAAGTTTCAATGAAATCTGACCGTTTAAAGTGGGTCAAAATCGCGCTCAAAGGAGTCGGTTACATACAAACATACAAACAAACATACAAGTGAAGCTAATATAAAGCGTGTAAAAAGAAAACGTATTACATGTTTGACCTGGCATGGCAGTAAACGATGGACTAGGAGAAATACAAATTCCCTGTAGGTACTATTATTACATTTATTTATTTATCAAGGTACACCAACAGCTGCTGTGTATAATAAATTAATAATATAACATATGAACTACGATAATAACCTTGGACTTACACAGTCGCCAATCATAGGTTTACCAGCTATTTTATGAATAGGTGATAACCAATCACATTTTATTTATATTTTTACAAAACAGTTAAATTATTAAAACTATACCTAAATTATATTTATCATACATTAATTAAATATATTTTCTAAAACTAAAGTAAGATTATTACGTATGTATATGTAGATACATAATTAATATTAACTATTAAAAAAGAATATTAACTGATAATACACAAAAATAATCAAACTAAAGGCTCTAGAACTTAAAGTTCCCAAAATATACTAACCTAACAAATGATCAAAGTCAAAGTCAAAGCATTTATTTCAAATAGGCACTTAAAAGGCACTTTTGAACGTCAACATTTACATTAAAATAGAATTGATTCTAGTCGCCCCTTCCAAAATGTAGTTTCGTATGGAGAAGAATGGGCAAGAAACTCCACCGTTACTCTTTTAAAATGTTTCAAGTACAATATTTACATTCATTATATGATTATGTGTGAAAACGATGCACCCAGAATAAAATTACCATACCAAAATGGGTAAAAAGAATCAAATTGAAACAATACAGATAAATTAATTCTGTGATAGATACATGGTGTTCACACATTTACAAACATTGTAAAATTAAGTATAGGTATGATTTTCCTACAATATTAACAAGTAATGAGTCAGTGTGTGAGTTAAAATAATTACTGAGTGTAAATTAATGTCATAAATATAATTAATTCTATGTACAATTCAATTAGCAACCAGTTTGATTTTGTCTAGACTCTAGATTGTCCTATGGAGCAGGACCAGCATGTTTCCAAGCATTCTTATCTTGGATATAATCCTCTAATTTGTAATACGCTAGTTTACAAAGTTTACTTTTAATGTGAGCTTTAAATTTCCTTTCATTTAATTGCAATATATCACAAGGTATTTTGTTGTAACATTTGACACAGTACCCCATAAAAGATGTATGTACTTTAGCTAATCTGAAAAATGGTTGATCTATTTTGTCTTTGTTTCTAGTATTAAAATTATGTCTATCACTTATTTTATTAAAAAGATGTAGATTTTTTCTTACATACATAATATTTTCATAAATGAATTGGCAAGGTACCGTCATAATATTAATCCTTTTAAACAGTTCCCTGAGGGATTCGCGGCGACGTAGATTATAAATGGCTCTGACAGCTCTCTTTTGCAAAATAAAGATGGATTCAATGTCAGCGGCCCGACCCCACAGTAAAATGCCATACGACATAATGCTGTGGAAGTAGCTAAAATAGACCAATCGTGCGGTTTCTACATCTGTTAATTGTCTGATCTTTCTAACAGCATAAGCGGCCGAGCTTAGCCGCCCCGCAAGAGATGTTATATGAGCTCCCCATTGTAATTTCTCGTCTAGCGTGATTCCCAGGAACACCGTTTGATTAACAAATTCCAGTTTTTCTCCATTTAATATGATGTCACATTCGCTACTTCTAACATTTGGTAATTTAAATCTAATGCATTTGGTTTTTGTGCCATTTAGTACCAAATTATTTACCGTAAACCAATCTTGGACCTGAAGAATAGAGTTATTAACGTCGTCAAGATTTTGTGAACGTCGGTCTATTTTAAATATCAATGATGTGTCATCTGCAAATAACACCATCTTCGGTTGATTTAGAAGTAAATAGGGTAAATCATTAATGTAAACTAAAAAGAGGAATGGACCCAATATTGAACCTTGAGGAACGCCCATTGCCATTTCAGACCCCAATGAGTTTACGCCGTTTACTTGAACTTTAACTTTTCTGTCTTTCAGGTATGATCTTAGTAAATTAAGAGCTGTATTTCTAACCCCATAGTGCTCCAGTTTCAGCAGAAGTGTCTCATGATTTACGCAATCGAACGCCTTGGAGAGGTCGCAAAAGATTCCAATGGCATCTTTTGCTTCTTCCCAGGCGTTAAAAATGTTCTTTATTAGGGTGACACCAGCGTCGGTGGTACAACGCCCTTTGGTGAAACCGTACTGCTGTTCATGAAAGATGGCATTTTTATTAAAGTGACGTAACATTTGATTGAGAATCAACTTTTCAAACACCTTACTGAGAACTGGCAGAATTGACACAGGCCTATAATTGTTAGGTTCTTTACTATCACCGGATTTGAATAACGGAACTACTTTACTATGTTTCATGAGATCCGGGAAGACTCCTTGGTCTACACTGGTATTAAGAGCGTGGTAACATTTTACAAACGTAAATCGAGAACTTGGGAGATTTTGAAGTGATTTTGGCCATATAATTTATTGTTTTAGCTTTTTTTTACTTCAGTCATCGTAATTATCATACATTTTTATTTAAAGTCTATTAACAAAAACTCGTTCAAATTGTATTTTTGACTACGAAAACAGCGGATTTCGAAAGCGCGATTTCCAGATGACGTGCGAAGGCTCAACTTTCAAGTAATATTACAACAATTATTATTACTAAGTAAGAAAGTAAAAGGTATTCATTCGAATAGGCATATCCTGAAATTTAAAATGTATTCAGAAAAGTTCGATTTTTAATTAATTAACTTGCATTTTTATCACGTCTAAGAAAATCAAAAATCGAGAAATCGACTACAAGAAAACACGTCATATCTCATAATCTAAAAGTCATTTGGCAACATAAATAATTTTATACGTAAGAAGAAAGATAGTACTATTAATGTGTGAAAAAATAAAAAATACCTGTCTTCAATAATCTATGAAAATAATTTTTCAAAGTAATTATAAAATAGGGTGCATCGAGCGACATAAATCAGTCGTGCTCTGGCACTCGTCGACGCAGGACCTATGTCGGTTGACCTCCCGCCGCCGCGCAACCGCCACGCGTAATATATACGTAAATTATAGTGCGACAAAATATTTTTGATCCGTAAGTATTTTTTTTTTTATTTGTGAATCTGAATGAAGTTGTCCATTAAAAGTAATATTTTAATTAGGTAAAGTTGAATTATGTACTTAACTTGTAACTTCTTTCTCTACAAACTTGTCATTATTTTACTTACAGAATATGGGTAGAATCCATATGGTTGGGTGGGTGGTTATGGTTAGGTCACGAAAAAGTAAAATGATTAATAATTTGCAGAAGGCAAGAGAAGCTGCGTAAGTACCTATTTAATTTTTTAACAGGCTGTCAAAACATTTGTGCAAGTTATTGTTTTTCTATCAACATAATACTCTTAGTCAGGTAAATGGCAAATCCACTAGCGGTCACCCATCAACCGTAACCGTTTCTTTTTTAGAATGCATTACTATTACTGATTAAATTTAAATATAACGGGTAGGTACCCCACAATGAAGTATTGGTTAATTTTTGTTCCGTCAATTCCCCAACTTCCTTAATAAATGTCTTTTCTTCTTCTTTCAGATCAAAATTAAGAGCATCTTTGATAAATACTCTAATCCCCAATGCATCCTCAACTGTAACTTCTGTCTCGCCTCCTACTGTGGTTTCACCAGTAAATTTAACTTCTGACTCATCCAAAAATGTAGCTTCCGACTCGCTCCCAACTTTTGACTCATCCACGGATATAGTAGAAGAACATGATGTCAGTTACACAAATGATAAAATATCGTAAGTTGAAAATAGTTGTTTTTATTCTAGTAGATGAACTTTTGTTTTATTTTCTTCAATATCGGCAATTTTATTTGCAGGACTGAAAACATGGACATTGGTTTTATTGAAGAACGAAACCCAAATGTGACTTTTGATTTACCCAGAGAAACAACAGAACATTGTTATTATTATTTCAGTTTGTGAACTTTTGGGTTTATGTTTATTCAGATCAATCATTAGGGCAGTGGTGGCCCAGTGGTAATGACCGCGACTTACGAATTGTAGGTCGTAGGTTCGAATCCAGACAGGTGCTTCACTTTGTGTAAATAATTTCATCACCACTGCTCTCAAAACGGTGAAGGAAAACACCATGAAGAAACCGGCATGTCCTAGAAGCAAACGTTCGAAGACATGTGACATCTACCAATCTGCACTGGGCCCGCGTGGTAGATTATAGCCCACTCCCTCTCACATAGAGGAGGCCTGTGTCCCAGCGTTATAGGCTGATTATGCTTATATCATTTTATTTTGTTGTACTGTAAATATGGACTTTGAAGCAAATGAAGACCTACCCATAAAGTAGGTCTTCATCCATAAAGTTAACGGAAATACCTAGTATCAAAATATATCGTGAGTCGAAATTGTTATGTATACTCCAGTTTTAATTTCTATTTTTGTAAATTTCATTATATCGATTATTTAATTTGTAGGACAAGAGACATGGATAGTGATTCAAATGACAACATCATGGATAATTTAATGATTAGTTACGTAAAGGTACGAATTAATTTCTTTTTACTTTACAACTATAATTTATAACCAGAGATCGGATATTCGGATGCATATTCACCTAAAGTTGAGATGTTGGCTAACATGGAATGCGCTTTTGTATCGAAAAAGTCTTAATTTAGGTAAGTAATTTGTTTATTTTTTTGTTTTAACTAATACAAATCACCCCTCCTCCAGTACACATATTTGTATCGGGTTAAACATTAATTTTAAATTAATACACATCTGAATAGTTATGCAATCCAAGAATCCCGGGGTTTTTAATTTATTAAAAACCCCGGGCCCCGGTTTTTAATATTTATATTACAAATAATTAACAAAGCGGCTTCCATACTTTCATAGCTAAAAATGTTCTTCATGTAAATATGCTTCCGAATATCCAATCTCTGTTTATAACTTAGAAAAATTCCATTAATTTAGTGTTTTTTTAGGTTACAGAAACAGAACCGGAATCTATAAATATCGAAGGAATTTTTCAAAAATTTGCAAAAGAATACCAAATTCTAATTCAGCGCCTCTTGCAAAAAGTATTTTGTATAGATACTCGTTAGATCATTTGGCATCAGTGAAACACGGGAAAGATAACGAGGTAAAAGCTGTTGAACAACTAAGTCGCCAAGAAAACATATCCATCGAAAAATGTGGTTTGTTTATTGATGAATCCCTTTTTTTCCTGGGTGCGTCACCGGACGACATATATGAAGATGGCATCATCGAAATAAAGTGCCTTTTTTCTGTTTTTGGTATCGATCCAGATATTGCTATTCAGCAAAAAAAACTAAAATGTTTTAAACTATGTGGCGACGATGTGGTTATAAAAAAACCATGATTGGTTTTATCAAATCCAAGGCCAACTTCACATCGCTAATAAGAATGTGTGTTTGTTTGCTGTTTGGACTGGCTGTGAATTTAATATAAAAGTCGTCAAAGTTTTCACAGATGATAATTTCTGGGAACAAAAGATGGCTCCGCGGTTAGCAAAATTTTATTTTGATTGTGTTCTCCCAGAAATTATAGATCCAAGGAAAAGTCGATCGATGCCCCTTATAGTTTTATAAAACTTCAATTAAGTAGGTACTTATACAAATAAAATGAGTTTATTTTTATAAGTACCTACATAATATTATTTTCTTCATCCATATTTGTACAAGTTTATTTGAAATACACTAATAATCTAATGTGGACAGTATTTTTTATTTTCTCCGTAAACCTCTAGCTTTTTATTTCAAAAAAATATAGGTACGCCATAGTTACAGATCAAGATCGTTTAGTCGTCGCAGCGTTGCAACTGTGTGCCGTAAATGAGGAAAAATGCACACACGCGCACTCACTACGCGGCGTCGAGCAATAAAAACCTAAATCCCGAACGCCTAGATTTGGTACAACGCTCTTAAATATGAAAGCTAAATAGGGCGCAATGGTTTCGATAATAGCACTACAGACTTTTACAGACATTCCCCAAAGATCTTCTGTTGATTTAATTTTAAGATCTTTGAAAGCTTTTATAACAGCTTGGGGGTTGGTATGCTGAAACCTGAACTCCAAGGAGCATGCCCTTACATTCTTTCTGAGTAAGTCAGCAGAACGCGCGGGTGAGGAATTTAAAGCTTCAGTAGTTTTAACAGGAATATTAGCGAAAAAGTTTTCAAATTCCTGAGCTATTTCTACATCTGAGTTGATGGAGCCATTTGCAGTATCTAAATTAAATTCAGTATTACGCTGTTTTTTTCTACCTGTTTCATTATTTATTATTTGCCAGGTCGTTTTTATTTTATCATCAGCTGATTTTATTTTATTGCTAATATATAGCGCTTTAGCTAATTTGCAAACAATTTTAAAAGTTTTTGAATATTTTGAAACATACTGATCAAAGCTTGTATTATTCATTTGTTGCTTTAGGCCATAAAGTTCAAAAAGTTTTTCCCTGCTTTTACGAATACCTGGAGTAGCCCAATCACTAAATAAGAACGTTGTGCAAATAGTTTTAGTCTTTAGTGGGAAAGTGTTATTAAATTGCCTGTTTAATAGTGAGAAGAACTCGGCATAGAACTCATTTGGGTCACATACATTATTGAAACTCTGAACACATAATGTACTGGCTAAAGAATTATTAAATTTCTCTAGATTTTTACTTGTCATTGGCCTGAACCTAATTTGAATTTTTTGTAAAGGCATGTAGGAGCAAAAAGTTATTGTTTGTCCACTGTGATCAGATGGCAACTTATTTACAATTTGTTTGTGTAAATAATCACAGTTACAAAAAATATTATCAATACAAGTGGCAGAAGAAGCTGTCACTCGGGTTGGTTCATTGAAAACATTTGACAGATCAAATGACCTAAATAGACTTAATAATCTGACAGTATTTGAGTTATTTTCTAGTAAATTAATATTAAAATCACCACATATAACTATTGACTTACTACTAGTAATAAGTTTCTTTAACACATCTTCCATTACAGAATCAAACACAGATAGATTCTGGTAACTTGGAGGTCTGTAAACGCATACTATAACATGCTTATCAAGCTCAACACAGGACAATTCAATGGTGTGTTCAACAGACAGCCCGATGATGTCTTTTCGTTCTTTTGATTTAATAGAATTTTTAACTAATATTAAAGACCCGCCATGTATCATACGTTTACGGCTGAAATAGCTAACTACACAATAATTTTCATAGTTAATTGACATTAATTGATGATCTTTTAACCAATGTTCTGTTAAACAAATTACATCAAACTTGGTATTTTCCAAAAACAATTCTATTTCAAGTAATTTAGAAGAGCAACCTTGGATATTTTGGTTAAACAATTTTAAAGTATGTTGCACTCCTTTTGGTTTTTTATTATTATGAGTAAAATTGCCGGAAGATACTTTTTTATTATTCTCTAACAATAATTGGTTATTTGAAGGGGTAACTTCCGTTGTCTTACAAACTAGTTTAAACAGTTATCTGAAGCAACCTCCACCACTACAACTGAAGTGTCTAAAATGTCCATATGAGTTCCAGCAGAAAGAGAATACTCTCTCTGATTGGTACTGATTCTGAGATCAGATTGCGTCTTTCGGAACTACAGGATTTTGGCTTTAAGAACTTCAATGTAATCATGGTATAAGTTGACCTCTGGTACAATTGATGTCATCATTCTACTGCTCTTATACAAATGTATTTGTGGTCGGCACAACATGTCTTTTTCTCCCACAGTTCTCTATCAGTCGTCATCTTCGTAGTCACACCCTTTCTAACCATATCATCACTCACACAGTCCATCCATTCCGACCGACCCTTGCTCGTTGAAGCGCCAGCCCGCGCCGCAGCTGAGCCAGTAGCTTTAAATTCCCCGTCTAATAATAATAATAATGCCAATATTTTGATCCAGCCTGTCCCCACTAGCTGTCCCCCTAACAGTGACGCCCTGACCCGAGGTTCGTACCCCACAGGGGGTGCCCTCAGCGTGCAGTCGCTTAGTATGTAAGTTTTTAGTTTGTAAGCCCTGGCTGGAGGCGTTAAGTTAACTCTTAATGGCAGCCCCAGGAAAGCCCGGTTAAGCAGTCACGGCCTCTCAAGATCAACTGCGAGGTGCCCGACAAAAAAAAAAGTCCATCCATCGTTTCTTTGGTCTCCCCCTACTCTTATAGCCATCGACATTCATACTTAAAACTTTCCTCTCGACATTTTCCTCATTCCTCCGTATCACATGCCCATACCATGACAACCGATTTCCACACAACTTTTCAGTTTTCGATGCCACTTTCAGGCTTCCTCTTATGTACTTATTTCTTATTCTATTCATCCGTGTAATACCACACATCCCTCTTAATATTCTCATCTCAGCTAGATGCAATAGGGTATTTTACTAAATACGAGAAAAGATCTAAAAATAAATTATTGAAATAGCTTAGGCAAAATGCAGTCGGAAAATGTTAGTTTTAGTTCATGTAACAACAAAATAAATTTTAAAATTCAATTTAGAGATTTCAATTTTTTTAATCTGTTTTTGAACACCATGAAATAGTAGCCGCCATGTTATTTCGTCATACGGCATGTCAACTGAGCAACATATTATTTTGATAACCAAAGTAATTTTTATTTAAATCATATTTTGCATTCAGGAACAGCAAACCAACGATAAGTAGAAAAATAACTCATTTTTTAAATTATAAACAATTGTCATACAAAATATCAGCGCATTTGTTTTTAGCAAACTGATGTCGTACCCACAAAGCATTATGGCGTCTACTGCGTCCAGCGTTTTCGTCAAATTACGCGCGAAATTTGAAAATGTAAAATTTAAATGCATTTTTATGGCACTAATCGATTAAATAAAAATGTTGTGTTTTTTTTTGTGGTTTATTAGGACTCTAGAATCTAATTAAGACACATTACAAAAATGAGTGTAATACTCTATTGCCTTTCATTCATCCCTTTTGTGGCCCAACATTCTGATCCATACAAGACATCTGGTACAAATTTTATCAAAGAATTCATCTCTACCTACTGAGTCTGTTTAGGGGTGAGTTTACCCCAATATTCTTTCTGTAAGTAGGTTTGTACAAACATTTTTACACGTCAAACATTTTTTTTTGAAACTAGATGAGGCCGACGTTTCCTATCCGACTACTCAGAGGTCACAGTCTCTTTTAAAGTCCAGACATAATCTTGGTTAGATCATGTGAAGACACCAATCCACATGGGATTGGTGTCTGAAATGGTCTTTTGAGGAAAGAACCACACAGATTGAGTGGGCCTGTCCAATCAGTGCACGCATTTATCAGTACATCCACGATACAGAGGTAATCTTAAGGTTTGAATCACAACAAAAAAAAAACAAGTGAAAAATAAACTCCAGATAGAATAAAACGCTGCGGACAAATCTAAATACGTTTGTCATCATTAATATGTATCCCTTTATCTTCTAGAACAAATGAACGTGATGCAGAAAGAACTAGACAGAAGAAGAGACGAGTGCGTGCAGCTGAAGAGCGTCCTAACCAACCAGGTATTTTGTAAATTCGTTTTATTTATCCTGACTGACTAGTGTAGTGGTTGCAAACACGACAGCTGATCATGGGGTCCATGTGACCTGAATTGGATCTTCGTGTCGACAGATTGTTATTAGGAAAACCTGAATTTGAAATAGTAATGTCTCGTTTTCTGTTCAATTACAAGAGAAAACATAATTAGCAAAATAAAATTGGACACCCACATTCCGCCAATACCTATAATATTGGGTGTAGATACCTATAGTACAGCTCTGCCCATCTCCTCGGTACGCAAGGCGTGATGTTATGTAATGTTAATAGGACCGATCCTGACCACGATCTCGCCTGAAGTAAACTTGGTTACCAAACAGTTTTCGTTCCATTTTCATTCAAAGTTCCGTTCAAATAAAATGTTACTTCATTCTATTAGTGTATTAGTTTCTGCCCGCGATTACGGTCGCGTGAAATTTGGCCACCCGATCCCCGTCGCGGTAGAACGCATTTACCCTTCCGTGGCCTGGACCGGCCGCCACCGTTTCATGGCGGACGCGGTGGGGCCGCAGGGGAAGAGGAGTGTCGGTATAGCGTTGGCCGCTCTCCCTATCCCCTGCGGCTGAGAAGTGGTAGGCGGCGGGGCCACTGCCCTGACCCGTCGCAGGGGGACCAAGGGTGACAGGGTAGTCTGGGGCCCTTGTGCTACTTGGTTCCTGGGGTGGTCACGGCGTGCCATGTGTCCTGGTGCGCCGGACTGGTGGGGTCCGCAAGGCCCGATGCCTGCCAGGGGTGCGGGTTGTTCGAAAGAGATACCGTCGCCCCTGGCACACGGGCAACTGAGAGGTACGGGTGGGTTTTGGTCAGTAAAAGTCTGACACGCCCTCCTGCTCCATCCAGAGCGG
Source organism: Antitype chi (assembly GCA_947359405.1). Lineage (NCBI taxonomy): Eukaryota > Metazoa > Arthropoda > Insecta > Lepidoptera > Noctuidae > Antitype > Antitype chi. The sequence continues at coordinate 3,326,028 of OX375835.1, read as the reverse complement.
GAGAAGTTATTTGACGAATTTCCCACCCTAAAAAAAAAACAACAAACATGGAATAAAGTTACAGCAGGTATAACAAAGGAATAACCATACATTTTTATAGGTTTACACTTTAAATAACTATATTCTGTGTTTATTAGTAGGAGGGTTATTGATGATCGACTATTTTTTCATTTTGCTCAGCTCCTAAAGGTCGTAGCGTGATGTTAAATACTTTTTCTCGAAATTTGGGCTATCAAATCCAAATCCGACTACCGTTCCAGATATTAGCGCGTTCAAACAAACGAGTAAACTCTTCTACTTCATTCTATTAGTGTACAGGCAGTCCTCGACTTACGTCGTTTCGATTTACGTCGTTTCAAGTTACGTCGAACAATGTTTTGACACTATTCCTCAAGCATACGTCATTTCTTTCGATTTCCGGCATAGGAGAATTCACTTGTCGCGATGCCAATGACCGTGGGGCCGGCGGGGCGCGGTGCCAGCGTACGGTGATTACCCCGCACATGCTGCTGATTTTGTTTAGTTACTTCAGGAACAACGGACAATCAAGACGTATATGTATATAATTACTTTAAGAACTTACTTTTGATAATAAAGTATGTATATCCTTTGTTATAAATGCAGTATTTTTTTTAATTTCGAGTCCGTGTGTATCCTAACCCTTGAGTTTTACATGTAAACATACGGAAAAAATATGTCTCGACTTACGTCGTTTCGATTTACGTCGCGTATTTCGAGAACCTAACATGCCGTAAGTACGAGGACTGCCTGTATTTACAAAACACAAGCTATGTGTACATACGTCACATTGGACGTACTTATCTTAAAAGTATTCTGATTGTTACTCTCATATCTGTGATAAGGAGTGATAACAATAACTGAGCTGTTTGCTCATGTCACAGGAATATCTATAGCAAAAAGCACATCGTCTCTTTGTCTGTCCGTTGGTGCACATAACTCGAGAACGTTTTATCCGATAAACGATTTTTTTCTTTGGTTTCATAATAATATATTATGTTTGGACTGCCTCTTTGGTTTAAAGGTCGCAAATGCGACTGCTGAACATGAGATCTTGGGTTCGATTCTGAGGTCGGATAAAGTGTTAGTGGGTGATTTTCAATAACTATCTGAAGTCTGATTTTGTGCACGGTTAAAGACAATAGCTCTGCTTATGACATGAAATTTATAACTGCCTTAATGTGTATGTACTAAACAGGGTGACAGGTACATCGATGCGCACCTGATATTCCATGGGATTCAGTACAGGATTCTGAAAGATGTTTCTTTTTGTAATCTTCAAAAAAAAACAACAAATGGGCCGTAGAATTTTTTTTGTGGGGTGCAAAAAATAAAATTAGCAAATCAAATCAAAAGTCATTTATTCAAACTAGGCTGAGAATCAGCACTTTTGAACATCAAAATTACATAAGACAGTCCCCCCAAAACGCCCGCCCTTTACCATTTCCTAGTGCTTTAGCTGGGAAGAAGAAGTGGAGCAACAAACTCCCCAGCAGCACAGCTATCTGTTAAGTTGGAAGAACTTAAATGATAAATGATTTTATTTCTGTAAGTAGGTTTGTACAAATACTCTCACACGTCAAACATATTTTTTTAAACTAGATGAGGTCGGCGTTTCCTATCTGACTACTCTGAGAAGAAAGACCGAAACAAACTCGGAGGTCACAGTCTCTTTTTAAGTCCAGACATAATCTTGGTCAGATAATGTGAAGACCAAGATTGTGCACTGATTGGACAGGTCCACACATATTGAGTGGGCCTCTCCAATCAGTGCACGCATTTATCAGTAATCATGCAGCTCAACTCAGAACTTGATGAGCTCAATGATCCGACGAACAATACCAAAGAAAGGACACTTGATTCTATACAATAATAGGTAAGTAATTAACATTCAACAATAAATTTAATGAAAAAAGCATTAATAAAAAATTCAAAAAGCTCTTTGATACATTTTGACCGCGTACGTACACTTTATAGGAAATAACAAAAATAATTTTTGGTTACCTACCAAACGTTCCAGCGCAAAAGGAACGTTGAAAGGAGGTTCTCCTTTATATCGATTTTGAAAAGCAATCGAGAAAATGCAGCTTAAATTGTCTTTTCGTTGATTTTACATTACAATTCTAGCTTGCAGCCCTTATCCAATTCTTCTTTTTATACAACGAGTAACATAATTAACGCAAGATCTCATACACCCCAATTAGAGTATTGAGTTAAAAGCATAATACGATGACCAAAACATTTTTTTTAAAGCTAACTGATATTATTAAGAAAAACGTGTCGACCCAAGCATTACTTTATGCATTTAAAATTGAGTCTTATTTCTTCTGAAATAAGATTGAATTTTCTTTGGCTCAATCAGTGGTAGGTATAGCAAAATATATAATTTAATAAAACTTATATTAGGTCTTTACCTATGAAATTGCCGTTTTGCAGTACTGGCCATTTCAAATCAAAATAATTTTTGTTTGGGTAAGAATTCTAATTTCAAATTAATTTTATTTTAAAAACATGGATTTTTTTTTCCAAAAGTAGTCATTTGTTTATTGATTAGTGTTACATTTTCATCGCATTTCAATCTTTTTCGTCATCATGGATACGTTAAAAATTCGAGTAATTATGGAATATGAGTACCGTCGTGGCAGCAACGCGGCACAAGCGGCACGCAACATCAACGACGTTTACGGAGCTAACACTACAAACCAACGCACCACCTGTTATTGGTTTGCTCGCTTCCGTTCTGGAAATTTCGACCTGAAAAATGAACCTCGCGGTCGTCCGAAGGCTTTGGTCGACAATGACGAATTAAAGGCGATTGTGGAAGCTGATGATACACAATCTACGGCTGAATTAGCAGCAGCTTTCGACGTTAGCGTCAAAACAATATTGGTCCATTTGCGTCAAATTGGCAAGGTAAAAAAGCTTGACAAATGGGTGCCCCACGAACTCAATGATCGTCAGCGCGAAGTACGCCTCGAGACGTGCCTTGCACTGCTCAACAGACACACAAATGAAGGAATTTTGAACCGCATTGTTACCTGCGATGAAAAATGGATTCTGTTTGATAACCGCAAGCGCTCAGCAAGTTGATTGGATCCTGGTTCAGCACCTAAACAATGCCCTAAACGAAAACTTACCCCTAGAAAAGTGATGGTCACTGTTTGGTGGTCTAGCGCCGGTGTGATTCATCACAGCTTCTTACCAAACGGGGTGAGCATTACTGCAGATGTGTACTGTGAAGAACTGAACACAATGATGGAGAAGCTGGCACATCTCCAACCAGCATTGGTCAATCGCTCGTCTCCGCTGCTCCTGCACGACAACGCGCGACCTCATACTGCACAGCAGACGGTCTCCAAGTTGCAAGAACTGGGGTTGGAAGCTCTCCGTCATCCGCCCTACTCACCAGACCTTGCGCCTACAGACTACTACTTTTTCCAGAATTTGGATAACTTCTTGGCGGGAAAAAAATTCAATACCCGAGAGGCAGTACAAAATGCCTTTGAAGAATTTGTTGCCTCCCGTCCAGCTGATTTCTTTAAGAAGGGCATCAATAAACTGCCACTGCGATGGCAAAGATGCATTGATTGCATGGGTGATTACTTCGATTAATACAAATAAAAAATACATGAAAAAAATTCGTTTAAATTTTTTCATACAAAACGGCAATTTCATAGGTAAAGACCTATTATTAAAAGTTACTGAAATCGATTCAGTAGTCAATTAGGAAGAAACTACTTTCAGTTCTTGCGTCTATTCTGTTACACCTTGTATATAAAATAAATAAACAAAGATCTTGCATATTGTAGACCACATGATCAGCGTTGCCAGACGTCCCGATTTTTAGCCCGAAATTGAATGTCCCGTGCGGGACAGGGTCAGTCCCACTTTTCGAGATTGCTCGACGGTGCGGTTATGAGTATGGTAAAGTAACGTATTTTCGTTAAAATACATTTTTTACGACTTTCTCATGGTAAACTTAATTTTAAACTCAAAAAGATAAGTAATAATAAAGTCGGTTAATAAAAACACGACTGATTATTTACGTTATTGTATTATGTCCTGCTTTCGAAGAAAGAATCCCGTTTTCACTTCTCATGCTCTAAAGTACGCCAATATAGCCCTACGAAGCGGGACTAAAGTGACCACTTTAGTCTCTAGGGAGTGAAAAGAAATTAGTTTTTTAATTTCCTTCATGTGACATAGACAAACTCAAACAGCCAGTAAATATACTATTATCTGTGGAGTGTGGACCATCTTCATTGCGAAAATGTTGAGAGTTTTAGTTCCATGGTTTTTGCCAAGGTGGCGCCATGTGTTTTAAATTGTTAATCTGTGACTGGTTTAGAAGAAAAAAGAGACCGTGAAAATTTCTGAATTTTTGTCGAGTGTAAATTTGTTCGGTTTTAAATAAATTTATTAAGAATGTCCAGTGACAGTTGTGGTATAGTTCCTCGGTGAAGAGTTTTGACGTCAAGCAAAGAGCAAAAGACATACCTAATAGATATTGTGATTTTTATTTTATTAAGTAATATTTATTATGTAAGTATATGTTTTTGTTCTAAATTGACTATTTTTCTCGCACGCAAAGTGAAAAGTACAGTTTGCACCTCGAGACTAAACGCCAACTTAATATACCCTTGGTTTCATTGACTCCCTCACACGCTCGGGAGTCAAACCACCTCAGGTATATTATGGCTGCGTTTGTCCCTCGATATAAAATATACTCTTTTTCACTTGAAAAGTTTAAAAATCCCGTTTTACCTGAAAAAAAATCTGGCAACGATGCACATGATATAATATAGGTTAATTTACAATCTAAACTAACCTATATTATATCATGTGCATCGTTGCAGTTTTGTTATGCGGCTGTGTCTGTTCATTCACAATCTAAACTTTAGATTGTGAATGAACAGACACAGCCGCATAACAAAACTAGTATGAAACCCAAATATTTTGCCTAGTCGTAACGTCATAAATATTTGTTGTGGATTAAAACTGACACTTCTTTGTAACAAGCGGAAATACAAAGCTCCGTGTTTATTTTGAAATAATGTCATTATTTCATGTTTACTAAAAAGATATCAGAAAGATGAAAAAAAAAATCGTTTTGACGACATGTTGTGTTTTGAAGACTATAACGAATATTCTTTTTTAACAACTTTTAAGTTGATAGTAACAAATTATACGTGAAGTGCACTTGTGTTTTTAGTTTTGCATTTGTTTACCAATAAAACATATACCTAGGGAAACACTATAGCGAAAAAAAAAAACTCCGTGATGACAATGAGATTTAAAAAAAACAAAAGTGAATTTTCAAAAAGTGAAATGTGCTACAAAATTGACTAAAGTGTAATTCAGGGCATGTTTGACCGGACATTCTGGAGGGGCTTGTGGCTAAGTAATAACAGCCACAAGGGTCCATTGATCAGGTTAAGCTACTCTTGCCGCGGTTGGTCCTTAGATGGGTGACCATCTTTACATACGAAGCCTCTGTGCCTCGGAAACCACGCTAAACCGTTGGTCCCGCCTGTCGTTTCGTGGATCTTTGACACTCGTGACGAGACGTCAGAAATATGAAATTCTGACAACCAGTCTTACCGAGGGACCGTACCGTATTACCCAGTAACTGAATTGTGGAAGTCACATAGGCAGTCGCTCCATGTAAAATATTGGTATTCAGCTGCATCCGGTAAGACTGGGAGCCGACCCCGACATAGTTAGGAAGAGGCAAGGATGATGATGACTGTGGCCAGTCATGGGATAGTCACTTTCTATCGGATAATAAATGGAAAAGTAATAATATACAAGTGTACCAGAATAGACGCAAGACCTGAAAGTAGTTTGTTCCTAATTGACTACTGAATCGATTTAATTAACTTTTAATATAAGTTTTTTTTATTATGTATTTTGCCATACCTACCACTGATTCAGCCAAAGAAAATTCAATATTATTCTAGAAGAAATAAGACTCAATTTTAAATACATAAAGTAATGCTTGGGTCGACACGTTTTTCTTAATAATATCAGTTAGCTTTAAAAACAAATAGTTTTGGTCATCGTATTAAGCTTTTAACTCAATATTCTAATTGGGGTGTATGAGGTCTTGCGTTAATTATGTTACTCGTTGTATAAATACTAGCTTTATCCAGCGGTTTCGCCCGCGTGGAGGTCGGTGAACAGAGATGGGCCGAATGTGGTTTGAACCGAATCCGAACATTAGCCGAAAATTCGGTTAAAATGAAAAGCTCGGCCGAAGTCCGGCCGAACTTCGTTTCAATACCCGTTAATTGTAATAAAAAATACTTGATGTTAATGAATGTTTAGTTTGTGAACCAAAAACGTTTTTTTTAATTAAATTTACGAATTGTTATCCAGATGTTAGAAGAATACTAAGCTTATTTCATTTTTGTAATAGTATGTCTAATTAATTAGGCAGAGATTTTCCAAAACTAATAAGGAACTGAATTAATTTAAGGTTTACATTTGCAATGTTCCTAACTAAAATGAATAACCATGAGTGAGAAAAAAACAATCGTTACAAAGGAAGACCTTACGCGCGGTGGGATGACGATATAAAGAAAATAGCGGGACAAAAATGGCCACTTATAGCTAAAGACCGGGAAAAATGGCAAACTTTGGAAGAGGCCTTCACCTTGAGGGGGGTTCCTGTTACCCAAGAAACTTAAAAATATTTATTTATTTAGGTAAAACTTATTTTGTAAATAATTAATAGGAAATAAAAGGCTTTTTATTTTTATTTATTTTATATTTACTACTATTGTCAGAAAGAGTTGGAGGTAAGGTTCGTTTGTCGTAAAGTTACTGTTTTTAATTTTTTATATACAGGGTGTCCCGAAACTCAACGTCAAGCGGGTACGGGGCAATAAGCTAGGTTGTACCAGTTCTAGCAAAAATAAAAAATAAAATCCATGTAACTTGGGTAAGTGATAATAGGTATTCTTTTGAAAATGTTGAAAATCAACACCCTAGATCAGATATTTAGGTACTGTGATCACAAATTTCTAAATTGTTCAGTGTTTTTTTTTAAATGTAATCCTAAATAACTATGCTATTGATTGCAGTCACAAAACCAATAATTAATATTTTGAGTCTAGTACAAACAAATAAAGTTTAATTAAGTCATGGTTGAAAACGTTTTATCACGAAACTTTGACGCCTTGTCTTTAAAAAAAAATGTACTATTTTTTTTTTTTTTTGCTAGCCTATTGCCTCGTACCCGCTTGACGTTGAGTTTCGGGACACCCTGTATACACATCGACATTGATGAATTTTATTTAAATTAGGACATGAATATTTACTTTGTAAAGTATTATATTGCTTTAATTCATCTTCATCTAGTTAAAAAAAATAAGTTTGACGTGTAAAAGTGTTTGTACAAACCTACTTACAGAAATAAAATCATTGATCATTTACTTACATAACATCACGCTCATATTTTGCGAAGGAGTAGACAGAAGTCATCAGAGGTGTATAGGATAATTTTTTAAGATGTTTTTAGAATCACTGCGTTGAAATCGTCGATAAAATTAAATAGCAGTTTTTATTGTAATAATCGACAAAAAAAATCAACCCAAGTGGTCCAAGACTGTGTACTGTATCCAAGACGACAGGTTCCGCGTCGATGTCTCTGCCACCCATATTTGTAAAACAACTTCACGAGTTATGGCGTAAAGTTGTTTAGTATGTCATAAATATACCTACCATCTGGTATAGTCACCAAAAGATAAGTATTCAGGGTTATAGTTGAAGTTTAGTATGAAACCGAAAGATGTTTTCGAATGAAATTTAATATGATAAATGAACTGTCCCATTTCTTCCCGTGGGTGTCGTAGGAGGCGACTATGGGATTTACTAAAGAATGGGCAGCAGCGTTCACTATGCACTGTACCACCATACTGCGATCGCCAAACCGCCTGCCAAGCGTGGCGATTATAAATAAAAAATAAAATAAAATCTTTTTATTTCAGTTATATTTGACCCATACATATTGTTAGTAGAACGACTTAAAACTATGTTAGTATTTAAAATTAGGCTATTAATTTAAGTATTTGCCGCCCTCTGGGGCCCCGGGCACGCGCACTTGTGGCATAAAGGCAAACACTGCCCGAAAAACCCGGTCGAAGTGGCCGCGCTTGGGGGAGGCCTATGTCCAGCAGTGGACGTCTTTCAGTTGAAATGATGATGACGATGAAATTAACTGTTTGTTGCCTATTAATTAAATTTTGCTAGAAAACATCCATCCGTGCCTTACTAAAGTTCAACTATGTCCGACGATTCTGGTTACTTAACTCTTTTAGTGACTGTACGTCGTTATTCTTTCAAAATAAATATGTTTTTTCTTATTGCAACGCAGAAACCGTGGTTCCAAGCTCTGAAAAACGTCGTGAGTAATAGATATGAATGTAGTGATCAATGTTTAATAATCAAATGCTTGCATTAGATGTTTTGAGATAACCATTGTTTTTTTTTTATTTATTTAACCATTTTGTGTTAAAAAGGGGTGCATTATTTCGTGCATCAATATAAATTAACAATAGCGGGTTAAAACAAAAAAAAAAAATCAACGAAAATTAAATCAATTTGTTTTCTTTATTATTATTTACGATTTTATTTTTTCCATGCCTTCTGTTGCTGTCATTGCATGGTACATAATTTCCTTATTTGGTACTTAGCTATTGATATATAAAAAACCCCAAGATGCACAGTCTTGGACAAAAATAACACTCAAAACTGTCCTCAATTATACGTCACTGGTTATAGTTATGATTTAAAAAAAAATTGCGAATTCAACCTTACACACATGACCTAAAGTGGTTTTTACAAAGCAATGTCCAAAAAGACTGACTGAAAGATGACTGACGATACTATTTTGACACCTGCGCACATTGCGCTCTATTTACGCGGACGTTTTTGAGACGCTGTTTGTGAATCTTGGGTTTTTTGTATATCAATGTAGTTAGCATAAAAAAGTGCATGATTGTTGTACAGTCAGTGTCAATAATATCAGGACAAACAGACTGTTCAAAATGATCTAAATAACTATGAAAATTAAATATTAACTCAATGACACAAGGAATGTTTCAGAATGAAGACAGTACACGACAACTGTCATTCTGAAAATAACTTTATCCAATTGCGATAAAGATTAATTTTCTTAGTTGTTGAGATCTTTTTGAACAGTCTGTTCATTCCGATGTTTTAGACGCGAACTGTACTTATTATGGGCTACAAACACACATGATTTTTACTTAAAAAAATATCTAAGAAACCTAATATAGTACACGTTTAAAACTTAGACTAGAACCACTAAAATAATTTTGTGATTAATAAAAAAAGACTCGCAGGCAGGCGCGATGCAAATTTAGTAGAACAATTTCTATGAAAGCTTCATTTACGAGTAAGTGGTCTTACCAGATTTGCTTCGCACTGTTGTCGTGACGCGCCGGTCTGGGGTCCTTTAAGCCAACTTGTGAATAATAAAATAAAACTTAATATCACACTATTTCAACCAATGCATTACACTCAAAGTAGTTCCTGTATTAAATAACCTACTAATCCAAAACTTCCTATAAACTTACATTCAACTTAAAACTCTATTCCAACAGACGGTGAACTTAAAGTCGCTCGCCACATCAAACTACGGGTCAGACGTCGACATTATCAACGAGGATGGAGAATTAGCGACGGCTTATGAAGCTCAGAAGGGGATTAACAGGTAATCAGAAGCCGCGGGAGACGCCCTGGGCGTCGGGAATCCCAGGCTGATTCCCGGCCACCGTAGGCGCGGGCTTGCGAACGGCGAGTAATGGGTAGCTCGCTGTCCGGTAAGGACCAAGCCCGGGTCGACGGCGCTTTGTGTTCTACGCGCGCCTCAAAGAGATATCAGCACCAACTGGTGGGGTCCGCAAGGGCCGATGCCTGCCAGGGGTGCGGGTTGTTCGAAAGAGATACCGTGGCACACAGGCAACTGAGGGAACACGGGTGGGTTTTAGTCAGTAAAAGTCTGACACGCCCTCCTGCTCCACCCAGAGCGGAAGAAGTTAATTGATGATTTCCCAACCAAAAAAAAAAACCTTTCGGGGAATACAGGTGTGATGTTATGTTATATAATATGATGTTTGCTTACATGCTTTGCGCGACTAAGATTTTGAGGCACAAAGATACTCAAAATCTAAAACAGTAACGGCCTTATTCATAAAAAGTTATCGAACATCTAAACAGTTGCTAAAGTCTGGTTTTCAAAGAGAAACCAGACATTAGCAACTGTTTAGATGTTCGATAACTTTTTATGAATAAGGCCATAAGATTTAGTGAGGTGGTCACCAGTAACTGGCCACCTAACATAGCCAAACTGCTACAGATTTTACACAAATGTATTTCTAAGGCACAAGGCTCACTCACTCGTAAACCCATTTAAACCCTTTTTTCAGTTAATTTTGTGTTTGAACATATCCTCAAAATAGTCATTTTATTTTTGTAAATATCTCGGAAACGCCGTTGTAGATTGTGTTGAATTTTTTGAAGAAGTATTTAGACATGTCATCGAGTATTTTGAAGACGATTTGATGAAGACACACAAATGTTGAAATGAGTACATTTGTCCATAGTGCCGTGGGCATTCTCCTTTGTAAATGTACAATTTTAATGCATTTTTACGGCACTAATCGATTAAATAAAAATGTTGGGTTTTTGTTGTGGTTTATTAGCACTTTAGAATCTAATTAGGACAAAAATGGGTGTAATACCCTATTACAAACCGATAATATCGTCTTTCTGTTTACAGACAACTACAAGAAGAATTGATAGCAGAGAAGAAATTCTATTCGGAACACATATCGAAATCAAAATCGGAGATTGAGAAGCTGAGAGAAGACAATGAGAAGTATCAAAAGTAAGTACAATCTTATTTATTTGTTTCTGTAAATAATATTTTTTAACACAATTGTGGAATGACCTTGTTAACTTTAAGATATTGGCTAATGATATATCTGAGGGCTGATTTTTCAATAGTCAGATAACTTTATCTGGAGAATTGTTCTGACAGGGCATATTTTCTATACAAAAGCTGTCAAACCGATATATTTATTCCTCAGATTAAAGTTACCTGAGTAGTGAAAAATCAGCCCTAAGTTATTTTTTTATTTGCTCAGACTAAACTATGCGAATGATACTTTTTAAGTCGTTTACTTACATGTTAAATACATTTTTTTTTTACAAAAAAACATTTAAATATACAGAATTATTTTTTAGTCACCGTCCAAATTTTTCAGGGTGATAGTACCCGTGAAATTGAACAACTTTCTCCAAGGAACGTGGGTTGAAATATGAAAAAAAAATCGGACCTTCCATACAAAATCGACCAGCTAACTATTGATTTTGCATGGGAGGTCGATTTTTTTTTTCATATTTCGACTTATGTTCCTTGGAGAAAGTTGTTCAATTTCACGGGTACTATCACCCTGAAAAATTTGGACGGTGACTAAAAAATCAGCCTGTATAAAAAATTGTGGCTAATCGGCATCAGGATCAGGACCCAAGCTGCCGGTGGTCAGGGCTCTTGATTGTCTAGGAGTACTGCTTCCTGAATCAAGCTCTTGACCTAGCCGCGCAATGTGAGCCTCCTGAGTTTTTTTTTTTGGTTTCGCACGGTTTGTGCATTTAGCCAGTGTCAAGTAATTTTGCTTTTCGATCAAGTAAATGGCCCGATATCGGGCACGAAATTACGAAACAGTCATAGTCGACTTTAGTTAGTCAAATCAAAGTTATTGTAAAGCGGTAGTAACTTTACAACAACCTAGTAGGAGTTTTTGGGGGGAACACGAAAAGTCCACGTTAGTCACTTATTTTCACCTTCACTACACTTGTGCACTCACACGTAACTGAATTGAATAATTCACTACCAAAATTATACAATTTAATTCGCTATTTCACTAAATTTCATGAAAATGAAAATTCGTGCGACATGTACCAACGCGATCCCGCCGAAAACCCCCTCCCTCCTGAGTTGTTGGTCGAGATTGTAAATCTAGTGCGTGATTAAATTTTGTGTTTTCACAGTGAGATGTTTACTGAATGGCTTTGACTTAGAGGCTTTTGGCATTCCTAGTTATGTTTCTCGACGATACAGGAAACGGACGAACGGAACGATGCAGGGTGGCAGTCACAACTACGCGCATACTGTAACCATGAATTCGGCACATCATTTAGCCCCCTAGCATTTTTTTTTTGAGTGTGGGAATTCATCAAAAAACTTATCCCGCACTGGGTGGAGTAGGGGGCGTATCAGACTTTTACTGACTAAAACCCACCCGTGTTCCTTCAGTTGCCAGTGTGCCAGGTGTCACAGTATCTTTTTCGAACAACCCGCAACCCTGGCAAGCATCGGCCCTTGCGGACCCCACCAGTAGCCCCCTAGCGTAGACACTATTCGTCGGTAATAAAAAAAATCTGCTGTCTGATAGAAAAGTGCAATACTCACGCGGTGAAAATGTATGGAACAGCATTTTTTTTTAATAATCTATTAAAACTTTTGTTAAACGAAAACTTGAAAGTTTTCGTTACAAAATCATGTACTAAATCCATGGTAACAAGATGTACGTTAATGTCCATGCTTCCCCGTATCTTATTTTATCCAGTCAGTGCATAACAGAACCCCAAGCCTTCTTAACATAGACCTCATGTCCTCATCTACATTTTCACACAAAATCATTCTAGTTAAATTCCCAACTATGTAAAGAAAGAAAGACAAATTATTTATTCTGCACAAACAAACCCCACATTCCAAAAAAAATATACATAAAATGCACACAAACAAAGTAGCCAAAAGCCCCGTATTCAAGTAGAAAAAGTTTTCCAATTTGTCCATGAATGTTTGGGCTGACCCTCAGTTATTTATCAACCATGCTTGAATTCAGAATCTTAAATAATTTACCTCACTTATTCAACTATTAACTGTAGCATTACGTAGCCTAAGTTGATTTTTGAGTGCCATATCAAAACTCCTAAATAAATTTTGGTTGCAATCGAATTTGATCTTTGTCATTTAACACATAAAGTTATTTTTCCAAAACTTGAGAATTATCTAAGGTTCTGAATCGAAGTTTAGTTATAAAATCTACATTTCAGTGGCGAAGATTATACAAATATTCAAGTGGAATTCCGAAGACATTGTTATAACGACCCAACGAAGTATATTGCATGCACTTGCACACAAGTCATCGTACATTTAACACTGACAGTATTCAAAATGATTTGTTTTTAGTTTATATGTTGTTAATTTGACCTTTATATCAATATATTTAAGTTTTATATTTTTGATTTTATGTTATTCAAATAAATGTATTTTCGTTATTTAAGTTGGCACTTCATTTTCATCCATACAGAGTGGCGAATAGGTTACCACATTGATGGAAACCACATAATCTACATTACGTATTTAAAACTAACACATTTAACATAATTAATAACAATTAACATTCTTGCCGTGGGACCTACTTTTTCGTCAACATTAAAATTAATTTTGTGATTATTTGGTAACAATACAATATTTGTGTTGAATTGTTGATACCTTCGCCCCGGGCGTGTCCAGTGCATGGGTATCAAGGGTGGTGTATTTAATTATATATTTTTTTGCTATTTATTTTGTTTGCATTCAGTTTTTTATTAATTTAACAAACTGATAACAACTTGTGATAACCGCTGTACTATTTAATGTGGTAACCTAATCTCCACCTTGTATTGTTGTTCCATCCTCATTAATTACTTTATAAAGGTGCGTTCAGACCACGGTCCAGACAGTGTAAGGCATGCGGAGCAATGCATTTTTTTATACGTCAGATACCTTAATCATGCATCCCATAAGTAGCTTACCAATTGAAGCACGTGCCTTGCACTGTCAGTAAAATCGCAGCGGGATATTATTGTGTTTTGGATTTTCAACTTTCGGTGTTGAAGCGAGCGTTGAGAATCCAAGAAAGTGCAGCGCCAGTCAGTCTCAGCGCGTCTAAAAAACACACTGTTCGATTTTCAATTCTCGACCCTAAACAGTGCGTTGTAAATCCAGAGCGCTAAAGAATCCCGCTGCGATTTTTTTACGTCCATCCGTTTCACGAGCGCGCGTGAGTCATTGTAAATCAAACCTTATGTCAAAGGAAATAAAAGTGACATGACGAATGCTCGCCATGTGCAATGATCGTAAATTTATGCTAATTTAAAACAGATTTGTACGTTTGAGACCAAGTCTGTCTGTAGTCTTTTATTATTTTATGTTTTGACTACAGTCTGTTCACTGAGAGTTGATATATATTATGATACGTCTCCGAATAGCGACTGTCGCTTAATTATCGCAAATTGTATGGCGGCTGTCGCTTAACTCCGGCTTTCGCCGTTTTCGTGGTACGAGGCACGCAGATGTTGTGAACGGCGAGCGAACGCGGCGGCCATATTGCCTATAAATAATTAGCGGGCCCCAATTTTTAATGAGTTAAAAAACCCTGACTTTATCAACTCTCGGCGAACAGACTTTAATGCCTTGATCACACGCACCGAATAAACGGGCGAGACAGTAAAATGTTTCTCGGCCGAGACAGTGATGTAAGCGAGTAGCTGTTCACATATGTTTTGAAATTAGCACAGTCAGTTCAGTTCTATTGAGACTACAATTTAAACAAAAATAATCTCAATAAAAGGCGCGCGCGGTGACGTGACGACAATCATGTGGCCGAGTGGCGACAAACTGTACAGCAGTTTGGCAGAAGATTTGTGTATTTTCTATGTAACTTTTCGTGACTAAATAAAAAAAAAGAAAGTGCACGTTCAGACCTGCCAAGTGAGTGAGCAAGACAGTGCGGGGAAGCGGGAGGGTTGACACTCTGCCTAGTACGTAGAACGGGAGCCGAGCTACTGTCTCGCCGCTTTGTTCGGCCGAGCACTAGGTGCTAAGTATAAACATACCGAGTACTCGGTACGTTTATACGTACCGAGGACTCGGTCGAGACCACTGTCTCGCCCGTTTGCTCGGTACGTGTGATCAAGTCATAAATATGGAAGATTTCAAGTATTTCTTGAAAACCATGGATTAAGGGGGAAGCGCCAGGGTGCAATTGGTAGGTTAGTGTCGGCTTGTACTTTCATTACAATAAGTTTCGCGACCTTAACAAATATGGCTTTACAGAACTACAGGGTGTTTGGCAGAACGTTGAACATACGAAAATGGTGGATAGGTGGGGTCATCTGCTACTTACTCAGCCCTAATTTATTTGGCCCTGGCCACCTGGATATTTAAAAAAAAAAAATTGTTGCTTTCTTCTAGTTTCACCACTTTCTAAACTTTAAAGTGTAATTTTTATCAAAATTACACTTTTTATATTCACTGAGGCTCACACTGATGTAGTTACTTTTTTTATTTGTTATTATATTTTGTGTTTCACGAACTGTGTCCAAGTAAGCGGTATTCTTTGTTTCTTTTCTTTGCAAAGCTGAGACATTTGCTTCATTTTTGGGAAAGATACGAGAGTCTTAACTAACCTACAACTGTCTGTAAATTTTAGGAATCGGCCATTAATCCATATTTTTGTACGGTCGCGAATCTTATTTAAGGTGAATGCGCAGTGGTAGACCGCGAAATTCAAATTTTCTTACGTTTTTGCAATTTTCAGGTCAGTATCAGGTTGTATCCTGATCAAGATGTGATTTGCGAATATAACAGGTACGTGTTTACAGAATTTAGTCATTAGAATGTCTAATATATCTCTTATAAGTTAGATTTCTTCCACAAGCACTTTTCCATAAGAAATTTGTTCTTATGGAACAAATCTAACTTAGAAAGATGTATTATTGATTCTAATGATTATAAATCTGTAAATACGTACATGTTATAGTCGCAAATCATATTTTGATCAAGTAACAAGCTGACACTCACCTGAATATTGCAAAAAACGTAACAAAATTTGAATTTCGCGCTCTACCACTGCGCATTCACCTTAAATGAACCTACAACTTTAGACTGACCCGCAATTGCAAAAAAAAACGTTCAGAAAATTTGAAATTTGCGGGCTGCCCTAGCGTAACCCCGCTAAGGAAGAAAAATATTATTATAACTATAGAAAAAGTAACCAAAAAGCGTAGTGTTGTATGAATGGAGGTGTTAAATGGAACGAAGATTCTACAAAAACAGAATAGGTTGTTTGCTATGAAAAGATAAGCATCAGAAAAATATTACTATCTTTTTCTTAAACGGGTGCCATCAGTAATGGCTAATTTTATAATATTATTTACCATCTGTAATCTAGACCTAACAATAGTATTTAATGTATTTAAAACATACTAACATATTTTTTGAATAAGTAGTCACACTTATATATAGAAAACTACATCTTATGGGCAATTTTCTTTGTCATTCTTAACTTCCAAAATATTATAAAGGACAAATGAAATTAGCTGGTGATATTTCACACACATGAGTACCTAATATGGTACCCCTAATCTCTAAATAATTGAATATGCTCTTTGGGACAGGTGTAAAAAAAAACAACCGCGGCGAGAGCCAATCAGGGCGGACCGACGCCGATTGCGTGCGTCACTTACTTCACCATCAAAATCCGGCTCGAAGGACCAATGCTATTGGTGTGTTCTTGGTTCAATTAAACTAGTGAACTGTATAAAATATAGGTATAATAATGAAAAAAAAAAGCAAGATATTCCTTTTAATAAAACAGAGAAACGACAGATTTTGATGGTGAAGTAAGTGCCGCATGCGGCCGGCGTCGGTCTGCTCTGATTGGACCCAATGACATTATTACATTGTTTTGTAGAACTAAAATATGGGTGATTACTAGTATTTTATGGAATATCTTCTATAAAAACAAATTAAATTTAAGTGTATGTTTGTAATGTTAAAATAACAGTTTTTTTCTAAATGCAATGAAAGTATTGGCTGAAATGGCTGGAACAATTTGGCGGGACTTTCATTGGCAGACAACTCTTGTTATAAGGAGTAATTCCCGACAGCCACGTGGGCTTATGAATTTGACATTGTTTTTGATTACTTATCTAATTATTTGGAGAGTTGGAAACAAAACAAAAAAACAAAATATCTTATCTTATAATTTCTATGAAGTATCGCCAATACAATTTCATTTGACCTTTGATTAATAGTTAAATTACCTTATTATTAATTTTAAAACTATCTTACTATATTAAATACTAAAGCATAGTTCATTGTTGTAGGTTACTCAGTTCAGACCTGAGCGCTGAACCCAAGAACAAGACTCAAGAATTTGCGCAGAATGAGATCATCAGGCTGGCGGCTGAGAGCTTGGCGTTACAGGTAAATACTAGTTCTTCAAAAAAGTCATATTATCTGACAATAGCAAGGACACGTAACATTTATAGAGCATTAAGAAGGGGGATGAACGAGGCGACTCGTTCTTCCACACAGAATGACGTCATAGAGGTTTAAGGAACAGGGTGTAAAGTTCACTCATCCTGAATAGAATAGGGAGAATTCTCCGACCAGACGGGTGTAGTCTCTTGTGCCTGATGATTGATGTCGGGATGTTGTACCTATACACCGTGAAATTTAAATGGCCTTAAGGAGTACTTTCGAAGCATAGAGTAAAAGTAAAATAATTAAGACGTTTTTTTTTAATTAAAAAAATATTCATAATCTCGAAAACGTGAGAAACAATAGTAACACTAGAGGTAACTTGTAGGTACTACTCGAATCACATGCGCCGCCGAAAAAGGAAACAGCGATCCATAAATGTTCAAAGCAAAATAAATTGTATTACCAAGATAAAACCGCTCCACCCAGAGCGGGAAAATTTTTGATGAATTAACCTTCAAAAAAAAAATGCTAAATTATCATTAACTTCTCTCGCTCTGGGTGGAGCTCCTCAACGGAGTTCATGATGATTTCCCACCCGAAAAAAAACCCCTCGTGTGTTAGGCAGACTCATTGATAACGATACAAAAGTAATTGTGTTAATAACTTGACACTTTAAGAAAAAATCTCTCAACAGGAACGAGTGGACAAACTATCAGAAAGCTGTCGTCGGTACAAGAATCAAATACGACTGCTGGTCAACAAGCTGAAGGACGCCGGCATCGAAGATGTCAACGATATACTTGATAATAATGGTAAAAACACACACTTACCTTATGTTATCAATTCAAAAACCGTTACGGAAGATACCAAACTCGTAGTCAAATGCTGGGTTGAGTCTATTTAGAATGCAGACATTTTTCGTCGGTTATACATAAAAAAAATCAGCTGTTTCATAGAAAAGTGCAATACCTACGCGATCAAAATGTATGGAACTGCTGATATTTTTTTGTATAACCGACGAAAAATTTCTGCTCTGGGGAGTCTAGAATGATATGCTGTATTCATGGTTACAGTTTGCGCACTGAATAAAAACTATTCCTGTATAATACTTAAATAATTAATTAATCCGTAGAATTATTATTATAACGCAACGGGGCCAGTATTCTGTACCAACTCAAAAAAAAAAATGCAAGTGCGGTCGGGGGACCTCCGTCAGGAATGAAGTTCCTTACGCAATACTAGCTAATCGAGCCGTATGATAAAAACATATGAATATTTCTCAGCCGCCATCTTGGATTTCCATTTTAACAGCACTATCGGCTTTAACACCCTCGAAAACTTTAAAATCGACACCCACGATTTATTCCATGTCGGCTGCCGAAATCTGGGTGTGCTACAGGTATACATCTGCTTACCCCTGCGGGGATTACAGGCGTCATTTTTTTTTTTTTTTTTTTTTTTTTTTTTTTTTTTTTTTTTTTTTTTTTGGGCTTTGGCTTCCCACGGTTTGTGCATTTAGCCAGTGTCAAGTAATTTTTCTTTTCGATAAGTAAATGGATATCGGGCACGAAGTTACATAAAAGTCATAGTCGTCTTTAGTCAGTCAAGTCAAAGTTATTGTAAAGCGGTAGCAACTTTACAACAACCTAACATGAGTTTTTGGGGGAACACGAAAAGTCCACGTTAGTCACTTATTTTCACCTTCACTACACTTGTGCACACACATGTAACTAAATTGAATAATTCACTACCAAAATTATACAATTTAATTCGCTATATCACTAAATTTCATGAAAATGAAAATTCGTTCGAGATGTTCCAACCCGATCCCGCAAAAAACTCACAGGCGTCATGTTATATATTATTTAATGTTTTACTTTTGTTTCCACAGACTCAACAGCCCCGCCGAACGCGTCAATGACGTTAGAAATGGCGGCGGTGACGCGCAAGAAAGAGCGCGAGTACCTTGGCATGTTCGAGTACAAAATACAGGATGAGGGACTTATTATCAAGAGACTTATCTCCGGTAAGTGACGAAATAAACGAGTTTTTTTTTTTACAATGACGTGACAATAAGCTTCTATACACCGTTAGAAATAAGATTGACATTTAAGGTGAATGCGCAGTGGTAGAGCGCGAAATTCAAATTTTGTTACGTTTTTTGCAATTTTCAGGTGAGTGTCAGCTTGTTACTTGATCAAAATATGATTTGCGACTATAACATGTACGTATTTACAGATTTATAATCATTAGAATCAATAATACATCTTTCTAAGTTAGATTTGTTCCATAAGAACAAATTTCTTATGGAAAAGTGCTTGTGGAACAAATCTAACTTATAAGAGATATATTAGACATTCTAATGACTATAATTCTATAAACACGTACCTGTTATATTCGCAAATCACATTTTGATCAGGATACAACCTGACACTCACCTGAAAATTGCAAAAACGTAAGAAAATTTGAAATTCGCGGTCTACCACTGCGCATTCACCTTAAATAAACCTTTTTACAGTTCGTTCAACCGATTTTGACTTCTATTGCGTTGGTAGCATGATAAATAGCATCTGCAGTAAACAGTTGGTATTGTAGGCTCTTTTTTGCTTTTATAGAGGTATGAGGTACAGGGTGTAAAGTTCACTCATACCCTATTGAAAAGGGAGGATCCTCCGACCAGACGGGTGTTGTGTCTGGTGGGCAACTGCCCGACGGTTGATGTCGGGATGTTTTATATATGTCAGTTTCGTGGTAAACTCTGATTGCGCGATGTAGGATTTTTGTGACGTCCAGACGCATAGTTCGCATGTGGCATTGTAGATGGCGCCACATCACTTTTTGTGTTTCAAGATATTTGTTGCGAAGTATTTTTCTGTAGTGCCGCTATACTTTTAATGCAATCCGTTATGCCTACGGAATCGATTGAACGGATTGTAAAAGAAAGTTTGTTTAAATGTCTGATCTTGTTGCAAATGGAGTATAGGTTGTATCGTCACCTCTTCCCGGGCTGACTTCTTCACTGTGTGGAGACTATTTATTGCCCAGCGGTCACTGTGCATGCTGACGTGGCTCGCCCAGTCCCATTTCAGCCTAGCAGCATTTTTGCCTAAGTCTAGGATCCCCGCTTTGGAGCGCAGTGTGGTGTTTCGTATTCTGTAGGTTCGTTTAACACAATGCTCTTTAGCAAACGTCAAGGCAGAACTTTTGCGACCCGGTGATCGACCAGAAGGCCTATTCTCGTAATTAAAAACGTTCAAAATCTAGTCGTAGTCTTATCTCGGCGACAATCAGATGTCAAAAACTTGTTTAAAATGTATGGAAACTCGAGATATATTTGACAGATTGAGACAGATCAGAAGGTCAATTCTCGTCAGTAAAAACGTTCAAAATCTAGTTGTAATCTCATTTCGGCGACAATCAAATGTAAAAAGTGTATGGAAACTCAAGGTATTTTTGACAGATTGACACTGAGGTCAGACTGTGAACGTTCTTAAAATTACGAGAATTGCCCCTCAGGTCTTACCACCGTAGGTTAGTACGGACAAGATACACGCGTATTCCAAGGGTTGGATCGAGGTGGCCCTGGAAATGGATACCTAGAGAGATTTGCTCAGAAGTGGGACAGAGTAGGATAGTAAAATTCAAAAAAATCGTAACAAATACATAATATCACGACATTCATCCTTACTCCCACAGAATTAAAGCTCAAACTCGCAGTAACACTCCGCGGTCTATCCGCATACACTCTCTACGTAGTTTAGATGATGAACCTAAGATGCATCAACATAAAGATTACATTAGGAAATTAAACAATGTCTTTTTTTAATTCCATCGCCACTTACTCAACTATCCACTTTAGCGCTATGTATTTTAAGTATTTTTTTTTACTTCTATATCAATAATCAAGAATCTAATTATCTGCCAATCAAAATCCTTATCTCCACCATATCTCCACAGATTTAAAGCCCAAAACAGCAGTAACTCTCCTCCCCGGCCTGCCTGCATACATTCTCTTCATGATGCTGCGACATATGGACCACGTGGACGATGAGCCTAAGATGCATCAACTCATGAAAGCAGTCCGGACAGCCGTCAAGAAAACGCTAAAGAAACGCGCGGAAAGCGTCGAGTATAACGCACTGTGGCTCGCTAATATGCTTAGGTAAGTAGAAAATTAAATGATGTTTTACATTCTGTAATGAATAGGAAGTCTCCACCTTCAAACGCCCTCCTGAACCCAGGAATGTCGAAATTTTCTTATAGAATAATTATACCTCTAAACATTAATAGAAATAGAAATAGAAAATATTTATTGTCCAGGTAATACAGTAAGCATAGACAGATTAAACAACAAGTTGAGACGACATATGAGTAGCTTAAATATTACCTACAGCTAGTTACAAATATTATTTGCCAGTGAACCCCAAACTAGACAGTTAGTCTGTATCTTGGGGTTCAGGATACGAATACAAGAGTGGAGACTAGAGAGGTACTTTCAAGTATGTTATTTATGAGTGTATGTATTGTGTAACGTTTGTGTAGTGTCTGGCGTGTGTGCGGTGTGTGTGTGGTGCGTGTGTGTGGTGTGTGTATGTGGCGTAAAATGTGTGTAAGTGTGTATTTTGTTCCCCATACAATATACTTCGTTTGATTCAGTGTCAGGTCAGGGTCGTTATATTAATTGTTCCGAGTCATCATAACCAGTAATATGCAGCATTTTCTTTACAATTTTTTTGCATTCGAATGAGTTAGTGTTTTTAATTTCGCAGACTTTGCAGACTTTGTTGTACGTATTAATGAGAGAGTAGGCCGGGGAGCGTCTAGCTAGCAATGAGGTGACGTCAGGTGTTGGGATTCTATAGTTTCTTTTGCTTATTATTGAAGTATAGTCGAATCTACTTCTAATATTTTTGTGCGTTTTAATACAGGCAGAAAGAATGAAAAGCTGGCGGACTCTGAGAACTCTCGTTTCGCGATAGAGTAAATCAGTGGGAAACCGGTAGGGCTTCTTAAAAGTTACTTTAAGAAGCGCTCTCTGAGCTCTTTCAGCTTCAATCAAGTAGGTCTTTCCAGCACTACCCCATACGTTGATGCAATACTGTATTATTGATTGGCAAAGCGCTAAGTAAACTTGTTTTAGTGTGTCTGTGGGTAGACAGTCTCGTAGTCTACGCATGGTGTGAATAAGTTTTCTAATTCTGCCAGAAATTTTGGATATATGGTGCTTAAAGGTTAGGTGGTTGTCGATAAGAATTCCGAGGTATCTAAGAGAGGAAGTACGTTCAAGAGGAGGACAGTCGCAAGGGAGAGTAGAAATATTAGAAGAACAGTGATGTAGTTGGAGTTTTAGGTGTACTGGTGGGATAGAAGCGGCGGTCTTGGAGAAAACAATATATTTTGTTTTGCTGCCATTTAGCGTGAGAAGGTTTCTGTCCAGGTTATGCGCGATTAGAGACAATCCCTCTTCTGCTAGACGATGTACATGTTCCCACGATTTTGCGTGAAATATCACAGCTGTGTCATCTGCATAAGTTATTATTTCAGCATTATTCACAGAGAGTTTAAGTATATCGTTAATATAGACAATGAAAAGCGTGGGACCAAGTACACTGCCCTGTGGAACTCCAAAGTCAATGGGAAGTTGATCACTAGAAAGGGAGCTTACTTTTGTGTACTGCTTTCGGTTTGTCAGGTAGCTTTTGAACCATTCAAGGCAAATTCCTCGTATTCCTGTCCATTCTAGTTTCTTGAGGAGAAGGCCAGTTGAAACCGTGTCGAAAGCCTTTGCAAGATCAAGGAAGATGGCAAGGCATTTTTCATTTTTCTCTATATGAGAAGAGATACAGTCGACAAGAAGAGTGGCAGCGTCTTCGGTTGACCTATTCCTTCGGAAACCAAATTGGTTATTAGAGATGAGGTGATTTTTCTCAATGAAAGAAATAAGACGGGAGTTAACTATCCTCTCTAATATTTTAGAGACAGAGCTTAGTAATGCTATAGGCCGGACAGAGCTTAATAATGCCGCGTATAACCTATATGTAGCTGACTGAGCTATTTTTTTTTCGTTTTCTAAAAATGAAACCTAGCTAGATCGATTAACGCCCCCGAAAACTAAATTTCATGAAAATCGTTGGAGCTGTTTCCGAGATTCAGATTATACATATATTTATATTATTTATTATTATTATATATATACATATATTTATATTATTTATTATTATTATATATATACATACAGGAAAAGTTTTATTCAGTGCGCAAACTGTAACCATGAATTCAGCATATCATTCTAGACCCCCCAGCGAATAAATTTTTCGTCGGTTATACAAAAAAAAATCAGCTGTTTCATAGAAAAATGATGAACCTACGCGGTCAAAATGTTTATTTTTTTTGTATAACCATGCATGCATGGGATTGCTTATAGTATTCAGTCTAATAGTCATCCTTTTAAAACAAGTTTCTTGTTTCCATCTTTTTTAATTAAAGTTCACTTTTTAGGCAGTCGGGTTTTTGAAAGTTGAGGTGGTTCCATCCACAAATATAAAAAAAGTAAAAATGAGGAAACCACGATACGTCTTTTTTTGCATCAAAATACGGAATTAGTAAGTACTATATTTGTGCCAAACGGTACGAAATGGTACACTAGATAAAACATAATGACAATACTTTTTTTACCTGTTTTGCGGCCTTTGTCATGGAAAATGCAAGAATAAAAACGGAAGATTAATGTTTTCATCCCGTTTACAGACTCCTAAACAACCTCCGTCAATACAGCGGCGACACGATCTACCAATCAGCGAACACGCCTCGTCAGAACCAGCAGTGTCTGCGGATCTTCGACCTGTCGGAGTACCGTCAGGTGCTCAGCGACATCGCCGTCTGGATATACCAGGGTAAGGAACTCTTCATCATCATTCAGCCGAGAAAGGGGCCCAATGGTGGACATGGGCGCCTCTTCGCCATAACGATCGGGTTCTGTATTCTCTGCATTGCTAGTTCATAGGTCCAACTTGTTAAACTTCAGCCATCCTTGTTCTAAACAATGGACAGGGTCAAAAATGAGCTGAAAAATAAAGAAACATTTTTTTTATTTATCAAGCAATGTTTGGTTCAACACTTTAAATAACACTGTGACATGTGCATTAAGGCACAAAATAAAATAAGTTTCTGCACGAAAAATTTCAAAAACAGCTGAGCGATCTACGCGCTCCCGTCCGACGCGGTTCGCTGACTGATTACGAGCATTCACCTTCATCCATCGCTTATGTAATTTTTCGTGAATGGTGTACTGCCTTACCTTTTGGGGAATTACAGGCGTGATGTGATGTATGTGTAATTTATGCCTCTTATTCGTGGGCAGGACTGATCCACCTGCTGGAGCGCCAGCTGGAGCGCCTGATCGTGCCGGCCATCCTGGAGCACGAGGAGATCTCGGGCCTGTCGGGCCCCGCGGCGCGGCCCGCGCAGGCCGGCGCCGGCCCGCAGCGCCTCAAGCTGGAGCTCACGGCCACGCACGACCACCTGCACACCTTCGCGGTGGACCAGCCGCTACGGCTCATGATATTCAAACAGGTAAATACATACATCCATTAACTCTCGCCTTCTCATCGCAGAAACGACAGAGCGCCACCTGCTACAAACCTTACATACTCCTTTTGCTTCGTTTAAAGGATAAATGATTTTATTTCTGTAAGTAGGTTTGTACAAACACTTTTACACGTCAATCATATTTTTTTTTAAACTAGATGAGGCCGGCGTTTCCTATCTGACTACTCTGAGAAGAAAGGCCGAAACAAACTCAGAGGTCACAGTCTCTTTTAAAGTCCAGACATAATCTTGGTCAGATCATGTGAAGACCATGTGGATTGGTGTCTGAAATGGTCTTTTGGGGAAAGAACCACACAGATTGAGTGGACCTGTCCAATCAGTGCACGCATTTATCGGTAATCATGCAGCTCAACTCAGAACTTGAAGAGCTCAAAGATTTGACGAACAATACCAAAGAAAGGACATTTGGGTAGGCCGCATAAATTACTCAAACTGCCAGATTAACATTAAAACTATCTGAGAAAGCGATAAAACACAACACAAAAAAAAAACATGACCCACACAGTCCTCACATTCACAATAGTTAAAACAATAATAATATTATACTTCTCAAAGCAAATATTCATGTCAAAGTGTATATAATAATAATCAAATATCGAAAATTATAAGTTTGCAAAAAAAAACAAAAGAACAACATTTAGTTTGCAAAAATTGGAGCAGGTCAATCCCAAGATGTTTTGTCCTCAATATAATCCTTGACGGTATAAAAGGCTTTCAGGCACAACTTACGTTTAATGAATGATTTAAATTTATTGAGACTTAGATCTTGAACATGGCTTGGAAGTTTGTTATAAAAGCGTATACATTGACATCTGAATGATCCACCTATTTTTTTGAGCCTTGTTGATGAAAGAAAAGAAAGAAAGCAAACACACAACAAATTGACAAACAAACAACAAATTTGTGTTTGTTCCTAGTATTTATACTATGGATAGTTTCATCATTATCAGTGGCGAAAGCACCATATAACACGATACCTACCGGCTTCCCTTCGGGAATTCGCATCAGCAACTCCATCCCTATTAAAAACTGGCACGTCAATAGTGGCTACTATTGTCAAAAAATATAGTTACACTACGGGTATTAATTCACCATAACATTCAAACAACAAAAACGGTTATTTTTAGCTTTGGGGCCATTCAAGTATTACGTAAGCACTACAGGGTGGCGGGGGGTCTTTGCTTTGCTTATTTTTGATGACATAGGGGATGGGGGGTATGGATGGTGATTACGTAAGCAGAATTTATTTATAAACTTTTGGATTTTCTACAAAATTTTGTCGATTTTGGTTTGAACACATCCTTGTCTATGAATGGCTCGAAGAAAACGATGACAACATACCAAAATCACAAGAAAATGAGCAGACACGTTAGGTGTCTGCTACCAATGTTTACGTGAACATGGGAGGAGGGAGTAAGAGCTTTGCTTACTTTTGCTGACGAGGGGGAGGGGGGGGGGGTCAATAATTGCTAAAAAAAATGCTTACGTAATACTTGAACGGCCCCTTTGTATTACAACACAAAAAAAAATGTTCTAAACTAACTCTCTATTGTCCTTTGAGTGACTTTTAGCCTTTTAATAAGGCCCATTGTGAGCGACTACATTTCTGTTGCATAGGTCATCAATCAGGTTGCTTCGTTTACGTTTTTTTTTTATTACTTACATGCCTTCATATGTTCGAAAAAAATGTATGATCAACAACTTAAATAACGCAATGAATGCTGTTAACCGCTTTTGAAATTTGGTCACACTAAACATCATCTGGTTAAGATTGTAAGTTGGGACGAATTTTTCAAATATTTCCCTAATTTTTGCCAAAAACTTCATAACAATATCTCCTTACTTCTTTATTCTTTCGAGAGCAGTAGTGGCCCAGTGGTAACGGCGGCGACTTACGAGTTGTAGGTCGCAGGTTCGAACCCAGACAGGCGCTTTACTTTGTGTAAATTATTTCATCACCACTGCTCTCAAAACGGCGAAGGAAAACATCGTGAGGAAACCGGCATGTCCTAGAAACAAAAATTCGAAGACATGTGACATCTACCAACCCGCACTGGTCCCGCGTGGTGGATTAGCCCACTCCCTCTCACAGAGAGGAGGCCTGTGTCCCAGCTGTGGGAACATTATAGGCTGATTATGCTATCTTTTGCTCCTTGTTCCAGCTCTTCTACTACATCTGCGCGTACAGCTTGAACCAGCTGCTCCTGCGCAAGGACCTGTGCTGCTGGGCCAAGGGGCTGCAGATCCGGTATAACATCAGCCATCTCGAGACCTGGATCAAGGAGCATCTCGCTGAGTATGGTCAAAAGAGCGTAAGTACTTTTTTTTTGTTAGATAACGCTATTGTTCTACCCTATGATGTAATCGGATTTTATTAAAAGTACATCTTATTTCAAAAATCATTCTTATAGAAAGGCGAAAATATCAAGTACTGAAAATATTTTCAACCCTCAATTATTCTATGTTCATTTACAAAGACTTCACTTAAATCATTTTTGTTTTCTGCAGGTGGAAGAAATTCTAGGCGTACTGAAGCCGATAACGCAAGCAGTGCAGCTACTGCAAGCACGCAAGTCGATGCAAGACGTGCAGAGCACCGTGGACATGTGTGCCAATCTCAACGCGATGCAAGTGTGCAAGGTAAGAATTAAGAGGGGACGGGGCCTGCGAGGAATTTGAAAAATAGGTATTTGAAGAAACTATTGCCGTCGCGCTGACAGTAAGTCTGCCCCCGTAGTGTGTGATAGGGACAACTGTAGCTCAGAACGAAATTATCACGAAAATTTTGATGAAATCAACGTTTCGTATTCCCCTTTTTTCTCCTCGAAAACTGAGCCGATTCAATTATTTTCTACATTAATATTTTAAGAAAGAGTATGTTTAGGTTCCTATAAAAAAATATATGTTCAAAACTTTTCTAATTTGTCTGGTAGTCCTCTAATCACGGTGGTAAAAATAGGAAATTTTTCGTAATTTTTAGAGGGTCATATTTTCTTTAATAATTAGTTGCTGAAAAAAAGAAAATGACAGGGACGAGTTTACGGCAGACCAGAGGCATTATTCAGGAAGAAAAAAGGGGAATACATTTGTATGCGCACGCCCGGTTCCCTCTTAAGTTAGTCTAGTACCCCAAACGTGCAGTTGTTACAAGCTCATAAGTCGATGCAAGACGTGGAGAGATCTGGTGCGCGAATCCCGCTGCGATTTTATTACGGCCGTTCGTACTTAGACTTATGTAAACCTTTGCCAGTAGCTTTGGTCCACCGTAAGGTAGACACTTCGTAAACATGGCGTAGTTTAAATACAAATAGAATTTACGCAGCTACAACGTCTTACGCTGAACATATTGTGAAATGATATTCTGTAATTATTGAATTGTGCATAGCGTATTTTAACCAACTTTCAAATAACCAAAGGAGGTTCTGAATACGGCAGTTTCCGCCACATATATTCAAGAGATTTTGTTGTTATTTTGGATTACCAAGGATTGCCGTCAATGTAAATAATAATATAATATTTATTTCAGACCAAAATCCATATTCAAAAGTAAAGTATCTACATTAAAAATCTATTTGATTGTCAGAAATTCAAGGAACATTTGATTGGTTTTCCGCATATAATCTAAAATGATAACGCCTTGACGTTTATAAAAGTTTTTTGAACCTGTAAATGATAAACTCCATGTCTTATGCTCATGCTATTGCCCTCCAGATCCTGAATATGTACACACCAGCAGAGGAATACGAAGTGAAGGTAACTCGTGAGTTCATCCACGAGATACGGAAGAAAATGCTGGAGAAGGCTGGCACCAACCCTGATAAGGAACCGGTGAGTTACAATGAACAACACACATTCAAAACCTTTATAATATAATAATAAAAGGGGCACATTTACAAAGTGACTTAACAATTAAAATACAGCACAGTTGCTTATTTGCCTGAACTAGGTTGAACATGTCCTTCAGGCTAGGAAGTGCATTGAATATAAGGTCAAAACTAAATAAAAATTAGGAAAATAACAATAAAAGAAAAATAGCATATTTGTCGTTTTATTTGCAGACAACAACTAGATCTTCTGTCTGTGCATAAATACATTCTCAAAACTTATTATTCGTATCTCTATCTATTTGACTCTCTATACATAAAAATCCTGTTCTCACGTGGCTTCTTTGCCGGATCCATCCATTTAAAGAAACTCAAATTATTTTAAAATAGACCAAAATGAGTCTCATTTAGAGTTCGGTTTGCCCTTGGCTGGCTGTTGGACGATATAGGCAGCCAGAGAGCGTTTTCAGTCTCAAAACTAGGATCCACTTGCATATCTGTTACCCTTAATTAAAACTTATTTATTTGTCAACTGCACGTCCATTTTGGCAATTGTATTTTAATATAGTCTATATTTCGTAGCGATAAGTGTGGTTTTCGTATTTTAAGTGTAACTGACGTTCGGTTGGCTCAACCTATAACGGGGACCCGATATTAGGAGGCTAAAGATGTGCAAAACATTCCCACCAGGGGGAAGACCTATTTTCATATAATGTAACACTTTCATAATTTATTTTGTTTCAGCAAAACCTTTTAATGGACTCAAAGATGATATTCTCGGTGCAATTCCCCTTCAACCCTTCATCCATACGTCTGGAAGCCGTAGAGTTACCAGAAGTGTTAGAAATGGAAGGTCTACTCACCAAAATATAAGAAGACCGAGTAGACCAAATGAAAATACCGTCGTTTAAAGGTTAAAAAACAAGCCTATTGTTGTTATTATTTTATTTATAAACTTGGGATCATGGTCTACTAGGAAAAATGAGTAGACCATGAAATGACCGCAGTAGAAGCTTGTGTCAACGATGATTATTATTTTCTAGATTTTGTTCATAGCTAAGAGGAGACATAATATTAGAAGACCGTAGAACTAATAAGGTAAATAATGTTCAAACAATAGAATAGTTTGTTTTAGTTCAAATTCATAAACAATTTTGGTCTTTTCACAAAAAGACCGAGTAGACCGGAAAATAATAATAAGGTTATAAGAATAAAACAATAGCTGTTCTTATTTTTAAACATTTAAAAAATCGGTCTAATAACTGCAAGAAATAGTTAAATAGATTTTAAACACCATGAAAATAAGTTTTTTTAGTTTCACAATTTTTGTAATTTGTTTGTGTCTATTTTGGTGTCTTATAGTTCTGGCAAATTGTTTATTCATATACTTACGGATCTTTTTTTTTTCATGTCATCTTGTTCAGATACCCATCAAAACTGTGGAGTTTCGCTATCTAATTTTATTTGGCCTAGTTTAACCGAAATTGGGCGTATCGTACGCCCGGAACCTGTATAGTAATAGCGTGTATTTAAACCCAATTTATGTTTCAAAGATAAAAGTATCTAAACGGGCATGAACGATAGCTTCACTCGTAAATCTTCAATTAGCTCAACTGTTCGTTCCTACATTTTTATTGCCATACGAAATAATCGTTCAATATGGTGCCATTATTATATACTATTAATTGGTGTTAAAACATATTATTATACTCTATTTACGCTTACATTCCTTTGAAAATATTTTTTTCTTTGATTTCTATTAATAATTTATTATTACAATGATTCTAAATTTTTTGCGGGTTATTTTTTTTTTTTCATAAAAATATTTTTTCGTCTATGACAATAAAAAATAATAATTATGATCTGGGATTCAATATGTTTACTCAAATTACTATTTATCTAATTTATAAAATTCTAATGACGTAATTATTTTGTACTTTTATCGAAGATTTTTTTTTTCTTTTATTCGTCACAAAAAGCAATTAATAAGAAAAACCAGCGTATTCTATTGAAAATTCAATCATTCATATCTTGTCGTACTGAATACGACAACTCATTTACCTAATTAATCACTTGTCGTAATGCGATCGGTGTTCAATCTAAAAAATTTAATAATTACATCGTATTCAAAATTAGACCAAATCACGAATTACAAGAGTTCATTACGGCTTAATGAGATATTAGTAACCGCAGAAATAATATAAATAGTACATAATAGAGTAGGACTCTTTAGTTAATTGCTATTGACTAGATGAGTTTTTGTGGGCTGAGATATGAGAAGCTCTTACTTCTGTGTTTTTCTTCACCTCACAAAATATTTTTCTTTAATCAACCTTGTGCAGCTTCCTTAGTTCTTTTCAGTTCCTATGTTAGTTATATGCGTAGTTTTTATTATGTCGCCATTCTCCTTGTTATCTATACAAATTAATTTGTTGGTTTGTCCGTTTGAACGCGCTAATCTCTAGAACTAGCGGTCAAATTTATACATTCTTTTTGCATTTGATAGTCCAATAATTGAGAAAGGCTATTTAACTTCACACTAAGACCATTAGGAGCCGAGCAAAAATAAAACAGAAAGTACACTTAAGTGAAAACGAAGTAACAGCGCGGGCCGGTGATGCTGTGCGACGTGGATGAAGCCACTGGCAGAAGATAGTGTTTTATAACATGATAACATCTAAAAGATACATTTCTAAAACTGCAATTAAAGTGGAGCTTTTGTTATCAAAACTTAATAAGAAAACGGCTCTCTAATAACACTAAAAAAATGTGAAGGTGCTTAAGAGTTTTTCTTGTGTTTGCCAAATGTGTTTTTACAGTAGCTTCCCAAAATAAGTCTTCCTTTTAATAGATTGAAAATAAACAACGATTCTTTGGTCATTCTAATATTTTAATTAATTATGAGTTTCTTATTTAAAGGCAGATTAAGCTTTTATATGATAGCATATTGAAGATTACTTAATAATTTGACCTTTTTATAACTAAGGCTATATTTAGCCCTAAAAACTTATTCATGTCAAATGACCGTAATATTTCTTACCATTCCTTAAGAGTCTATCTCAGCCATTCCTATCATAAATAAGTTTTAAATCAACGAAGTTCGTTAGTTTCTTATAAATTAAGGTTTATACATTTTTTTTATTACATAACTGAATTTTGTTATAGTTTATACTGATTAGTTCAAATTGTTCACCACTGTTGGACACCACATTTGATTCTGATTCTCAATCAACTTTGAATTTAATCATGATTTGACCGATCATAGGTCAATACTTTAATATTCCTATTCAATATTTCGAAATGGTATGCATATTTAAAAAATCTAAATGTCACTTATAAGCTTGATGATGTTCATAATCGTTGTTTAACACATGATTTATTGTGATGTTGTAATCACTTTTAAGATTTAAAATTGCTGTCCAATTAAATATAATCGATATCGCTTTGAGCTGATGAAAGAAATGAGTGAAAACAAAAAATACCTTAAAACTATTTAAAAATGATGCAGCTATGAATGGTATAAAGTCAATTCGAAATGACATATTTGTGGCTTCAAAGTTTGGCAGTTAAACACCATAAAAGCTGCCTACAAAATATTAGAATAGTATAATGAAATTCGCACTGCCGAAATTGAAAATTAAGTAATCCATGCTTATAAAAATCTACCTATGTGTTCGTCGTATATAAATGGATTTCTTATATGTATATAACGATGTTGATATATTAAATGTGGTAAAATTGTGGTGAATTATTGCCAATTTGTCCAAAAGAAGTGCTGTATATGCTGAAAAATATGAAATGTTGAAATAAAAAATGCTGCAGCAGTTTTATAGACAAATGTTTAGTGTCATTCCATTATATTTAATTTAATGTTATTGTAGTTAATAAAGTTTATTAGAGTATTGTTGTATAGAAAAATTATAGTTGATTATGAAAAAGTTGCAAAAGTATTAAACACACCTGAAGATTCTTGTAATTTTATTAACGTTCACAGTGTGATCTCAGTCTCAATCTGTCAAAAATACCAAATTTTGGACAAGTTTTTGACATTGATGGTCGCTGACTAGAGAATTCCACTAGATTTTAACCGTTTTCAATTACGGGAATTGATCTTCCAAGGTGTCCATTATAGCACATTTTGCTACACTTGAGAATCTACATGACTAACTTGCAAATACTTTTGCAACATTTCCATAAAAATATGAGGACTCAATAAATAATAGAGAATATAATTAAATAATAAAATGTAGACATAAAACAGTGTTACCAATTCCGCTAGGTGCTTACGAAGCTACGCTATATTTATTATTATAAACGCCTCTTTCAACATATACTGATAGTATTACTGCTTAGTACATTTTGTCGTATTCCCTATAAAAAATGTAGTAGTGTGATATTTATTAATTACTACTCGCTGTTGTACTTAATGTATAAAAAAAAATAGAAATATAAAAATGTTGTGTTAAATCTTGGTTGATGGTGTTGAAATGTAAAGGGCCCTGTGGGCCAGCCATTTCGGCAGAACATGATGTTTGGTTTACCGGTATAAAAACATAAACATAAGCCCACCACGGGCGTAAAAATATCGATTTTCAACTCTCGGTATTGAGCCGAGGATTGAAAATCCAACAGAGCGCATCCCAGCGCGTCAAATAAACACAGATAGATTCTCAACTCGGCGCTAAGCAGTGCGAGCCTAGGCTATGATGTTTCTTAATCTTTGACGTGAAACTTTCAATCAATATTATACTACGCACTTTCAGTATATGTTCAAAGTGGCTGCTAGACCAGTATAACGTCATACCAAGCCGGCTAGAAATCATCTGTATATTTTGTAAAAAAAATCATGAAACGTATCCGAATCGTTGTTGGCCAATAAGGTAGCTTACAGACGAACGACATTTCAAGTCGAGGACCATCGCAAACATCGCCGCCTGTCGTTAGCGACTGCCGTCAATATGAAGACTGTCGCTCGTGTGTAAGCTTTCTAAATGTCATTTGCTTCACGTTATATTATATTCGAAGTTGTACCCTGATCTATTATAAAATGAACGGATCATATTAATCGTTTGTAGTAAAAAAAAAATCGTATTAATGACAGCTGGTATTATGTTAAAATAGATATTAAATAATAGAAATATCGTAGTATTTTAAATAGTACGTTATTACGCAAAGCAGGCACTAAGTACTTATTTAGAAAATTTTATAAATCAGTATTTTGTATGTAATCGTTATTATTTATTTATTTATGTGTTATGCATTTACGACAGTACGTTAATCAGTTTTGTCTTCTACATGTAAAATTGTCGTATTCCTTATTAAAAATGTAGTAGTGTGATATTTATTAATTACTACTCCTTGTTGTACTTAATGTATTAAAAAAATAGAGAAATATATGTATGTTGTGTTGTATATACGTGAAATTATATTTATTAGGTGCTCAAGTTGAAATTATTCGAGTTTATAAATGCATTCCAAATTTATTCAAAATATACAATTGTATCTAATTCGTCAATTTATTAAAAATGTTATATATACCTAATTCGTTGAAAATTGTATCAGTGTATTTAATGTAAAATGTATTGCAAGAAAAAGTCTAACCACTATTGCGAATATATAACCAATCCCAGCGTAATGGAATTACATTTAAATCATTAACCGTTTAAACCTTGTCTCAATAGCAGCTAAACGTGTTAAAGAATATTATTCTAATTGACACGATCATGACAAAGCAAAAACAAAAATAAAATCAGTACAGAATCAAATTCAATGCCAGTACACTAAGTGAAATGAAGTACGGGAAATTAAGAATGGCTATCTATACCTATAAGCATTCCAGGAAAGAATTTCCCTTGTTAACCTGGTCCCTGGCTACATGCGCAATCTACAATACATTTTCAAGAAAAATGAGTGGAAACAAACAAAATAAATTCAAATATTATAGCTTTGTCATGAAAGACATGACAGTGTTTAAAGCGCTATGTCGTTAGAATGTGTCATAAATACTATGTAAATGTCAAAAAGATACTAAGCGTGTAGGTACGCCATGTTATAAACGCTATGAAGTAAAAATAATCGTTATAATTACCGCAAAAACATTGTCATTGGTTTTAATCCCTTGTCATATTCAATATGACAAAAGATTAACAGATTTCTGCTCTCATTACATTTGAAATAATTATAAAAAGCAATATATTGCATATCTATCTAATTATTTTAGTATTTAATTATTGAAACAATCTTATGATCACTAAGATAATTGCGGATTAATTATTTTACGTGTTAACAACGTGTCCTGTACTGTGAGCACTATACATTCCATATAGATGTTATGTTATTAAAATCATTTATTGAATAAACGTGGTTTTTCTTTCATCGTAAATTAACAGCTTTACCTGGGATCATCCTAACTGCGTTACACACGCAGGTCCTCACCGGACACGGTTGTTTCGGGAGGTTCCTGTTTCGAATAAGGCGGGAGGAAACGCCCGGGTGTTTCCATTGCGAAGATCGCCCTGAGGACACGGTGGAGCATACGGTGGAGCTCTGCCCGGCTTAAGCGGAGCACCGCCGTGTCCTCGTGGAGGCGATCGGCGACGGCGATCTCTCGCATCCGGGCCTGTTCGGTACGGAGCGAGAGTGCATGGTTAGCCGTCACCTCCTTCTGGGAAGCAGTAATGCTCGCGAAGAGGGAGGCGGCGCACGTGAGGGAGAGGCAGTATATGCGCCCTCACGGCCGTAGCCACACGGGAGACGCCCTGGGCATTGGGAATCCCAGGCTGATTCCCGGCCACCGTAGGCGCGGGCTTGCGAACGGCGAGTAATGGGTAGCTCGCTGTCCGGTAAGGACCAAGCCCGGGTCGACGGCGCGTTGTGTTCCACGCGCGCTCAAAGAGATGTCAGCACCAACTGGTGGGGTCCGCAAGGGCCGATGCCTGCCAGGGATGCGGGTTGGTAACTAAAAAGCTTTTCAACCAATTGAAACGTTGGAGTAACGAAAAAAAAACGAATTGATATAATAGGTGAACTGATACAGTGGCAGACGTGACTTCGATGTAGTAATAAAAAACGAAACGATAATAGTTGAAAATTTTTAGGTGATATGAAATTCGGACAAATATTTTTCGAACTCAT
This sequence comes from Antitype chi, assembly GCA_947359405.1. NCBI lineage: Eukaryota > Metazoa > Arthropoda > Insecta > Lepidoptera > Noctuidae > Antitype > Antitype chi. The sequence continues at coordinate 3,290,094 of OX375835.1, read as the reverse complement.
GATAGGTAACCGTCATTCGACTGCCACGCTGGTTTTGTATGACAAGTGATCGGTGGTTAATTTTTTTTTGTCACAACGGTGAAGCTCTCCCTTTGGTAAGAGTTGACCAGGCAGGTGGTGGAAGTGAGCTTCATTCGGAATCCTCAACCACAGAGGAACTGGCTATCTTACGTTTAACTGCTGAAACAGAAAAATGCTGTTACTATTGTTGTAATGGCGACAGACTTAGATAAGATGGTGGTAGCTAGCCATGTGGATTTAGTCGACATTCACACCGACGCGACGTGATAAAATCACGGCGGTTTTTTTTTTGCGCACTGGTACTTCAACACTGCTTAGCGCCGAGAGTTGGAAATCGAACATTGTGTTTTTTGAGGCGCTGAGACTCACTCAAAATCTAAATCAAAAGTCATTTATTCAAACTAGGCTGAGAGTCAGCTCTTTTTGAACGTCAAAATTACATAAGACAGTCCCCCCAAAACGCCCGTCCTTCACCACTTCCTAGTGCTTTAGCTGGGAAGAAAAAGTAGCGCAACAAACTCCCCAGCAGCATAGCTGTCTGATGTCACTCGCGCTGCATTCTGTTGGATAGGTACTCAAGATTCAGTTCAACAGCGAGAGCTGAAAACCCCGCCGTGATTTAGTTAGGTCCGTTCATCATTTCACCCAAAAGACGTCCACTGCTGGGCATAGGCCTCCCCCAAGCTCCTCCACTTGGACCGGTACTGCGCTTCTCGCATCCAGCGGATTCCTGCGGCCTTCACAAGGTCATCGGTCCATCTTGTGGGAGGCCTTCGCAGTTGCCACTCCAAAACCTCTCGGCCCCATCGGCCATCTGTTCTGCGAGCAATGTGCCCTGCCCACTGCCACTTAAGTTTGGCAATTCTTCGGGCTATGTCGGTTGCCTTGATTCTCTTGCGGATCTCTTCATTCCTGATTCGATCACGTAGGGAAACTTCGGGCATAGCCCTCTCCATTGCCTTTTTGATGACTTTTAGCGTTCTGATAAGGCCGTTTGGGAGCGACCACGTTTCAATACCGTATGTCATCACTGGCAACACGCACTAGTCAAAGATTTTCGTCTTGAGACACTGCGGGATGTGGGATGAGAAGATATTGCGTAGCTTCCCGAACGCAGCCCAGCCGAGTCGGATTCGACGAGTGACCTCTTTCTCGAAGTTGGACCTACCTAACTGGACACTTTGTCCTAGGTAAACATATCGTCTACAACTTCGAGTGTAGATTGACATCTAGAAATGTATGATTATGTACTGTGTTGAGCAATAAACATTTGAATTTAAATTTGAATTTTTCATGAGAGTGAGTGTTTGTTACAAGGGCATTCGACATTACCTTCGTTTTTTCCATGTTCATTTTGAGACCCACTCTTTATGTCCGTTACCAGTGTTACCACCAACCAAACCGAGCAGAAAGTTTTGCCCCCTCTGGAAATCAAACCCGGGACCTCTAGGTTTGAGACAGGTTGTCTTATCAGTAGATCAAAGAGGCCGTTAAATTAAATTAAGGTCACATTAAATATCTCTCCATGTGTGGTTGATGAGGTCATAACGGATCAGAAAGTAGCTGACCATGTATGATAGCAGTTTGGGTTCACTGCCCAAGTCCTCAAGACTTCGCGCAACAACAAACATAACATCATGCCTTGTGTCCCCGAAACGTTGGGCAGAGGTGTACAGTACAACTATTTTTTTAATGGTCCTCGGGAATCATCGCACGCCTGCCACTTTAGCAGCTTGCCTCCTATTTTTACACGCTTTATATTAGCTCGGGTTGTATGTATGTATGTAACGGAATCTTTGAGCGCGATTTTGACCCACTTTAAACGGTCAGATTTCATTGAAACTTTGTAAACTTGTCGAGGACCGATGACAATTTAATAATTTAAAAAAAAATTAGGAAAAAAAAAACACGTTTTGTAGTTAGCAGAACTAAAAATAGAAAATAAATAATAGTTTAAAAACACGCTTTAAAAACCAAACAAAAAAAGGAGAAAATAATTTAATTCAATTAAAAAGCGTGGGGTGCTTGACATTAATTGATTATAAAAATACCTAAAGCACCCCACGCTTTTTAATTGAATTAAATTATTTTCTCCTTTTTTAGTTTGGTTTTTAAAGCGTGTTTTTTAGTTTTTTAATGATAGTTGTTAGAGTATTAACAACTCTCCATATTTCCAAGTCGATTAAAAGCGTCCGGTGCAAAGGGCAACTGATAGAAATCTGACCTGACGGAACACAAATAGTTGAACTGCACCTACCTAGGTATACCAACATTTTGCCAGTTATTTTTAATAGGGGGCGAGCCTTCAACCGGGCACAAATCTACTGGGCTGCTACTGAGAAATTCTACCTGAGAATCGAACCCTGGACCTTATGCTCGACAGTCGCGCTTGCAACCACTGAACCAACGAGGCAGTCTCGCAACACGATATCAGTCTATCCCCTCCTTGCCTGAAACATAGATACCAAGCGACCAGCAAGCTTAGCACGAGCACCGATTTGTCGACGGAAGAATAGACATGACTATTAACTAAATGATGTGCAATAGGAGAAGATAGCTATGTTTTTCTATTAATTATCCACAGTTATGCGTTCTAAACGAATCCTGATTTTGTAGATAATCGTTTAGACTTTGTGGCTGTCGAGTAGAAAGTTTGTTGTCAGTGTGATTTTGACGGTTTGGAAAGAAATAAGTATTCTTCTGAAGACAAAGAACGTTACAAACGAAACACAAAATGACAGATTGTAGAACGATATCTACGGTGCGATATCAAAAATGGAGAAATGAAATGTCACATTGCATTGAAAAAGCACTGTCTATTCTTCGTAGAAATAGAAAACGTCATGCTAAGCCTGCTGGGGCGTACCAATAGAAAATGGCGCCTAGGGCACGCATCATATTTGCGCCCCTTCGTAAATTATCTTCGCGGTCTACGCTGAGCAAAGCTAGGTCGCATAACCTTTCTTGACCAATAATAGCCTTCAATAACGAAGGTATTCATTTCAACTTGCTAAAAAATCGCTTGCAATGCTGCAAATTGAAGAGAATTTGAATAGAAATAGGGAAATTTGGAAATACGCTGTCATCCCCGTAGGTACTGCACAATATCTTCGAGTAGCTCTTCAGATTTCTTCGATATAGGTAACAGAATGAAATGGTTTATTGATGTTGTTTTTTTAAATAAATAATTGGCGACTTTTTGCGCCCCTCTTTGATAGGCGGCCAGGGGCCCAAGTATGCTATTTTTATAAATTCGCCATTCCAACACGATCCCATTGTCATTCATTTGTCATTTTGCTAAAAGTTCGTAATCTGCTAAATTCATAATGTTCGATCATTGGTCGGTCAATGGTGTCGCAATAGAATTGTGCTATAATGGCATTTTTGTATTGCCATTATTATAAACTCGTTAGCAGTATGATTTTCGAAAAACGACTAGGTACTAAATTTGAACCTTTATTCATGCCAGATTTTATTTAGGTAGGTATTTTTACATATTATTTATTAGTGTTATAAGCAATCTAATGTAGTAGGAAGTGCGTAAATTAAGCCAGTCATTCATTTGTCATTATGTACGAGATTACCAATAAATGCCATTTCTTTCAATGGAGTGTCAGTGGCTGACCATTGGAAAGTCATAATGAAGCCATTTTATTAGTAGACTACCAAACTTGTCAAAATCAACAATTAAGAAATCAATGATAGACCATTCTGACACTATTGTAATAGCAGACTTGAGGCCCAGGGCTCTTGCCCTGTCTGCCCCACTCTAGTTACGCCACTGCATAAATACCAAGCGACCTACCTACTTACTAACATAATAAACTGCATATTGAAAAACATAATACAAAATTTAACATATATAATTTATTAGTTATTATCTTGGACGATAGCTAATCTGTAACTAAGCATGATAGGTAGGTACTGATATTATTTGTCATAGATAGATTATTAGATATTTAAAAGATGTATTTTATAAAGATATGCAATGTTGTTGTGCTGGTAGGGGAAGGGAAAACAGAACGGATGCAGACTCTGGGCTGAAACTGAGAAGTTCATAATAAAAAAACCTAATAGCACTTTGCCTGACCTGGGAATCGAACTCGATATCTACAATCACGCTTCTGACGAGCACTGCTGTTCTGTAAAAATCTCGCCGTGATAACTTGGGTGAGGGGAACCTAGTCGCGGGCTCGAACTCACAACTCACTGGTGGGCCTGGCTAAAAATCACGCTGTATCACCAGGCTTCGTGTCCGACAGAGATAGTATCAGTGATGAGCAGTTAGACGCTAGTCTACATGCACAACGTTATTGAGTGAGATGCAGGATCATTTATAGTAAAAAATTCGCGAAAAAATTTAGAAAAGTCCTTTGGAAGATCTGGTTTTATGAAAAAGCCAATGACCAATAAAGTTTATTGAACTTTTCGATAATTGAACTTTGTCGGTACCGACTTGGTTTTGGACATTTTACACTTCTTTTATTACTTAAACACGCCCAAAGTTTAGTAAAATTAGCAAGAAAAACGAATCGTTGTTCGCTCCTAACTTTTTAATGGGTTTTTATTTTAGTATTCTGTTTCCGTACAGAAAATATTAATAATGAGACAAAACGACATCATATTTTACTTTGGATGTGCCATGTCAGACAGTGGAGTAAAACACTACCGAAGTTTGTATGCAAAAAATGTGGACTAAGTTCTCACGGTGAGATTTTAACAGAATAGATCGGCAGTTCTCTTCGCCGTGTCTTCAGTACATTTTTTGTTGCCTGATGAAGGAAAAAATCGTGAGGAAACGTGGCATGTTCTAGAACCAAACATTTGAAGACAAGTGACACCTGCCATCCCGCACTGGGCCCGCGTTAATATATTTATTTTAGTATTACCAGTTAGTACCTAGGTGTACATAAATAAGTAGAAAAGGTATCTTTTACATTGCGACTTACTTAGTTGTGTTCTAAGACCACGTTAGGCTTTGCTAGTCATCAGAGAGCTCACGAAAGAAAAGATAAATTAGTCTGGGTCGCTGTCACGTAGCCTGTATCAGGTACACGCAGCTTAGCACACACTGTGAGACTTAGCAGCTAAATACTCGAGCACGTTCATTGCAGGCTTTTGTGAAAGAACATATGCAACGTGTAACGGAAAGGGTATATATGTTAGCGGCCAACCCCAATTTCAGGCCAAACTAGTTTGTCCTAGGCCAAACAGACTTATCCTACGCGTGATATCGCATCGTTATCAGAGCGAATCCGAAACCGCATCGTTGTCAGAGCGAAAAGTGCCCAAAATGCTGGCAGCGTTGCCACGTTGGATGGCAATGCTGTTTCATTGAGCTAAAAATAGGCCAGCCCTCTGGTCACGTGAAGACTCGACCAACCGCATGGCGATGTCCCGAAATACTCGATGAGCAGTTGGACTCCACGGCCCTAGCAGTGTTTCAACCCCAAATGGCTCGAACGTCCCAAACACTCCCAACAAGGTTGTTATTCTGCACCTGCAGCAGCCGCCCCAGCCCAGCCCGCCGTGCTCAGAAGATGGGATGGCGCGAGGTTGTCGACACAGGTAGCAGCATCCCACACCAAAGGCCTATATGGTTTAAAATGGTTTAATAAATCAATCATCATCATCATTTCAGCCGAAAGACGTCCACTGCTGGACATAGGCCTCCCCCAGGCTACTCCACTTCGACCGGTCTTGTGCTTCCCACATCCAGCGGATTCCCGCAGCCTTCACAAGGTCATCGGTCCACCTTGTGGGAGGCTTTCCTGCTCTACGTCTTCCGGTACGCGGTCGCCACTCCAGAACCTTTCGGCCCCATCGGCCATCTGTTCTGCGAGTAATGTGCCCTGCCCACTGCCACTTAATAAATCAATATCTACTGGTAGCGACTGAAATAAATGTTTCCATCGTTTCGGTTGGCGCTACGTTCATGTAATTTGTGGCACATTAATTAAGAACAAGTTAGCCATTGTAAAATATGAAATGAACATGAGTAACAATCATTAATTATAAATAAAAAATAAATATTGACGCAGGTGGCATCAATTTAATTGTTTACAATTTTACACAACTGTAACTACTCACTGTTTTTCAATTCAACCGTATGTACTTTTTATCTTATTTGTCTGATATGGTAAACAGTTGATGTGTGGTTCATCCACACATCAAACCCAATTAGATACGAATGCTGATTTTTGTGGGCAACACCTCATCATCTGCCGAAACCTTTCCTAAAAGTTGCGGGTCGGCTTCCAGATCTGCCGAACCCTTTCCTAAATGTTGCGGGTCGGCTTCTAGATCTGCCGAACCCTTTCCTAAATGTTGCGGGTCGGCTTCCAGATTTGCCGAACCCTTTCCTAAATGTTGCGGGTCGGCTTCCAGATCTACCGAACCCTCTCCTAAATGTTGCGGGTCGGCTTCCAGATCTGCCGAACCCTTTCCTAAGTGTTGCGGGTCGGCTTCCAGTGTCACCGGATGCTGCTATATACCAGTATTTTATAAAGAGCGACTGCCATCTGTAATACGATACCCATTGTTATAAAGCTTGCAGTTTTCTTGGCTGTCAGTCCCATATTTAAAAAAGTACTCTGTGGTTGTCAGACTTTGACGACCTATAACGACTGTGAAAGGTACAAGAAAAAAAGCCGGGAGCAACTGCTTAACGTACTTTCCGAGGTACGGAGGATATAAGATGGCCCTCGGTATTATATTAGGTCTTTACCTATGAAATTGCCGTTTTGCAGTACTGGCCATTTCAAATCAAAATAATTTTTGTTTGGGTAAGAATTCTAATTTCAAATTAATTTTATTTTAAAAACATGGATTTTTTTTCCAAAAGTAGTCATTTGTTTATTGATTAGTGTTACATTTTCATCGCATTTCAATCTTTTTCGTCATCATGGCTACGTTAAGAATTCGAGTAATTATGGAATATGAGTACCGTCGTGGCAGCAACGCGGCACAAGCGGCACGCAACATCAACGACGTTTACGGAGCTAACACTACAAACCAACGCACCACCTGTTATTGGTTTGCTCGCTTCCGTTCTGGAAATTTCGACCTGAAAAATGAACCTCGCGGTCGTCCGAAGACTGGTCGACAATGACGAATTAAAGGCGATTGTGGAAGCTGATGATACACAATCTACGGCTGAATTAGCAGCAGCTTTCGACGTTAGCGTCAAAACAATATTGGTCCATTTGCGTCAAATTGGCAAGGTAAAAAAGCTTGACAAATGGGTGCCCCACGAACTCAATGATCGTCAGCGCGAAGTACGCGTCGAGACGTGCCTTGCACTGCTCAACAGACACACAAATGAAGGAATTTTGAACCGCATTGTTACCTGCGATGAAAAATGGATTCTGTTTGATAACCGCAAGCGCTCAGCAAGTTGGTTGGATCCTGGTTCAGCACCTAAACAATGCCCTAAACGAAAACTTACCCCTAGAAAAGTGATGGTCACTGTTTGGTGGTCTAGCGCCGGTGTGATTCATCACAGCTTCTTACCAAACGGGGTGAGCATTACTGCAGATGTGTACTGTGAAGAACTGAACACAATGATGGAGAAGCTGGCACATCTCCAACCAGCATTGGTCAATCGCTCGTCTCCGCTGCTCCTGCACGACAACGCGCGACCTCATACTGCACAGCAGACGGTCTCCAAGTTGCAAGAACTGGGGTTGGAAGCTCTCCGTCATCCGCCCTACTCACCAGACCTTGCGCCTACAGACTACTACTTTTTCCAGAATTTGGATAACTTCTTGGCGGGAAAAAAATTCAATACCCGAGAGACAGTACAAAATGCCTTTGAAGAATTTGTTGCCTCCCGTCCAGCTGATTTCTTTAAGAAGGGCATCAATAAACTGCCACTGCGATGGCAAAGATGCATTGATTGCATGGGTGATTACTTCGATTAATACAAATAAAAAATACATGAAAAAAAATCGTTTAAATTTTTTCATACAAAACGGCAATTTCATAGGTAAAGACCTATTATATGAAACACGTAATATGTTCAAAAAATTACTCGCGCACTGCTCGCTCGAACTCACTGGTGGGCCTGGCTAAAAAGCACGCTGTCTCACCAGGCATACAGAGGTAGTGTCAGTGATAAGCAGTTAGATGCTAGTCTACACGCACAACGTTATTGAGTGAGATGCAGGATAATTTATAGTAAAACAGGCGTGTACAAAATTAAGAAAAGTCCTTCTGAAGACCGGCACCCTAATTGCGTAACACGCGATTAATCATAATCGGTTTCGTTTTGATAGTTCAACAATATTCATTGCGGTATTTACGTTGTTGAGCAGACACATTTTTAGAACATATGAAGCAATGGTTTAGCCTTCTGTTTCAAAACGAAACAAATTATGATTAATCGTGAGTTACGCAATTAGGGTCCGGGTTTTAAGAAAAAACCACAGCATAAATCAATGACCAATAAAGTTTATTGAACTTTTCGATATTTGAGCTTTGTCGGTACCGACTTGGTTTTGGAGATTTTACACTTATTTTATTATTTGAACGCGCCCAAAGTTAGGTTAAATTAGCAAGAAAAACGAAAAAAAATCATCTAGATTCACCTTAAGGAGGACCGTCAAGGTAGCACGTTAAAAATAAAATGATAATTTTGCTTGCGTTGATTTATTTATTTAGGTATCTATTTTGTTAGGGAAAACAAACAATTGAACATTAATATATTACATTTTAGAATTAAAAATGTTTGGAGGTGGGTACAGATCACGACGTTTCACAGATTACCTAAATACAGCTAGAGGTTACAGTGAAGACACAATATGAGAGTTACAAAAACACAAAGAAGAAGACAGGAAGAGAAAAAAGAGGACGTACTTCTCTTAAACTAGCCATCCCTACTGTTAGTGTGTACAGGTGCTCTTACACGGGCAATTTTTTGAGCATTTGTTGCTCGGCAGCACTAATGGATCAATCTGGATCAATTAAGTGGAGCAATCTGGAGCAATAACAATAAATTGCGGATATGTTTCGGGAATATTGCTTCTGATTGCTCCATATATTTTATGAGTCGCCGAATATCCAATCGATTTGGAAAATTTTAGTAAATTTTCGTTCTACATCGTTTGTATGTATAACGACGTCACGTTTTTGCGAGAAAATAAAATTATTGCTCGTGTAAGCGCACCTTTACGTAATAACCCTTCTAAAGGTGCGCTTACACGAGCAACCTGGTAAATTTTCGTCAACTATGACGTCACGACTACATCCAGCAATTATGGGCAATGGCAACATGTAGCAACCTGTTGCCAGAGATACGGCCACACAATATCTTGCAATATGGAGCAACTTAAAAAATTAGGCAATACATTATATTTTTGTTGCTCCAGATTGCTCCACTTAATTGATCCAGATTGATCCATTAGTGTGGCCGAGCAATAATTGCTTAAAACATTGCTCGTGCATTCTCCTGCCCTAAACCCAATTTATTTGTGGTCGGCGCGACATGTTTTTACATCCACTCTTCTCTATGAGTCGTCATCTCCGTAGTCACACCCTTTCTAACCATATCATCATTCACACAGTCCATCCATCGTTTCTTTGGTCTCCCCCTACTCTTATAGACATCGACATTCGTACTCAAAACATTCCTCACGACAATTTCCTCATTCCTCCGTATCACATGCCCATACCATGACAACCGATTTCCACATAACTTTTCAGTTACCGGTCCCACTTTTAGACTTCGTCTTGTGTACCTACTCATTTCTTAATCTATCCATTCGTGTAACGTGTTACATATTTAATTTAATATGTTTACTAAACAAGACAAGTAGACTGGAATAACAATGTGGCTGTGAATATTTAATGTTTTTATTATTAAATTGAATACATTACAGAGATCATTGTTGCGTTACCATATTGAGAAGAGATGCCATTACGTGTGCAATGAGAATTTTATTGTTATCACTATACGTCATTCGTCGTATAGAAACATTTTATGCAGTAGTCACTTTTATTTTCAACTAGTTTCTGCACGTGGCTCCACCCGCGTGGATGGCGGTTGACGCGTAAAAACTAAAAAACACGCTTTAAAAACCAAACTAAAAAAGGAGAAAATAATGTAATTCAATTAAAAAGCGTGGGGTGCTTTTTGAGGTATTTTTATAATCAATTAATGTCAAGCACCCCACGCTTTTTAATTGAATTAGGTACATTATTTTCTCCTTTTTTAGTTTGGTTTTTAAAGCGTGTTTTTTAGTTTTTTAAACTATTATTTATTTTCTATTTTTTAGTTCTGCTAACTACAAAAACGTGTTTTTTTTTTCTCTCAATTTTTTTAAATTATTGAATTGTCATCGGTCCTCGACAAGTTTACAAAGTTTCAATGAAATCTGACCGTGACAGTGACAGTGACAGTGGGTCAAAATCGCGCTCTAAGGAGTCGGTTACATACAAACATACAAACAAACAAACATACGAGTGAAGCTAATATAAAGCGCGTAAAAAAGTAGCCTATGTCCTTCTACATATCCCAGGCTATATCTCTGCCAAATTTCATGACGATCGGTTTGGGGGTTTAGGCGTGAAAGCGTAACAGACAGGCAGAGAGACATAGTTACTTTCGCATTAATAATATTAGTAGGGGTAATACTGGTTTCTGACTAACCATACCCTGAAGTCTATTGACGTCTGAGTGACTGGGTAGTGGTGGGTGACTAGTGGTCAGATCAGTAGCACCCTGTAAAATACTCGTAGGTACTTAGCTGCATACGTTTAGACTGGAAGCCGACCCTAACTTTTTGTAGTCGGGAATAGCTAGGCAAATGTCGATATGAATTTGATTGACCTTATTTTGAAAGCCTCAATCAATACCAGTTTAGGGACCAAACACAGGAACTAGAAAAGCAAACACAACGACTCTCGTCTCGCTGTCCGGTAAGGACCAAACCCGGGTCGACGGCGCGTTGTGTTCCACGCGCGCCTCAAAGAGATGTTAGCACCAACTGGTGGGGTCCGCAAGGGCCGATGCCTGCCAGGGGTGCGGGTTGTTCGAAAGAGATACCGCGGCCCCTGGCACACAGGCAACTGAGGGAACACGGGTGGGTTTTTTGTCAGTAAAAGTCTGACACGCCCTCCCGCTCCACCCAGAGCGGGAGAAGTTATTTGATGATTTTCCAACCAAAAGACATGTCTAATTAGTTCCTATTCTAAACGAACTTTAAATGAAAATCAAAAGTCATTTATTTAAACTAGGCAGGGAGTCAGCTCTTTTTTAATGACAAAATTACATAAGACAGTCCCCCAAAACGCCCGCCCTTCACCACTTCCTAGTGCTTTAGCTGGGAAGAAGAAGTGGCGCAACAAACTCCCCAGCAGCACAGCTGTCTGTTTAGTTAGTTAGAAGAACGATTTAGGTATAGCGACTTAGTCTTTGCAGCGTGAAAGGAACTGTGGTTGCAGCCGGATGAGTGTGGCCATGGTTCGACCAAAATACCGGGCACTTGGGGAGGACTTCGTCTATCAGTACACTGCTATAAGCTGATGAATGGATGATGTATCATAGCTTGGATAACTCGTCGTTACAGTAAGAATTAAACTTCTGAAAAAATTAAATTAGGTCATTGAGCAGGCGTTGATCATCATCGATGTTCTTAAATTCTCGGTACGTGTTAGATTTGACGAGGTTCTTTCCCGCAGTTTGACAGTAAAATTATAGGCTATTATTTTTATTTAAGGCGGTAATTTTTTGAAAACGCTCAAAAAGGTGTTTTTTTTTTTAAAACAGTGTATCTCTGTAACCGTAAATAATTTTAAAAGCAAAAAAATATATGATATATTCAAGTCTTTTTGCATACAGTGATTGAACTCAAAACATAATTAAACATACTTTAATGCATCAAAAAAATCATCAAAGCTACCTCTTAATTTTTGTATTTTTTATAAAATAGTTAATATGTCATTTTTATACGATTTTATTAGCATTTTTACGACAATGCTTGCTCATTTATAATTCGAATTTATTACAACAGATTTTAACCCGTATCGGATTCCAGTAGGTATGTACTATTATCGCTCATAACGGCAATACGACGACTAAATTTAAAATTACCAGTGCCTTAAATAAATCCAAATGGGTTACCGTCTAGATATTACTAAGAAACTGTCAAATCGGAGCGATTCTGTGAGTGTTTAAGCGCCAGGGGCTGGACTATTTCATGAAAAAGTAATTCAATGGGATTAATTAAACTTAGAGGGTTATATGGATAATTTTTATGATTATATTAAGTATGTAAAGCCATATTTGTTAGGTAAGGTATGGTCGCGAATCAAATTTTAATCAAAATACAACCTGCACACTAATTGCATAACACTATTTATCAGAATCTGAATCATTTTGAAAGTTATTGCTAACCCATTGCTTCATTTGTTCCAAAAAATTACCTGCTCAACAACGTAAATAACGCAATGAAAGTTGTTGAACAGTTAAAATGAAAGCCATTGCTACTGTTAGTGTGTTACACAATTACCCTGCGGACCAGTAACCTGCAAATTGCAAAAAAACGTAAGAAAAATTGAATTTCACGGGCTACTTTTGCGCATGCTCCATATCCTAAAATTTTTATACTGGAAATATAGGTACCTATAGCTTGATGTGTAGCCGTGTGTACAATAGGAGAAGATAGCTATGTTTTTCTATTAATTATTACAGGTATGCGTTATAAACGAATCATGATTTTGTAGATAATCCTGTATACTTTGTGGCCGTCGGCGTCGAGTAGAAAGTTTATTTTCAGTGTGATTTTGACAGTTTGGGAAGAAACATTCATCTGAAATAGTCTACATTTTTAAAGACCTAGACAAAGATCGTTAGAAACGAAAGACAAAATGACAGATTGTAGAAGGATATTTTACGGTGCGATGTCAAAAATGGAGAAAAGAAATGTCACTTTGTATTAAAAAGCACGGTCTATTCTTCGTAGAAATAGAAAACGTCATGCTAAGCCTGCTGGTTAATTCCGCAAAAAAGAGGCAAAAAGTAACAAAACCTTCAGTCGTTACGATAGCCATTGATAAGGCACAGAATATAGCTTTGTTTAAAATATAACGCTTTGTTTAATGTTAATTGACGCGCGAAATGAACTCAGTGAAAACGTTTCTCTGACACAGCACGGGTGTAAACCAGTGTGACCAGATTCAGTATTTTAATACTTTTTGAGTATATTTTAGTAAGTTTTCCAAGAGTCAGTATTTTTAAAGGTATATTGGCGGAAGCCAGTATTTTTGGGTATATTTTGGAAAAAGTTATGGCAATACCATAGCCATGTCATAAAATTATTTAAAAAAAAAAACTGCGTACATTGATGTCCAGGGGAATTTCCGGATTTATTCTATATTTCATTTTGGAGCAAAGATCAGTAAGTTACAGATAGGACATGACAGGTGGGCCGCCTAGAATTACAAATAGTATCAAATCATTCAGTCACAAAATGATTTTCTGTTCTGCACTTGGCTTAATCTTTGAAGGTTTGGTTTCAAACTTTCAAACATAAACTTAGGGAAATTCACGAATTTTTGAAACTTTTGAAAATAATTGGAAATTCTTTATTCACTGCCGTGAATAAAGAATTTAGTAGTTTAAGAAATGTTATGGAAACTTTCCCATGCGAAGTACAGCCAGATCAAATGCAGATAATTGACGAAGAATATAGAACACTCAAACTTGATCGCGAAGTAAGTAATTTATTACAATCTTCGAGTACTGGCTCACCCCTTTATTGTGAACAATTTTGGTTGGAAGTTGGGAAAATTTCTAACAGTGATGGTACATTAAAATACAAGAATATATCTAGTTTCAGTAAATCTCTGTTATGTATACCAGTGTCGAATGCTACATGCGAGCGCATATTTTCACAGATTAATTTAATAAAAACGGAACAAAGAAACAGATTCATAAACAAAAATGTATCTGTGTGCCCTTTTTAGTCTGTGCTAAATAAACGTATTTTCTTTCTTTCTTTCTTTCTTGCAATTTTAAAAACCAAACAAGGTATAAAAGATGAAGGAGGCTGTGTGAATTTTAACCCATCAAACAGAATGTTAAAATATAATTCTAATATTTATTGCGATGATGATGATGATTAATAAATAAAAATATGTTTTGAAAATCAGTATTTTTATTGGTATATTTTCCCTGTGCAAGTTGGTATATTTCAGTATTTTTTTAAGGAGCTTCGGTATTTTTGTAAAATTTAATCTGGTCACACTGGTGTAAACTATAAAACAGTATGTCTTAGCCATTGGCGCGAAACGGTCGTGTCCGCCATCTTTACCATAGACTAAACGAGTGTTAAAAAGTTTTTAAAATTAAGTGCGGCAAGGATTTTATTTTTATTGGATTTAAAAAAGAGGTGCGTTTATTTTAGTTTTATTTTGTTAACATTGTTTTATTTTTATGTTTATTTTATAGTGCGTTCGAGAGGATAAGTATTTAGGGTAAGGATTTATATATACAGGAAAATGTGTGGCTGTGGCGAAAGAGGTGTGTGGGAATCTTATTTGATTGTGAATCAGTATCGTTTTGTTTTGTCGTGAGTACTTTAGTACTTGGCTTTAAATATTATGATTATTTGATCCACATATGTATAAATGATGGCAGAAATAAATAATATGAAAGATAGTGACGAGGAGCTACAACAGGACCGAATTATGTCATAATATAGGGATTTCTTTGGAGCTGAGAACCTTAGGAAAATGTTTTCTTTGTCAGTAAAAAAGAAAAACAGTGTGGGTAAATATACAGGCTGATTTACAAATGAAAAAACAGTGGCACTCCGGGAGTGCTGACTGTGAAAACTTAACAATTACGTGTGTATTTTTTGAATCGTCAGGATATAGTTTTTGAATCGTCAGATTAAACAACGTTCAACGTACACACGGCTACACATCAAGCTATACAATTCCAGTTTAAGCTGATCTCGCATTGTATAGGATTTCCTTACAGTGCGAGATCAGCGTAAACTGGAAATGTATAGCTTGATGTGTAGCCGTGTGTACGTTCAACGTTGCTCGTTCGTACTTTCGTGTTGTCAGTGGTAACAGTGACACGAGTTCAATTGTATTTTCCCATCTCAAAAAATGCCCAACGCGCGTAAAGAAGATTTCACTTTTTTTTTTAATGGAGGCCTCTACAATTCCTAGTAGCCGAGCAAAACTTCGGAATAGGAATTAAGAAGCCGTTTGTATTTTTTGTTTTGTGAAAAAGTTTTTTTTTTACTTAATTGTTTTTTTTTCTCTGTGACGAATGTTATCATGGAGCTCTGTTATCGTGAAAACCGAACAATTGAACAAGAAAAAATCCGATCTTCTGCATGGCTCCTAAGAGTTATATTCGGCTATCAAATTATAATAGTCAAAATATTTTTTTAATCAGACAGAATATTTCCTGAGATTAGGTTACCTCTGCCTAATCCTAAAGGGTCCAGTCGTGATGATAAAAAGTGTTGTTAAAAAATAATACAATGTTTCTTTAATAAAGATAAGATTTATTATAACATTCATATCTTTAGGTATGGACTTAAAAATTATTAATTTATTCAACTTACACGAATTTAAAGGATTATGATAACAATTAATCTGCATAATTAGGCTTGGAAACAATATAAAAAAATAATCTAGATAACTAACCTATTTACTAAGTACAATAAATTAAAGTAAAAACCCGGCCAAGTGCGAGTCGGCCTTGCACACGAAAGGTTCCGTACCACCTTACAATATTGAACACTATACACCGATAAATAATGGTTGTTTTCCCGCAGCGAAATGGTTTTGTCTTGGTAATACAATTCGTTTTAGAAACAAATTAAATATTAGAAAAGAAAATGGCAGACTGTGCCATTGAACCATTGTGAAAAATCACCACGTTTGAGAGTTTGTTTTGCTTTGAACATTTAATGCATCGCTGTTCCCTTTTTCGGTGGCGGGTGCGATTATATTGATTCCCACTTTTTCAAGTTGCTGATTTTTTTTTAAATTATTTTAAAACAAAAACATCTTTATTTACTCTATGCTTCGAAAGTACTCCTTATGGTGAACCTAGTCCACATTTTTTGCATACAAACTTCGGAAGTGTTTTACTCCACTGTCTGACATAGCACATCCAAAGTAAAATATGATATCGTTTTGTCTCATTATTATTATTGTCGATACTGAAACAGAATACTAAAATAAAAATCTATTGAAAAGTTAGGAGCCAACAAAGATTCGTTTTTCTTGCTAATTTAACCTAACTTTGGGCGTGTTTAAGTAATAAAAGAGGTGTAAAATCTCCAAAACCAAGTCGGTACCGACAAAGTTCAATTATCGTAAAGTTCAATAAACTTTATTGGTCATTGATTTATGCATTGGCTTTTTGCATAAAACCCGATCTTCCAAAGGACTTTTCTTAATTTTTTCGCGAATTATTTACTATAAATGATCCTGTATCTCACTCAATAACGGTTTGCGTATAGTCTAGCGTCTAACTGCTCATCACTGATACTATCTCTGTCGGACACGAAGCCTGGTCAGACAGCGTGATTTTTAGCCAGGCCCACCAGTGAGTTCGAGCCCGCGACTAGGCTCCCCTTATGGCAAGTTATTCTGCCGCGGGAAAACAACCGTTAAAATTTCTCGGTGTATATTTACTGCCTTGTTGGTCTAGTTGTCGGAAGTGTTACTGCTGGTCCGGAGTTCGATTCCCAGGTGGGTTGGTCGGTGGCTGTTTTTCTGTCTCGGATTTCTCAGCTGCAGCCCGAGGTCTGGATTTGTGCCCGGTTGATGCCAATAGGCTCGCCCCCTATTACATAGGACTTTAACATAACTAGCGAAATATTGGTGTACTAAGTCTACAGGTACACCTCTGCCCAACATTGGGGGAAACCCTTTAATTTTTAACTTAACGTCTTAATCTAATCTTAACCTTAGCCATGGTACGGAGCGAGAGTGCATGGTTAACAGTCACCTCCTTCTGCGAAGCAGTAATGCTCGCGAAGAGGGAGGCGGCACACGTGAGGGAGAGGCAGTATATGCGCCCTCACGGCCGTAATCGCCGCGGGAGACGCCCTAGGCGTCGGGAATCCCAGGCTGATTCCCGGCCACCGTAGGCGCGGGCTTGCGGACGGCGAGTAATGGGTAGCTCGCTGTCCGGTAAGGACCAAGCCCGGGTCGACGGCGCGTTGTGTTCCACGCGCCTCAAAGAGATGTCAGCACCAACTGGTGGGGTCCGCAAGGGCTGATGCCTGCCAGGGGTGCGAGTTATTCGAAAGATATACTGCGGCCCCTGTCACACAGGCAACTGAGGGAACACGGGTGGGTTTTAGTCAGTAAAAGTCTGACACGCCTTCCCGCTCCACCCAGAGCGGGAGAAATTATTTGATGATTTCCCACCCAAAAAAAAAGACCTATTAAATTTTTATAAGTTGTTTTTATAGCGGCACATTCTGCGAAAATTTCAAATGTCTACCTATTACGGTTCATGAGGTTCGAACCTGTTTCGCATTAATTAGTTAGTAGTTTTATTTAAGGTTAGCTTCTTATAATAAGTTTAAAATAAGATTAAAAATGTTTTAAACAACAAGCGCTTCGCGCCATCAAACTGCAAAGTTTGGCGATCAAAATTATAAAAACCAAAAAATGGTACCTATTGTTTTGTAAAAAAAAGAGATATACTTATCCCAGACAGACGGACGGGCAGCATACGTTTAGTAATGTAGTACCATCACACGTACAGTATAGTACCATCACCACAGATATAAGAATATTTCTATGATTGCCTCCCTTTGGGTACGGAACCCTAAAAATTGGCACGCGATACATTTATCATTACGCCTATATTTCGTGAAGTGCTAGGCAGCGGTGTAGATAGGTGCTCTAATAGTTTCTTTAACACCAAGAGTGCAACTTTGTTTGCGCACTCACTTGGGCACTATATCTAATATCTTCTGCGTATCTGGCTAATCTCCGTTAAGATTGGCGTGAACAAAATTCGCTCAAACGGATAAAAAAAGAGTTATGTTAAAGGAGAAGCGCCAGGGTGTAAATTGAAATAAGTTTTAAACTTTTTTTTAGAAAGAAAGAAAAATATTATCTTTGGGACACGCTCAGGAAATACAAACAAACGGGAAGAACTTATTGGTAAAATACAAACAAATATATAACAAAATAAGAAAACAATATGTATCTATATGAATCTATAGCAAAATCATATATTTTTCAAATCTTCAAGACAAGCCGTTAAGGTGAATGCGCAGTGGTAGAGCGCGAAATTCAAACTTTGTTACGTTTTTTGCAATTTTCAGGTGAGTGTCAGCTTGTTACTTGATCAAAATATGATTTGCGACTATAACATGTACGTATTTACAGATTTATAATCATTAAAATATTTCTAAGTTAGATTTGTTCCATAAGAACAAATTTCTTATGGAAAAGTGCTTGTGGAAGAAATCTAACTTAAAATAGATATATTAGACATTCTTATGACTTAGTTCTGTAAACACGTACGTGTTATATTCGCAAATCACATTTTGATCAGGATACAACCTGATACTGACCTGAAAATTGCAAAAACGTAAGAAAATTTGAATTTCGCGGTCTACCACTGCGCATTCACCTTAATGAGCAGTACGGTTCATAAAGTGACCGTGTTACGCTACCAAACGGGACTTAGGCCCTTAAAAAAAACAGACGAATTGAGACACTGTGTTAAATGTTACAACAAAATACCTTATGTTATATTGCAATTAAATGAAAGGAAATTTAAAGCTCACATTAAAAGTAAACTTTGTAAACTAGCGTATTACAAATTAGAGGATTATATCCAAGATAAGAATGCTTGGAAACATGCTGGTCCTGCTCCATAGGACAATCTAGAGTGTAGACAAAATCAAACTGGTTGCTAATTCAATTGTATAATTAATTATATTTATGACATTGATTTACACTCAGTGATTACTTTAACTCACACACTGACTTATTACTTGTTAATATTGTAGGAAAATCGTACCTATACTTACTTTTACAATGTTTGTAAATGTGTGAACACCATGTATCTATCACAGAATTAATTTATCTGTATTGCTTCAATTTGATTCTGTTTACCTATTTTGGTATGGTAATTTTATTCTGGGTGCATCGTTTTCACACATAATCATCTAATGAATGTACTATGTTAAATATTGTACTTGAAACATTTTAAAAGAGTAACGGTGGAGTTTCTTGCCCATTCTTCTCCATACGAAACTACATTTTGGAAGGGGCGACTAGAATCAATTCTATTTTAATGTAAATGTTGACGTTCAAAAGTGCCTTTTAAGTGCCTATTTGAAATAAATGCTTTGACTTTGACTTTGACTTTGAGAATCTCCTCCTTTGAAAAATGAAAGCCATTCATTCATACTGTTCGTGGGTTACGCAATTACCCTTCGTATCTTACTGGCCTTAGTGATATTGAGATTTTAGAGCCATATTTTCCTCAAACAATGAATAGATAGGTACATGACGTGTAATTAACTGAATATTACATGCTTGTTTGCTTCTAATCATTAATGCTTACAACTACGTAATCGCTTCTAATCAATTAGGAACACTATTAAGAAAGATTACAGCGGGACGCTCACTTAGAATCGCAATTTCATCATCATTTGACAAATCTTTCCCAACTATGAACTTTAATTTCGGAAGTCGGTGACTTTGGATATGTATTTAAATTTTTTGTCACCGCCTTCCGAAATTAAAGTATTTTTTCACTTTAAAGATAAAGATAATTTTATTTGTCAAAACATGTGTATACATGCAAATTAAGTAGTAGATTTGTAGTGTTTTTCCGGAAGTAGGTTATTATTTTTTTGGAAAAGGTTTTTTTACTTCTCATATTGAAATACCAACTCGTCCGCTCTGTGGTTTGATTAGGTAGCTTATAATTGTTTAAATACAGTATAGTCAGCCTATAATGTTCCCACTGCTGGGACACAGGGCTCGTCTCTATTAGAGGGAGTGGGCCCAGTGCGGGTAGCAGCGGCGAGGTGTCAATTTTTCTAAGAGAGAAGCCGAAGCGAAGTCGGTTTCAAATAATCGACTATTGACGACACTATTGACATGCCATTTTTTTTAAAACGGTAGAGATGCGAATCACCGAAGGGAAGTCGGTAGGAATCGTGTTATGTGATGCTTTCGCCACTGGCGGGTAGATGTGACCTTCGAATATTGGTTCTAAGACATGCCAGTTTCCTCACGATGATTTCCTTCACCGTTTTGAGAGCAGTGGTGATGAAATGATTTACACAAAGGTGTCTGCCTTTATTTTTGCGTGGAAAATCATCAAATGACTTCTCCCGCTCTGGGAGGAACGAGAGGGCGTGTCAGACTTTTACTGAATAAAACCCACCCGTGTTCCGTCAGTTGCCTGTGCCAGGGCCACGGGACTCTTGCGAATAAATCCGCGGCCCTGGTGGAAAGCTGTCTGCCTGGGCTGCAGCGGCTGCAGGCTGCGCCAGTGTGTCTGTCGGACTAATGACCTATAAACTAAAAAAAGCCGGGCCGATATCCCTGGACTACCATTGCTCCCATTTTCCCTGATGCATCAGAATATATGTGGTCATATTCAAGGGAGAGCAGAGGTGGCCAGTTGTTTCGGCCGCGACTTTTATATCGACCAATATTTTGATGGTCATTTGTTTCGCTGTTTTGAACCTTATTTGTAGCCACGAAGCGCTATTGTCACTTACCTAAAAATTTCCTTCTTACATGCCATAAGGAAAAATAACTGTAGAGGTTTTCGACTCAACAATTTAAAGAACAGGTAAACTCGTAGCTCTAGCGACTGCTGAGAATCTGAGATAAGGAAAACGAAACGAAAAATAATTATGCCTTTGATTTCTGGCTGTCAAGATCACATTGTAAAAAAAAGTACGAGTCGGAAATTCTCACCTTCAAATCAGTTGCCTACCAAACAAAAGTTGTCAGCTGGTGTCAAAAAGGTCGTCATCACAGAGTTACCAATAACGGCCTATAGTGTCAATAAGGTGAATCCATACTCCATTTGAAATAAGATTAGACATTTAACTAAACCTTTTTTACAGTCCGACCAACCGATTTTGACTTCTATTGCGTTGGTAGCATAATAAATGGCAGCTGCAGTAAACAGTTGGTATTGTAACTACTTTTTTGCTTTTAATGTCATGTCATCCGTATGCCTGCTGTATAGAAGTCAAAATTGGTTGAACTGACTGTAAAAAAGGTTTATTTAAATGTCTAATCTTATTTCAAATGGAGTATAGTCGACATTTTACCCATACAAATTTCGGGAGTGTTTTACTCCAATGTCTGACATGGCACATCCAAAGTAAAACATGATATCGTTTTGCCTCATTATTAATTTTGTTTGTACGGAAACAGAAAAGTAAAATAAAAAGCCATTAAAAAGTTATAAGCAAACTAAGATTCGTTTTTCTTACTAATTTAATCGCAACTTTGGGCGTATTAAGTATTAAAGAAGTGTAAAATCTCGAAAACAAAGTCTGTACCGACCAAGCTCAAATATCGAAAAATTCAATTAACTTTATAGGTAGTGTGATTTAGGCTGTAGGTATGTTTTATTTTGTATATTTATGTAGTTTTTTCATCTGTTTTACTTTGTCTGTTTTACTATAAATGATCCTGCATCTCACACAAACGTTGTGCGTGCAGACTAACGTCTAATTGCTCATCACTGATACTATCTCTGTCGGACACGATTCCAGGTGAGACAGGGTGCTTTTTTGCCTCGCCCACCATTTTGATTATTTTCCTACGGTTTAAATAAAATATTTAGTTCAATACCTAAGTCATTAAGATTCTCGCAAAAAACAACCCCGACTGCGTAACACATAAACTTCAATAAAGATGGAAACAAGAAAATGTTGAGCAAAAGAGCTTTCAAATTTAGTTGCACTACGATTTTCCTTGATGCAACGTTCTATGACGAACTAAATCCATCATGCTAAATTCAAGGCAATCGAGACGAAATTTTGTTTGACGGTTCTTATGCGTCACTTGTCTTTTTCTTTCGCTGTCTGTCAGTAAGAGATAGCAATACTCTTCTTAAAAGAATCGGCTAGTGCCGGCAAGTTTTTCATCATTAGTATGATGAAAAACTTGCCGGTGACGATCTGGGCAGTTATTTAATAAAATTCTTGAAAGGGAACTCATTAAAAAGTGAATTGATAATATTGAACCCTAAAACAAGTCTTTTACTGACCGCTCCTATAGCAGTTTGACAAGTTTTTAAGGACAAAATAACGTCGTACAAATTCGCATGAGGACCTTTATTAAGGCACGAGAAACACTTAATACCCTTGGGTCAAGAACCTTTGCAACCAACTTTTTAAAAAACATGTTTTTGCTATCGCGCATTTCAAGATTCCGGGCTGGATCTGAGAATTCCTTATGAAAAACTTGCAGACATATCCACTTGCTTGCTTCAAGCAACTATGCACGTTCTGTATTTGCGAACCGACACGCTAAGTTAGATTTCTTCCATAAGAACAAATTTCTGATGGAAAAGTGCTTGTGGAACAAATCTAACTTAGAAAGATGTATTATTGATTCTAATGATTATAAATCTGTAAATACGTACATGTTATAGTCGCAAATCATATTTTGATCAAGAAACAAGCTGACACTCACCTGAAAATTGCAAAAAACGTAATAAAATTTGAATTTCGCGCTCTACCACTGCGCATTCACCTTAACGTAAATATAAAGCAATGGATTAGCACTATTCTTCAAAATTATTCAGATTGTGATTGATTTGTGTGTTATGCAATTAGGCGAAACACACACTGCCCTGCGCTACGCTGCGGGGTGCGTGGCGACGGAGCCACGCGTGCGGGTACGGGAATGCAGATCTGCATAATCATGCAGATTTCTCCGCACAAACGCGCGCAGCTGCAGTATAGTCATGTGGAGGCCTAAAGGCCTCATTTCACAGCAGGTTGCGGTGGTGATAGTACATCGCAGAGCATTGTTTTTATTATTAAAAAAATGTTTATTCATTTAGAACTCATTCACGATTCTGCAGTTATATGTTTGGTTTTTGTATAATCAAATTAACAGAAATCGTGCATAGAAGATATTGGGCACATCCCTTTTTACGAACAAAATCGATAAATGGGTCATTCGTTCAGAATTACTTAGATTTAAGAAAATATGAAGAATTTTTTTTCAGTTACACGCGTATGTCAACTGCATCTTGTACTTGAAATAGTACGTCTAGCTCTGTCAAAATCACGCACGATACTGCAGAAGTCGGTGTGCCATACCTTGCGTCTTGCCTAGCACCCACGCGTGCGTGTTTCTCCGCATGTAGGTGCGTGATCTGCAACACTGCACGTGAATGCGTTTTATTTTGCACTACGCGTGTTTTCTATACAAACACAGATACTTGCAAACAACGTAAGAACACGGACCCCTCCGCTACGCTGCGTGATGCAGTGCAGTGTGCGTATCGCCTTAAGGTGCAGTTTATAATATTGGTTATAATTATGTAATAAATTCGGTTCGCGTTCCGTTGGGTGCAAGTTTACTCAATCGTAGCGAAGGTCAGGGGCGGTATTCGGAAGCGGGTCGGTCACGGGGTCGCGGTGAGCACAGCAGCAACACAGGTTTGCAGTTGAAATAGTTGTAGTACGAATAACTCGTCTGCTATACAGCATGTCGACCGTCATCAGAAAGTTCATATTTAAGTGTGTGGTGTAGATTATCAAATTGAACAAATTTCTCCAAGGAATCAACATCGTAATCTCGAAAAAGTTATCAACTGTCTGTTTATATATGAGAACCCCTTGCTCCCTAATTGCGTAACTCACGATTAATCATAATCTGTTTCGTTTTGAAACAGATGGCTAAACCATTGCTTCATATGTTCGAAAAATGTGTCTGCTCAACAACGTAAATAACGCAATGAATATTGTTGAACTGCCAAAATTAAACTGATTATGATTAATAAGCGTGGCGATTATGGCAAGCCCCCCCAAATTGGGGGAGGCCTATGTCCAGCAGTGGACGTCTTCCGGCTGAAATGATGATGATTAATCGCGTGTTACGCAATTAGGATACTGAGGTGAAGACCTCCTCCAGGGAATGCCAACTTTCTGTCTTCCTCTACTTCTATAAGTACAGCATGATCAAGCTACACGCACGATCTCGTCATGGTCTTCCTCGTTTTTGTTTCCCATCCAAGAAGTCATCTTGTTATTATAAATTAATATTCCAGGATATCTCCAACAATTGTGGATCGATTAAAAAAATATGGCTAGGGTATGTCTGCAAGCAAAAGTGCCTACAAGAGTGGTCCCATATAATTTGTATTAACTTTTCTTCGGTAGTTTTTGCTTTAGTTTCGATAACATTCGGTATTTGATCCACTTTGTGTATCTCGATGATGTTAACACTTCCTGTCAGTCACTGATGATTTATTTACAAGTTATACCATTTGGTATTGGGAACCTACCATAGCTTAAAAACGGAAGAATGAAAACTTTTCACTATTTCGTTTAATTGTTTTTTTTTGCAAGTGATTTTTAAAAAAAGTTCTAAGTATGTAAGTATGTTTTTCCCGTCCATCGATTGCAGTCTTGCAACTACTTGTTTCGAGGAAAACCGGGCGTTTGCAGGTGTCTATACTTTCTTAAAGTAACCATTAAAGACGAGTCAAGAAGAGTAGAGAGTCGTCGAGTTCCATTAGGTTATGTCGATCGTCGTCGGCGTCGTCGTGTTCAAAGCCGACAGTTAAAAATCGAACAAAGTGTTTTTTCGACGTGCTGGGATGAAATCTACTGGATTCTCAATGCGCGGTAAAATCCCGCTATGATACTTTACATCCGTGCGATCCTGCACCCTAATTGCGTAACTCACGATTAATCATAATCTGTTTCATTTTGACAGTTCACAATATTGATTGCGTTATTAACGTTGTTGAGTAAACACATTTTCCGAACATATTATGAAGCAATACTTTAGCACTCTTGTTTCAAAACGAAACAGATTATGATCAATCATGCGTTACGCAATTAGGGTGCTGGTCTAACAGTGGCTGCAAAAATACACCTACCGAAAGATCCGCCAGTGCATTGCGCCTCGGCTCGATGCGGCCCGCCTGTAATGTGCAATGGTTCACAAAAATGTACTTGAGGAGGATTTTTGCAATGCGTTGCACTGCGGTGTGCTCCGCCTTAATTTGCGCTACCGTTCAGAGTGGTAATGCAACTACGTCGGGGTCGAATATACAAAGAAAACATAATTTACTGAAGGTAGGTAAACGAGCTTATCAACCGAATTTTAGTAAACGGAAATATCAAAACAAAACTAAAAACGTGATGACATTTTATTCAAAAATGTAAACTATTCGATAAAAATCGAACGATAAGTAATTATCAATATTCTTATTCAATATCTATATGAACCTATTTAACATAGGTATTAAGCTTTAAATACTTTAATAAAGATAATACATTGATTATGCTTAGCAACCGCCCCCCAGGGCTGAAGTAAAGGCTCCCGCAGAACGGCGCGACGCAACTCTATTAGAACAATTTCTATGAAAACCTCATGGAAATTGATCTAACAGAGTCGCGTCACGCCGGTCAGCGGGGGTCTTAAATTTAAAATCGTATCATATTTGTAAATAATGTATTGTATTGAATGAGATAGATGGATGAGAGACGCACAGAACCGAATAGTATAGCGCAAAAATGGGGAGGCCTATATACCGAGCAGTTGGTGATTCCGGGCTGAGATGATGATAGAAAGAGAAAGAAAGAAAGAAAAAATATTTATTGGACTCTCACAGGAATATCACAAACATTACAATTATTAAACACATTTAAAAAAAACACTACTAAGCTACACTACTTAATAAAATTAAAATAAGATTTAAACAATAAAAAACAAAGTCCTGTACGCAGCCAAAAGGCCACTGTCTCAGCATGATGCTGCGACTTTTAAAAAGGGTCACAGCGCTGGTATTCTGATAGGGCTCGCTGTGATGTCACGGGCAGATACAGAAACAAAAAGTAAATAAATTTAAAAAACTTTTTCCAAAAACAAACAACCGGACTCCAAAATAACACTACAAAGTGAAAAATAACTTTAATTTCGGAAGTCGGTGTCTTTGGAGCTGTATTTAAGTTTTTGTCACAGCCTTCCGAAATTAAAGTTATTTTTCACTTCGTAGTGTTATTTTGGAGGCCGGTTGTTAATTTTTTTGGAAAAACTTTTTATTTTTCACTTTTTAGTGGTTCACATGTGCTTACCCCTTCACAGCGCACCGGCGTGACGTTATGTTATGAACTGGTGTAAACAATAGACAGACATGAGATTTCAGAAATCCCAGTCCATTTGCTATCATTTATTGATGAGTTCCGTTGCCTATCTCCGAAGTTCTTCATGAGATCTTCACCAAATTGAAATGGGACCACTCCGAGAAAGTACTCTTCCAAAAAATACCCAAATCGTTTCGTGTGCCTATAAAATTTGAAGAGTTCTCTCTATTTCTCCAGGATCCCATCATCAGATCCTGACTTGATGATCATGGGACCACCTGGGAAGTATACCCTTTCAAACAAAAAAAAAAATCCAAATCGGTCCAGCCATCTTCGAGTAATCGGGGAACATACATAAAAAAAAGGTTCCGACGAATTGAGAACCTCCTCCTTTTTGAAGTCGGTTAAAAAGATAATAGGGTATCTAATAACTAAAAACTAAAATAAAAATGTACATAAATAGTAAAATATTGTAATCCACGTGTCTTCATGATGATGAATTCATATTATATGCTAAGAGTGCGAATAACTTTTCTTATCAGAAGCAATATTGCCGAAACACATCGGCAATTATTGTTGTTGCTCCAGATTGCTCCACTTAATTGATCCAGATTGATCCATTACTGTTGCCGACACGGAAGAGAAAAATTCTCTTCCGTGGTTGCCGAGCAATAATTGCTCAAAAAATTGCCCGTGTAAGAGCACCTTTAAAGTATCCTATGTGTTAATCCAGGTTATAATGTATCTGCGTGCCAAATATCTAAATACGTTCAGCCATTTTTGCATGATTGAGGAACAAACATACAAACTTTCACATTAATAATACTGTTTTAGTAGATAAGTTAGGCACACAAAAGGCACATATCAAGATCCCCGTAACACAGTTTTATTGGCTCATTACTCGATTTGCAGGAACTTGCTCGCCTGAAACGGGCCAATCGACACTTTCAATAATTTAGATATTGCTACCAGTAAGTTCGTTCAGAACGACTAATAAATAAGTCAGTTTTTTTATAACAAACCGACGGTTTTTTTTTTTTTTTACTTTTTTGAGGTACAGACGCCAGCATATCAAGCCACCCCAAACGTTCAAATTTTCCCAATTGGACATGAACCTTATGCTCATTTAATAAATATGAAAATCTATCAAAGAAATTTGACAGATTGGAGTGTAGCTTGATGTGCTGGCGTCTGTACAAATTCAGTAGAGATACGTCGAACAATCAGCCTTTTACAGAAATTCTATCTGAATTTTGGCCGTTCAGAAAGTACTCGTACATTGATAAAGTACAGAAAACATCTATAGTTATAGAAACCTTGCACAATTATAATGAAGATCCAAAATGACCAACACTTTTATGGTTTTTTTGACCCCCCACCCCTGCCGTCCTTGTCACAGGTGTGAAACGCCCTCCTCCCTTTTTTTTTAGGGTGGGAAATCAGTAAATAACTTCTCCTGCTCTGGGTGGAGCAGGAGGGCGTGTCAGACTTTTACTGACTAAACCCACCCGTGTTCCCTCAGTTGCCTGTGTGCCAGGGGCCGCGGTATATCTTTCGAACAACCCGCACCCCTGGCACGAATCGGCTCTTGCGGACCCCACCAGTTGGTGCTGACATCTTTTTGAGGCGCGCGTGGAACACAACGTTCCGTCGACCCGGGCTTGGTCCTTACCGGACAGCGAGCTACCCATTACTCGCCGTCCGCAAGCCTGTGCCTACGGTGGCCGGGAATCAGCCTGGGATTCCCGACGCCCAGGGCGTCTCCCGCGGCGGCCACGTCCTTGAGGGCGCATATACTGCCTCTCCCTCACGTGCGCCGCCTCCCTCTTCGCGAGCATTACTGCTTCGCAGAAGGAGGTGACGGCTAACCTTGCACTCTCGCTCCGTACCATGGCCTGGACCAGGGCCGGACGCGAGAGATCGTTGCCGCCGATCGCCTCCACGAGGACGTGGCGGTGCTTCGCCCAAGCCGGGCAGACCTCCACCGTATGCTCCACCGTGTCCTCAGGGCGATCTTCGCAATGGAAACACCCGGGCGTTTCCTCCCGCCTTATGCGAAACAGGAACCTCCCGAAACAACCGTGTCCGGTAAGGACCTGCGTCAGGCGGAAGGTGAGGACGCCATGCCACCTCTCAAGCCACTCCTCAAAGAGGGGACTTACCGCCGCTATCGTGGCGTGCCCAACACTGGGTTGCGACAATCACACTCTCCATGTCGCCATGAGATCCCGCCGGAGCTCTGTCCGCTGCGCCGCGATTTCTCGCGGCAGCGGAATAACGCCCCGGCGCGGCGTTTGGCCTCGTCGCGCCACTCCCAGATGTGCGCCAGGACCTTTGCCTCCAGATCCCATGGCGGTAACGCCTTCCTCCCTTGTGAGACGTCACATAATTTTCAATTTTATATTTGGAAGTAATTAAATGAAAACAGCAGGTTTTCCAATTTTAATTAAGAATTTTTTTTATAAAATTAATATAACATCAAATATTTTAGATAATGGACAAAACAAAAGACCAATTAAATAACGATAAACGATTAATAATGTTCATAAAGATTGTAACATGTGACGTCACTAAGC
This sequence comes from Antitype chi, assembly GCA_947359405.1. Classification (NCBI taxonomy): domain Eukaryota; kingdom Metazoa; phylum Arthropoda; class Insecta; order Lepidoptera; family Noctuidae; genus Antitype; species Antitype chi. The sequence continues at coordinate 3,261,182 of OX375835.1, read as the reverse complement.
TTTTGACCCCCTGTCCCTTGTCACACAATGTCGCATTTGGTTGACCCTCCCCCCGCCTTAACGTGTGACGTAATTTATGGATGGCCCCTAAACTTACCTACTGCTTTGACATTACCATTTCCAAACACTACATCAATGAAGTACCTAATGAATGACCTAACAGGAAAATGTAGTAAATATTTAATCTATTTCCACTCCGGAATGCAAAACTTACCCCACATTCACACGGACATAAGAATATCGAGGTGGATTTTACTGCGCACCGGATTTTCAACCCTCGGTGTTGAACCGAGCATTGATAATCCAACAGCGTGCAGCATGCATAGCAGCACATCGAAAAACCACACTTCAATTTCAACTCTCGGCGCTAGAGTAGGGATGGACCAAATATTCGTTTTATATCGGCTATTCGGTAGGATTACTAAACATTCGTATTCGGCCGATTATTCAGCAAAATTGCCGAAGATTCTACCGAATAATATTGTATTAAAAAGTCTTTATGAACATACAGGATAAGTTTTTAACCAGTGTGCAAACTGTAACCATAAATTCAGCAAATCATTATAGACCCCCAGCGCGGAAAGTTTCTGCGCTGGAAAATTTCTGTCTAGTATAGTATGCTGAATTCATGGTTACAGTTTGCGCACTGGTTAAAAATGTATCCTATATGTAGTAGCGTAATAAATTATAAGTTCAAGTAGGTGGAGTTTCTTGCCCATTCTTCTCCATACGAAACTACATTTTGGAAGGGGCGACTAGAATCAATTCTATTTTAATGTAAATGTTGACGTTCAAAAGTGCCTTTTAAGTGCCTATTTGAAATAAATGCTTTGACTTTGACTTTGCCCTATTAGCATAAACAAGAATGAATTATTGCTAACTCAAGAGCAAGATGCATAACTAAGTAAACTAGATGATGCATTAACAGTCAGGACCGTTAGGGGGTAGCGGCGTCAGCGGGCGGAAGGGAGGTGCGCTTCAACCTCGACAAGCCAAGACCTGAATTTTCGAAATGCACGATAAACCTCGCCAAGTCCTGCCGAATATCCGGTTCAGTAAAAGTTTTACCCAACATTCGGCCTATTATTCGTATTCGGTAAAATCCGTATTCGGCCCAGCACTAATCGTCCGACGTCGCGATGTCTTTACGTCCGTGTAAACATGGACTTATCTCCAAAAGCCTACAAATTAACATAAGTAGATACAAATGACTTTAATGAGTCGTCAGAAGGTACACACACGTTATCTTATTTAAATTTCAATGATATCTCGACTGATATCACAGAACACTATAGCAGACATAGTACAGTATAGTGTGTGTCCGGATAGCGAACGGTGAGTGCTTATCTATTGTTTCCACAACATTATACTTGTGGCATTTGTGTTTTTTTAAACAATGCAAGGTGCAGTAGCTATTGCGGTTGTCAAATGAAAGATTAGTTAGTGAAAAATAGTGTTTGGTCAGCTAAAATCAAAACCTTACGACGTAAATTCGTGAATTCTGAAAAAACTAGGTACTATAATATCTCAATGCGTGTTGGAATACTCGTACAACATAATAAATATCCGTCCTACTTATGTAGTCTGAGAGTGTTTCTCTCTTATTCATATTTACATTGTTCATAACTTTACTATAGTTTAGACGCTAGTGTTCCGTCTGGACTAAGCGAAATATAATAAATAAAACAGTAGAAATTATAACTGTGTCTTTCATTGGTTCTCAAAACCCAACTAGAATTACTAAGTTTTTTCTGAATTTACGTTTATACATCGTGTAACAGAGTACACATCCTGAAAGTAGTTTTTCAAGAGTCATAGAACCAAAAATTCGAAGACATGTGACATCTACCAACCCGCACTGGGCCCGCGTGGTGGATTACGGCCCACTCCCTCTCATAGAGAGGATTGCTGTGTCTTAGCAGTGGGAACAGGGGCCTACTCTCTAAGCACGAAATCCGTAATCTCGGTCGAAGTTACGGGCGCGTCCTACTCCGTATCACCTAGGTACGGACCTATGATTAGTTTGGGCCCCAAACTAAGAATGAATTACCACACGATTTGACAGTTGTCTCTTTTCCCTATATGGTTTTACCCGTTCAAAATAGTTAGTTAATCAGCTGTAGGAGTCACTTTGAAGTTTCGAACTAAGTATTTTCGGACGGGCCCGTATTTTCGTTGACGGAGTTAGATAGTAGACCCCCAGTATAGGCTCGTTATAATAATAACTTCCCCGTAACAATCGTTACCAGCAGGCTTAGCATGACGCTTTCTATTTCTAATCTACCGTAGAATAGCAATCGCTTGTCTCTATTTCTCGGTACAAAACTGTCAATTGTCTACACGGAAACGTCATTTTTGTCTACTCTTCCGTCGACAAAACGCTTCTCTACGGTTCTCGTGCTAAGCCTGCAAGTCTTAAAATCGAGAAGCCGGACATACCAGCCAGTTTAAGCGAACGTTTGGGTAAAAGGCCACCCTTAACTTTTTAGTCTTATTACTTATAACAAGAATTGTTTTGTCATTTAAACCATAAAATCTTCTGAAATTCTAATGAATCAACAATAATTAAAAAAAAACCTTTTTCCAAAAAAAAAAACAGCCGACTTCCGGAAATACACTACAAAGTGAAAAATTACTTTAATCTCGGAAGGCGGTGACGAAAAATTAAAATACATATCCAAAGCCGACTTCCGAAATTAAAGTTATTTTTCACTTTGTAGTGTTTTTCCGGAAGTCGGTATTTTTTTTTTTAGTTTTTGCTTTTCACTTTTTATTTATAGTACGATGTGTACTATAAATAAAATTTGAAATTTCATCATCCTTGGGGTCAAAACAATGCATACTTATGCGATAGCAGCAATCGCGGTTGATTTGCTGTAATTTTTTGAAGAGTTCCGTTGTCTGTCTCCGAAACTCATCATCAGATCTATATGAAATTTATATGGGACCATTTCGGAATAAAGCCCTTTCGTAAAAAATTTAGAATTTTGCAAATCCGTCTGTATATGACGGAGTTATGCCCGAACATACATAAAAAAAATATACATATAAAAATGTCGAATAGCTAGATAACCTCCATTTTTTTGAAGTCGGTTAAAAAGTCTAACAAAAGCCGGATAGGCCGGACACTGTCTAATCTCACCGCACACGCAGTCAAAAAGACTGACTGTGTCCGAACGCTACTCGTAACCATGCCAAAGACATGGACAAATCATAGAGCCTTTGTCTAGTATTGTAACAACACTAAGTCTCAGTGAACGTGGCAGGAAATTATGGTAACTGATTTAGCCAGCACAACCATTGTGTGAGACAGTGACACAATCATAATCATATTAATTGGCAGCCCCTCCACAGGAAGATGTGATCTTTGGCAAGAACTACTTAAGCCTCCTGATTTCTTCATTGAACCATTAGACCGCCTCCCTCCAGGCCACAAGTTACCGTGAACTACTTGGAAAACCTTAAATAGACTTCGAACCCAAGTAGGTCGCAGCAAGAACAACCTCTACATGTGAGGATTCATGGACGGCTCAGATCTCCAGTGTGTGTGCGGCGTCTCTCCACAGACAATGGCTCACCTCCCATCTTGCACCGCATGCCCTATTTCCTGCACACGTGAAGACCTAATGGCTGCATTAGCGAACGGTATTCGCGTTGCTGGAATTTTGGGCCAAACAAATTTAAATAACAGTACATAATAAGTACATTTTTTCGTTTTATTTTTGCCATAGACACGCTAAGAAGAAGATGAGAATAGGAGTAAACTTTAAGGAAATGGTGGTAGAAATCGTCACAAGAAGAAAATTATAGAAATCGCCATGTTACTAAAAACCGTTATGGGGCTCCATGCGAGTTTTTGTTATAAATAATAGAAAGGGGGATCGTTTTATGGTTTTCGAGGGTGCTGAAGAACATGAAAATCCAAGATGCGGCTGCTAAAATTTAAATTTTTTCATCATGGGTGTCGTTTTCATGGTTTTCGAGGGTGTTGAAGCCAATAGTGAGGTCAAAATGAAAATCCGAGATGGCGGCTGCTAACAACTGCTACAAAACACAGCTTTGTGTAGTATCGTAAAACAACATATCTGAATGAACGTGGAAGTAAAATAAGGAAACCGATTTAGCTACAACCATTGTGTGTGTGCGACTGTGACCCAATCATAATCACAACAATGTTCTATAGTTTATTGTTGCCAGTTCACAGTTTACTAACTCGCACGCGCAATGTTGATGTAGGGAACAAAAAAAGAGGTACCTATCAATGGTGCTTGTACGATAAGCATAAGCATAATCAGCCTAATATAATGTTCCCACTGCTGGGACACAAGCCTCCTCTCGATGACAGTGAGTTTGGCTCCCAGACTGGGGCAGGCCGGGGCTGCCTTGAAGCGGCTCCTGCCCAATCTAGGGGGGGCCAAACGCCTCCTGCCGGAGGCTCTACGCGGGGGTCGTACGGTCCATGGCCCTATACGGGGCACCGGTGTGGGCGCCTTTATTGAGGCGCCAACCCGCCCGCCGCCGGTTAAAGGCGTCTCATAGGGTCATGGCTGGATGGTCCGGGGATACCGCACGCTCTCTAGTGAGGCGGCGGGCCTCCTTGTCGGATTGCCGCCGTGGGATCTGGAGCCAAAGGTACTCGCGCACACTTGGGAGTGGCGCGAGGAGGCCAAACGCCAAGGCTTAAATCCACTGCTGCAATTTAATAATAAAATAATAATTTGATTTTTTTATTTTAATAATTGTTGAAATTTCAACCCCCTCTAATAATGCCCACAAACTTATACAACTTGACTTTTAGATAACATTTTTTATTTTGTTTTTATTTAAAAAAAAAACACATTTCCGTTTAAACAGTTACAACGTATCTTTCATACAAAAGTTATTTTATTGAATTTTATTGAATGCCTTGTCTGTGAATTCTAAGATTCTGTGAATTAAGTGATTTTTACGTGCATTCATAAGTTGTTCGCCAGATGGTACCAATAAAGTTTACGAAGTATTGTATAGGTGAGGTGCGGCAAAGAGGGAATGAATGCTCAAGGTTTTTTGCTCGGGGAATCGCCTTAACAGACAGCTGTGCTGCTGAACAGTTTGTTGCGCCACTTCTCCCCAACTAAAGCACTAGGAAATGGTGAAGAGCGGGCGTGCCGGGGGACTGTCTTATGTCATTTTGACGTTCAGTTTAGTTTGATTACAACACTTTTGATTTTAATTTATCCACTTTTAACTCTATTTGTTTTCTTTACAGATAAAATGGTGCACATCAAGTTAAAACACTTCTCGGCAACACACAGAGACTTTGTACACTTATAAACTGACATTTAACAATAATATTAATTTATTAAAACAGTGAAAAAAGTGATATTAGTTCTAGTCAATATTTATTAAAATTATATTCACAATGGTCACCATGGAGGACCCTGAAGCTAAGCTAGACTCGGTAAGTGAACTTTTTAATTATAATTTTTTGGAAATACGTTTTTAATGTGTGTATGTGACAAACAGACTGACGTACTAATGACCGATTCCGATAATTTACGGACCGTTATTGGTTAAAATTAAGACTTATCAATATCATCTTCACCAATAATTAAGCAAATACCTCATAGCTTTGCATATTAGACCTCACATGAGGAAGTAGCTATCACAGCTAAAATTAGCTTACGAATCTATCTATGTAGGTATAATCCTCTAAAGCTACAAATGACAAATTTTACAGGAGAACGCTTCAAAGTTTCAAACACATGTTCTCGTTTATGTAATGTCATGTATTCATGATAGATTTAAAGTACATTTTGCCATCTTGGACTTATTTGAAGGTCACGAAAAACATGCAAATCACGTATCTGCCACTTAGGGGATTGTACGTAGGGACCGTCGATATTACATTGCCATGTAATCAGGTCCTGATTGTACAATAAACTTTATATATATGACCAGTTTAAAAATGCTACCATTGGCAATATTAGTCGACATCGAATAGAGAGACTAGAGAGGGTTGAAATTCTACAGGATTTTTGACGCTGGGATGCACTCTGTTCGAATTTTAAATGCCATAAACAGAGAAACGATCACGCCGCCATATTTGTACGTTCGGACGAGAACGTGAAGATAGGTAGGTCTTTTTTTTGGGTGGGAAATCATCAAATAACTTCTCCCGCTCTGGATGGAGCAGTAGGGCGTATCAGACTTTTGCTCAGTTTTCTCAGTTGCCTGTGTACCAGGGGCCGCGGTATCTCTTTTGAACAACCCGCACCCCTGGCAGGCGGAAAAAACAAATGAAATGTACCTATGCTATTTAGTTATGCAACGGATGGTAAAAAAATCTAGTAAAAATGTAAATTATAAGCCCTTGGTCACTTGTTTAGTTTATTAATGTTGCTTATCTGCGTTTTAGCGTAGTAAACATATTAAACAAGGCAAGTTAACAGCGTTTTTTATTTTTTTTTATCTCGGCATCCATAAATAGTAGAAAAATACTGCTCAGACAGAAAGATAGAGAATTTTTTTCTGAGTTAACGTCATATAACTTGTGGACGGCAGAATGCTCGGTTTAACATCGAGACTAAAAACCAAGTGCGCGTAAAAATCCCGCCGCGATCTTATTACGTACGTCCGTGTGAATGGCGACTTTAGGGTGATGTATCGCTTCGTTTTCGTTTTGCTTTTGAAGCTTCCAAACCATATCGAAACTGTCCGTGTATGAAAACAAAACTCGTCATTATGACGCCAATGCGCTTCAGATTATAATAATCGAAAGGGTAATTTACTTTCAAGGAATAAATAGAATTCTCTTGAAAGCAATAATTAGCGTACATTCCTTAATTGCATACAAAATAACCTATCAAGATTATTTCAAAGTAGGCATCATCAGCTGATGAGCTAATTTATCAACAAATAAAAATGATTAGAATCAGGTGTTGTTATCGCTTTTCGGGGACCTGCATCTTTGCGTAAAGGATAAGAGAGAAATAGTTATTTGTTATGCAAGGCTGCAAATTTGTTTTTTGGAGCTAGTTCTTGTATTGAAAGCTAAAGGATTCTAAGATTGAACCATGAGCAAAGCGAGTGGTTCAAATATAGAATCCTGAGCGAAGCGAGTGGTTCAAATATAGAATCCTGAGCGAAGCGAGTGTTTCAAATATAGAATCCTGAGCGAAGCGAGTGGTTCAAATATAGAATCCTGAGCGTAGCGAGGGTCTCAAAGGTACGAGACGCAGAATAATTTTGCTGCCGAGCGAAACACACAACTTTTCACCTCACTACAGCGAGGAAAATGCTAGGTGCAAGAAAAACAGCCTAAATAATATATTAAATTAGTGTAGTTCAATGAAGTAAGTATAGCATTGCATTGTAGTTTTCGAAAACGATTCACGCCTTTAGAATGTCTCCATGCGTTGAATAAATTGTACGCTATTATAGTGCACTTTTCGCGCGATTTCGAAAATGTACTGCTTGAGTGCTTGCACAAACTCTGCAATGTTAAATTTATATCTTTTTCGCTACTGGCCTCGCTCAATTTTTTTATTTTTTTATTGATTTCTTACGATTTTATCAAAAAATAAACCAAAATTATCGAAAGCGAATTTTTTTTTTTTTTTTTTTCTCGGTAATGGCTTCGCACGGTTTGTGCATTTAGCCAGTGTCAAGTAATTTTTCTTTACGATCAAGTAAATGGCCCGATACCGGGCACGAAGTTACAAAACAGTCATAGTCGTCTTTAGTCAGTCAAGTCCAGTCAAGTCAAAGTTATTGTAAAGCGGTAGTAACTTTACAACAACCTAATATGAGTTTTTGGGGGGAACACGAAAAGTCCACGTTAGTCACTTATTTTCACCTTCACTACACTTGTGCACTCACATGTAACTAAATTGAATAATTCACTACCAAAATTATACAGTTTAATTCGCTATTTCACTAAATTTCATGAAAATGAAAATTCGTGCGACATGTTCCAACCGTATCCCGCCAAAAACCCCCGAAAGCGAATTGAAAAGAGACGAAGTTTTTTTTTAGTTTCTTTTTTTTCATGCTGCATGAGAGCGTCCAGCTGGCCAGTATCTACGATTATTCTAAAAATTGGGGTGGCGCATTGACATGAAATAAGTTTTTAATGCATTTTCAGTGGACTGGCTGTACAGAAAATTATTGAATAGAAAGGTTCGAATTTCAAAAACTCTTTCCACGCTAGCGGGTAAAATGCACTTTTGCACGCAGATTTCGAATGACAAACAGAATCTTTCCGAGCCTGTGAGGTGAAAAAGTATGTATTTTGACTCACACATACAGGAAATCACGCGAAGCCTTTGGTCCCGGCTGTCATTTGTATTATGGGCGAGCCTATTGTATTCTATAATAATGCTGTGAACTATAAAATTATAAGCTGTGATGTCATACTTACTTAATCCCTAGGGAAAAAATACATAACATCGAGTTTAATACTAGAATGTCACAATGCACTAGAACGAGTAACAGTTTCTAACCGCAACACTGTGACATTGCAATGGATAAAAGGACACAGCGGATTACTACGCAACGATGCTGCTGACGAACTGGCCAGAAAGGCATCCAGCGCATCAGCCTGTGGACCCGAGCCCATCGTGCCCATCCCATTCAACCAGATACGCAGTGGCTTCAAGACTACACCCACACACAAGCAGAGAGCTGGTGGACCTCGACACCAGGCTGCAGGCAGTCTAGGGAAGCAATGCCATCTTTGAATGGCAGGCTGACCAGACGTCTGTTACGCCTGGACAGAAAGAATCTGCGTCTGGTGACTGGGACCATCACGGGACACTGCCCGCTAAACAAACACTTCAAAACAATAGCCATAACGGACAGGCCCCTGTGCAGGGCCTGCATGGAGACTTATGACGTTAGTTGAATGGAATTACCACCAAAATAAAAATATTTTGCGGTTTTAATTAATTTAACGCAGAACAGATGGCTGATGGGGCCGAAAAGTTCTAGACTGGCGACCGCGCACCGGAAGACGTAAAGTTGGAAGGCCTTCCACAAGCTGGACCGATGACCTTGTGAGGGCCGCAGGAGTCCGCTGGATGCGGGAAGCACAGAACCGGTCGAAGTGGCGGAGCTTGGGGGAGGCCTATGTCCAGCAGTGGACGTCTTTCGGCTGAAATGATGATGATGATGATGAATTTTAAAAAGAAATGATCAGCTCAGTGGAATAGTTTTTAGGTATTACCTTTATTATCATTACACAAAATAACTTATTTTGTTTACTTAAGTTTTTTGTGTAACGAATTAATGATAATAAAGAGGCTTATTATACAATTAGCCAATTAATAAAAGCCGCCCGGGTCGATCGATCAGGATAAGCTACGCTTGCCGCGGTTGGTCGGTGGATGACTGCAAGGTCGATACCAAAGGATATCGTATTACCTAGTAACTACATGGGTCAGATAGCAGTCGTACCATGTCAAATACCTACTAGTATTGAGCTGCAGTTCGACCCTGACATAGTACGGAGCGAGTGTGCATGGGTAGCCGTCACCTCCTTCTGCGAAGCAATCATGCTCGCGAAGAGGAAGGGGGGCGCACGTGATGGAGAGGCAGCATATGCGCCCTCACGACCGTAGTCGCCGCGGGAGACGCCCTGGGCGTCGGGAATGCCAGGCTGATTCCCGGCCACCGTAGGCGCGGGCTTGCGGACAGCGAGTAATGGGTAGCTCGCTGTCCGGTAAGGACCAAGCCCGGGTCGACGGCGCGTTGTGTTCCACGCGCGCTTCAAAGAGATGTCAGCACCAACTGGTGGGGTCCGCAAGGGCCGATGCCTGCCAGGGGTGCGGGTTGTTCGAAGGAGATACCGTCGCCCCTGGCACACAGGCAACTGAGGGAACACGGGTGGATTTTAGTCAGTAAGAGTCTGACACGCCCTCCCGCTCCACCCAGAGCGGGAGAAGTTAGTCGGAAAAGGCTAGGCAGATTGATCATTATACAAAAAAACCTGAGCGTATTACGGTGTCCTACGTTTCAGTAGCGCCTTAAATAACCTACCCAGCTGATATCGATTTCTTTTTATTTAACGACTAACAATTTATTACCATACGACAAAAGTCAGTTCAAACGAATCCAATCAAATTCGTTTTGGTTCATTAATATTGTTAAATGACAATCAATTTCTAAACAAGAGAACGATTTTATTGGCGTGGTAGATTACATACCAGCCAGCAGTGTCTTAGCGGGGTTGACTGTGGAACATCCCCCCACTCGCCAGAGTACCTACCCAACGCATAATAATAAATAAATAAAAACTTTTTATTTCGGACTGAAAAATAATCCATAGATGTTAGTAGAGTACAACTTATGAAACTAGTGTTAGTATATTATACAATTATTTAAATCCTAAAGTGGGTATTAACCCAGTGCTGGACGTACCGCGTGTCCAGCCTGTCCGCAATAACAGCCAGGATGCTGTTGGTGCTGGCGCGCAACCTGCCGAGCGCCGCGGCGCATCGCTTGCGGAGCACGGCGTGGAAGCCGTCAACGTGTGCGTCCGCGAACATGCCCGACGCACTGCATAGAATAGAATAGAATAGAAAACATTTATTCGACACAGACACAACACAACAGCAACAAACATATAAAAAAAAGAAAGAGAACAATAAACATAACAATAAAATTGCAGTAAAATTGTGCTGAGCGTGCCCATACCGAAAGGGTTACCATCTCAGCATTTGCTGGGCGTCAGACATCCAGCGCTGGTTTTCAGTTGGCACCCCGCAGTGACACACGGACGCAGGCAAATAAAATAGATACATACTTGAATATTAGTAATAAAACTGTTTATGTATACGTAAATAAATAATGTAAAAGATTTTTTGTGTGCTACTCAGTTCGGAGCCTTTTTTTTTTAAATACCTACGAAACTACAATATCAAATAGCAAATTTCAAATAGCATAAAGTATAGGAACGACAATACGATGTTACAAAATATTAGTTACAACATCATTATTCAAATAGAACTTAACGTTCTATGACGAGCAAGTGAGATTCAATTTTAGGGTGATAAAGCAATTAATAGGTCGACTATACTTATCGCTATTACCCTTTCATTTGACGGCATTGTTACTAAATAATTTTAATGTTTTGATGGTATATTGGCGTGTGCTAGCTGACATAATGGAAAATTTAATGTATTTTGTGTTTCGTAATGTTAATTACCTACTATTGTATTGAATCAAGTTCTTCTAACTTAACAGACAGCTGTGCTGCTGGGGAGTTTTTTGGGCCACTTCTTCTTCCCAGCTAAAGCACTAGGAAGTGGTGAAGGGCGGGCATTTTGGGGGCACTGCCTTATGTAATTTTGACGTTCAAAAAGAGCTGACTCTCAGCCTAGTTTGACTTAATGACTTTTTGTTTTTTAAACAGAGACGTGACAAACAGTACTTTTCTAAATGTTTATGGACACTCTAGATTACTTTATTGCCATGCATATGTAGTAAAGATAAACAATGATAATTATGTGTGTGTAACGTTATAAAAATGCTGATTTACAGTTTTCAGCGGCCTAAAGCTTAAACGTGTGACGAATTGACGATACTACTTAATGTACATACATACTCAGCTTATAACGTTCCCACTGCTGGGACACAGACCTCCTCTCTGTGAGAGTGAAAGGGCCGTAATCCACCATGCAGGCCTAGTGCGGGTTGGTAGATATGTCACATGTCTTTGAAATTTTGGTTCTAGGACGGCATGTCCTAGAACCAAAAAGATTTTAAGACATGTGACATTTACCAATCAGCACTGGGCCCGCGTGTTGGATTACGGGCCACTCCCTCTCACAGAGAGGAGGCCTGTGTCCCAGCAGTGGGAACGTTATAGGCTGGTTATGAATGGATGGTCTACCTTAGCGCATCTATCTTATAGACGTGGGTTGATTTAACTGGGGGGCGTCCCACGATACGCTTGGCGATATTCAATTCAATTCATTTCGGACAATAACAATCCTTATTTTGTTAGCAGGTACAGTCGGCATTTTACACTATGTTAGTAGGTACACGTAACATATAAAATCAGATCAAACTAAATTTAAAAGTTAAATCAAATTTAAATTAAATCTAAATTAAACCAAAATTAAATTAAATTATGAGCATCAGAAAAATAATAAATCAATTTAAATTATAAATACCAATCGCCAGGCCCCGAGTACCTACACAGGTGCGTGTGCATCCAGTGCCCAACGATTGGACTGTCAAATTTGTCCCAAAATGTCACTCCAGGACTCGTCTGCTTCACTGGTCATCGGTCCTTCGACAAACATGGCCAGCGCAGAACCTATCCGGTCATTAAAAATACTATACCTACTGTTAAAAAATTCAATAATAATCATTGTTTCTTATGTTCGAAAAATGTGTCTGCCCGCAATTAATGTTATAGAACTGTCAAAATTAAAACCACTGCTTCTGTTAGTGCGTTACCATCAATTTGTTTGTCGGTCTGTGAGTTTGTCTATATGACGGTTAGACAATTCCAACCGTAGTGAAATTTCGTTTCACTGGGAATTGATCTTAAAAGTGATAAAGCTCTTACGAGGTCGACTGTATTATTTGTTTTAAGAGGATAGATGTCAAATCATTTAACTATGCTGTTCTGAAGGCAGCAGTCATTGTATTAGAGTCAATAGTAATAATAGACTGTAAACGTCTGCTATGTACCTACTACTAAACCATGACAGATTAGGTAATGGTCCAAGGAGAATTCGTATTGTTTCTGAGTATTATTTGTTCGAGTATTTTTCATTTATTTTCATTAATCTTAAAAACAATATTTACAGTCACAGTGACATTATGAACATCGTCAGTTTATAATCTATTTATCTCGCGAGATCGAAACAATGTGAACTGTAAAAATTTTTTGATAGTTTATAATCTGTCCGTGGCAAACCGACTAATTGTGAACTGGTATCAAAGTTGCATGCGACGGATAGTACCAAGCGCTATTACTAAATAGCCAAGTAACTGCCACTAACTTGGAAGTAGCAGTCGCCGGCCGCTGCCGCGGCACCGCTCGCTTTGCTCGCTCGGCTCGCGCGCTGTTGGTCGCAGTTATAACCTAACCTAACCTATAGTAACTGCAACCAATTCGGCTACGGTCACGATCGGCAAATCAAGGATGGTTCACAATTTAACGGGTGATAAAATCAGACAGATTGTAAACCCTGTCGGTAAGTGCAGGTTCGTTTACAATTTGACAGCTAGACATGGAAATATTAAAAACTATCGGAAATTAATACGTTATTCTGTAAGCAATATGGTACAGTTCACAATAAAATTTATCGAGAGTGTATAATCTCGCGTGATAGATTATAAACTAACGGTGTTCACAATCATACGGTGACATATACAAGCTAACATATTATGTACCGGGTGGCAGTGACATCGATGCGCAATCACGGGTTGAGTACACATGTCTCTGGACCCCATAATAATATTTGAAATATTACCACGGTAAAAAAATAATAAGCTGTCATATAAATTTTGCCCGCGCAGGTATTGCACTTTTGTATGCTACAACAGATTTTTTTTCATAACCGACGAATAATTTCTACGATAGAATCATGTGCTGAATTCTTGGTTATACAGTTTGCGCGTTGTAGTCTCGACCACACTGTACCTATGTCATGTCAAGTATTTAAAAAAAAAATCGTGTGGGTTTGGGGAACCCCGTCAGGAACGAAGTTCCTCACGCTTGTTTTTCAAATCCGAATGAAATTCGTTAAGGATATTTAGTTTGTCGAACACCATGAAAACGACACCCATGATAAATTTGAATAATTTTGCAAACGCCACGCCATCTTGGATTTTCATTTCGACCTCACAATCGGCTTCAGCACCCTCGAAAACCATGAAAACTAGACTGAACACGAAAAATTATAAGAAAATCGCAACCCCCAACTAGAATTTTCTATTGGAACGAAGTTCCTTATCGCGCGTTGTGAAAGGGGGCTAGACGGAAAAAAATTATACGAAAAGTTGTAACGACACTTTTTGCTATAGTAAGCTATTGTAAGCCGTGCGGCGTGCGCATGTTTCTCTGCTCCAGTTTTTTTTCTACCTAGGCTTCAAGTTTTCGTGAAATAGACTCGGCTTCAATTTGAATATATGAACTTGGAGGATTGTAATGATTATAATTCTGATAAGCCATCGTTGTTGCGGTCGTGAAACAGATGTTAAAATTTTAATCTAAGTACATACAACCTGACACTACCTGCAAATTGAAAAAAAAAACGAACGAAAATTTGAATATCACGGGCTTCTTATCGCATCCTTTTAAAATTAGAATTTCGTGTTTGAACTATTCAAATAATCAGAGAGGCAATTCTCGTAATTTTAAGAACGTTACTCACGTCTGATCTCAGTCTCAATCTGTCAAAAAAAACCGCGAGTTTCCATACATTTTTGACAACTGTTTGACGTTTGATTGTCGCTGAGATGAGACTGCGCCTAGATTGTGAACGTTTTTAATTACGAGAATTGGCCTCCACATCAAAGCTCTCAATTTCTAAGTGTCACCAATGGCATCCACAGACACGTCTTCTGATCCCTTTGTTTACATATTTAATCCGATACTTCTAGAACAGAGTGTGACCTAATATTGTTGACAGTCATTGGCATGTTGTTTATTATTGCTTCATAGTAATAAACTAAACATATTGACAAACATGATATAAAGTAATATGTAAATAACAATAAGAGCTACTGAATAAATTAAACATAAACTTAATTCAGTTGAGTTTGTGCTCTGAGACGTAGCGGTTGTATGAGACGGTTTTGAGTGCAGTGTGGTGACAGAACTGTATAAATATTGGAGGCTTTAATTGTTCAAAATTGAGAATAAGTTAAGTAAGTGTTTGAATATTATTAGGAATATGTAGGGGTAAGTTCGGCACTGGGATAAAACATTTAAAAGCACTGGTGGCCCAGTGGTAATAGCCGCGTCGAGATACGAGTTGTAGGTCGTAAGTTCGAACCCAGACAGGCGCTTCATTTTGTACAAATTATTTCATCACCACTGCTCTCAAAACGGTGAAGGAGAACATGTGAGGAAACCGGCATGTACATGTACAGTAAGGAGTCATAAGTGCACTAGCATACTAAGGGTTATATTGCTATAAACTCGCGGTCCAGGCCGTACCTACAGCTGTGTGTATAAGTGATGTATCAACACAGACCTCAGAACTCAGAACTCACACACTGGCGTCGAATAAAACAAAAAACATACCGTCGCACAGAGCAACTGTAAACTTTCGATAGGCAAGGCTACCCCCTTCCTCATATCTTTTCACCCACCAACTCACAGAATTTTTACTAAAAAAAAGGGGTACTGTTAGGTTACTAAGCAAAATACATACTAATTATGTATTACTATTTTTTTTTGAGGATGGGAAATTATCAAATAACTTCTCCCGGTCTGGGTGGAGCAGGAGGGTGTGTCAGACTTTTACTGACTAAAACCCACCCGTGTTCCCTCAGTTGCCTGTGTGCTAGGGGCGACGGTATCTCTTTCGAACAACCCGCACCCCTGGCAGGCATCGGCCCTTGCGGACCCCACCCTTTGGTGCTGAAATCTCTTTGAGGCGCGCGTGGAACACAACGCGCCGTCGACCCGGGCTTGGTCCTTACCGGACAGCGAGCTACCCATTACTCGCCGTCCGCAAGCCCGCGCCTACGGTGGCCGGGAATCAGCCTGGGATTCCCGACGCCCAGGGCTTCTCCCGCGGCGACTACGGCCGTGAGGGCGCATATACTGCCTCTCCCTCACGTGCGCCGCCTCCCTCTTCGCGAGTATTACTGCTTCGCAGAAGGAGGTGACGGCTAACCATTCACTCTCGCTCCGTACCATGGCCTGCACCAGGGCCGGACGCGAGAGCTCGCCGCCACCGATCGCCTCCACGAGGACACGGCGGTGCTCCGCCCAAGCTGGGCAGACCGCCACCGTATGCTCCACCGTGTCCTCAGGGCGATCTTCGCAATGGAAACACCCGGGCGTTTCCTCCCGCCTTATACGAAACAGGAACCTCCCGAAACAACCATGTCCGGTGAGGACCTGCGTCAGGCGGAAGGTGAGGACGCCATGCCGCCTCTCAAGCCACTCCTCAAAGAGGGGACTTACCGCCGCTATCGTGGCGTGCCCAATTATGTATTACTATTTAGAAACAAAATTATTTAAAATATAAATTTCACATAATATTAAGTATAATTTTACTTTGAAATTTTATGTTTTGCTTCTATTTAGACCTTATGATATTTATAAAACGTTTCATAAAAACAACTATGAGGATCATCAGTTTTTTTTATTGTACTTGTTAAAACTTTCATTTCTATATTCAAATTTGCTGACATTTTAAAATGAACTAACACCGCTAATAGATTAAACACACGCCTTTAGCACACAATAACAACCAACACCGTTCTATTTAGTCGCGGTGAATGAGTCGTAAGTTAACTGCATCGTAATACTTAAATTTATTTAGGTTTCTGTGGGTATAGTCACAAAATTTTACGAGTTTAGTGAACAAGACGAACAGAACAAGAAACTATAGTCAAAAGCGATTTTTAAAACTATAAAAAGACTATCACTGCGCATGGGATTCGAACCCGCGACTCACTAAGCAAAAATGCGCTAACCCAAGTACGGTAACCGCTAAGCTATCATGCCATTTACGTTAACGGTTGAATTTATGAAATACAATCACTTGTAAACGTATGAGAGTGTCTATGTCTACAGTATAGAAATTACTTATTATAAGAAGGTCGTAAGTTAAACCGAAGTGTCAATCTATTGCTTTTTGAGATTGCTAGTCCACTTATGACCGCTACTGTACTACAACAAAAAAATCGATTCGACGAAAAGTGTCGATTCGCCCAATCCGGGCGAGTACATTCCTGGGAATCGACTAATAAGCAAAAAAAAGAAAGAAAATACATTTATTTAACACAGGTTAAAAAAGGCACACAATATACAGCAAGCCATATACTTTTATTAGCCGTGTTAACCGCATAGATCCTTCGTCAGTTAGTTTAGCGTGCGAGACCAACTAGAGAAATAAATAACATCAATATGTCGCAATTTCAGAAGTCATAATAATTGAACAGTGCAATTTGTTAATGTATTATTAATTAGTGCCACACATTGGTAATTCATTCTAATTAATTTAGGAGTTACTTAGCAGATATTCATTTAAGGTGAATGCGCAGTGGTAGAGCGCGAAATTCAAATTTTGTTACGTTTTTTGCAATTTTCAGGTGAGTGTCAGCTTGTTACTTGATCAAAATATGATTTGCGACTATAACATGTACGTATTTACAGATTTATAATCATTAGAATCAATAATACATCTTTCTAAGTTAGATTTGTTCCACAAGCACTTTTCCATAAGAAATTTGTTCTTATGGAACAAATCTAACTTAGAAAGATGTATTATTGATTCTAATGATTATAAATCTGTAAATACGTACATGTTATAGTCGCAAATCATATTTTAATCAAGAAACAAGCTGACACTCACCTGAAAATTGCAAAAAACGTAACAAAATTTGAATTTCGCGCTCTACCATTGCGCATTCACCTTAGGTATTTCTAATTATAATCTAAGTACGTAGTAAATATATAATACTATCTTTTGTCAGTGGCTTCGCCCGCGTTGAGGTCAAAAATTATCCCACGGGACCGTAATTTCGGGATAAAAAGTATCCTATGTGATAATCCAGGTTACAAACTATATTTTTGCCAAATTTCATCCAAATCCGTTCAGCCGTTTTTACGTGATTGAGTAACAAACATCCCAACTTCCAAACATCTAAACATACCAACTTTCACATTTATAATATTATACAGGAAAAGTTTTATTCAGTGCGCAAACTTTAACCATGAATTCAACTTATCATTGGGGGCGTCCATTAACTACGTGAGGCGTTTAGGGGGGGGGGGGGGGGAGGGGGTCGAGTCAAATCTCACCCAATCTCACGTGGAGGGAGGGAGGTTCTCGGCAAATATCACGTAATTTATATTTTTTTCCGCAAAGAAACAATGTAACATTACGAGAAAACCGGGTTAAATGATGTCAAACATGTTTTTCCGCCAATATGGCTTAATCCTACAAAATAATATTTATCGCGGTTACGCGAACGCCACAAAGTAGCACAGTAGCTCCTCGATGGTTAAACCGCCACCGGCCAGCCAAGCCAGCCAAATGCAACGCATAAATCCAACGCAAATAAGCATAGATTAACGTTTTTACACTAAAGCCACGTATTTAAAATATCTGACGTGAGATTATGGGGAGGGGGTGAGGGTCGAGCCAAATATCACGACATCTCATCAGAGCGGGGGTGGGGGTCGAAAAGTCGCCAAAATTGCCTCACGTAATTAATGGACGCCCCCATTCTAGAACTCCAGGGCAGAAATTTTTCGTCGGTTATACAAAAAAAATCTGCTGTTTCATAGAAAAGTGTAATACCTACACGGTCCAAATGTATGGAACAGCTGATTTTTTTTTGTATAACCAACGAAAAGGGTAGTTCAGAAGCCCGATAGTCTGACAACAAGTCTAACCCAGGGGAGACTTATCGTGTGGAGGTCCTATAGGCAGTCGCTTCATTTAAAATACTGGTATTTGGTTAAAGAGAGAAATATAAAGGATAACGTTCATTTGAAAACAGTTTGTGAAACAAAAAATATCTACAAATAACAAAATAAAAAAAGGGAACATGATGTTTTAACAACAATACGTAATGTGTGCCTCACGGCTTCGACAAAAAAGTTTATTTAAGGCCCTGGTAACTTTAAATATTGTCGTTATGAGCGATAATAGTTCTTATTGCGATCCAATACGGGTTAAAATCTGTTGTAATAAATTCGAATAGTAAATGAGCAAGCATTGTCGTAAAAATGCAAATAAAATCGTATAAAATTTAGTAATAAATAATCCATCACTGGATGCAGTTTGGCATTTGAAATTGTATGGTATATTTTGAATTATAATTATAATTGTTATTGATGGGATAAACTGGTTTGAAAGATAATTAAGAGGTGACTTTGATGATTTTTTTGATGCATTAAAGTATGTTTAATTATGTTTTTGGTTCGATCACTCTATGCAAAAAAAAAATTAAAATATAATTTTTTTTGCTTTCAAAATTATTTACGGTTAAAGAGATACACTGGTTTAAAAAACCACCTTTTTTGAGCGTTTTCAAGAAATCGCCAGCCAGCGGCTTCGCCCGCTGTCGAAAATGATCTCACGGGAACGTACGTACTACCGGGATAAAAAGTATCCTATGTGTTAATCCAGGTTACCTACTATTTGTGCCAGCCTGTTCGATTGCCACACAATTACGAAAGTCGATTTCTCTTTTTTCTGTCAATTTATTGACTGTATTGTTTTTTTTAATAAACCTCCTTTGTATTTACAGCAGTCGGAAATAAATGAAGTCGAAATGGACGACGTCCGGAAAAATGGAAAAAATGGCAACGTAAGTATAAATTTTACGTCCGGCACTACACGGAACAAACCACTCTCTACCAGTCTCCAAACGAAACTCCTAACCAATGCATTGCTTGTTCCAGATCATAACCCACGAGTACTTAGACTACGAGCCTTCTGGTTGGCTGGAGACGACGCTGTTGCGCGTGGGCAGCTCGACGGACGACTTTATCAAAGAAAACCGTTCGGTTATGAAGACTGTTACATTGTTCATAATCAATGGCATCGTTTTAGGATTTTTCTTCGGATGCTTGTATTACTGGCTTAATTATAGTGAGTATAGTTTATTTAACTCACCAGGGTAGCCCGTGAAACCTGCAAATTTATTTATTTATTTATTAATAACCAACTTATACTAACAGTTTGCACCACACATACAAGTTATCAATAAAAACACACATACAAATTATACAAGTTATCGGTCGAAAAATTAAAGAAACGGCAGAAAATTTGAATTTTAGAGGCTGCTTTGGCGCTTTCCCTTAACCGTCCAGGGTCGCAGGGTAGACAATCTCTCAGAATAGAGAGGATTCGAAGGAGCTAGGAAGAGTTTTAGCCTCAAAGTGGGACAAAATAGGATAAAACAAAATCCCTGCTGCCTCATTGATCTAAGTAGTGGTTGCGGCTGCTAGGCGTTTGGACCTGGATTCGATTCCAAGGTGAAGCAAAGTGTTATTGGGGTAGTCCCTCAGTGATCTCTAAGTCGGCAAACCCACAGTCTTGCTTTGTAGCCTGGCCAGTAATAAAGGCTGGTTTGCTGGAAGAATGTTGATAAAAAGATCATGAAAGGATGAGAAATGCTCTAGGTATCGTTTCGCTCTCGTTAATCCAGGTGGTTATTATATCATGCGGTAAATCCATGATCCCTGCCACTCCACAGACGTGTTGGGTTAAATAGCGATACGATATCTAAATACGATAAAACTAAAAAACATTTTTAACTTAATTTCAAAGTTACTTGAAATATCAGTTTAGAAAATCATTTTCCGTCTTTACACAAAGTTTTTAAATACAAAAATGACAATTTAGCACTGGACTAAGTTGTCAGTTTTGTAAAAGGAGCTGTATTTCGATTTCAGTTAGGTTCTTATTTCAGAAACAGGCTCGATGGTTTAAACCATACCTAAAGAAAAACCTTGTTTTGTAATAAGGGGGTTTGTGTTTGTTTTATCATGTCTGTAGAGTTTCGCTAGCTTATTTTATTTGACCTTGTAGATAACCCTTCGGAGAAAAGGTACAGGCGGCATCTTGCTATTTACAGACGCCAGCACATCAAGCTACCCCAAACTGTCAAATTTTCCCAATTGAACGTGAACCTTATGCTTATATCATAAAGATGAAAATCTATCGAAGAAATTTGACAGATTGGGGTAGCCTGATGTGCTGGAGTCTGTACAGCCTTCGAAACGATACAGAGCATGTCTCACTCATTAAAATCAAAATCAAAAGTCATTTATTCATTATTGGGCTGAGAATCGGCACTTTTCGAACATCAGAATTTTATTTCTGTAACGTGAATATAAATTAAATTACTACGTAACTAACTATACAAATAAATTCAAAAACAAAACGACACGAACGAAGTATTGGTCTGCATCGCTGACATCAGGAAACGTGCCCAGAAGGATGGCAGCATTACCACGTTGAAAGGCAATGCTAATTCTTTGGTCAAAGAACGACCCAGCCCGAACGACCCAGCCCTCTGGTCACGTGAAGTGTCGACCAGTCGTCGAAGAAAAAATACGTAAGACAGTCTCCCAAAACCCGCCTTACACTACTTCCTAATACTTTAGCTGGGAAGTAGGGGCGCAACAAACTCCCTAAAAGATATTTTTATTAACATTCTTCTCCTAAAACTAGACTCAAATCTGTCTTCATTTGTCTTCTAAACCATTATGTTTTGTTCCCAGGCAACGATCCCTTAGAGCTATGCCACGGCTTCGGCAGCCTGATCGCGTTCTTCAGCATCATATACTTCTTCATCGTATACTTCATGGTGGTGAAGAGGTTTTGTGCCACCTGGTTCCAAAGGGTGGTGTGGAGTAAAGTGGAGGTCTTCTGGGCAAAGATGTGGACTATGATGTGAGTAGACCGATGGTTTTGTAGCATAATCAGCATACAATGTTCCCACTGCTGGGGTGTGAGTTTATACATGTCACAGGTCTTTGATTTTCATAGTTTTCGAGGGTGCTAAAGCCGAGAGTGAGGTTAAAATTCAAGATGGTGGCTCTGAGAATATCCAAGACGGCGACCACCTTATGAGAGCTTCTAAAAACTTGTACTAGATGGCTCTAGAATAGAATCGTATAGAATAGGGACGGGAGGTCTAACAAAGTATGCATAATTATTTACATGGTGTAGGTATACAACGAATTGATGGGTTCATCGTTGCCCTAGCTAGATCACTGAGTAATCTGTATTTAGGAGAGATGGTTGGACAGAGTGTCGCCGCTAATTAAAACAATATGGGCCACTGGTTAATCTCACTTTTTCTTCTTAGTCGGTACGCTCGGGAGCAGACCGATCGTGGTCGTCACGTAGTCGTAGTTATGTCTGTATATATATGAGGTATGTATATTTGTAGTTAACAACAAACATTTATTTAAATCAGCAAATGATGTACCTAAATCCCAGAAACAGACGAGATCCTCATAAACTGGTATTAAGTGATTTGCCAAGACTTGCGAAATACAACAAAAACTGCCTTGCAATGTGCGTACGTATTTATAACAAAATACCAAGTCGCTTTAAAATATTGAACTCGAGAAAGTTTAAGATAGAATTACACAAGTGGCTTATTGAATGTAATTTTTACAGTTTAAAAGATTTTATGGATGTGAGATGTTGATTCCTTTTGTTAAAATATAAATTTTTGCATGCTATGTTATATCTTAGCGAAACATGTTGAGCTACTGTAATAATATTAACATCAATGTATACCATGTTTATTTATTTACTTATTTATTAGGAAACTCAACAGCTTATAATTAATTCACATGAGTTATGAAAAACAAATATCTCTTAAGCCAATAACAGAGTTTCACGACATTTATAGAGCTAGGCTAGCTAGAAGTAGCGAAAGAAAAAAGAAAAACCTTATACAAATCAAAATCAAAATAGGTAAACAAAAAAGTAAACAAAAAAGTACGACTGTTGACACATTGCTACATTAAGATTGGAAGATACAAATATGTTGGGTACTAACCCAAATACTATGACTATCTTAACAAAAGGAAAAACAACGGAAAAATAACATAAAACAAAATAAAATAAAACAAAATATTTAAAACGAAATAAGTACTTTGTTTAAAATACTCCGCCCAAAACATTATGTTTAACATTGTAAATAAATTTTGTAAATAAATAAATTTCTACTTAGCAATTGGAACGTGCTTTGATGAAATATGTTTTACGCAAATAAATGATTTACTTACTTACTTACTACTATGTAGGGGGCAGAATGAAAACGCCTCACGAACCACGATGTCTCGCCATCTGTCTCTGCTGAAAGTCACTATACTGCATTCATTTATGGAGCTGTCAACAATAGATTTAATCTGCACCCTAATTGCGTAACACGCGATTAATCATAATCGGTTTCATTTTGATAGTTCAACAATATTAAAAATTAAAAAAATAAAATTCATTTATTGCAGGTACCACATAACCCATAATTGAAAGCATCTTTAAAATAAATTATTCAATAATATATACAAAAACACACAAAAATTAAATACAACATCAATATGCATTGCGTTATTTACGTTGTTGAGCAGACACATTTTTCGAACATATGAAGCAATGGTTTAGCCATCTGTTTCAAAACGAAACAGATTATGATTAATCGTGAGTTACGCAATAAGGGTGCTGGTCGGTCCATCGAGTCGGTGACCTCCTGCGCGGTCTAGTATCTTCCACTTTTCCCTGGATGACGAGGCGCTCTATGGAAAGGCTATCACGTCTTGAAACGTGGCCAAAGAATGCGAGACTGAACTATAGAAAATAAGCGCTGCTTTACGCCGAGTTCTTGGAGTATGGAGACATTTGTACGAAACTCAGTCCATGAAACTCCAAGCATTCTTCTCCAGCACCACATCTCCAGAGCGCCTATCTTTTTACACGCTTTATATTAGCTTCACTTGTATGTTTGTTTGTTTGTATGTAACCGACTCCTTTGAGCGCGAAAAAAAATTGGGGAAAAAAAAACACGTTTTTGTAGTTAGCAGAACTAAAAATTAGAAAATAAATAATAGTTTAAAAAACTAAAAAACACGCTTTAAAAACCAAACTAAAAAAGGAGAAAATAATTTAATTCAATTAAAAAGCGTGAGGTGCTTGAAATTAATTGATTACTTATAAAAATACCTCAAAAAGCACCCCACGCTTTTTAATTGAATTAAATTATTTTCTCCTTTTTTAGTTTGGTTTTTAAAGCGTGTTTTTTAGTTTTTTAAACTATTATTGCATACATTGCCTACATTTTGGCAAATAAATTACTTACTTTCCACTTCCCGCAAAGTCCACGTTTCGGCAGCGTAAAGAAATATGGGGAAAATAAGTGTGCGCATGAGCCTGATTTTCGTGATTTTTGATGTTCCTGTTCCTCTGTTTCTCCATATTTTCTTCATCCTGTCCACTGATATTCGGGTGATAGCCATTCGTCGCTTTAACTCATTTATGCATCCACCATTGATAATTAATTAACGTTACAAAGTATACGTAGGACTCAATCACGTCACAGTTCGCAATCTTGGTCACTTCTGCTGGAGAGTTACTGTTGGCGCGGTCGACAGGCATGATTTTAGTTTTGCTGCAATTTGCTTAATCCCACTATTTCGTGACAATTTTTACAGACATGATATCAGAAAATAATACTATTACTGAAGTTACCCTGTATCATCCCACTGTTGGGCAAAGGCCCCGTGAGTTCCAGTGATTGTGATCCAGGGCTAATGTGGATTATTGATCGGTTGTTTTGTCCAGCTCCCTCCAGATAATAACAATGAAATTAATTATATAATAAGTCAAATATTTTACAATCGTGCAGGAAGTAGCCTGACAACTGAACTCAGTGTTGTTTCAATATCAATTTTCCTACTTTAACAAAATTGAGCAATTTTCACAAAATGGACTATTTAAACTAAACGGCCGGCCAGGAAATTGTCCATTTGGAGAAAATTGTCTAAACTGTTACAAAAACACCGAACTTAATAGGTTCCTACCTAATTACGTCACTCAAAAAATATTAACTTGTTCATTACTTAAATGTCACCGTAACACTATGAACATCGTCAGTTTATAATCTATCTCGCGAGATTACAAAGTATCTAAACATTGTGAACTGCAAAAACCATTTACAATTTTACGCAATTTTTTTCGATAGTTTATAATCTACCCGTCAAATTGTGAACTGGTATCAAGACGGATAGTACCATGCGCTATTACTAAATAGTCAAGTAACTGCCGCTAACTTGGAAATAGCGCTCGCCGGCCGCTGCGCTGCCACGGCACCGCTCGCTTTGTTCGGTACACGGTATTTTACTGTATAAGAGAAAAAATCTAAAAATATATTATTGAGATAGCTTAGGCAAAAAGCAGTCAGAAAAAGATAGTTTTAGTTCATCAAATAACAATATTTTTTTTTTAAATTCAACTCAGATTTCAGGTTTATACCTCTGTTTTTGAACACCATGAAATAGTAGCCGCCGCATTATTACGTCATACCGCTGTTTAAAAAACTAATCAACTGAACAACTTTTATTATTTTCGTAACTTATTGAAAGAATATCTTACATTCAGGAACAGCACACCAACGATAAGTAGAAAAATAACTAATTTTTAAAATTATAAACAATTATCATACTTACAAAATATCAGCGCATTTGTTTACACAGCAAACTGACGTCATACCTACAGAGCAATATGGCGTCCACTGCGTCCAGCGTTTTCGTCAAATTACGCGCGAAATATGAAAATGTAAAATTTTAATGCATATTTAAGGCACTAATCGTTTCAATAAAAAGGTTGTGTTTTTAGTGATTTATTAGCCTTTTAGAATTTAATCAAGACACTTCAAAAATGGGTGTAATACCCTATTAGGGTGCTGGTCGTACACGCACGTCGGTTGCGAGTAAGTACTGCCAATTAATTAATGTCGACAAATATAATCTATAACGAGAATCGTTGATCACTGTTGTACTTACTCATACAAGAACAATTTGATCCAATTAATGTTATTTGAACTTCGCCGGCGATCGCTACGGTTAAATATTGTCCATCTGATGTATTGTGAACAATTGAGGATCTAATAGCTATGGTGTAGGTAGTCACAGTGTTTTATATGAATGATGTTTTATCATAATATTTTAAATATTGTATTGTTCGGACAAGAAGTCTTAGATTATATCATCATCATCTGCCCAGCGTTTTCCGGTCAGCTTCCTGTCAAACCGGATGTGCCTACGGCTGAATATCAGTATTTTACATGAAGCGACTGCCTTTCCGACCTCCACAACCCAGTTACTGGGTAATACTGGTTGTCGGACTTTCGGGCTTCTGACGACCCGTAACGACTGTTAAAGATCCACGAATGACAGACTTTCCAAGGCGCGGAAGAATCTTGATATGTAAAGATGGTCACCCATCCAAGGACCAAGTGCGGCAAGCGTAGCTTAACCTGATCGATCTACCAGTCCGGCCATTATTACTTAGCCACAAAGCCCTTAAAGATCACTGAAATATATTTTTTCTCCCACAGTTGGTTCCGCTGGTGTGTCTACATAGTTGTACTGGCTCTCATCGCGTTATACCTGTATCTGGACGCAAGACACGATCCGGAGAGACTCATCTCTTTACTTGGACTCTGTATTATACTGCTGTTAGGTGAGTTAAACTATTCTTTTCGGATCATAATCATCATTTACATAATTTAAGCTTAAAACATCCACTGCAGACCGCAGGACATAGGCCTCCTCAAAGCTTCGCTACTTCGACCAGTTCTGTGCTTCTTGCATCCAGCGGATTCCTGCTGATTTCACCAGACTACCGGTCTACCTTGTGAGAGACTTTCAATGCTACGTCTGCGGTCGCCACTTCACAAACTTTCGGCCCCATTGGCAAGCATTGTGCCCTGCCCACTGCCTCTTAAGTTTGGCATTTGTTCGTGCTATGTTGCTTACCTTGGTTCTCCCACGGATCTCTTCATTTTTGATTCGATTGCGTCGGGAAACTTCAATACCACTTCATTGCCCTTTGGTTGACTTTGGACAATGTTTTCTTTCGGATAATGCTTACTAACACTGACTTCCGACTGCCACGTAATTAGTTACTATCTTTTGTCCCCAGGCTTCGTGTTCTCAGCCCACCCTGGACGAGTGAACTGGCGTACAGTGTCCACTGGTCTACTGATACAGTTTGTGTTCGGAATCATATTCATCAGGTGGACCCCTGGACGGGTCGCTCTGCAATGCTTCTCTGATAAGGTAGACCTTCAAACTGCACATTATTTTTCACAAAATGTTTTAAATTCGAGAACACTCCTAAAATAAGGGAGTGAACACAGTATCGACGCGGATCGGCTTGAGGTGATCATGGATCACCACACTTCAGTCACTTTACTGATGCAAATTCTTCTCCGATCGGTGTCGAGTTGCGTCGTCTGAGCTGGACATAGGAGCATGGCTGTAAAGCTCTTTCTGAGCGGCTTAAGCCGATTACGCCTCGATCAGTGTGGTCACTAACACACTCGATCGAGGCGAAATCGGCTAAAGCCCTAAACGAATGTCTTAGAAGTTATATGACAAGATCAGAAACTGCTACAATGTGTTAACGAGACCACCGAAGCTCGTAGGAGTTCGAACTGTCACTTATCCACTCCCAAGCCCTCAGCAAGTCCGTTTACCTCTCGTAGATCCTTAAATTAGATCCAGGCTACTGCCAGGAGCTTTACCCAGAAGTTTATCTTCGTTCTATATGTTAGTGACCTCTTTTTTCTCTTCTCAGGTGGCGACGTTTCTGTCGTATGGTGTGGAAGGTGCTGCCTTCGCGTTTGGAGACCTGCTTGTTAGGACTGAAGGAGTTTTCGCGTTCAGTGTGAGTTGTGCTTTATTATTTGTTATGCAACTGTTCATACATGACTTGCGAGATGAGGATGATGACACTTCCGGGCGTCTACCTCTTCGGAAGGTGCAGGCAAAGTAGTATTGTAAGTCTAACTGGCTGGTCATGCAACATGTGGAGGAAAAAAAAGAAAAATACATTTATTTAGCACAGACTAAAGGCACACAGAACATAGCAGAAACACTAGTTTACAGTGCGATGTAAGAAACCGCGCTAACGCGAAAACGGCTGCGCTAAAAAGAACAGCAAATATGCCAGGCAACTAGTGCCTAACGCTGGTTTTCAACTGGACTGGTGTGTAGTCTAGTTTGGTTTTTTTGCTTGATGTTGACTTACCTATGATCCCGCTTCGAGTTTTGGAGCTGTATACGTTAGACAAGAGCTCAGCACACTGTGTAGCACATCACAGGATGGATCGCAACTATACTTTACTAGGTAGCTCGAAGTAAGTGTCAGACGGTCATATGCGCTTGGTTCTCACACTTCTCACCCAGTATTTCCCTTAATTTTCAGCGACATGTTTATCAAAAATCAACGACTCAACGTTTTATCCCCAGAAAACTCTCAAAGACCAAATAAATCTAACTTATCTTCTTCTCTTCCAGACCCTACCAGTAATATTCTTCTTCAGCATGCTGGTGGAGATACTGTTCTTCTGGGGGGCGCTGCAGTGGTTCTGTCTGAAGTTAGGGCTCGTCCTAAGAGGAGCCACCGGCACGACTGTATGTGAGAGTGTCATCGCTGTTGGCAACGTGTTTTTGGGGATGGTGAGTTTAAGAAATTAGTCGAATAAATCAGGAACTTTTGTAGTAGGTACTTAATATTTGGATTTACCTAAAGAAAGTTCTAGTACAATGAGGTCCTGAAAAGAAGGAAATGAAATGAAAGATGGTGTTAAAATGAATGATGGGTCACTTTATCCACCACATTTTGACTAGGACCTTGGATTTACGTAAACGGAATGAGTGAGGCTTTTACGGTTGCCCTTTAGTTTGCAGTGGGGATTTTTCAAGGACAGAACGATTGAAATGAAAGATGTAAAGGGCTTTAAACTGGGACAAAGCTACGTCAAAAAGAAAAATGAAAATCTTAGTAAGGAAACTCAACAAAGGCTTTTGTAAAACGAAATGATATACCTCTACCGACAATCTAAGTCTCTTTAATACTGTGTTTTAGTTGGTATTCAGTTTATAGTAAAGTAAGTACCTATCTTCAAAGCCTTCTCTTTTCAGACAGAGTCAGTGCTGCTGGTCAAGCCGTACCTCGCTCTACAGACGCCTTCGGAGTTACACGTGGTTATGTCATCTGGTTTCGCTACTGTATCGGGTAAGTCAATACAATGTAAACAAGTTCCTAATAAAAACTACATAAGTAGGAACTGGCGACAGTAACAAAAATAACGGTTTACAGAATTATAGTCATTAAAATCATGAATTCAAGATTCTTTCATACAATAGTCGTAATGATAATTCCAAAATAAAGTTCACAATAATGGTCTTATAGTCATAAAGTGAAAAAGGGAAGAGCTCACTGGGCATCAAAGAATTTGTCCGCATCGCTGTCAGTGGTAAAAGTGCCCAAAAGGCTGGCAGCGTTGCCACGTTGGATGGCAATGCTGATTCTTTGAGCTAAGAATAGGCCAGCCCTCTGGTCACATGAAGACTCGACCAACCGCTTGGCGATGTCTCGAAATTCTCGACGAGCATTCGGACCCCACGGCCCTAGTGTTTCAATCCCAAACGGCTCAAACATATAGCTCCCAATAATGTTGTTATATTTGCGCCGTTTGAGGCTTTCTGCACCTGCAGCAGCCGCACCAGCACAGCCCGCCGTGCTCAGAAGATGGGATGGCGCGAGGGTGTCAACACAGGTAGCATCCCACACCAAAGGCCTGCTCAACTTCCAAGTCATTATGGTCATTCCGTCTGACCTCTTCCTATCGTCGCGTGCCAAGCCATTGTGTTCTAAGATAGCTGGCACCCGGGTGGTGACAAGAGCCTGACGGATGATGTCATTAATGCTGGCGTGCCGTGCTAGCCGACCAGCGCTCTTCTGCAAGCAAGGCCATGGTGTCCGAAGCAATCAACTGCTTCACCGCAAGTTCACAATTTATAAAGGGCTCGATTATAAATCTTGTTTTGTAATTAAACCGTTGAAAAAGTTCAGCTTTGTAGTCTGGAGCACAAAATACAGAGAGTACAGAAGTCAATCACATGTATGTACTTCACTTTTCATACCTACGCTCGGCGGTCGCGCTAGGGTTGTCAACTTTGGCTTATGCACAAAAAACTATCGTGGTAGTGAGGGAGAGAGAGAGCTTAAGTTGAACCTAGTCCACATTTTTTACATACAAACTTCGGGAGTGTTTTACTCCACTGTCTGACATGGCACATCCAAAGTAAAATATGGTATCGTTTTGTCTCATTATTAATATTGTCTGTACGGAAACAGAATACTAAAATAAAAACCCATTAAAAAGTTAGGAGCCAACAAAGATTCCTTTTTCTTGCTAACTTTACTTAACTTTGAGCGTGTTTAAGTAATAAAAAATAAGTGTAAAATCTCCAAAACCAAGTCGGTACCGACAAAGTTCAATTTTGGTTGTTGCTCCATTTTTGCACTTCACAGACGCGTGTCTCAGGGGATGGCACTCGCGCTCGCACTGGTCCCAACCCGTCCGAGATATCGTGTCCGTGAGCGGTGTCTATGTGTGCGTTGCTCGAGCGCACTTTGTATGTAGATTGACTTCTGTACTCTCTGTATTTTGTGTTTTGAGCATCCGGAGCCGTCTCGGTCACCTTTATGACAGTGCTCTTCTACTTAGCGTATCGATGGCAAAAAGTTCAAAATTCAGATGCGTCAACTCCGCTCACTGACGTACATAGTCATTAGATCATCAAATTAACAAGTAACAAGCCATGCGGTGCAGGGTGGTAGGTGAGCCCTTGTCTGTGGGGAGGTACCGCATACACACTCGAGATCTGAACCGTCCGTAAACCCCCATCTGTGAAGATAGTCTTTGCTCTGGCCGACTAGTGTTCGAAGTCTATTTAGAGATTTCGAAGTCGGCCACGGTAACGTGTGCCCAGCCGGAACGGTCTCAGATGGTTTGTTAAAATTGTCTGGTGTAATAAATTTCTTACGTCTTCCGGAAGACGTAGAGTGGGAAGGGTTCCCACAAGTTGGACCGATGACCTCGTGAAGGGCGTAGGAATCCGCTGAATGTGGGAAGGTCAAGATTGGTCAAAGTGGAGGAGCTTGGGGGAGTGTCCAGCAGTGGACGTCTTTCGGCTGAAATGATGATACATTTCCTAAGCTCTATGTGCCATATGAACAGTAGCTTTACCATAAGTGTACACAGCCAAAACTCGCTAGCGTCTCCGTAAATGTTATGTACAGCAGCACCACTAGCGGTCACAGAAAGATTGTTATCGTTTTTACGATTCGACACTACATAGGTATTTGTCACAACAGATAACTGAACGTTATCGGACAAAAGTGAACTGGATTTAAGTGTCAACCGGTTTAAACTAGGTCGAAATAAGTTCACGTTTGCAGGACGTAAAAATATCACGGTGGGATTTTTTCACACACAAGATCTTCAACGCAATGCTTAGCGCCGAGAGTTCAAAATCGTACACTGTGTTTTGATGTCTACGGTGATCTCTCATATAGCTTAAAATCCATTGCGCGATAAAACCCGTTGCGATAATTTTAGTTGCGTGCGTGGTCTTATTAATTCGTCTTCGAGGAAAAATCTAATTTCTAGGAAAAACGACATCAATCCGATTCTGTAGGTATTAAAATTATTAGTAGTAAAATATTAATAATAAATAATATTAGTAGTATTCAAAATACTATAAATAAATCAGCATAGACTATTCGCAACCGTTCGAACCCACGTTTCCAACTTCGCACGGACATCATAAAAACGCGGCGGCTGTTTTTCGCGCACTTGATTAAGGGGCGTCCATTAACTATGTGAGGCGTTTAGGGGGGAAGGGGGTCGAGTCGAATCTCACCCAATCTCACGTGGGGGGAGGGAGGTTCTTGGCAAATATCACGTAATTTATATTTTTTTCCGCAAAGAAACAATGTAACATTACGACAAAACCGGGCTAAATGATGTCGAACATGTTTTTCCGCTAATATGGCTAAATACAAAATAATATTTATCGCGGTTACGCGAACGCCACAAAGTAGCACAGTAGCTCCTCGATGGTTAAACTGCCACCGGCCAGCCAAGCCAGCCAAATGCAACGCATAAATCCAACGCAAATAAGCACAGATTAACGTTTTTACACTAAAGCCACGTATTTGAAATATCTCACGTGAGATTATGGGGAGGGGGAGAGGGTTGAGCCAAATATCCTGACATCTCACCAGAGCGGGGTTGGGGGTCGAAAAGTCGCTAACGTTGCCTCACGTAATTAATGCACGCACCCTTAGTGACCTATACTTGGCCCAGCAAAAGGGCACAGTGGTGTTAGGGCAGAGCAGGTAAAAAAAAAAACATTAGACATATACAGGAAAAGTTTTTATCCAGTGCGCAAACTGTAACTATGATTCAGCATATCATTCTAGATCAGCGCAGAAATTTTTCGTCGGTAATACAGCTGAAAAAAAAATCAGCTGTTCCATACTTTTTGACCGCGTACGTACCTATTGCACTTTTCTATGAAACAGCTGATTATTTTTTGTATAACCGACGAAAAATTATATCAGCCGTGAAGTATCGACTGTTAATTAGTTATGACCTTGTAAGTACCTACCTACATAATAATCACGCGATAACCAATCCGAACGTTAACCGTGTTAATTGATTACAGCATATTCTCACGTCACTTACCAACCTCATTTAAATAGCAAATCAACAATTTGATAACAGTTCTGTATTTATTATACCTACGTTGATAAGTCTACAATGCATCAGCTGGATGATCCAGGCTTAGTTTTGCTTAAGTACCTAAAGTCAGTGAGTCAGCAAAGAAACTCGTATCAGACATCACATTCAAAAAAATTAATACCGCCGAAAAAACTGTAAATCAAAAAATTATAAACCTAAGTTCGGAAGTGACATAAAATTAAAATACAAATCCATAGTCACCGACTTCCAAACTTAGTTATTAAGGTTAAACAAAAAAGGCTTTTTGAGGTATTTTTATAATCAATTAATGTCAAGCACCCCACGCTTTTTATTTTCTCCTTTTTTAGTTTGGTTTTTAAAGCGTGTTTTTTAGTTTTTTAAACTATTATTTATTTTCTATTTTTTAGTTCTGCTAACTACAAAAACGTGATTTTTTTTTCTCAATTTTTTTTTAAATTATTGAATTGTCATCGGTCCTCGACAAGTTTACAAAGTTTCAATGAAATGTGACCGTTTAAAGTGGGTCCAAATCGCGCTCAAAGGAGTCGGTTACATACAAACAAACATACAAGTGAAACTAATATAAAGCGTGTAAAAAGCATGTGAGTACATTATTTCAAGTTCATTCTTGCACCACCACACTATCTTTTTTTTGTCAAAATCTGGTAACCCTTCAGAACTGTCAAGTTACTGAATACAATTAAAAGTCGAACCAACTATAGAAGATTTAATTTTTATCAGCACCAAATATTTTCTTTATCAGCCTGTTATCAAAATAATAAAATACTTTTCATATCTTAATTCAGTACCTACATAAATATCTATTAAATACATACTTTAGATTAAAGAAAGTTGCATTTAATGCAACTTTACAACAGCATCGTTTAGTTTTACTAATTTAGTAAAACTAAACGATGCTTAGATTGAACATATATCTTGCTAATACATATAAAAATGTGAATGTCTGTAGGTACATATGTTTGTTAGTCAATCACGTAAGAAGGGCTGAACGGCACCATAATAGCACAACCCACTATTAATCAGATTTTGAATAATTTCGAAAGAAATTACTCATTCATTACCTCATAAGTTCGAAAAATTTGTCTGCTGAACAGCATAAATAACGCAATGAATGTGGTTGAACTGTCAAAATTAAAGCCATTTCTACCGTTAGTGTGTTCCGCAATTACCACGCTGATTAGGATGAAATTATGGACACAGCTAGTTTATTAACTGGAGTAACATAATATTATAGGATACTTTTTATCCTGGTAAATGACATGAGTCGATTGTTATGAATGTATCTTCAAACTACTTTCTGCATTTTTCATTTCTTGCTGGACTCAATCTGAATCGCAGACGAAGTAATAAATATAAAATAAAGTGTTATTATTTTCAAGGTAAGGTAAGGTTTTTATTGACTTTGACAAACTGACAACTCTATCCATTATCTTTAGCGAAAACATGATTATTAATCATAGTTGAATAAAATTTACCATTGTTTATATTTCGACCTCAAATTAAACGTTGTATTGTTGTGTTACCTCAGATGTCCGAACTGTCTGAAGGAACATGACTGGTTTTATTTTCCATGAATTTTCATTTAAAGTCATGGAATTATGTAGATTGTATGATCCGTCTGTCGCAAGGAAACTATGATGAGACAGGTCGTGGTCAGCCGCGTGATTACAAATGCTTCTTCATCCCAACACTTGTACCTGTAGCGGTACTACAGAAAAATACTTCACAACAAATATCTTGAAAAACAAAAGTCATGTGGCGCCATCTACAATGCCACATGCGAACTACGCGTCTGGACGACACAGAAATCCTACATCGCGCAGTCAGAGTTTACCACGAAACTAACATATATACAACATCCCGACATCAACCGTCGGGGAGGCGTTAAGTTAATTCTTAATGGCAGCCCCAGGAAAGCCCGGTTGAGCAGTCACGGCCTCTCAAGGCCAACTGCGAGATGCCCAACAAAAAAAAAAAAAACAACCGTCGGGCAGTACCCAACCAGACACAACACCCGTCTGGTCGGAGGATCCTCCTTTTTCTATAGGGTATGAGTGGACTTTACACCCTGTTCCTCATACCTCTATATACCTACGGGGTTGTGTAAGTGACTTTCGGGCAGACAAATTTTAAATACGGGGTACGTGTACGTATGCTTCTTTAGCACAACACAAAACTATTTATTACACAAGACAATTTTATCGAACCATCAGAGAGGCACGTGTTACCGTGGCCGACTTGGAAATCCTTAAATAGACTTCGAACTCAAGTCGGCCGGAGCAAAGACAATCTCCACAGATGTTCACGAACGGCTCAGATCTCAAGTGCGTACGCAGCACGTCCATACAGACAACCTTGTCAGGGTTGCCACCAATTCATTTGATGATCTTATGACTGCATCAGTGAGCGGAGTTCGTGCAACTGAACTGTACGGAGGCTTCTAAAATGTACCTTTGGACGTTTTTTCACGAGCCACCCTTTATATGCTCATATTGCTCATGTTAAAAGCCAAAATATCACCCTTCAATCTTCTCCATCATCAGGTACGATCCTGGCCTCCTATATCGGTTTTGGCGCGGATCCAGCTCACTTGGTAACCGCTAGTGTCATGTCCGCTCCAGCTGCCATCTGTTTCTCCAAGCTGCTGATGCCGGAGACGAAGAGGTCTCTCACCACCGTGGATAATATACAGCCTGTGACGTGGTAAGTGGGATATTATAAAGTTAAAATACCAGTCTTACCAAGGGGTACCTATCGTGTTATCCTATTACTGGGATGTGGAGGTCAGATAGAAAGTCGCAGCTGGGATATAGGCCTCCTCCCGGGAGAGAGGCCTGAGTCCCGCTCTAGGCCCGCGAGCTGGATTACGGCTTAGTCCTCTGTCTTCCCACCAAATAACTTTATTGCATAGAATCAGAATCTGTAGCGCCATCTACATCGCCACATGTGAACTACATATCACACTGACGTCACGCAAAATCCTGCATCGCGAAAGCAGAGTTTACCGCATAACTAGCATATACAGGAAAAGTTTTTATTCAGTGCGCAAACTTTAACCATGAATTCAGCATACCATTCTAGACTCCCCAGCGAAGAAATTTTTCGCCGGTTTTACACAAAAAATCAGCTGTTTCATAGAAAAGTGCAATACCTACGCGGTCAAAATGTATGGAACAACTGTTTTTTTTTTGTATAACCGACGAAAAATTTCTGCGCTGGGGGTCTAGAATGATATGCTGAATTCATGGTTACAGTTTGCGCACTGGATAAATGCTTTTCCTGTATACAACGCCTCGACATCACTGTCGGACAGTAGCCCACCAGACACAACACCCGTCTGGTGTGAGCATCCCCCCTTTTATATAGAGGATGAGTGAACTTTACACCCTGTTCCTCAAGCCAAAATTTTACTAAAACAAAACGATGCTTCTTCGTCTAATCGGCCAATCTCTCTCTTCCACAGTGAAGACCAATCAGTTCTGTCTGCGGCCACCAGAGGAGCCACCAACGGCATCGCCTTGATTCTGAACATCGTAGCCAACATAATAGCCTTTGTGGCCTTCATAGCCTTTGTCAACGGCGCGCTGGGCTATTTCGGAGGAATGCTGGGCAATCCTGATATTAACTTGGAATGGATCCTTGGAAAAGTGTTCATTCCCTTGTCCTGGGTCATGGGTGAGTAAAACAAGATCATCATAAACTACCTGTGTTGGTCTAGTGGACGCAGCTGGTGAGCATGAGATGCTGGGTTCGGTTCACAGGCCAGGCAAAGTGTTTTTGGAATTTTAGACCTATAAAAGACGAATATCCCACCATACATTGTTTTGTTATACTCAAAGGGCAGGCAAAAAAAGGCAGCGTTTTCGATGAAAGCTCCCAGGCGGCTTTACTTTTTCCGACATTTTAAACATTTACCTAGCGTCATTTTTAAAACAAGTTAGACAAAACCTTAAAAATTATAAAAAAAATATAATTATTTTTTATATTAAAATTATATAGAAATTATATAAATTTAATTATAATTATATAGATGTTATATAAATTATATTATAATTGTTATATTATGATTAATTAAAAAAAAATATCTTCCTCATTAATCATTCTGTCTATTGGTGAAAACCCTGTTTATCTTAGGTATGTTACCTTGACAATAGAAGGATATAATGTTATGATAATTCGCGTAAAACATAAAATTATAACAGACTACATTTCGATACGTTGTCTTTAAACTGAAAAGTAAACACAATAACAATGCTTAACAAAACGGTATTTACTGTGTATTTTATTATATGAAGACAAGGTGCATTTATTTCATTGTTGGTGCATGGTTGTCACATTAAATAACGATAATATTATAACCATGCCTCGGATACCTAGTAACGATAGGTTTTTATTGTTCTGCTGAGGCGTAACAAATCTCTTATCATTACATTTTATTGTTTTCCACTGAAAACGATATTACTTATTATTTTTATTAAGTAGGTGTTGTTTTCGAGGTTATTTTTAACCGACTTCAAAAAAGGAACACGTTTTTGGCACGTTTTTTTATGTAGTTGTGTTCGGGCTATAATTCCGTCATTATACAGGGTGTTTGGTGCATCGTGTGCCAAATTGAAATGGTCGACTGGGGATCACCTGCTATCCTTTCAGACCCCTGAACACTTCTCATGCCCTGTGGATTTTTTTCATCGACTTTTTATTTTTTTATTAAAAAAATACCCAAATTTTACATTCAACTACAAAATAAAAAAAAAGTGTAAGTCGTAGACTCTGAATTTTAATTTTATTTAGATGTGTATTGTATTACAGTGCCTACTTTTAAATTCAAAATTAGTGACTTATGCCAGGCTTTTTTTATGTCACTCCTGAATATTTGTTATATCAGATCAGTATCAAGATTTTTTATTACATTTTAAGCTAACATTGCAAAAAATACTTATTCTCAAATTTTTTAATTTTTTCTAAGGATTTATGCAATGCCCCTGTATCGACAAAAAATCATCCAGGGCATAGGGCGATATAAGTGGGGTAAATGATAGATCTGGCCGATCGACAATTTCAGGGTTATCCATTATTTACGCCACATGCGTTTCGGAGACAGACAACGGAACTCAAAAAATGACAGCAAATCAACCGCAATTGCTGCTATCGCATAAATATGCATTTTTTGACCCCAAAGATGAAAAAAATTCAAATTTAAATTGGTGTAGGGTAGGTATTATAAATAAAAAGTGAAAAATAAAAACATTTCCAAAAAAAACAACTGACTTCTGGAAAAACACTACAAAGTGAAAAATAACTTTAATTTTGGAAGGCAGTGACAAAAAATTCAAATACATATCTAAAGTCACCGACTTTCGAAATTGAAGTTATTTTTCACTTTGTAGTGTTTTTCCGGAAGTCGGTAGTTTTTTTTTTAAACATTGGTTTTATAATGCCCGGGCATTAAATTAAATCAGGAGTACCTAGTTTATTCTCATACTACTGAAGTACTTACCTAGTTCAATCAACAATTCGACACTACCAAAAGGCATAATTGATTAAGCTGCTGAGGCAAACTGCGAAATTCGTTATTACTTTTTCATAAAAGTCATTCTTTGAATTATTATATGAATTTGGTTGTATTGATGATTTTGTGTTAAAGAATCTTTATTTTACTCTAACGAAATTTAAGTAGATACCACAAATTTCACTTAATGAAAAATATTTTAAGCATAATACTCGTATAAGGCTCGTGCAGACTAGCGTGACGCGGCGCTTAGGTCGCGTCGGTCGCGACTCGCGACACTCGTCGAACAATTTCTATGAAAACTTTATGGAAATTCTTTATTGGAAGTCTCGCCTCGCGCCTCTTTGAAGAATTTAATAAAATAGTTCTTTATTTACACATAAAGTAGGTGCATGTTACAGATGTTTAGTTATAAAATAAATGATCCTTATACTAACTACCATAAAGGGCATGCAAACAGTTTATCTAAGCTTTAATAATAAAGACTCACTTATACGTTCTTTACACATTCAATCAAAAATAAACTAAAGTATAATGTTATTAAGTGAATGTCGAGTTTATAATTTAACAAGATTTTTAATGGATAGAAAGTGGTATTACTGGTGTGCGGTGCCTCTGTGCACATATACTTCTAAAACTGCGCCACACAAAGTATTTGTACCGGTGCCGTATACACAAAGCTGACGTCAAGTGTGGTCACGTGATAAAAGTCATTGTAAAGAGCGTTTTGGCGGTAAATTCAAAACAACGAAAAATTTATTTGATTTTAATCGTTTTTAATTGAGAAAATGGATAAAAATAAATTGATTTTTATTTTGCTTTCAAATATTTCGTCCCAATCTTCAAATTAGAATAGTTTTTAACAAATTGGAAAATACCCTATTGTCAATTACAGTTTCTCTATGTTTTGCCATTTGGCGTACAAATATACAATTATCGTAGGCTTTTGCCAAAATTATAAATTAATTTCAGCATAATTATTCAGTAGTATCAATGTCAATTTTTATTTAATTTTAAATGTCAGATAATGTCAATATTAAATAATAATAATGTCAATAAACTACTGATAATAAATAATAAAAATAAATTAAATTGACACTGTCCACCGAATTATTAGAGCCGTCATCTTATATATAAAATTCTCGTGTCACAATGTTAGTTACCTTACTCCTCCGAAACGGCTGAACCGATTTTGATAAAATTTCGTGTGCTTATCGGGTAGGTCTGAGAATCGGCCAACATCTATTTTTCATACCCCTAAATGTTAAGGGTGGTCCACACCAATTTTTTTTTATAATGCGAACTCAATATTCATAGTTAAGACAGGACAACATCTGTCAGGTCAGCTAGTGCTTATATAAATAGTCATGGTAAGGGTATACAAATATTATCATGTCAAAGAACTGTCATCAAAATAGTCACTGAGACAAATAGTAACATTTCTGTATCTATCATAGAATTAATTTATCTGTATTGCTTCAATTTGATTCTTTTTGGTATAGTAATTTTATTCTGGGTGCATCATTTTCACACATAATCATATAACGAATGTACTATGTTAAATATTGTACTTAAAACATTTAAAAAGAGTAACGGTGGAGTTTCTTGCCAATTCTTCTCCATACGAAACTACATTTTGGAAGGGGCGACTAGAATCAATTGTATGTTAATGTAAATGTTGACATTCAAAAGTGCCTTTTAAGTGCCTATTTGAAATAAATTCTTTGACTTTGAATTTGACTTTGCATAATATGTAAGAAAATTTGAATTTTGCCGGTTACGCTAGCGCTACCCCCTTAACGACATCAAAAATTAAAACTTGAGTTGAGCCACGCACCGCATCAAATCGACACAATATTCTTTGTCTAACATTTATTGTTTGTAATTTCAGGTGTGCCCTGGGAGGAGTGTGAGCTAGTGGGCTCTCTGATAGGCCTGAAAACAGTCGTCAACGAGTTCGTGGCTTACCAGAGGATGGGGGAGATGAAGAGAGAAGGACTGTTATCGGTAAATATTTATTAGAATGGTTCGGTCTATAATGGCGTTATTTCAGTAATTTACGTTGCTTAAAGTTAGGACATGCTTAAACAGTTTAGACCTACTTATTTTTAAGCAAATTTTATAGATAAAAAATAAATAATAAATAATAAAAATAGTAGTATAGATATTTAAGGTAGATACCGGCTACAGAGTTACTATATTTTTTTTTTAATAAATGGAAGGTTTCGAAGAAAATTATAAGGACCTAAAGGGAAAAAGTTTAAAAGAAGCGTTGAGATGGTTTGAAAATGTAACTTAATGTACAGACGCCAGCACATCAAGCTACCCCAATCTGTCAAATTTCTTTGATAGATTTTCAGCTTTATTACAATACGATAAGGTTTATGTTCATTTGGGAAAATTTGACAATTTGGGATGGCTTGACCTGCAGTGCTGGCGTCTGTACCTACGTATACAGGATGGCAGGGACATCGTCGCGCAAACTGAAACCATCAATTCAACTCATGATTCTATACCCCGTGGCGCAGACTTTTTAACCTACTCCATTTACAATAGCATTAGACAGAAGTTAAAAAAGGTTCTTTTTAATGTACACTTCGTAACAAAATTACATTAAACGTGTTGCAGTTACGATTAATGCCAAAAAAAATTAAGTGTCAATGCTAAAAACCTAAAAGAAGCAGGAGTGAACAACACCGAGTAAATGAATTAGCTGATGACGACGAAGTTTTACCAACGTATTGTGGGTCGTAAGTTGTTATTTAAAATAAAGTATTGTAAAAAAAAATAATCTTATAATCTTAATTAGATTTACATCATCATGTGATTGTTTGTTTCATTCATTCGTTTTGTTGTAGGTTTGTAATGTGTGATAAAGATGTTATTATAAATAGAATGTTACTTAAAATAAAAATTACTTTTACTTCGTTTATCTCAGTATTTAGTACTGTTTTAAATCTACCTAAAAAAGTTAGAACTTAACTTTGAAATAAAATGTTTTGCACTCCTGCTTCTACGAGCCTCTTTTTTCTAAAGCTATCATAAATGGGGTATAGGTACTTCAAAAAAGGATGAGGTTCTCAATTCAACTGTATTTTTTTTTAATGTTTATAACCTCGGAACTTTCGACTGGGTGAACCGATTTTGATGATTCTTTTTTTTTATTTGAAAGCTGGTGCCATTTAAATTTCATTTAGATCTGATGATGCGTATCGGAGACAGACAACTGAACTCTTAAAAAAATTACAGCAAATCAACCGCGATTGCTGCTGTCGCATAAATATGCATTGTTTTGACCAAGGGTGATGAAATTTCGAATTGGCGTGGGAGAGTAAAAAAAATAATAATAATTAAATACATATCCAAAGTCACCGACATCCGAAATTGAAAGTAATTTTTCACTTTTGTAGTGTTTTTCCGGAACTCGGTTGTTTCTTTTTTTGGAAAAAGTTTTTTTTTCGTCCTTAAATTGACCATGCTATTCATCTGTTTCCAGCCGAGATCCGAGCTAATAGCGACGTACTCTCTCTGCGGGTTCACGAACCCTGCGTCAGCTGGCATCATGATAGGAGCTATCGCAGCCATGGCACCCAACCAGAGAGAAGTTCTGTCCAGTGTAAGTATCTTATCATCTCCTAGCCTTTTTCCAACTATTAGGTATGGGGTCAGCTTCCAGTCTAACCGGATGCAGCTGAGTATAACCAGTACTTTAACCTGGAGCGACTGCCTATCTGACCTCCTCAACCCAGTTATTGGATAAAGCGAACCGGTTGTCAGACATTCGGGACTTTCGGCGAAAAAGATTTTGTAATTTAGAATGTATTTTTTTTTTGTGTATCCTTTGCATGCCTACATGGTAAAATATGGCTGATCTTGTAATCATTTTTGTTTTCTGTTATACCCTTGCAAAATAAAATTATCTTTATCTTCATGTGACGACCCGTAACCACTGTCAAAAATCCACGAATGACTGGCGGGGGCTTAGAGGAGCTAAACGCAAGTTTTATATTGCCTAAAAAATTATGATCCACTGCAGTAAACAAAATCAGAAAAATATATGATAATCTTCAGGATATATGCTAGTTAGATAGTGTGTTGAAAATATAATAAAACAAATTTGATACGATAGAAAAATATCACGAAGATACCTCTAAAAATTTCTTGTAACGATTAAAAACTATACTAATATACATTCAATCATTCTGATTTTTTGTCAGATTATTCTACAAGCAAAATACTAGCATGATAGTGTTTGTGTGTGCTTTCCGAGGCACGGTGGGGTTTTGGTATGTAAAGACGATCACCCATCCACGGACCAACCGCAGCCAAGATTATGACTGGACGTTAAAAGAGAGCTCTTAGTTTGCTTTGGCCTTTCTTCTCAGAGTACTAAAAGAGGACGCCGTCCTCATCTAGTTTTAAAAATATGATTGACGTGTAACTAAAAGTGTTTGTACAAAACTACTAAGGGCTGATTTTTCAACAGTCAACTAACTTTTATCTGAGGAATAAATATTGCGGTTTGACAACTTTTGTATAAAAAATATGTCAAACTGTCAGATTCATTCTTCAGTTAAAAGTTATTTGACTATTGAAAAATCGGCCCTTTCAGAAATAAAATTAATGTATTAAGAGGTATTTTGTCATGACACCTATAACCCTACTATCTACCTTTTATTTTACAAAATAATATTTTTAAACGTAATTATTTATAATGGATTATAATGTTTTGTTTACAGATAGCTGTGAGAGCATTTTTCGCGGGATGTGGGATTTGCTTCATGACTGCGTGCATAGCGGGTAGGTTAAATAATTCATCAATCTTGTTAATCATTTCATAACATATGTGTATTCTCTGTAGCGGTAGGCTGAAGGACGGCCCGCAAACTTAGGACAAAAAATTTACACCGTTTACTCTATGGTTGGAAGAAACGAACAAGATAGGTCTCCTCACACCCTTCTACCATTCTTCACCCGTCTTTCGCCAGGTGCCAAAACTGTAGACAATTTACAAATGTCACTGTCAAATTTAGGAGGTTTTCGAATAAGTTTTCCGCGTCCACCATTTACCGCCATTGGTATCTCTATGTAGTCTGTGGGCTGAAGTAAACTGGGGGCAAGGACATCGATGCCCAAACTGTAACCATAAATTCAGCACATGATCCTAGACCAAGAAAAAAATATCTGCTGTTTCATAGACAGATGTAATATCTATAGAAAAGGCATAATGTATAGAAAAGGCTGATTTCTTTTATTTTACCGACGAAACATTTATTCGCTTGGGAGTCTAGTTAGGATTAACTTTTAGTGTCATCTCCTACTTATGTATGTAAAAGGACCAACGTGGGCCAGTTAACACTGCCCAAACTGAAGCCAAATTACGCCTTTTTCTTGCCATTATTATCTTTCAGACAATCCATTAAATGTTTCTTTAGTCTTCTTTTATTCTTGGTGAATCTA
The DNA here is from genome assembly GCA_947359405.1 of Antitype chi. NCBI lineage: Eukaryota > Metazoa > Arthropoda > Insecta > Lepidoptera > Noctuidae > Antitype > Antitype chi. The sequence continues at coordinate 3,217,696 of OX375835.1, read as the reverse complement.
TCACCTTTTCAAACCTTTCTTTTTTCAGGTCTACTGATGCCTGAAACCGCGTTCGGTAGTTAAAAGTGATATTTATTAATTTTATCAAAATGTTTAAAATAGGCCTACTTAATTTTATACAATTGTTATTTATTAAATAAAAGATTTTCGTAATAGTTTTGGGTTTTATTCTGTTCATTAAATACTTCGTATTTTGCTATATTATTTTATTATTTTAACGAAACAGCAAAAAGTTACATTACAAGAACTTAAAAACGAAACAGAAAAAACCACAACGGTTCAAATAAAAAATAAAACAATAAAAATAACAAGCTGTAACAGAATAGACGCAAGTCTTGAAAGTAGTTTATTCATAATTGACTACTGAATCAATTTCAGTCATGTATAATATTGATATTTTTTACTTTGTAACTTGCCACCTACCGTCGATTGAGCCAAAGAAAATTAAATCTTATTTCAAGGAAATAAGACTCAATTTTAAATGTGTAAAGTAATGGGTCTACACCTATTTCTTAATAATAACAGAGGGCTTTTTTTAAAGTTGCCCCACACTAGGAATTTCTCCTGTATTGTGGGTGCGTTTACAAACATTTAAACTCACATACACAAACAGCCAGACCCGGAACAACTACTAGTAGGTCTTACAAATATTTGTTCCGTGCGGGAATCGAACTTGCGACACGCAGCGCAGCAGTTAATCGCTTAACCACTGCGCCAACCGTGCCGTCGTCGCTTGCACGACGCTTTCTATTTCTACTTAGAGAAATCGCTTGTCTACATTTCTCGGTGAAGAACTGTCATCTGTCTATACGGAAACGTCATTTTTGTCTTATCTTTCGACGACAAAACGCTTGACTACGGTTCTCGAGCTAAGCCTGCTGTAAACTTAAAAAAAATAAGGTTTGGTCATTGTATTATGCTTTCAACTCAAAACTCAAATAGGGGTGTACCTATGAGGTCTTGCGTTAATTATGTTACACGTAGTTCAACCCCTGAAAACTCGAGTCAGAATAAATTTTAGTGCAGCTTTTTTAGACGGTACATACAGGAAAAGTTTTTATCCAGTGCGCAAACTGTAACCATGAATAATTCCGCATATCATTCTAGACCCCCCAGCGCAGAAATTTTTCGTCGGTTATACAAAAAAAAAAACAGCTGTTCCATACATTTTGACCGCGTAGGCATTGCACTTTTCTGAAGTTTGCGCACTGAATAAAAACTTTTCCTGTATAATCGTTAATCGATCACAGGCCACATAATGGACATAATGGAATTTATCTAGTATACCATCACGTAATTAAGTGTTAAACATGAAGTTTTGCATTACAATACATACGGTCGACTTAAGAACCTCAATTTTTTTATATCGGTAAAAAAATGAATCGCTAGTGGCTTTAGTAGCAGTACGTGCAGTAACTGGTAGTATAATGAACATTAATAAATTTAAAATTAAGAAAAATATACTACACAATATTAAATAAAAGAAAATTAAAAAAAAATGTCGGTTACCATGGTTGGGTTTAAAGAACTTTATTTCTCATAAGAACTTAAAAGTAACAGTTCGCTTATAATGAGATACTTAAATTAACTATAACTAGTACTATTATATTAGGTTCTCTGGTTCTCCTGCGGATCTTTCCATTTCTGATCTCGATCGCGTAGGTAAACTCCAAGCTCTTCATTGCCCTTTGGGTGACTTTTGGCTTTCTAATAAGGCCCATTGTGAATGACCACGTTTCAGAGCCAAAGGATCAGAGCCATCACTGGCAACACGCACTGATCAAAGACTTTATTTTTGAAACACTGCCGTATTTGGGACGAGAAGATATTACGTAGCTTCCCCATCGCTGCCCATCCGAGTATGCCGAGTACCGAGTAATAAACGACATAGATTTAAGTACTATACACATATTTCACCAGTTATGTCTAAGTCTAGTATAATCCAGACTCAGACTCTGGGCTGGTATTGAGAAATTGCGTATGAAATAACCCAATGACACATTGCCCGAAATCCCAGGACCTCATCATTCCGAATCGACCCCAAGACCCCATGCTCAGCCTTAGCGTATGCGACCACAGTCATTAGACTAAAGAGGCACTCTATATCTAAACTCAACTTTCCTTATTACCTTTTCAAACCTAACCAATGAGGCAAGTAAATTGTATAATTACAAATAACACCAACCTATTTTGAAAATCTGGCTGAACAAAACTACATCATTCTGGAAATATAAAAAAAATAACAGCCTTCCGTTTTCGAACATGAGGAAGCCGTCAAAAAAATGTCACTACACTATGCACTTATCAGAATCAAGAATACATTATTTGAAAAACCTAATAATTAATAACTGTGAAGCGGTACAGTTATGATACCATATCGAAATTGCGAAGTATTCGCTAGTGTTATTTTCTTTTTTGTGATCAAAATTATCTGTGGTTTGGCTATTTGGTGTCGCGGTATGTATAAGAAGCAACCGACCTTAACTAGTATACCTGAACGCAACGAAGTGGAGGACGAGCATCTAACAAACAAATGGGTGCCCAAGAAAAAGCACGAAGTTCTGAAAGCTAAGTACAAATGTTTGAAAAAGCTGTTCCAAATTTATGACGCAAGCGTCATCGGGATTCTACCAGAGTCCTATGGACCTGAAGGTTACTTAGAGGAAGAAATAAAGTCAACCAGCAAGAGGAAAAAACGCTCGCATCGTACGAAGACTGATGCCTGCGCTGGAACCACTGAACTATCAAGCGGTGACGTTTCCATTCACTCGGACGAGGAAAAGGATTCGATTGCAACAGCTGTAATCAGAGATCTTAAGATCAAAAAATGTCTATCCACATCCACGCAGATGGAGTCCCAAGTGTCCAAAGAGTACAAGTACGCCGCTACCCAAGACTCGAGAGATAACTTAATGCTGGAACGAAACATGTCGGCTGAAGGCGACTTGGTACGGGACCGGAAAGAATGCGAGTTCACTCAGACAAGCGATCCTCATCCGATTCCGTACCTCATGATCAACGAGAAGAGGACGCGGCTGAAGCCGACACGATTCCAATGCTTCATCCAACGAATCTTCGGGATCCGTCGGGACAGACCGTACAAAAACTATGTCTTGCCGAATGGGCACACTTACGCTTCCAGCGACAATAATATCTCTGACAGTTTTTGCGAAAAACGACGGCGAAGAGGACTGAGGTTTCGTAGGCTGCGGCGCCCTAAGAAGATCCAGTCGGAGATTATCTTGAGAGACGTCAATAGTCCTGTGATCTTGAGCTACGTGCAGTCCGTGCAGAGGAACTGCTTAGCGGACACCACACCTCGACACTGTCCTATCTTGGGATGCCTTATGATTTCTTACGGTAAGTGCGTACCCTGTAATAGTTGAGACAAGCAGCCAAACTGTGGTCTTCCCCATACAGATTCTCTCCGTCGGTATATCTAACAGATTTGTACTTTAGCATAAGTATAGCATAATCAGCATGTGTTTCTACTGCGGGGATATAGGCCTCACCTGTGAGAGCAAGCGGGCCGTAATCCACTACGCGGGCCCAGTGCGGATTGGTAGATGTCACCTGTCTTCGAATTATTTCCTCACGATGTTTTCCTTCACCGTTTTGAGTGCAGTGGCTCCACCTTATGCTGGCTGGTTCTCATCCTCCAAATTCTAATATGTACTTTACAATTTCAGGAATCATAAATTACAACGACCACCTGAATCTCTGCCACTTCCCTGACAGGAAGTACATCTGTCACTACTGCCACGAGGGATTCGAGAGTCAATACGACAAGTTCATTCACGAGAACGAACACATCGGAATCTCTAAGCTCGAAGGACCCAACCTCTCCGCCCCTTCCACCGCCAGGCAGTCCCTCAAGAAGGCTAGTAACACACAAACTGAGCCTGAAATTAAGTGTGATGTTCCAGAAGATAAACTAAAGAAAATTGTGTCGTTTTTTGATAAAATCTCGGATCCTGAGCAAATGTTTACGGAAATCAAGAAGAATAGATTTTCAGATTGTAATTTGCAGCGATCTAAGACTGAGGTTGAGACTGTTGTGGAGTCCTCGGAGTCTTCTGATAAAAGGACGGCCAGCTGCGTCAATCTTCATCGCAAGAAAGGCGCCTCGTCGGGCGAATCGGAGATGACCTCGAGACTCACTCAGTACGGGTCTCCTATCGTTTGTCATATTTGTGGAGAACATTTCAATTACAGGTCAGTTTTTGGGCGTCACTACCATCTCCTCTATCGCAGAAATTGCGCTTGTAGAAAACGGCACTCTAAAACATATCTGGTGGCGAAAACATTTTGGAAAAAGGTTCCTATATATTTTATTCTGGCGTATCCACCTTTGAAATTCTCTACAATCTTACATAGAATTTTCATTTTCATCAAATCACCGCCTTCTGTTCATATGAACAGCCCTACATCATAGTTCTCTTGCGCTTATCCCAATTTACTTGGGGTCGGCGCAACATATTATCGTTTTCATTCATACTTTTCTAAGTCGTCCTCTCGGTAGTAACCCCTTTTCTAACCATATCATCATTCACACAGTCCATACATCTTTTCTTTGGTCTCTCTCTGCTCTTATAGCTATCGACATTCATCTTCGAAACTTTCCTCACGACATTTTCCTCATTCCTCCTCCGTATCATTGCAAACGATTTTCACAAGACCTTTTTATTCCGGTAGTTGGTACGTTCCCGTGAGATAGTTTCGACCTTCATGCGGGCGAAGCCGCGGGCGGAAAAGTTTATATGTTTGGATATTTCGATCAGTTAGCGGTGCTATTTTCTCTCATGTACTCATATTTTATTCTGTCAATTCGTGTTACACCACACATCCCTCTAAGCATTCTCATCTCAGGCATGCAATTGCCTTATAGTCATCCCCTTTCTGGCCCATAAGAAGAATCCTACGCTGGAATTATTATTATAGTCACATATCTTTTTTTCAGGCGCCAGTTAAGTCTTCACGTGGATTTAGAGCATCGTGTCAACAACAAATTCTCCAAATTCCACAGCTGCGCTGGCATCCTAAACCACAAATCCCAAAACCGAGTCGACATGGTCTCTGAAGATGGCAAGATCAACGTCCAAAGCATTGACAGGTCCCATTCAGCGATGCGGAGATCCACCTCATCGTTGAGCCAAGAATCGTATACCGAGCTCTCCCGAAGAAGGTCGGAAGAGAGTTTAAGTTGCGACCCCTCTACCAATATTGTCTATTATACGTCTTTGGAGACTGTCAAAAAGCCGTCTATGGTTAATAATATAGTTCAGAAAGTGAGGAGCGGCCTCAACAGTTATAAGTGGGAGCCGGGAACAAAAATTATTCGTGTGTAGTCTTCGTGCTATGTGAAGTGGCATTGTGTTTTGTTATTAGAGTGAAAAGTTCAGTTCTTGGTTTTATTTTGGACTCCTTTCCCTTATCCATTACACACTTATTACATTATACAATACGATAAATGAGTTATTATACAGTCTTCTTAAATTAGCTGGCAATAATGGGTACTTACCCCAAGTGTTGGTATCGGTATAAAAAAGTAATGAAACATTTTTTTTTATCCTTCCCGCTTTTTTCAAACCTTTAAATGACATTGACATGTACTGTCATGTGGACGTATACACTAAGACAACCAATCGCCTGCTATTCGTAAAATATATTATGTCCCATGAAAAATTACAAAAACAGCTGTTTGATTACGGGCACCTTAGCCCATCGGATTAAATATTTTTTGTTTTCTTTTGTTCCATTCGTTTTCGATTTCGATACCCAACACGTGGGTAAATATTATTATTAATAGGTATTGCCAGCTAATTTAATTTGACCCTGTATTTCGCGTGGGGTCCTAGATTCGATTCCCAGGTTGGGCAGACAGCGGAGGCTTAGTAAAAGGGTCCCGTTGTACGGAACCCTAAAAAGAAAAAGGAAATCTGTATGTTTGTTCAGCCTCATCTCAGAAACGGCTGAACCGATTTTGACGGGACTAACACTGGCAATGCTTGATGTAACATAGGCTTTTTGTCTCGGTAGCACCACAAAATACAGAGAGTACAGAAGTCAATCTACATCCAAATTGCGCTCGAGCAACGCACACATAAACAGCGCTCACGGACACGATATCTCGGACGGGTTGGGACCAGTGCGAGCGCGAGTGCCATCCCCTGAGACACGCGTCTGTGAAGTGCAAAAATGGAGCAACAAAAAAGTTATTATAACTGTTCAGTGGACGGTTGTTTAAATTCAACATTAAACTGTGAATTGTCGTTTTTTAAGCTACCAGTTGTTTTCGATGGTTCGTTTTAACGTAACACAGAATAGTTAGTTGTAGGTAAGCGAACATGACTTTGTGGCCTTTACATTTTTTACAATTTATATTTAGGTATTTATTGTAGTACCTATGAGTTAAAAAATTAGGTCATCGTCCTCATTATAAATAGTTAAGATAGAACTGCTCGGCGAGCCGGCCAGGCCGCCCGCGTAGCCCCCGCCGATCATAACTATTAGAGTTGATATTATTTGTGATCATGGCAAGAATATGTTGTCAGCTGGCTATTTAGCTCTCTCTCTGTCTAACTACAACGATAGTTTTTTGTGCATAAGCCAAAGTTGACAACCCTAGCGCGACCGCCGAGCGTAGGTATGAGAAGTGAAGTACATAGGTACATGTGATTGACTTCTGTACTCTCTGTATTTCGTGGTAGCACGTTCCCATGGGATACCTTACGATATCCACGCAGGCGAAGCCGCGGGCATCAGTAACATGACTAAAACGTATTGTGACTTCTAATATTTAGGGGCCATTCGAGTATTACGTAAGCACTACAGGGCGGGGGGGTATTTTCTTTGCTTATTTTTGATGACATGGGGGATGGGGGGTCTGGATTGTGATTACGTCAGCAGAATTTATTTATTAACTTTTGGATTTTCTACAAAATTTTGTCGATTTTGGTTTGAACACATACTTGTCTATGAATGGCTCGAAGAAAACGATGACAATATAGGTACCAAAATCACAAGAAAGTGAGCAGACACGTCAGGTGTCTGCTACCAATGTTTACGTGAGCATGGGAGAGGGGAGTAAGAGCTTTGCTTACTTTTGCTGACGAGGGGGAGGGGGAGGGGCAATATTTGCTAAAAAACTGCTTACGTAATACTTGAATGGCCCCTTATAAACGATGATTAATGTTAAATGATGTTTAAACGTCAAAAATGTATGGTTAAACAGACGCTAATCATTACTTAACTTTAAGCAACGTTTATAAATAAGGGTTTTTTTTTTGGGTGGGAAATCATCGAATAACTTCTCCGCTCTGGGCGGAGCGTGTCAGACTTTTATTGACTAAAACCCACCCGTGTTCCCTCAGTTGCCTGTGTGCCAGGGGCCGCAGTATCTCTTTCGAACAACCCGCACCCCTGGTAAATAAGGGGGTAAAAGTTATCGAACATCTAAACACTTGCTAAAGTCTGGTTTTTGGCTTTAGCAACTGTTTAGATGTTCGATAACTTTTATGAATAAGGCCGCTAGTGTTTTAGCCTTCGTACTCATGGGCGAACCGAAGTGTTTTTTTAAATGTGCTGGGATGCATTGTTGGATTCTCAACGCTCGGCTCATCACGAAGAGTTGAAAATCAATTGCGCGTTTTTTTTTACACGAGGTCAATTTTTTTTTTGATAACATTAGATTTTTTATTTATAGGTATGGCCCCCAATGGAAATGGAATGTATGAAACAACTCCTGTATTTCCTGAAGGGGTAGGTACCTACTATAATGTTCGTGTGTGGTTTGCATAGTGTAATGGACACGAACTACTAAAGGAAACAAGGATTGGAGCTTAATTTCGTGTGACCACGTATAATTACGATAAAAGGTACACGACAATGCTGCGCTAAAATTAATAATCAATATTTTTTATATTAAAGAAAATTATCCGTCACTGTTATTTTTTTAAATCTAATTGAATACTTTCTGGCTGTTCGAACAATAGCCATTATTAGCTGCCAGTAAACATAAGGTTTCATGCTGGGCATATAACCTTTACAGTACCTACACAAAACTTTCGTAACGAGGGAGCGAGTCAATAAAAATAAAACAAATTTTATAAAAAAAACCACACATGTTTATTGTAGTTATTATTTTTTATATAATATTCCTAACACATCCCACGCAGTGAGATCGCCGCAAATAAACCGTCTGGAAGCCAGAGAACAAAGTGTTACCGAAAACATACAATATGTTACAACTTACACTTTAAATAACGTAAACTTACAACTAAATATACTATGTGTTGGCTCTCTATTACATATTATACACACATAAAATACTATGTATATCCCCATGACAGATGACAAATGGGCTAAGAGAACCACAGATTGGGTTAAACGGATTAAACGCACGAAGCCCGCCATCGCGGCAAGCCGAAACGAAGATGGCGGGACGAGCTCGACTCCTACTGAAAAGACTAGCCAGCATTAGCAAAAGACTGAATTGTTTGCAAAAGGGGGAGAGAAGCCTTTGGCGTGCATTGGGACATTACAGGCTAGTTAGGTTAGAACCTCTTTCAACATGTGAATATGCCAGAAAAATGGATTCAATAAAAAAAGGTACTGGAAAGTCAAGTCTCCCAATTTTTGCACTCATACTAGACATGGGTAGCTCGTTCACAGTGATAGTAAGGACATAGCTCTTTTCGATTGACGTCGCTTTCGCTCATTCACTTGCTCGCTAAATAGCTCACTAGCTAAGTTAGCTCACTCAGACTCACTGGGTCAGTACTTCAGCGGGATACCGATGACCAACCGAATTCGCCGGCCTAACTGCTCATTCGGCTCCCTTCGGAATACTGTAGAAGACATAACTACACATGACATGATTTAGATAAAATAATCTAGAACATCAAATCGTTCTTGATTATATGACCATATTTAAACAAATCAACAATTTAGTAAATTATATTTTAACAAATCAAATATGTTTGTGAACGTGTACCAAAAGGTCGTGAAAAAATGTTCATGGCTATGATTAATTAAAATTATAAGAAATATTATTTTTAATAATTTTAATTAAAATATAATTTTCACCTGGTTATCAAATTGGTGAAGGTCGGTCTTACTTGGGATCCTCTACTATGCAAAATCCACCCGGAGTCAGATAGGAGGTATTGGGCGCTTGCGGACGATATGACGAATAAATATAGTCAAAAACTTGCCATATTTTCAAAATAACGACTAAGAGAAGAATATAAGATATTTCTTATTTTATATTATGTAATAGAGAACCACCAACTTGTAACTACAATATAAAAGAGCCAGGATTTATATATTTTAAATATTTCAACGCTGCATACATAAGTATAATATTCTGCAGTTACTTTTAAAAATCACAAATGATGTGACAAAGTGATGTGAAGTTCGATCCGAGTATGTAGCAACTGCTAAAAATTACCAGCAATTTTGCAGTAAGTGCTACTTTTTATAACTGCAAAATATTATCATAATTTATAATTTAATTTTAATATGTAATTTAAGGTGAATGCGCAGTGGTAGACCGCGAAATTCAAATTTTCTTACTTTTTTGCAATTTTCAGGTCAGTATCAGGTTGTATCCTGATCAAAATGTGATTTGCGAATATAACAGGTACGTGTTTACAGAATTTAGTCATTAGAATGTCTAATATATCTCTTATAAGTTAGATTTCTTCCACAAGCACTTTTCCATAAGAAATTTGTTGTTATGGAACAAATTTAACTTAGAAAGATGTATTATTGATTCTAATGAATATAAATCTGTAAATACGTACATGTTATAGTCGCAAATCATATTTTGATCAAGTAACAAGCTGACACTCACCTGAAAATTGCAAAAAACGTAACAAAATTTTAATTTCGCGCTCTACCACTGCGCATTCACCTTAAGGCAAATTTTTCAATAGTCAGATAAGTTTTATCTGAATAATAAATCTGACAGTTTGGAATATTTTCTATACAAAAGCGACATATTTATTCCTCCGTAAAAAGACTGACTATTGATAAATCAGCCGTTAGAAAAATAACAAGCAAATTCGTTGAAAATACAACAGTTGGCGCCTATTAAATTCCCTATGTTCATCAAAAACGGTGATTGTACGCTTAAAATACAAAATAATAGAAATATGTTTAAAAAATAACACGAATTGAAATCCTTCGTTTATTACATTATAAACAAAATTATAATAACTGAATTTCATAACAATAGGTTTTTAACCACTGACGGCAGAGATATTCAACCTTTTTCACAAATCATTTTTTTATAGAATTTTCCGAATATAAACAATCAAATTGTCCTTTTTTAAATTCCTATCGTAATTGTCATACAAAATTAATTACTTTATCCCCAAGTTGAATACCCCTGCTTTTGCTAACAAATCCCAAATTTGTTGTAATATACAAGACCGAGCTTACAATATGTAAGTCTGTCTGTCACAAGCGATCTCACTTCTATACACATCTAACCAACCATCTAGCACCGTACCACGATATTAACCCTTACTTTGAGAATGTATTTTTATTTTTAAACAATATTTTGATATATGTAATTATAAAAATATTTTTGGTACAAAAATTATGATGATCGTGTGGAGAGGATCTACTCTCTAAGTCCGTCAACGAAGATACGGGGCCGTCTAAAAGTAGTTGGTCAAGTATCAAATTTAATTTTTCGGCCGAGCTATTACACATCGAGCGTAGGGACAGCGCAGGTCAAATCGTGTTGCCATTCGTTCTTAGTTCGGGAACCAAACCGTAAGTGTCCGTCAATGATACGGAATAGGAAACACCTGTTATTTCGGCCGAAACTACAGTCTTCGTGCTTAGGGAGTAGACCCTTATGACCACACTACAGAAGTGAAAATTTACGACTGAAGCCGAGTATACCCGATTCAGCGTCACTAACCCGAGCGTGACGGTTCAGTTTCGTTCAATGTTCAGCATAAGCGAAGTGTGCCAGAAGAAGTTTCTACTTCAATTGCTTGTTTTTATCTCACCAAGCGACACGCGGTTTACTTGTGATAACCAAAGGGGTCAAACACGCTGTGAATGAGTGTGTAAGCGCAGAAGCTGTCGGTACCGTCCGAGACAATGGCGAAGTCGGAAGTGTGTGTGTTACATGCTGACGCTACTCATGTTCACGCACCCATTCACAGCATGTTTGTACACTTGGTTACCACAAGCCAAGCGCGCGTCACTTGAAATAAAAATATACTGTACATGTTCAAAGTATTTTTTGGTACAAAAAGTTAAAAAAAATCGAAAAAAGTAGTGCATCATACGTTATCGAGTTTTAGAAGCAGGCTTTGTAGTGTTGTCTCTATCACTCTAAACATGGCCGGTTAGCGGCCATATTGTACCTGTGTGACAGTATTTTTCTAAAGCTCGATGTGCCATATTTACGACCGGGTTAATGAGTTAATAATTTAGAGATCAAAGAAACAAATAATATGTTTATAATGTTTTTGGTCGAGAGCGCTTTTTCTAAAGGGTCAAATTAAATTATTTAGCGAAACTGTAGATTTGTTGGGTATCTATATCTAAACACGATACAAAAAAAAATAGAGATGTGTCGACTATACCTTTGGCCGATTAGCCGACTAGTCGGCTGCAAAATGGCCGATTAGTCGGCCAAGCCGACCATTGCTTTCGGTTGAGTTCAGCACCCTAATTGCGTAACTCACGATTAATCATAATCTGTTTCGTTTTGAAACAGATGGCTAAACCGTTGCTTTATATGTTCGAAAATGTGTCTGATCAACAACGTAAATAACGCAATGAATATTGTTGAACTGTCAAAATGAAACCGATCATGATTAATCGCGTGTTACGCAATTAGGGTGCAGGTGTCATCGGTAACGTTCGTGACTACGCTCTCGGCTCGTAGGTAGGTTCGCGGCGTACGGCGACAAGGCGGAATTGTCAGGACATGTTTTTATTTTCTTTGCATTTATATTTCAATTTAATTTCAATCCCGTCTTCTGAATTTTTAAGCATATTGATACGAGTAGGTAATGAATGTACTATGTTAAATATTGTACTTGAAACATTTTAAAAGAGTAACGGTGGAGTTTCTTGCCCATTCTTCTCCATACGAAACTACATTTTGGAAGGGGCGACTAGAATCAATTCTATTTTAATGTAAATGTTGACGTTCAAAAGTGCCTATTTGAAATAAATGCTTTGACTTTGACTTCGAGTAAAAAAATGGGCCGACTAGTGAGCGGTTTTAGCCGACTAGTCGTCGGCTACAAATACGGCCGACTATTCGGTACATCACTATAGTCCATTTGAAATAAGATTAGACATTTAAATAAACCTTTTTTACAGTCCGTTCAACTTATTTTGGCTTCTATTGCGTTTGAAGCATGATAAATGGCATGTGCAATAAAGTTTGTATTGTAAACACTTTTTTGCTTTTAATGCCATCCTTATGCCTACGAAATAGAAGTCAAAATCAGTTGAACGGACAGTAAAAAAGGTTTGTTTAAATGTTTAATCTTATTTCAAATGGAGCATAGTTACTACGAAACGTACTTTCGCATTTATAATATTAATTAGGATTAGTGATGTCCCGACAAGTCGTAAAAGCCGACTAGTCGGCAATATTTGGAGTCAGCGATTAGTCGGCTATAACCGCCGACTAATCGGCCCATTTTTACTCGTATTAATATGCTTAAAAATTTAAAAGACGGTGATTAAAATGAAATTGAAAGCTTTACTGTAATTATTTTTATTGTAGAAACAGTTTTCCAGTTTACTTTTAGTGCAATCTAGAATAGGACAGGAAGAAACGCCGCCTCGCACTAGAATAAATGAAAGCAAATAAAAACATCGTCCAACAAACGTCCTGAAAATTCCGCCTGGTCGCCGGGCGCCGCGAACCTACGAGTTGAAAGCGTAGTCACCAACATTACCGATGTCACCCGAAAGCAATGAACGGCTTGGCCGACTAGTCGGCCATTTTACAGCCGACTAATCGGCTAGTCGGCCAGTCATAGTCAGCCCATCTCTAGTTAGGATATGTGGATTCCATACTATACAAGGTGTAACAGAATAGACGCAAGACCTGAAAGTAGTTTGTTCCGAATTGACTACTGAATCAATTTCAGTAACTTTTAATATAAGTATTTTTTTTAATTATGTATTTTGCCATACCTACCACTGATTGAGCCAAAGAAAATTCAATCTTATCCCAGAAGAAATAAAACTCAATTTTAAATGCATAAAGTAATGCTTGGGTCGACACGTTAGTAATATAAGTTAGCTTTAAAAAGAAATAGTTTTGTATTATGCTTTTAACTCAATACTCTAATTGGGGTGTATGAGGTCTTGCGTTAATTATGTTACTCGTTGTATATGATAGAGAAAACTAGTTACCTACCACGTCTGCGGCGTTTAGCTAGGTAATTTAAATTAGCCCTGTAGATTAAAATAACCAAATGATGCATTACTTCTCTTGATCACTTTATTATGGAAGACAAACTTCGTAACGAGACATGCGGGGTAATTACGTAACTCACTAACAGCATTAATGGTTTTCATTTTGACAGTTCAACAACTTTCATTGCGTTATTTACGTTGTTGAGCAGACAAATTATACGTACATATGCAGCAATGGATTGGCGATATTGATTCAGATATTGATGAGTTACGCAATTGGGTTGAATTTGTGTAAGAGCAATAAAGACTAATTTTCGTAATTAAAAACTTTCAAAATCCAATCGCAATCTCATCTCGGCGACAATCAAATGTCAAAAATGTATGAAAACTATAAATCATTTTGACAGATTGAGAATGAGATCAGACTGAACGTTCTTTCAAAATTACGAAAATTTCCCCTCAGATAGTCGCTGCTTTTCACTACAAATTTTATATTTACAAACCCAAATCTCGCTACGATTTTATTATATGTAGTTATCAATTTAACACAACAACAAATTCATAGAATAAAATAATATTATTATGACATGATTAATAAACAATAATTGTACAGATTCTAAATATATACATTCTCACTAAACTTTACTACGAAATTTAACGGCGACTTTGAAGCGTAAAAAGTTGAAAAAAAAAGTGAATGACTTACTTGCCTGCCTACCTTTTACAGAATATAGGCGTGATGTTATGTTTCATTTCTCAAACCCGCCGTCTTTCGTAGTCAACCCCGTCAATCTATATTAAATTCCATTACTTTTTGTACAGACGGCAAAATTGATAAGTATGGACGCAACTGACTATAAAATTCACTGATTTGTCACATCTTTTTATTCTTGTCTTGTGTAGAATTAGCATAGTTACACGTAGCTTCAAGAGCTAAAATGGATTCCTGATTAAATTAAACCTTAATTATGGGAACCTTTTAATAAGCCTCCGCTGTTGGTCCATTCGATCTTCGCCCTTCGTCCATATAAGATACGTGTATTTTTGCTTTTTGGTGCGGAACCCTTCGTAGGAGTCCGTCTCGCACTTTGCCAGTTTTTATAGCAATCTTGCCTCTACGAGTATATACTTAAGGTCTATCCACACACATAAAGGGCTGTGCTCGGGACGTAGACAGGGATCAGGAGCTCCTTGCCATTCTATGAATTTTCGTCAGTCACCTGCACACTAAACAATTTAACCGCGTGTACATCTTAAAACATGTCGAAAATAACCTCTCTTTTAGCTTTTAAAGTCAATATTAAATATATTATGTGCCATTACTTTCTACGTGCCAGGGAGTGTCCGCGAATCCCCTGTCGCGTATACTTAGAATTAAATTGCGAACAGATTTGACGAAGCTGCAAAAAACTTAGACGATCGACGAGATAATTTCAATATTTTTTTTGTTCGTAAGTATAATCTAGAAAGTCGTGTTAGTTACACTATTTATAACTCAAGAACGGCTGAATCGATTTGGCTGGAAATTGGTGGGGAGGTAGCTTAGAACCAGGAGATGGACATAGGAAACTTTTTTTTTTTCATAATTACGATTGAAAAATTAGCCATTCCCGTTCGACCGCGTTCCCGTGTGACGTGACATAAGTAGGAGCTCTCATCTAACAATGGTGTGTCAGCTAGAAAACGCTTTATGCCTTCGAAGTACCAGGTTATCATAACTCGGTAGGACCTAACATAGGTGTGTCAGCTAGAAAATGCTTTATAGCTTCGAAGTACCAGGTTGTCATTACTAGGTAGGACCTAACGTAGGTGTGTCAGTTAGAAAACGCTGTGTGCCTTCGAAGTATTAGGTTGTCGTAACTTTGTAGGAGATCATGCGAAATGAGTAAAGATGTTTTGCAAATAGGTTAACACAACATTAATTGATTCTGAGGCGGTACGAAGTTCGCCGGGGCAACTAGTAATCTTCTAAAAAGTGTTCATGTTTTAATTTTTGTTTTTTTACTGTAATAAAGTCCGTTATTGTCCTGAATCAATATCTATAGTAAATTCTTGATCTTCAACATGTTCTAAAAACGAAAAACCATACATAGTTAATTGTTTGGTTTCCTACGTAAATATATTCCATAAATAGACGTTCCCACAGCTGGGACACACGCCTCCTCTCTGTGAGAGGGAGTGGGCTGTAACCCACCACGCGGGTCGAGTGTGGGTTGGTAGATGTCACATGTCTTCGAAATGTTTCCACACGATGTTTTCATTCACCGTTTTGAGAGCAGTGATGATGAAATCATTTACACAAAGTAAAACGCCTGTCGAGCTTCGAACCTACAACTCATAAGTCGCGGCCGTTACCACTGGACGTTCGACGGGTGTCAAGATGTTGCAGTCAGTAGCATGAATTCTCTAAAATGCCCAATTCCGGATTTCCAGGGTTCTTCCGTACCGGATTTGACCTTATTTACCGCCGCTGCAAGGGCTGTGGCTGTACAACCCTACTAGTGGACCTAACTGCCGTTGGAAGACCGACCTACCTACCTGGCGGCCACCGGTTTTTCTTTAGGTGGGCTAGAACCAATACGCGCTCAATATTGTGAACTCACGCCAGCTTACTGCTGGAGTTAACCGTTTTTCTTTTTATATAATTATTTTCTTTATTTAATAAACATCTGTATTTTATCTCCTTCTTTGAGTTTTTTTTTTAATTTACCTGCCCTAGAAGGCACGTTACAGTGGCTGAAAGAAAAAAAGATTGACCACTATTGCTATGCTAAAATGCGACAACTATGGTTTTTTATCCTTTTCTAATAAATCTGTTAACATCGTCAAATCTGTCCGCGGTACACTGAAACGATTGTACAAATCTGTAGATAAATAACTTGCGATATAAACTACGATTACATAATATTTTATAGAAAGAGAAATTAAAAAAAAAAAACATTAAATCAAAACGTATTTACATTATTCTTTATCATCTCCTCGTATGTTTTGTGTGAATTTTTATGTTAATTTTTCATACAATAATAATACTTAAATCATTTTTTTTTATATATAATTCAAAATGTCATATGAATTTAGGAGATAATAATGTTACTCGATTTAATTGTATTCGGTCTCTATGGCTGTTTTCGTCTATATCATAGACAAAATGTCTACCCAACTTCGCCATACCCTCAAATAACATTACAGCTCAAAAAAGTATATTCAAATATTCACCACCTGGGTATCGAACCTCCATTCCCACAAAACATACAAGTACATTTTAATCACACAACTATAGTCGACGAATAATTAAAAAAAACAACTATGTATACAATACATTGGTTTTCATAACAAAATAAACTCGATAAATGCACAATGCGATGGCGAAACTAATTAAATAGTAATATTTCTTGTAACTGCGTAATCAATGTTCGTTTTGGTGACATATTTGACATAATGCTGGCACATCATTTGGCGTATTTGGTAAAACATTCGTATTATTTTGCCAACACAAAATATACCTTATCTTTAAAAATAAAGTACATTTTGTGTTACCAAAATAAGGCAAATATTTAAGCAAATACTCGAAGTCAGATGCCAGCACACTATACATTATAACACACAAATGCTATTTAAAAATTATTATAATAAACGCTAACACTCACAGCAGTCGGAGTAACAAAACGAGCGAGTGGTACGACAGTGTCGTGCCATCTCGCTCGCACAATTTATTACAGCTACGGTCACGAATTTTGGCGTTTAGCATAATCATTTCTCCACATTTGCAAACTCTTACATACATATTATTATAATAAAATAATTTCGTTCTTTTACATAGGTAAAAAGCGGACTGTTTTAGTATTGCATATTATTGAAGAGTCTCGCGACCCAGTCTTACCCAGTAACTGAGTTGTGGAGGTCAGATAGGCAGTCGCTCCATATAAAATATTCAGCTGCTGGTTAGACTGGAACCTGACCTTAACATAGTTTAGAAAAGGCAAGGCAGACGATGAGGATCTCGCCAATAATATGCAAAATGTGGGTAGTCACAGACTAGTTTTCATAAGGGTTCCGTGCAAAAAGTATTATATGCTTGATTTGAGTGAAGAGTTACCTTTTACTGGTGTAATGAGGGTATTCATGAATATTCAAGCCACCAGTTGGCGCCACTTTGACAAGAGGTCTTTCAGTTCGACAATGAACTTAAAATATTTGATGTCATTCGTTTCATTCTTTCGTTCACCATTCAGTCCGTAGGCACTTTGACACTTTTGACATGTGGCTGGACCTGACGTCTCAGTGCTGCCACCTAGTGAACGTCAGAACACCCTTATTGTGATGAAAATGTTTTTGTAAAAATATGTTTCAATTGTGTAACAAAAATTTAGAAATTTTCTTACGTTTTAATCAATTAGCTGGTCAGTGTCAGATAGTATGTTGATTAAAATATGATTCGCAACCGTAACACGTATATGCACTGCTGCCATCTATCGACATAAAGGTAAACTCTTCATAGGAAAACTAATAAGATTGCACAGTAAACTCTAATTCATTAAAACATTTATATGTATTTTTTTATTATCAAATATTGAGTGTGACGGTGGCAACGGTGTTCATTGATTTTATTATAGTTTTAGTACTTTCTTATACACTCGGCACCTTACATTTACATTTTTTTTTAATACGTTGCTCCACACTAGGAATTTTCTCCTGTATTGTGGGTGCGTTTACAAACATTTAAACTCACATACACAAATAGCCAGACCCGGAACAACTACTTGTAGGTCATACAAATATTTGTTCCGTGCGGGAATCGAACCCGCGACACGCAGTGCAGCAGTCAATCGCTTAACCACTGCGCCAACCGTACATACTGCGTACCGTGTGCATTGAGTCTGATAACAATAGAAAAGTAATTAAATTAATTACTTGACACTTGAAAGTTTATAAAATAAACAGGGTTCTTAAAAAAAGTTCTTTAACCATTTTTTGTTTCTGAATTATATATTGTTTCCTTACTCCATTTGGTCGATACGACAATGTATAATCGTGGATTGAAACAGATCAGCACCTTTTAATTATTTTTAGTTTACACCAGGATAAGAATCTTAACGTTTGGTAAGACATTGTTTTATAAAATTATTAACCTAGGTCTTCAAACCTCCTTTACGATTTTGTATTCAACCAAAAATAGACCTTTAAAGTACTCACCCATTTCATTCCGCAGCTGCCCATAAACATTCAGCAATAAGGTTCAAATCTACATGCAACTACAAGACCTATGAACACCGCTACATCGTCACCTATAATCCTACGACTCAAAAAAGGAGGTATTCATTGTTTTGAGCTATCTCTGTACATTTGTGTTGGGTGAGTATAACTTCTTTTGCTTTTCTTCTTTGCAAGAGGATCTGAAAGAGACAAAAAAAAACATGTTTATTTATTGCAGAATAAATTTGTTGTTTGTTCCAAACCTTGATCAGTAATCTCAGATCCTAATTTCATACATAAACGAAATTAAAATTGATGCCTTTATAGCGTAAAAAGTGCTTAAAAAGGGCACATAATTATATGGAATTTATTCAGATAAGTCCAGATTTTCATTTAATTCGTTCTCAAACCCATTTTTTCTTTGTTTTTACAAATTTTACTTGCCAAACTTTCCAGTATGATGACGGGACTGACGTTAATTATACATATGTAACCTAGTTTTCAGACTTTCATGCTTCTGACCACCCATAACGACTGTCAAATATCTACGAATGACAGCCGGAATGGCTTAACTTATCTTTGGTAAAATTCATAATTTAATAGCACTCTCATCACTAGTTTATGCCGTGAATTCACTACCACAGACCGCGTTTATTGTATATTCACTACACTACTGTACTGCTCCATAAACAGCCGTAATTTTTTTTGTATTTATTTTCTCTGAATGTCGGCGCCTGCGTCCCTTTGCTTGTCACAGGGATGCCAGAGTGTCAGACACTTTAGGCATTGACAAATAATGAGGTCACGTTTGGTGCTGACGGTATTTTGTTTTATTCGCTAATATATTACATTATATCTATCTTTATTATTGATTATATTATTTATTAATACTGTAACTGCCCGTGACATCACATCGCTCGGGCCCTATCAGAATACCAGTGCTGCAACACTTTTTAAATGTCGCAGCATCATGCTGAGGTTGGAGCCCTTTGGCCTCGTGCAGGACTTTCTATTTAATTTAAAAAAAAAAAACCAAGATTTTTTTAAATACATATAATGTTTGTACGATTGTGCGTTTAGTTTAGTACGTGATCTTCCTGTGCGAGTCGCGATAAATGCTTTTTCTTTCTTTCTAACGTGCTTCCCGAGGCACGGACGGGATTGGTATGTTAATATGGTCACCCATCCACGGACCAATCGTGGCAAGCGTAACTTAACCTGATCAAACGACTCGTGCGGCTGTGTCTTAGCCAAAACCCGTCGTTTATGATTAATTAATCAATAAAAAAACTGCTCAAGCATTTTACTCTGTCTGCACCCTTTAACAGGATGTTATCTATAGCAGGGCAATATCACCCTACCTTTGGCAATATTACCCGATGTTAAGAAACGACTGCTAGCGCCATCTATGCACCGCGACGAGCAGCGGAATTAAATCTCGCACGCTCCGCAACGTGACTCTGCGCCCACTTCACTTTCTCTTAAGGGCCTACGTCCCGTTTGGTAGCGTAACACGGTCACTTTATGAACCCTACTGCTCACTAACGGCTTGTCTTGAAGATTTGAAAAATATATGATTTTGCTATAGATTCATATAGATCATTTTGCCTGAAGTACTTTTTTTGTATGGTTAATACTTTTGCTGTAAAAAAATATTTTCCAACACGCAATATTTTGGCTTCTATTCCATACTCCTACTAAACGGGTTCGTTATTTGGAAAAAAAAATACACTGAAAAATAGATAGTTAGAGGTACCACAGAATCGCTGAAGCACAATTGTAAATTAATCAAAGGAATATCCCCATTTTGAGATAAAGGCTCAGAGGTGCCCTGCGCGGGCGCGGGCGGCAGTCGTGCTTTAGCATACAAACGGGAGATGAGGATACTATGGGCCTTAAGGGCCTCTGGAGAGACTTTCGTTAGCGACGTCCTTATACTTTTTTTATAAGCAATTTTGATGTACCACAGTTATTGAACAATTTTCAATGTATTCTATACACCGAGAAATTATAATGGTTGTTTTCCCGCAGCGTCATGGTTTTGTCTTGGTAATACAATCGTTTTATAAACAAATAAAATATTAGAAACAAAAACTGGCAGATTAATCATTGTGAAAAATCACCACGTGCGAGAGTTTATTTTGCTTTGAACATTTATGCATCGCTGTTCCCTTTGTTGGCGGTGCGTGTGATTCGAGTAGTACCTACAACTTACCTCTAGTGTTGCTATTGATTCAGCCGTTTTCGATTTGATGAATATTTTTTTAATTATTTTAAAACAAAAACATCTTTATTTTTTTACTTTTACTCTATGCTTCGAAAGTACTCCTTATGGCAAGTTATTCTGTCGCGGAAAAACAACCATTAAAATTTCTCAGTGTATAGTAATTAATCGGAAAGACCTCACTGCGTGTCGCACACACCCAGAAACACAAATAGACACATAAACCTGATTTCAAGCAATATTAGCAGGACTGACCTACGACATTACGACATAGAGGAGCAAGGCAGACGCGGCGAGCCCATCTGTGTCAGCACGCGATCCAACCACTGCAAAGGGCCGTTCAGGTGCAACTCGATCCAGCACGGGGTCGACGTTACTGTCTGACGTCTGCGGGCAATAACACATGGGTAAATACAGTTACAACAACAGTTCGGGTAAACGGTGAAGGAAAACATCTTGAAGAAACAGGCATGTACTAGAACCAAAAAAATAAATTACAAAATTCAAAAGCCCGACTGCCTAAAAAGTGAACTTTTATTAAAAAAGATGGAAACAAGAAATTTGTTTTAAAAGGATGATTATTAGACTGAATACTATAAGCAATCTCATGCAGTCGGAAGCAATAAAGGTCTTTACTGTTAAATTTAAGAAGATGCCTCCCACTGCATGAGATTGCATAGTATTCAGTCTAAAAGTCATCCTTAAAAAAAAAAACTTGTTTCCATCTTTTTAAAGTTCACTTTTTAGGCTGTCGGGTTTTTGATTTTGTAAATTATTTTTTTATTTCACAGTTTTTAGTTAATATAATTATTTTTGACGTTAATCAGACCTATTTACGTAACCCTTTATTTTGATACCCCACTCAATAGGTTTTGAGAAAAATATATTTTTTATAGACAATATGGCGCCAAAAACAGCCATTTCTTTCTATTTTGATATACCCAGAGTCACTCTCACAATTAAGACGAACCTAACGGCACCTCTAAAGCTGAAATCGATCAAACCGTTTAGGCTACAGAGCGTGCCAAAGAAATATACATACACACACTCGAAAAACATAACCCTGCTTCTGGCGCAGTCGGGTAAAAATTCAAAGTCCAGCGTGGTGTATTACAGTCTAATCCCTCCACAGAGAGGAGGCCTGTCCCAGGAGTGGGAATATTATAGAATGGTTATGCTATGACCAATCATGGCTAAGATTGCCACAAAAAAAGATGTGAGGACATCTTTTACTTCACCGTATTGAGAGCAGTGGTGATGAAATAATTTACACGAAGTAAAAGCGTCTGTCTTGTTACAGTCAGCGTCAATAATATCGGGACGAACTGACTGTTCAAAATGATCTAAACAACTATGAAAATTAAAAATTAAGTCAATGACACAAGGCATGCTTCAGAATGAAGACAGCGCACAGCAACTGTCATTCCGAAAAGAACTTTATGCGATTGTGATAAAATTTAATTTTCTTAGTTGTTGAGATCATTTTGAACAGTCTGTTCGTCCCGATATTTTTGACGGTGAATGAACATACGACCTACAACTCGTAAGTCACGCCCGTTACCAGTTGGCCACCGTTTCCACTTATCAAAGGTTGGGCAATACCATCAAATTTTTGGCAATATTACCCAACCATTTGAAGCCATTCAAGTATTACGTAAGCAAGATTTTTTGGAATAATTATTACCCTCCCCCCCTAACCCTCGTCAGCAAAAGTAAATAATGCTTCTACCCCTCCCTCCTTGCTCACGTAAACATTGTGTTCACGCGCATACGCCGTGACCCACGAACACTACAACAGCTGACAGGCGGACGCGGGGAAGGCAAGCACGAGGGGGCGGGGGACAGGAGCGGGCCGCGCGGGCCACCGTCCCGGACGGCGACGACACTGCATCGACAGCGCGTTGTACTGGCTGGTCGCTTTGTTAGACCTACTTTCTATATATTTGTTGTACATTTTAAAGTCAAATAAACTGTAATTATTATCAAGAAAAATTAGAAAATCAATTATTGAAGAATCCCTGCTTTGTTCCTCACACACAAGAGAGAAACACACAATCACAAACACATTGGTACATGCATTTTTCAATGTGTTCTGGTTTATTTATTGAGTCATAGCAGCGCTCCGCGGTTTCACCCACGTAGCTCCCGTTCCCGTGGGAGTACGGGGTTAAAATATAGCCTATGTCACCCGGGAATAGTGTAGCTTCCGAAAAGTGAAAGAATTTTTGAAATCGGTTCAGTAGTTTCGGAGCCTATTCGTACCTAACCTAACCTTCGTATAGACTAGCAGCAGTTAGTCTAGAAATAAGGAATAGACTTGGAATAGAGGACTTTAACACATATAATATTTATTTTATTGAGATGGTATTCAGTTATTATAATTTTTATATATTAACGAACAAACCAAACTTCTTTTAAAATTTTGGTATATTAATTCAAATGAAGTCTTCAGTCCATGACACATGAATCCATGACTTTAATCGATGACATTGGATGTTTGCTGCTCAATCTTGTGTGTCTGCTCACTTCCGTGTGATTTTAGAATATCGTCATCGTTTTCTGCGAGCCATTCACAGACAAGTAGGGTTGCCACACGTGTTCAAACCGAAATTGACGAATTGTTGTAGAAAATCCAAAAAAGTTAAAAAATAAAATACTGCTGACGTAATCACTATCCAGACCCCCCACCCCAAATTTCATCAAAAATAAGCAAAGCAAAGACCCCCCGCTCCCCTTTAGTGCTTACGTAATACTTCAATGGCCCCATTGCAACCCGCTGTTAAGCAACATATTCCCACACCACATCGTAATATTAGTTGTTGCTTGGCTCAACGGAATGCCTGGCAATATTACCTGTACTCTGCGCCCCAGCCCTTGACGAAGCTCATGCGGATAGTGCACATGCGCGTTAGCTGGAACACCGCCTCGAAGCCCTGCGACACCGACTGCGACAGTAGCGCCGCAAACTCTTGATTGTTGAAGATTTTTAGGTTACAGCCTGGAAAAGAAAATATATTTTCACAAATAAAAGTTATGTATGTATTCAGTCGGCAACAATGAGGATGTTCATGAATATTCAAGCCACCAGTTGGCGCCACTTTGACAAGAGATCTTCCAGTTCGACAATAAACTTAAAATATTTGATGTCATTCGTTTCGTTCTTTCGTTCACCATTCAGTCCGTAGGCGCTTTGACACTTTTGACAGGTGCCCAGACCTGACGTCTCAGTGCTGCCACCTAGTGAACGTCATTTCAGAACACCCTCATTGTAACGCAATATGAAATGTACGGCATCAATTATAATGCGTTCATCAGGCAACGCCGCACGGTGTTGTGAAACTTTGCCAAACCTATTTATTTATTTATTTATTTATTTTTATTTCTTTGGGACAACAAACAATTGCGTAATAATGCTTAATACTACTACATAGATTATATAACATTTAGGTAATAACGCAACCAGCACCGTTATCCACAAAATAATATAGAAAAAAATTAATTAGGTAGGTACAAGCAAACTTAAGTAAACAAAAGATTTAACTATCATAATGTGATTTACACAACACTTAGCAAAAAGTGAGACAAACTATTAACAACCGACTTCGAAACCCATCAGATATAAACAAAATTTAAATGCGTCCATTTCGGAGTAAACCTCATTCGAACAGAAAACTTTTGAAGTCGGTTAAAAATAAACAAGCAAATCTGTGCAATATAGACATTATGAGGAAATGTGAACAATTTTTTCACAGATATGTTTCTTGAACTGTGCAAGTGACAAAACAAACAAGTCAACGTCAGCGAAATCATCGTTGTAACTTTTCATAATACGCCGTAAAGGAGCTCGTTCACCTGCGTTAGTCCTGCACGGCTTGGGGGCAAATAGACTATGAGTATAAGTATCTCGAATACGTTGGGAACGACTAGGTATGCGAATGTAAATTTGGTTTATGAGTTTAATGCAATCAAATTCATTTTGACAGACTTTATATAAGAATGATTGATCAAGATACAGTCTCCTTGATTTAAGAGTTGACAATGAGAACTTTTCTAGGAGAGTATGATATGAAGACCGTCTCTTAAAAAATGTGTAGTTTAGAAAACTAAGATATTTTCGTTGTACTGATTCAAGTTGGTCGCTGTATTTATTATAAAGTGGATTCCATACACACGTGGCATATTCCAGTTGAGATCTTATGAGTGACTTGTATAGTAGTAAAAACGTGGAAGGTTTTTTAAATAAGTTGCAGGTCCGTCTTATAAATCCGTAAAATTGATAACCCTTAGCTGTGATGTGATCGACGTGAGCATCAAAGTGCAACTTTGAGTCAAAGAGTATACCCAGGTCTTTAATTAAGGAAACTTTTTCTAAATTTGTGCTACAGAGCGAATATGTGAAATGAACGACATTAATTTTTTTGGTAAAAGAGATAGATTTACACTTGGGTAAACTCAATTGTAGTTTATTTGCTAGACAATAGGCAGAAAAACGATCTAGGTCCTCTTGCAATTTAACACAGTCATCAGTCGAACTTATTTTACGATACACTTTGAGGTCATCAGCATACAACAAAAAACTGCAGTTTCTAAAGCATGTATTGACATCATTTATAAATAAAACGAAAAGCAGTGGGCCCAAAATTGAGCCCTGCGGTACACCAGATGTCACGCTGATCACATCGGAGGAAATCCCCTGGACCACAACCCTCTGAGTTCTATTTTCCACGTACGATGCAAACCAGCGAAGCAGACTCCCACGGATACCGTTAAATTCGATTTTTTGCAAAAGCATAGTGTGGTCCACTTTGTCAAAAGCCTTACAGAAGTCAGTGTAGATTGTGTCTACCTGCAATTGGTTGTCCATATTTTCGAATAAAAAATTTGAGTACAAGACTAGGTTGCTTACAGTGGAGCGACCGAGAACGAAGCCATGCTGTTCTGGGATAATAATATTATGTAAGACGGGATAGATTGCATTATGAACTAATCGCTCCAAAACTTTTGACAAGGTGGACAACAATGATATTGGACGATAGTTGGTAACGTCATTTTTGGTGCCACTTTTATATACCGGCGTGATATGAGCAGTCTTCCATGCTTGAGGCACGATACCCTCTTTCAGACTACGATTAAATAAATAAACTAACGGCACGCTCATGGACTCGGCAGTGTGTTTTAAAAAGAAAGGAGGAATACCATCAGGCCCACAACCTTTAGTTACATCCAAGGATTTGAGCGATTTAATTATCGTATCTTTAGAGAATGACAAATCCGCTATATTTACTTGGCTATCATTCGGCGAATCAGATTTTCTATTGACATTATTAGATATAGGTTCATAAACTGAGCTAAAAAATCTAGAAAATAATTTACAAACATCCAAAGGCCCGTTACATTCCTCATTATTATATGACATAGTGTTTGGTACACCTGTATTTCTTTTATGGCTTTTTATAAACGACCAAAATTGTTTTACGTCTTTTTGTATGCTGGTTTCAACAGAACGCAGATACCTATCAAAGCAATCAGCAGAAAGCAGCTTAAATCTCCTGCGATATAAGGAAAACTGTTCATAATCCGCACAATTTTTATATTTCTTCCACTTACACCATGCCTTTTCCTTATTTTTAAATATGTGTATCAACGGACGAGAGAACCAAATCGGATATTCGCTAGATTTAACCGGCCGCATCGGTACATGAGACTTTATAATTTCATAAATAGTTTCGTAAAAGCATTGAGTAGCCGAATCTATTGAGACATTATCTAGAACTGAAATCCAGTCAACCAGAATAATATCTTTGTTAATAGCAGAGTAATTAGCCTCCACAAAACGATATCTAGGCGCTGAGCACCGTGCCATGGGCACATGCACTAATTCAAAAGAAATATTTGTCAGAAAAGGCGGATGAAAAACATCTACGGATATTAGGGGAATGGGCGCAGGCTCGCATACACAAACATCATTTGAAATCAATAAATCCAACGTGCGGTTTAACTGATTTTTTGTATTATTATATTGTTTACAGCCTATAGTCGATAAAAAATTAAGAAGCAGGATTTCCAATGAGCTGTTGTTATTGTGTATGCAAGGCATGAGTGCACGTGTGTCATATGAAACCCATTCGATGTGCGGTAAGTTAAAATCTCCAAAAATATACATATTACTGATGGTA
The DNA here is from genome assembly GCA_947359405.1 of Antitype chi. NCBI lineage: Eukaryota > Metazoa > Arthropoda > Insecta > Lepidoptera > Noctuidae > Antitype > Antitype chi. The sequence goes on along the minus strand of OX375835.1, from coordinate 3,190,690 downwards.
AGACTAGACATTTCTTTTTCTAGCAAATAAAATAACGATTGGTAGGTATTTAGCGTTTGGTTTGGTGGAACATATACGCCGCACACAGTGTGATATTTATTAGCAGTTTTAGAGTAAAACTTTAAAAGTACATAGTCAATGTTATGAGGCATGGTGTGATAACAATCATCTTGACAAAGCGTCGTCGTTAACTCACAACGCGTTGCACATAGACCACGGCGAACCGCTATCAAAACACCTCCTCCATCCGATTTACCACTCAACACACGGTTTCTATCGCAACGATACACGACATACCTTGAGTCGATGAATTCGCCATCGTCAATATCGGGAACCAACCATGTCTCTGTTAAAATAATGATATCGTGGGAGTCCGCCAAAATGTTATTGTATAGAGTATTTAATTTTGTTCTTAACCCTCGGCAGTTTTGATAATAGATTGAGATGTTATTGGTCATTGGCACTGAATAAAAATGTTAATAAATGTTACTAAAAGAAAGGTAAACAAGTGACTCATAATCTCTGCATAATAATATAATCTATAGCCAGGACACATTGTGATTCTGAATAATACTTTTATACGATTAAAGGCACTATGAAACTTGTTAGGCATAATATAATCAATTATTTGGACATCATACTTATATGTATCTGTAAGGAGTGATTGTAACTTTAAAGGGAATACGCAATGTGAAAGAAAAAGTAAAGTAAATATGACGGTAAAAGTAAAAACCAAATTATGAGTAGTCGCATACCCAGTCGACACGCAGAGTAATGCATGATGCAGAGCCCGCACGCAGGATATTAAACAAATAACACTGTTCGTGATAATATTTACGTCACTCACGGTATCTTCGCTGACATTTATGGCAAATAATGAAGAAACCATTAATATTATGTAATCAATTTCCCGGAACATGGGGAGTAAGTTTTGATATATCCTTTTCTGAGCGGATGGCGATAGCAGCGGCGGTGACGTCAGCTCTGGCAAGTATGACTCCGTGCTTAATCCAGACAAATTTGTATCCAACATCTTTGGCAATATCCCTGACTTGTCGAAATAATTTCTTGTTTTGTAGTGTTAAATGTTCATTTAAATATATTTTCTGTGGGGAGCCTTGTATGTTTATTTGCTCGGATGTAATACCTTTGTTGAGGCGAGCAGCTGAGATGACGTTATCCCTAATAATTTGGCTGGAGAATTTTACTATTATGTTCTTCGGCCGTGAGTTATTTGGGTTGGCTTGTGGTACACGGTGAATCGCGATTACATCACGAGCAGATATTGGTTGTTTTAAAACATTTGCAATATTTTCAATAATATTTATCAAGTTTTCCCCACGTTTTTGAGGTAGGTTACTTATTTCAAGATTACAGTTACGTGCTCTTTGTTCCATAGATTCGAGTTTCGCTTCCAGGTCGGCGAGCCGTGGTTCGTTTGTTTGGGCGTTTTGTTCGATAATCTGAACACGATCTTTGACCGCCTGTGTACTTTTTTCGAGGTCATCATATTTGTCGCTAATGTATTGAATGGATTTTTTCACACACTCGAATTCCCCAAGTAATTTTGAAAAATTATCGTCTTGTCTCGTGAACCACGTCTCCATCATAGCTAGCATGCTCTCCTGAAATGCCTTAAATTCTTGACGGAATTCGGAGTCGTGGCCGTGTGAAGCTCCTTTCCGGAACGTGATGTAAGGCGGTGGCGATTCCTTATCGATAAGCGATCCATCTACGCTCATTTCACCATGCCCAGGTTCATTTTCGGATTCGTGGTTGAAGGTGCTATTTATTGTAGTCATCTTGATAACTGCGACCTCTCACTCGTAGGCTACTCTGTGCCAGATCTTATGTGTAACGTAGGTAAGCGCACAACAATCACTCGGTATGTACGAACGCGAACGCAGAGTCACTGCGTGAGCGAGTCGAAAAATAGCGACCGTCCTTGTCCCGCGGGGGTGAAGCGCGTCGTCGCGCTCGCTGCGCGCTGTACAGATCACTTGCACTAGTTATTAAAGTCACAAATTAGACAAGAAATGTTCACACCACAATAGTTACTATTTGCTTTGCAATAGGTATTAATATTGAGGAGCACTAATTAGTAGAACCTTGTATAAATCAAATACACGTCTGCTCTGGACAACGGTCCGGCGACCAAAAAAGACCTATAGACTAGTTTGGCAGCCTTACATCACACATGCGTCAGCCTTAAGGTTGTGATTGAACGTAACGTAAAAATAGTTTTTTTTAGACACGCACCGGAAAAACAAAGAGTAAAAAAGGAACATTTACAACTAACAAACCTAACATTAAAAAAAATCACTAAACAAAAAAACCGGTCAAGTGCGAGTCGGACTCGCACACTTGGGGTTCCGTACCACAAGACAAAAAAACGTTATTTCCCCTTCAATTTTTTACTTTATTTAATCCACTCCAAGGGCAACTCCAACTGTTACTGCCCTTTTGGTGACTTACACCATCAGGAGCCACTCACCAGGCGGTATCTTGCAGACGGTGGCGGGATGCCAGCCGTACCGCTGGTTGCAGTTGGGACTCTGCACGAATATCGACGAGTCACTCAGGCACTCCGCGAACACCTCGCCTGCAATTTAACATTTTTTATTAAGACTGTGGCTTATACAGTTTTAAATAACATTACGTTACGCTTTTTAGTCCTCGAGGGATTAGGCAGTCGCACCTTTAGAAGTATAGAGACCTAATGCGAAATTAGCCGCAACCAAAATAGGTCTCTATAATTCTAATAATTCTAAATGAATTCTAAATAATTTTGCTTGCGGCTAATTTCGCATTAGGTCTCTATACTTCTAAAGGTGCAACATGTTCGGTAAGCCCACGTCTCGTCAAATTTAATACTAATAAAAATTTCCACTTGTCACCACTTCCTAGTGCTTTAACTGGGAAAAAAAGCTATTTTAGAACTCCTATGTAATATCGAACAATATAATATTTAGTGAATACTATTTAGAGCCGTACACACGGCTACAGATCCAGCTATACATTTCCAGTATAAGCTGATCTCGTATTGTATAGGATTTCCGTACAGTGCGAGATAAGCGTAAACTGGAAATGTGTAGTTTGATGTGTAGCCGTGTGTATAATGTAATTTTGTTAGATAAATATTTTAAATCTACAATGGTGTTTCTTTTATCGCTTTCACAGATTGTGATTACTAAGCTCGAAAATATCACTATAGAAAAATCAATTTTGTTAAGATACGAACCAATCGAACCATACTGTAAACTATAAATATACTAACCACCAATATAATACAATCTAACTCCCTTGCCGATGTGTCGACGCGTTTGTTCGACCACTTCGTTTCTATTCACATTTGAGAGAAGACCCAGACAGAACCTGTGAAAACAAAAACCAATTATGATTAATTTTAAACATAAGTAGTAAGCCTGTTCCGGCTATTGGAAACATTACCCGATCATTGGCAATATTACCAACTAGTTGGCAATATTACCAACTGCTTGACTTCGTATTATTGGCACTTACCTCTCACTGTTGCTGGGATCAGTAAACCCGTCCACCGTGATAGAGGGCTGTGACGCGTGGAAGGTCTCTCCCACGCGCGTGTTCAGCTCGTAGTAGCTGATGCTGCACCAGAAGGCTGGCTCGTGGTACAGCACGGGGGCGGCTTCGGTAGTCAGCCCTGGGGGTGATGGGGTTAGGCGGGTTAGGTCTGCAACAAAGATTAGCAGTCAATGAACACAAAAACCGGTTATTTTAAAAATCTAACAACAGTTCTAATATTGTTTCTTCTTGTTGCTATGTGTGCAGGATTTTAGTGAATGAGCTACCCCCAAAACTGATCTTGCACGTCAAATCTAAGGACCAACTTTGCGTCCATAGCTATGTTTGTAACAAACCCCGCGGCTAGATTGAATACATGACTTTACTGTCTGGCGGTTTTGAGTCTTCTGTCCAGCTGATCTGGTAGCATATTGTGACGGGTTGTTGAGCTTCCTAAAATAGGGTTGAGCTACACAATGACTGATACATACTAGTGGTGAGCGTTGAATGAACGAACTGGTTTTTTAGACTGTTTATTCGACTTGAACTGTTTGACTAGTTTACGGACCACAGATAAACCAGTTTATTCGTGAACGACATTTTACGCATGCGACCGGCGGCGGCGACAACTTGATTTCGCCGTAGACGCAGTCGACGCTCGACGGAACGGAACGAGTGAACACGACCACTGCCGAAGACCCGAAGAGTCCGTTTGTTGTTATTGATACTCTCTCTCTCATGCAGAAAAGAACGTTCATCTCACTGAGCGAACGCTGTTAAATGAAAATAGACTCTATAACAAAACGATAGATACTGATCTCTCTTTATTTAGTTGAATAATAGATGTTTTTGAAAAATTCAATTACGTATTTTTTGTCCTGGAAAAAGTATGAAGGGAAGTTCATTTCGATTCGCAAGTACAGTTCGTTTATCCGTCGATTAGTAAACAAGTTTCAACTAAACGATCTAATCTGATCGTACACTAAACGGTGGATATACTCCGTGAACATATAAAATTCGTTTATATGCTGCTCAGTCTATTATGTAAACTAGTCGAAAATTAAGCTGTTTTATGAACTAGTTTATTGTTTATGGTAAACCAGTTTCGTTTCGTCGACGGTAAATACGTGAACGACCCACTCCTAATACATACATGCCGTCTGTTAGGACAGGTCAGCTCAAAGCTGCAATGGCTTTCTTCAAAAAGCCCTTCCAGACATGGCCCTGCATTGTTAGACTCACATAAAATTCTAATAATATAATGTTTGGACTTAATAAGAGAACATGACCTCTGAATTTGATTTGTTTTTTTTTATTCTCAGGGATCAGTGAGCGACGAAATGTCGGCGCCATCTATACCCCATTTATTATAGCTTTAGAAAAAAAGAGGCTCGTAGAAGCAGGAGTGCAAAACATTTTATTTCAAAGTTAAGTTCTAACTTTTTTAGGTAGATTTAAGACAGTACTGTAAAGGTTTGTTGCTTACGGAATGCAACCTTTATGTTAATACAGGCCGGCATGGACTTATTATACAAACAGGACTGAGCACTCCAAAAATCGGATCATACAAAAATGAACCATAACGGTTGCGCCTTAGGTTTAATTTTGTTAAGTTATCTTAGCCGAGGCAAAACGAGCCGAAAGAGATAGCCGAGCCAAGGCGTTTGTCCCTTTTTCTCAATTGCCAAAAGATGAAAATGTTATAAATGGTAGAAATATGGGTAGAAAATATTTCACCAACTATAAGTAAAATTAGTAACATATAAATATTTTTAGCTTTTAGATTAAATTTAAATCATTTTATTTATGGTTTTACAATCTGTATGTAAAGTAAATAAATTAATTTAGTAAAATAATCAAAATAATATGATTGTTTGGTAGGTATCATAAGATTACTCTGGTATCACTGAAATCTGACATCAATGGTGTCATGGCGACTTTCTCTGTTGTTTTGTGGAGACGAAACGCAACGAAAGACGCATTTTAAGTTTTACGATTCTTTTTTATGTGAAAATGGTGAAAAAGTGTTGTATCAAGACATGTAAAAGTGAATCGTATGCTGGTTGTGGCATTTCATTTCACAGGTAAGGATTAGCAAAGATTTTGTTTACTAATTATGTAGTATGACCACGCTCTTGACGCTTTGTAGACAGAAGACACTAAAGCTTCAGTGTATTTCTAAATATATCTAGCTATGTAAAGCAAATAATTATTAAAACTCTTAATATTATGAGTATAGTAAATACAATTTGTACCTATGTATCTATAACTCATGATTGAAATAACATATTTTTGTGTTGGTTACAGCTTTCCATCGAAAGAAGAAATGAAGCAAAAATGGTTGGATGTAATTTCCGAATCACAAACAATTACCAAAAATTCTGTTGTGTGCAGCCTTCATTTCAAACCGGCAGATTTTTGTATTGCAAAATCACGACGAGCGTTGAATGCTAATGCAGTACCATCAACTTACTAAACTAAAACTTATCTTCTTTATTAACCGGTCATTGTGCTAATAAATTATTAAATAAAATTTCGTGTGAAGATTGTCGCAATATACTTTTATCTCGGAAACAACACTCAGATCATCCATATTTTATAGATGTTACGAAATTTTCGTCGTTTACCGCTTTTATTGATAGGGGTGGTTTAAAATATGCTTCAAGATTTGCTTTTGAAGTAATAAAGTGTGGTGAAAAATTGTTTCTATCGGATTTAAGTGTGGTTTCATTCCGAAACACCAGTAAAAATAAAATTTTGATGCGATTAAAACAAATGTTTTACACAAGATTGAAACATCTAATTAATCCACCGCATCCTATCCAATGCATAACGGATGAAGAACCACACGAATTGCAGTTGGTAAAAGAATTAGCTAATTCTTATTTAAATTTAAGAATCTTTCACCATGCAAAATGTAATGCGTTAAGAAACTTAGGCAGTAAGATTGGCCTAAGGCAGAAACTGCATAAAATTATTTTGTTTAGCCATGTTTGATATTAATAAATGTTTGTCACACACACTTAGTTTTATTTCCCTTCATATAAATACCTACTGTAGAGCAAACGGAAAAAACCGGCCAAGTGCGTGTCGTACCATGCACAATGAAGGGTTCCGTAGTTCGGATGAATTTATCCCAAGAACAAACCTATCTTTATAGTTAAAAAAACATGTGCTTCCATACATTCCAACTGCAAATGTAAGTTTGTACGGACAATAATGGGAATTTTATTTGGATGGATCCTATAAGGGTTCCCTTTTTTCATTTCGATATAAGGAACCCTAACAAGAGCAAGGAAGAGGAAAAGCCATGGTCTCGGAACGAAATTCATGCATCCTTGCCTATTTCATCGGAAGTCACGGATACGTTTTTGATGATTTGAAACAAGGCATGTGTCTCAACAAAATTGTAGTCTAGCTATCATAACTTCTTTTCTCAAAAACATGGGCACACACACCGAGCTTTCGAGAAAAAGTCTATTTTGTAAGTATAGTTTTTAATTATGATTTTATTTCTTTTATTTTCATAAATAAAATTATTATTTCATTATTTTATAACATTTCAATATACACAATAATATTAAATTAACCTATAGAATAATTTGAAATCATTTGCGTCTGCATGTGATTTCAAAAAAGTTTCCCGTTCTATGACAATGTTTGGTTACCCTATTAGAAAGAGATGAACAGCCTCGGTATACAATATCTCTCTCGGCTCGCATTTTTGGTACGAGAGCTCAGTCCTGTTTGTTTAATAAGTCCATGCAGGCCGGTAATAGAATGACTGTCACATTTGAACTATCAAGATGATGGGACTTCCTAGTCCCATCATCTTGATAGTTCAAATGTGACAGTCTAATAAGATCTAATAAGATCTACTTAAGATCTGCTTTAGAAAAAAGAGGCTCGTAAAAGCAGGAGTGCAAAACATTTTATTTCAAAGTTAAGTTCTAACTTTTTTAGGTAGATTTAAGACAGTACTGTAAAGGTTTGTTGCTTACGGAATGCAACCTTTATGTTAATACAGGCCGGTAATGGAATGACTGTCACATTTGAACTATCAAGATGATGGGACTAGGATTCTATCCGTCAATGCGAATAGGATTAATTTTATCCTAAGAATATATTTAATTAATATATTAGGCGCGGCCATGTTAAAGTCTTATCTCAGTCAAATACATAAAATTAAACTCTATTAAGTAATTTATTTGTACCTAGAACCCCTTAGGTATTATAGTACTAAATACTGACAAAAACGAAGTAAAAGTAATGTTTATTTTAATAATGTTCTAATTACAATAACATCTTCATCACACATTACAAACCTACAACAAAACGAATGAATGAAACAAACAATCACATGATGATTTAAATCTAATTAAGATTACAAGGAAGTAAAAGTTTTTTTTTTACAATACTTTATTTTAAATAACCACTTACGACCCACAATTCGTTGGTAAAACTTCGTCGTCATCAACTAATTTAGTTACTCGGTGTTGTTCACTCCTGCTTCTTTTAGGTTTTTAGCATTGATACTTAAAAAATTTTGGCATTAATCGTAACTGCAACACGTTAAATGTAATTTTGTTACGAAGTGTACATTAAAAAGAACCTTTTTTAACTTCTGTCTAATGCTATTGCAAATGGAGTATAGTTTTTTTAAATATTGACGTGTAAAAGTGTTTAATAGGATCTACTTACATAAATAAACATTTCATTTTATTTCCCGTTTGTAAAATGCTTTTTGTAAAATGTAAGATTTGAAACCTAGCCCTGTACCTGTTCTGTGAAGGGATATTTTTTTTAGTCCGATATAATGCGGGGCCAAACAAACTCATCGTAACCAATACAGACTACGAGCTGCCACTGAGAAATAAATGGTTTTTGTGTTATTCACGATCTTTTAAACCTATTCACATCCTAACGTGCGGTTTGCACGTGTCGTGCGATCGAAAATTTGATCGTAATTTTTCGTACTACCCAGGCAAGTAGATTCAGAGCAAAAAGTGTGTAATATAACAAAATTGTCAACAAACTCACTCATGTTGTCGTTATGGTCCATGGGGTCGCCGTCCTCGCTGATGTAGCCGGGCGGCGGCGTCTCCACTGTGGACGAGCTTCTGGAGACAACATGTATGGGATTATTGTCTTGCTGAGTCTGCTTTTGACATAGTGTATTGGGACATCATCATCTTAGCCGAAAGACGTCCACTTCCCCAAGCACCGCAAATTCGACCGGTTCTGTGCTTCTTGCCTCTGTAGCGGCACCACAGAAAAATACTTCGCAACAAATATCTTGAAACACAAAAAGTGATGTGGCGCCATCTACAATGTTACATGCAAACTACGCGTCTGGACGTTGCGTTGAGTCTTTAGACTTATTAGTCTTTTAAACAATTATTACATCTGGTACAGCAAATCTTATTTAAAAAAATCCACATTCCCCCACATTTTCCCCCACTCAATTATTAGCAGTAAACCAGCAGTAGGGCGTCATTTACGTCGTCAAAATTTGTAGAACGTTAGCAAGTAACACCATATTTATGTGCTTGATTTTTTCATAAATTGAGTAGATCATTTTTATACACTAAAAAAAACAGGAAAGGACCCAATATCGACCCTTGTTAAACACCCATTTTTACTTTTGGACCGAGTGAATTGACACCATTTATTTGAACTTCCTGTTGTCTATCATTTCAATTCGATTTTAGTAAACTGAGCGTAAGTTTTCCAAGCCCGTAATGTTCAAGTTTCAAGAGTAAGGTTTCGTGATTGACGCAATCGAATGCCTTGGAGTGGTCACAAAAGATTCCCATGGCGTCTTACGCCTTTTCTCCTGCGTGAAAAATGTGTTTCAAGAAGGTTACTGTGGCGTCGGTCATACGACGTCCTTTGGTGAATCCATACACTTGATCTTGAAGGATGTTATTCGTGTGAAAATGAATGAGTATTATTTTTTTAAACACCATGCTGAAAACCGGCAACACGGATACGATTCTATAATTATAGTATCTTTACTGTCCCCGGTTTTGAAAACTGGTATTACCTTACTGGAAGTCACAGTCAAACAATCAAACAATATTTATTCTCGTTACAATAAGGTTGCTGTTAAGTTGCTGCTGCCAGAGGTAAAATAACTGTGAACGGACTGTGGATGATGGAGGTGGCTATACTTACACATGCACAGTGGTATTGCCTGGCACCTGCTGGGCCAGTGTGGCCTCCAGATACATCGCGCTGTGTGCGCCGACGCCCACTCCGACCACACCTCCAGTCTGCATTACACTACAACAATACATTATACTTAATTAACAACTAATTTAATTAGGTAAACAACACTATCAGGTAGGTCAAGACTAAACCCAAGTTTGTGATGGACAGACTGATAAATAATTTTGCGACTTGTTATAATCATTATCATTTTAAAGGTTTTCTTTTGTTACTCTTTTTATCTTTGATTGTTTACTAATCAGTGATAAATGCGACTTTACAAGTGGTGCAATACTGCTGTTTTTACATCATCAATTAATTTGTTGTCTCTTTCAGCGGAATAAAGTAAGAATGGCTTTCATTATGATAGGACAAAAACATTTAAAAAAAAATACCCTGCAAAAATTGTCTGCTCAACGACGTGATTCGAGCAATGGATTGCAATATCCTTCAAAATGATTTTTTTTTTTTATTAATAGTGCGTTTCTTTTGGGCGCTATGCCCTAGCATATTTTGTAGAATGAAAATATGACTTGAAAGTTTATATTCCAACTTTTTTGTTTTTAAAACAAACTCAACCTTTTTTATTGTTCGTTTTTTTTTTTTTATGACATGATAAATTGTTAAACACAGTATTGGCTCAGTGGTTGAGCGGTTGAGTACACGCCTAACCTACACCGGATACAGATCGCGGCACGTAAGTTTAGCCAAAATGAGAACAAAACAACCAAAGGTAGGATGCTCATTACCGCACGGAAAAAGAATGAGGTCACCGTCTAGCATAGTCAATGATGTAACGTGTACTGAAGTTTGGAAATTAATCACAGACGCGGCACAGTTGATTCAAAATCTGCCAATCCGCCAACTTACTTCCCGCGATCTGTAGTGGTATTCAAAAACTGGAAAATTATTAGTATGACAAACATACAGTTTTTCCGGATCTAGCGATGCATTTATTTACCAGGGCAGGAAAGATCAATTTTATATATCTATCTATATACAGGCTGTCCCGAAACTCAACGTCAAGCGGGTACGGGGCAATAAGCTAGGTTGTACCAGTTCTAGAAAAAATAAAAAAATAAAATCCATGTTACTTGGTTAAGTGATAATAGTTATTCTTTTGAAAATGTTAAAAATCAACACCCTCGATCAGATATTTAGGTACTGTGATCAGAAATTTCTAAATTGTTCAGTATTTTTTTTTAAATGTAATCCTAAATAACTATGCTAGTGATTGCAGTCACAAAACTAATAATTAATATTGTGAGTCTAGTACAAAAAAATCAAGTTTAGTTAAGTCATGGTTAAAAACGTTTTATCACGAAACATTGACGCATTGTCTTTAAAAAAAAATGTACTACTTATATTTTTTTATTTTTGCTAGAACTGGTACAACCTAGCTTATTGCCCCGTACCCGATTGACGTTGAGTTTCGGGACACCCTGTATATAAAAATTAATTGCTGTTCGTTAGTCTCGCTAAAACTCGAGAACTGCTGTACCGATTTGGCTAATTTTGGTTTTTAAATATTTGTGGCAGTCCAGGAAAGGTTTAAACGGTGAGAAAATATAAAGAAAATCTATATAATATATAGATTTTATATAAAAAAATATAATATAAAAAAATATTGACGTTTGTTAGTCTCACAAAAAGTTCAGAAATCTTTTATTGGCGGTACGAAGTTTGCCGGGTTAGCTAGTAAAAAATAAAATAGCTAGTCGCTATAATACATGACCGCTTCAACTCACGCGTCCGTAAGGTCGTGATGCGACTGATGCGTTTGATGCTGCTGGTGCTGTTGATGTGGCGAGTGCGTCAGATGCGGAGCGTGTGTCTGGTGCGGTGTATGCGTCTGGTGCGGCGCGTGTGTCTGGTGTGGCGCGTGCGTCTGGTGCGGCGCGTGGTAGTCCGTGTAGGGCGGGGGCGCACGCACCTCCGTGTCGCCGCACCGAGGGACTAGGATCGGTGGAAGCGCTGGAACAAAAAGGTGGTTAATATTTATCTTCTTTGATGCGCAGTAACCCAAAATCCTACCGTTGCATCATCTTGGGCCGACGCAAGGCACGTGTACAAGGTGTAACAGAATGGACGCCAGACCTGAAAGTTGTTTGTTCCTAATTGACTACTGAATCGATTTCAGTAACTTTTATTAATAAATAAAGTTTTTTTTTAAATTATGTATTTTGCCATACCTACCACTGATTGAGCCAAAGAAAATTCAATCTTATTTCTTCTGAAATAAGACTCAATTATAGTAATGCTTGGGTCGACACGTTTTTCTTAATAATACCAGATAGCTTTAAAAAAAAATAGTTTTCGTTATCGTATTAAGCTTTTAACTCAATACTCTAATTGGGGTGTATGAGGTCTTGCATTAATTATGTTACTCGTTGTATATGTCTTGGTTTGTTTCGTCACGTTTTCAGACTATTCGACGACAAAACCTTTCTGGCGCACTTGACTAGTAAAAAGATATTTAGTCAGCAGGTCAAAAGCAACTAGTAAGGGCTAATTGATGCGAGACGGGCGCGAGCCGCGTCCTAGCCTGCTCGATTTGTAGAGGCTAGGGCCTTAAAAACCGGTATTTTTTGGGAACCAGTAACCATAGACCTTGATGTGATGTACTGCTGGAACCTGTACCAGACGTAGTACCTGTACTACTGGTATTTCTAATCAGTATCGGTACTGTACCGGTACCAAACAAATATTTCCGTTAGTTTCAGTGAGAAAACAGATATACTAAGTAAAAAGTATAGTTAGTAGGCATTAGAATAAATAAATTCTAGGTTGCCAACCGTACGAGGTTACTCTATATCAACCGTTGGGTAGTGATCCACCAGACACAACACCCGCCTGGTCGGAGGATCCTCCCTTTTCTATAGAGGATGAGTGAACCTTACAACCTGTTCTTGATACCGCTAGAGGGCTCAGACAGTACATTATAAAATTTGCCTTGCCTCGACAGCAAACAGATGTCGGAAGTACAGCATTGCATATGTAAGCTATCACGCCCTTTATACCAAGAGGCTTTTATTTTGGTATTATGGTTTAATGGAGGCTTTTATTTTGGTATTATGTTTTATTTACATTTATTAAATTTTTATTCTTTGTGCTCGAGTTAAATTTTCATTTTATTTGTTGGTATATTGGCATGGCTGGCTGAGATATGTATGATTATTTAATTAATGTTCTGTGGCTCGTAATGTTTATTACTTTTCCTATGAATATATAGAATCAAGTCTATCCGACTAAACAGACAGGTGTGCGGCTTGGGAGTTTGTTACGCCACTTCTTCTTCCCAGCTAAAGCACTAGGAAGTGGTGAAAGGTGGGTGTTTTTGGGGGACCGTCTTAAGTATTTTGACGTTCGAAAAGGCTGATTCTCAGCCTAATTTGAATAAATGACTTTTGATTTTGACAGCGATGGTCTATTTAAATTAAACTGTCCAACTTTTCGGGTTTTGTATTTGTGAACAGCGTTTAGAAGATTTAGAATAACATTGAAGCGTATTGAATGGTCATTAATAGCTATGCAGAACTAGACTTACCAGGCGAGTCGATTTTATTGTAATGGTAAGGGTTGATGCACACCTCGTCTTTCTTCAACTGGTATGCGTATTCACAGTGGTCTACTGGCTTTAGTTCATGCTGGCTCTGTAATAATAGGATACAGTTTTAAACTACTATTATGAAGAGAAATTTTTGATTTTTTGTATGCTTGTTTGTTACTTACACTTTCACACTAAAACGGCCGAACGGATTTGTATGATCCTTAAGTCAGTCTATTGTACAATAATAAGACAAACAAACAAAAAAAAACATATTATTGGACTCATACCTGTAGCTGCGGCCAGCGCCACAGCCTGCAGTAGACAACATGCGGCAATCCTTTGCGGTATTGACCATTTATCGTGTTGTCGTTAGGTTTCACTCTGCAAGACAATAAAAATACAATATCAGTCATCAGTCTCCTGCCTTTATCCCAATTTATTTGAGGTCACAGGAACATGTTGTATTCTTTATTTAAACTTCTCGCACACAAAAAAGGTACAAAGGCGGACTTAATGCCTTAGGCATTCTCTACCAGTCAACCAAGGGTGGTGAAGAGATTAGGTGGCAGGTGCTTTGGATGAGAGGAACAATGATAAAAATACATAATAGATAAAATAAATAATAGATAAAAAACACACTTTAACAACCAAACTAGAAAAAAAATATTTAAAAAACCGTCGGGTGCTTTTTGAGGTATTTTTGTAATCAATTAATATCAAGCACCCCACTCTTTTTTGGATTTTTTAATCTATTATTGTTTTATATTTTTTAGTTCTGGTAACCACAAAAGCGTAATTTTTCAGTTTTTTCTTTTTTTGAAATGATTGAATTGTCATTAGTCCTCAATAAGTCTACAAAGTTTAAATGAAATCTCACCGTTTGAAGTGAGTCAAAATCAAGTCCAAAGGAGTCGGTTACAAACATGCTTACATACAAACAAACATACAGGTGAAGCTAATGAAAGCGTATTAAAAAAAAAAAAACTACAAAATATATAATTGTGAATTACAAATAAGATAGGTACTTATACAGTTATAAACATCATGCATACATATCTACTATCAGGCACGGCCCGAGGGTGGGAAGGGCTCCTAGGGGTCATGACCCCCGTAAAGCCATAATCGTAAACCTTCTTAAAATAGTCATTTTTGGGAAATATTATAAATTTTCTTATTGTTTAAGTAGTCTTTGGCTGTGACCGGGCATGTCTACTATGATATATACAAGATGTAACTTAAATAGCGCACAACCTCTTAAGGGGTCATTGTACTCATCATTATCAACAAGTTTTACTATGGGACCAAACCTTAAATCGTAAAAAAAAAATCAGCTGTTCCCTACATTTTGACGATTTATGCGAATACAAGTGTATGGAACAGCTGATTTTTTTTTTACGATTTCAGGTTTGGTCCCATAGTAAAACTTGTTGATAATGATGAGTACAATGACCCCTTAAGAGGTTGTGCGTTATTTAAGTTACATCTTGTATATATATAAATTCAAGAGAGAGAGGTGTTGACTCGCTATTTGCACACTTCATTAGCCGTCATCTCAATGTGGGAAATTATACCACAGGAACATGCAACTGGGACAAAAAGAAGCCTACGTTACTCCTTATAATATATCATCAGCTATCTGCCAGTGAACAAACATTTTAAAATAATTATGATTTTTTGTTTTTTATGTACCTTTAAAAAACGCATTTAGTTAAAAAGCTTTATTTTGACATTACAAGTTCAATGTTAATAATTTGTATAGAGATATAGAAGCTGTATTAGTCATAGATAACGATGATCATGATATTATTATAATTATGCAACTACTTACCTTGTAAAATTTAGATTTGTGTAAATTTAACGTAAAATTAAATTTAGATTTTATGTAATACTGAGGTAAGCTTTTTTCCAAATGCTGATAAGATCTAGGCAGGTGCTAGATCTTGAGCAAGCATAATAACTATAGGAATTTGAACACATAACCCAAAAACTGACACTAGTAAAAAGTTAGACTTGAAAAATAATATTTACTGCACTCACTAGAAATTAAAAACAAATAATGTTATTCTATGGAAAAAATTATATTTGTATCAATTATATTTGGCGGCAAAAAAGATTTCCAGATGATCGACATCAGGCATTGTAGTCTACTTATTAAAAAAACTTTTGCGAATCTATGTTGTTGAAATCTTAGAAGATTCATAATAGCACCAATGGGTATATAATCAATCCTTTTGGTATATATGTACCGCAAAATATCTGTTCTCAAAATAATCACACGGAACGCTTATTTATAACCAGACACCTTAATTTTCGCATAAATTACAAGTGTTAGAAACTCATTTAATAAACACAGAGGAAGCAACCGTGACGTATTTACCTTGAAGGACGAAAGGATATACGGATGTCCTTCAAAACGGGCACTGAACACAGAAATAGCAAAAAGCACAACCGATAAAGAATTTTAGCAATTAATAAATCGCAAGGTTCAAAATAATGTCCGCCATATTGACATGAGGATTCGATTTGTTTTGACGGTGTCTTGACCTTTCCGATTTTGCGTCCTGTATGGTATTATGCAACCAAAATGCGATGGTCGTTGCCGTGAACCGGGTCAATGACAGTTAGCGACCATCGAACTTATTCGGGTAATAAGACCCAAAGAAATAAATAACCCGACCAAGGAAAAACATATTCGTTCGTAAACTGAAATCATTTAGCGAAATTATAAAATTGCAGTGATGACTTATTAGATTCCTATTTGATAGTTTAGTTTATTTATTATGAGATACTTACCAGAATTTGGCAATAATTTCTTTACTAGATTTACGAACGTCGCTTTGATTAGTTCAACAATTTTTGCAATAAATGTGGTCGGCGAAAACGACTTCTATTCTAAGTGGAATAAGGTCCAAAAACTTTGCGAGGATAGTCACCGGAAACGTCATATTCCTAAATGATTGTTATCACGAAAAAATAAATCAATAATCAACTGACCTGGGTATTGAAACGCATTTAGTATGACTGTTCTGGCTTGATATTGCCTTTTCCAATTCTTCGAGCGCTCCGCTTTTCTTTAATTTCTTAACTAAACTCTTCACTGCCTTCTCGGACCATTTATCTTCGGCTGCAGACGAACCCTCAGGGCTCTTTTTCCACCCTAACAGCCGTTTCACCACTGGTGGTGTTAGGGGAAACATGCCGCGTCACTTCACTCACTAATTCATCAATTTAAACAAATTATCATTTGAATAGCAAATTATACATTCGCGCACAATATTATTATGTTCCGTATTTAGGTAAACTATCGGCCATATTGCGGATGAATGACAGTTCACTTGTCAATCAACAAATCAAGATAATTTTGTCTCTTTCACACCACGGTCTTTTTGAAATAATCAACGTTGCTGGCCATAACCATTTAACTTATTCATTGATTATTACATGGTTTATTTTATCTGAAGTTCTATTATAAATCACTGAAAATATAAAGGTTAAAGTTAAATTTTATCATTCAAAAATAAGGCATATTAGGCTTGTATCTGTCCTTTTCTTACAAATTACTTCTCCTGCAAAGTACAAAACAAAGGGCATTTCCATAAACAAAAAATATTCAGCCTAATCTAATATTAGCCGCATTCAACCTTATTTAGATAGTTACATTGAATAAACATAATTATGTCTGTGGTATAAACACATTGGCGACAGTAATATATTGTAGATGTAATAGATAGGGCAAGAAACCTACTACATTTCGAAGTAACGATAGGACATTTTTAGACATGCCAGCAATCCTTCGTGAACTAAGAAAAATACAATATTTTCTCATCGTTTGTTTTCGTCCAAATGCAACTAAAAATAAAATATAAACATGCACAAGAAGGGATTTCAATGATTTTGTTGATTTGATGGACATTTGCATACATTGCGGTGTGAACATTTTTTTGTGATAAACAGCAATGTAATACAAAATGTGGAATGATTAAAAATTGGTAATTTTGGTCTATGGTGAAAATTGGAATGTTTTTGTTTTGAAATTTGACACAAATGGCGATAAAAATATGTTCATTTGTTTTTTTTCTAAAGAAGTGCCAGTTGTTATAAGAAAGTGGAAATATTTGTGTTGTAAAAGAAGATTTGGTATGATATTTCTCGTTTAACAAGTATTTCTATAATTTTATTGCGTTTTTGCGGTCGAAATGGTCAAAAATGTGTGCCGGTATTAAACTGTCACTGGCCGTTTAATTTTATTTTATTTGGTGGCCAGTGTCAGTTTTCATAATCCCGCTTTGGTTTTCTAATGGCTAGGCTGGAAATGAATATTTAGAGTAAAGATAAATAATTAACTACTTTACGAAAACTTTTATTTTCGAATTACCCATTCTCATTTCCTGTTTGTAACTTTCGATTTGTTTTGTCGCGAATTTTTTAGAATAATTTAGCAAAAGCCGAACATTTATATTTATTTTAGCTTACTATTGCCTTTTACGGGATTACTTTACACTGTAGAAGATATTAAATAAAATCTGAATGTAATTTTGGGCTATAAGTACTTTTATTAATGGCTGGATTTCAATGTTAACAAGTTAGGAACCTTATCAAAATATAGGTGACCAGTTTTTCTAACCTTCTCAAGCCTCAAGCTTTTACCAAACCTATAAATTATCTAGCAAATTTTTCTGATCTTCTTTGTGACATCTTGCACAGATCTTTGTTATTAGTCAGGAAAAAAACGCCAAGCAGGCAATTTTTTATAAATTCTGTGATTTATTTCATCACCACTGCTGTCAAAATGATGAAGGAAAGCATTGTGAGATAACCCGGCCTGTCTAGAACAAACAATTTGAAGACATGACATCCACCACCCTGCACTGGGCTCGTGTGGTGGATTAGAGCCTAGCCCCTCTCACAGACACTGACCAAACGCAGAGCAGTGCGGTCCCATATGAATGAATTTATTATTTTCAGTAAAGACATGACGGAGCCGCAACCACCATTGATCCTCTGTATGGAGAATGCGTCGGGTGAGGATGTGGCACTTCGAATAGAACCCGATGATAACTTCCAAATGTTTCTTGATAAGGCCAAGTATGTCTTCTTTTCTTATCCAACCCCATAGCTCAAAAAATGACGATCAACACATTTGGTTATGTTAACACACTTACTGGCATTCACATGAAGTTTGGTAATTAAGTACCAAGAATTTGTTTATAATTTGGGAACTGCCAACACTACCTTGTTCTTAGACATATGTCTGGAAATATCTCTATCTTCAAACTTTGACTTAATCTAGAGGATGGTTCCCACCTTCCTTTAAATTCAAAGTATGAAGGCGATATCATGTTTGGTTTGAATTTTATTCATGTATTATGTACCTATAGCAAGATGAGCTAGAATCCTTTAATAAAGATAGGGCCTAGACAGCTCTGGGCACAGAGAGGTGGAAAGAGAGTGGGGAGGCCTTAGCCCAGCAATGGGCCGTTAACTGCTAATAAAAAAAAAACCTATTAGAGATAACCAATGCCCCCTGGTTTGTAGCCAACGAATTATTACACCGTGCTCTACGCCTGCCCACTGTGAAACAGGAAATCGTCGCCATACCAGAACCTATAAAGAGCGCATCGAACGACACCCAAGTACTCTGGCCCGGCCACTTGTGGCAAACCACAACAAATCGCGACGACTAAAGCGTAAAATACCTCAAGATTTAATACAATCACAGTAAACACAGCTACTGTTTTAACAATGAGGATGTGACACAGGCCACATACCGAGCGCGCCAGCGATAGTACCAACCAACATACTGCTGAATGGCCCACAAAGGAGACAGATTGTAGTAAATAAAGGGAAAAAAAATACCTATTAGAGGTGATCGTTGAATCAATAAACTGTTTTTAACGACTTTTCATTCGTCAACGAGATAACTGTTAATCATCAATGAAAAAACAGGTTGAAAATAGGTATTAGCTGTTAATTTACGTCAACGCACACGACGCATTAGTTTAATAGTCATTATTTTTTTCAGTTCCAAATAAAACCAGTTGAAAATAAAATGCTGCTAATGCTGTTAATTTACGTCAACGGCTGAACGGATTATTTCACTATAATTTTATTAATTTCTGAAATCAACTAGTATGCGAAACGAATACTTTTGAACGATACCGA
The DNA here is from genome assembly GCA_947359405.1 of Antitype chi. Lineage (NCBI taxonomy): Eukaryota > Metazoa > Arthropoda > Insecta > Lepidoptera > Noctuidae > Antitype > Antitype chi. The sequence goes on along the minus strand of OX375835.1, from coordinate 3,171,228 downwards.
ACATCGTATATCAAATTAATTATTTGCAACAAAATTGGCAATGATGATTAACAGTTAAATTACATTAACCAAAAAACCGTCAATGATCCATATAGTAATAATAATTATAGCCTTTATTCAAACATCATAATTATACATTAATAGATTTCAATTTCGTTCGTTCTTTATATAATGCTAATAATTTATCATTTATTTATTTTTACTTTGTTACAATCTATTTAAAATTATAATAATTGTTTTATTGACTCTCATTTGTGTGTATCTTGTTGGCAAAGGCCTCCCCAACTGTCTCAATTTCTCTCTGTCATTGGCCATTTTAGTCCATCCACCACCAGCCATACCTTTTATCTCGTCCACCCGTCTTCTTGGTGACCTATCTCGTTTCCATTTCCTATGACTTGTGAACCAGTGATGACTGGTTTCGACCACATCTCTTTACCTCTGATGGTATATCCTGCCCATTCCCATTTATTTTTTCTGATATTTACTGTGAAATCCTTTGTAATAGCACAATTCTTCATATTGATGGTTCTTAATCTATGAGAAGGTCTCTTTCTCATCATGATCGTCTCCATAGCGTTTTGACAAGTTTCCAGTTTATTAACATGGGTTTTATTGAGTGCCCAGGTTTGACAGTCATATGTGAGAACAGGCAGTATACAAGTGTCGAAAATTTTACGTTTAATAGCAATGCTCATTTCTTGGTTTGGCACTAGTACGTGGTGTTAATTTAAAAGCTTCAGTGTTGGGTACACATCAATCATTTTACCATTTCAGATCACTCCTAGGCTTCGATGTAGACTTAAACTCAATAACTAGGAACCAGCCCGTTTCACTATCAGAAAATGTTTACCAATTCCTAGTAAACGCTGAACAAAACTTACAAGCGGATGAATTAACACAAAACTTTGACCAAATGTTGGACACCAACGATGGAGCCAACGACTTGGTCTACATATTGGACGATGGCACCCAAATCCGTGCCTCGCAAATACACTTCGACAATGACGATCCTTTAGTTGATTTGACAGCTGAGAAAATACCTTTTGTTAAATACGCTGATGACGTCACTGATGTAGATGTTGATGCCATTCACATTCAGGAAACTAAGAAGATAAATATTGTTGAAAGTCCTGTGTCAAGATGGTCGAGTAAAAACTCTAGCCCAAAATGCAGTTTCGTTAACTCTCTACCTTTCAAATTAGTCTGCAATAACACTTCGGGTTTCGAAGCTCAATTCACGAAATATTTAGAAGCGAATACATCAAAAACTTACGCGACCTTAAACCCTGTGACATCTCGAAATAAGTCCCCAAAAAGTTTGATCAAAGATAATTTTAAGAACTACGACGATAGCTATCAGAGAAATGATAATTTGTCGTACACCCGGGAGGAGATTTTGAACATGTTCAAAGACTCCCCGATGACGTCACTGCCATATGACCAGGGTTACAGTGAGAGGAGGCATGTTAGGAAGACGGATCCTTCGAGAATTGTTCATAAGAATTGGAGTAAGCCTCTTTCTTACGTTGACATTGACGGGGTCTTGATTGGAGAAAGTGAGAGCCAAGTATGTTTTATTTGCGGCAAACATGTGGATAACAACGTTGATAAATTGTACCTCTTTGATAACGAAGACCAGAGGCTATACAGGTGTTCTCCACAGAAGAAAATGTCGACTCAGCTGAAAATAATCTGCGAGTGTTGTTTAAACGAAAACTTCACACCATGCAGAATGAAAAGCGCAAATCAATTCTTAAATCCTGATGAATATCTCGTCATAAGGAACAATCAGCAATACATCTTCCAGAAAGTTAAAAACTTCAATTTCGCGCACCTAGGTAAAGCTAAAGAGATGATAAACAAAATAGAGAAAAAAATAGACAAAGAAGAGTTTGTCAAAGTCGAAATTGGTTCCGATGGAGAAATTATTACCAAGCCAATAGACACTAGGTCTGATGACATCATTATTGTTAAAGATGAGAAGAAGGAGAGTAGTTCGAGTGACGTAGAGATTGTAGAGCCGGAACCAGAGATAGATAATATCATAGACAATTTGGAGGAAGCTGACGAGGAGGTGAAAGAGTTTTTGGGGAAATATCAACGTGACGATAGTGAAGTTACCGAGTTGAAATGCAGGTAAATATGTTTTATTGATTAATAATATCTTTCCTATCTTACATACAAACATTACAAACTACGTAAACTCACGCGTTTTTCCATGGGGGCTTTTTTTTGGCTGGGAAATCATCAAATAGCTTCTCCCGCCCTGGATGGAGCAGGAGGGCGTGTCAGAATTTTACTGACTAAAACCCACCCATGTTCCCTCAGTTGCCTGTGTGCCAGGGGCCGCGGTATCTCTTTCGAGCAACCCGCACCCCTAGCAGGCATCGGCCCTTGCGGACCCCACCAGTTAGTGCTGACATCTCTTTGAGCGCGTGGAACACGACGCGCCGTCGACCCGGGCTTGGTCTTTACCGGATGCGAGCTACCCATTACTCGTCGTCCGCAAGCTCGCGTCTACGGTGGCCGGGAATCAGCCTGGAATTCCCGACGCCCAGGGCGTCTCCCGCGGCAGCTACGGCCGTGAGGGCGCATATACTGCCTGATCACATGTGGCGCCTCCCTCTTCGCGAGTATTACTGCTTCGCAGAAGAAGGTGACGGCTACCCATGCACTCTCGCTCCGTACCATGGCCTGGACCAGGGCCGGAGGCGAGATATCGCCGCCGTTTCCATGGGGGTAGGCAGAAATTATAGATCGTCATCTGCTACGATCCTCACATACTCCTTTTGTCTCGTTTAAGTTCATACAGTCATACATGCACGCCAATTGCGAGTACTACGCACGTGACCTTTCTGAAGAACAGCACCAATAATTGGCCAAATTCATTTTTACACGCTTTATATTAGCTTCACTTGTATGTTTGTTTGTTTGTATGTAACCGACTCCTTTGAGCGCGATTTTGACCCACTTTAAACGGTCAGATTTCATTGAAACTTTGTAAACTTGTCGAGGACCGATGACAACTCAATTATTTAAAAAAAAATGAGAGAAAAAAAACACGTTTTTGTAGTTAGCAGAACTAAAAAATAGAAAATAAATAATAGTTTAAAAAACTAAAAAACACGCTTTAAAAACCAAACTAAAAAAGGAGTAAATAATTTAATTCAATTAAAAAGCGTGGGGTGCTTGACATTAATTGATTATAAAAATACCTCAAAAAGCACCCCACGCTTTTTAATTAAATTAAATTATTTTCTCCTTTTTTAGTTTGGTTTTTAAAGCGTGTTTTTTAGTTTTTTAAACTATTATTTATTTACAATGAAAATCTTATGAATTTGGCCCCTTACGAGTATATTCTAAACACCCTTAAACGCACACTATCAATCATAATCTGATCCATTGCTTCATATATTCCAAAAATATATCTGCCCAACAACGTAAATAACGCAATGAATTTTGTTGAAGGGACAAAATGAAAGCCATTTCTACTGTAAGTGTGTTTAACAACTACCACGCAGTATTTACTTTGCAGATTCTGTGAGCAAATATTCTCGGATCTGGCGGCGGTGACAGATCACTGTGAAACGCATAAACATGACCTAGAAGATGGGGACGTCTTTCCCTGTCCACTCTGCAACTATGGTAAGTCGGATTGTCTTTCAGTAAATACAAATGGTTGCTCAGATTGGACCATAATTAAAAAAAAAAATTGTTTATTTTCGTAAAAAGGATTACAAAGTTTTTGCGTCCCGTACCTATGAATATATAGAAGATATATAGATTACCATTGTCTGGATAAGGTCATTTCTCATTTAGGCTGAGGCTACATTAGACCGTGACGCGACCAGCTACACATGAGCGATTAAAACAAATAAATGAATGCTCACGTGTACGTACGTTCCACCGATCCATCCGTATGGCTACACCGTACATCAATTATTACTAGCGATCTTTGATTTCTTTAAGCTAAAGGAATAACATTACTGTATTCACGGCATCGGTTACATCAAAATATCAGCGAGCATCGGCGAATATACGCCGGATTTTCGCTTATAATGTAGCCATACCATGATTATCTCGTTTCGCTCTTCCAGTCGCATCGCAAATCGCTGCCTACTGTAGCCTCAGCCTTTAGCGCTATGCCTATACAGGATAAGTTTTTAACCAGTGCGCAAACTGTAACCATGAATTCAGCATATCATCGAACCCCAGCGCAGACATTTTTCGTCGGTTATACAAAAAAAAAAATCAGCTGTTGCATAGAAAAGTGCAATACCTACGCGGTCAAAATGTATGGAACAGCTGATTTTTTCGAACGATGTTCCTTATCGCGCGTTGTGAAAGGGGGCTAGACGGAAAAAAATCATACGAAAAGTTGTAACGACACTTTTTGCTATAGTAAGCTATTGTAAGCCGTGCGGCGTGCGCATGTTTCTCTGTCTGTCTCTCTCTCTCTCTCTTATAGAAAGCAAGCCAGATATTTTCATTTCATCTTTTATATTATTTATTATTATTTTTTTTTAACTTCGTTCTATCCGGGTATCCCTTGACACCTCTCAAGTTTTTTTCGCAAATAGGATACTTTTTATTCCGGTAGTACGTTCCCGCGGATTAATTTCCGAGTTCCACGCGAGCGAAACCGCGGGCAAGAACTAGTAATATTATAAATGTGAAAGTTTGGGTGTTTCGATCTTTGGATGTTTGCTACTTAATCACGCAAAAACGGCTGAACGAATTTGGATGAAAGTTGGCACACAGACAGTTTATAACCTGCATTAACACAGGATACTTTTTATCTTGGTAGTACGTTCCCATGGCATGTCTACCGGCCTCTACGCTGATGAAACCGCTGGCAAAATGCTAGTAACAAATTAAACTCAACTTTGGCAGCTTGCATCTGGAGTCTGGTTTATGCCCGGTTGATGTCAATAAGCTCGCCCCCTATCAAGCCCCATTCAAGTATTACGTAAGCACTACAGGGGGCGGGGGGTCTTTGCTTTGCTTATTTTTGATGACATGGGGGATGGGGGGTATGGATGCTGATTACGTCAGCAGAATTTATTTATTAACTTTTGGATTTTCTACAAAATTTAGTCGATTTTGGTTTGAACACATATGGCAACCCTACTTGTCTATGAACGGCTCGAAGAAAACGATGACAATATACCAAAATCACAAGAAAGTGAGCAGACACGTTAGGTTTCTGCTACCAATGTTTACGTGAGCATGGGAGAGGGGAGTAAGAGCTTTGCTTACTTTTGCTGACGAGGGGGAGGGGGGGTCAATATTTGCTGAAAAACTGCTTACGTAATACTTGAATGGCCCCTATTGTGTAAGACTTAAGGGAAACCCAGTCGCGGGCTCGAACTCACTGCTGGGCCTGGGTAAAAATCACGCTGTCTCACCTGCCTTCGTGTCCGACAGAGATAGTATCAGTGATGAGCAGTTAGACGCTAGTCTACACGCACAACGTTATTGAGTGAGATGCAGGATCATTTATAGTAAAAAATTCGCGAAATAATTAAGAAAAGTCCTTTGGAAGATCGGGTTTTATGAAAAAGCCAATGCATAAATCAATGACCAATAAAGTTTATTGAACTTTTCGATAATTGAACTTTGTCGGTACCGACTTGGTTTTGGAGATTTTACACTTCTTTTATTACTTAAACACGCCCAAAGTTAAGTAAAATTAGCAAGAAAAACGAATCTTTGTTGGCTCCTAACTTTTTAATGGGTTATTATTTTAGTATTCAGTTTCCGTACAGACAATATTAATAATGAGACCAAACGATATCAAATTTTACTTTGGATGTGCCATGTCAGACAGTGGAGTAAAACACTCCCGAAGTTTGTATGCAAAAAATGTGGACAAGGTTCACCTTAATACATAACTGTCGAAATGTGGGTGTACCTACTATAAGCACACACCTCTGTCTTACCCTTCAGGAAATATAGGCTTGATATTATGTTATATCAACATTGGTTCTTGGCAACTTGTATTGTGTGTAAATTATGTTTATAATTGCGCAGGTTATGCAAATTTAAAATGGCTGAAAGCCCATGTGAAGGCGGCCCACGAAAAGAGTGAAACGCCGAGAGAATTAAAAGAAGAAAATGAACCTGTGAAAACGGAGACTAAAGGTAAATAGCATTACTAACACCCGGTTGCACAAAGACAAATATTAATGCCACATTATATAGTTTATCATTAACGCTAATGATTTCATAAAGGGAATTGCTCAGTTTGTTAGGGGGATTTGGCTAAGCGTGGATAAGGTCTTTATTAATAAAATACTTGCATTTTAAAACTACATATTTATAGGAAAGCAAATATTATAGTAAAGTTGTAGCAAGATGCAAGAATATGTTTTAACTGGCATGTGAAAAGTTTAAAGTTGTTTAGTAAAAATAATCATTACTGGGCATCTTGTCCACGCTTAGCCGAATTTGGTGATTTCCTTTAGTGATGTTGCACAAAACAACTTTAAGCCGGTAATGGTGGTTGCTTTGTGTAACAAAAACTATGGAAGATTGCATCGTTTGACACGTTATTATTTAAAATAAAAGAACCATTAAAATCAAGTCTGGGGCCTACTCTCTAAGCACGAAATCCGTAATCTCGGACGAAGTTACGGGCGTTTCCTACTCCGTATCACTTACGGTCCTATGATTAGTTTGGGGCCCAAACTAAGAATGAATTACTACACGATTTGACAGTTGTCCCTACTCCCTATATGGTTTTACCCGTCCAAAAAAGTTGTTTAATCAGCTGTCGGAGTCACTTCGAAGTTTCAAACTATTGTCGGACGGGCCCGTATTTTCGTTGACGGAGTTAGAGAGTTGCCCCCCTGATGTTGCTTTCTGCAACAAGTTAATGGAAGATTAGTATGTAATGACGGCTGTTAAATGATAAAGTTCGTTTCTGCATTGGGCTGTTACCCAATTGATAAGGTTTAATTAACACAGACGCAGCAAAATGCTTGAGCAAATGTTCAATGATAAATTGATTAACTAAATCACAACTAAAATAGAGTTCAAAATGGCGTGCAAGCTCGCGTATTTAACACTTCAAGATTTTGCTGGTCTTTTAGTGCTGACCCTATCTATAATCATATCCAAATCAGGAGGGGCAATTCTCGTAATTTTAAGAACGTTCACAGTCTGATCTCAGTCAGAATCTGCCAAAAATACCTCTAGTTTCCATACATTTTTGACATTTTATTGGCGCCGGGATGTGCCTATAAAATTTGAAGAGTTCTCTCTATTTCTCCAGGATCCCATCATCAGATCCTGATTTGATGATCATGGGACCACCTGGGAAGTATACCCTTTCAAACAAAAAAATAATAATCCAAATCGATCCAGCCATCTTCGAGTAATCGGGGAACATACATAAAAAAAAATAAAAAAAATGTTTCCGACGAATTGAGAACCTCCTCCTTTTTGAAGTCGGTTAATAAAATAGCCACATGAATAGAGCAAACGGGATTAGGAATATAGAATGAAATCGCTAACTATTTTTTTTTACAAATTTTATAACATAAGTAGTTACTTCTAAGAAGGAACACAACTACAGATGACATGATTTAGAAAAAAAAAATTGGAAAATCAAATCGTTCTTAATTATATGACCACAACTGTAGTTATGATAAAACACATTTTTTTTTGCAAATTCAACCTTTCACGCATGATTTAAAGTGGTTTTTACAAAGCAATGTCCAATAAGATTGACTGAAAGATGACTGACGATACTATTGACACCTGCGCACATTGCGCCCTATTTATGCGGACGTTTTTGAGACGCTGATTGTGTATCTTGGGTTTTTTTGTATATCAGTGGAACTTTTATCTATTTCGATGACCAAGAAACAGCTGCTAAAGCATCATCACCCATTGCAAAACGTACTAGAAGTTCTAATAGATAGGGGGAGATGGCGATAGAACATTCTATCTGTATTTTCATTCCCCTAAGTACCTGCTACTTATTGACAGGTCTGCACTGTCCTCCCATACCTATTAACACTGTAATTTGAAAACATTGTAAAAGCCAATTATTTTTAAAAGAGTAACCGTGGAGTTTCTTGCTGGCTCTTCTCCATAGGGAGCGACAAATTGGAACCGTGCACCTAGCTTCTGACGTTTCACAAGTGCCCATGCAGGTTTATGTGAAATAAAATATTTTGATTTTGATTTTGAACAGGTATTTAGAATATAATCTGCGTAGCCCTCTCCCACTGTTCCGTTCTTCTCCCTCTGTAAACTTCTGAGTTGAGCTACATGAGTACTGATAAATGCGTGCACTGACTGAACGGGTCCACTCAATATGTGTGGTTCTTTCCTCAAAAGACCATTTTAGACACCTATCCACATGGTCTTCACATGATCTGACCAAGATTATGTCTGGACTTTAAAAGAGACTGTATCCTGAGTTTGTTTCGGCCTTTCTTCTCAGAGTAGTCAGATAGGAAATGCCGACCTCATCTAGTTTAAAAAATATGATTGACGTGTAAAAATTTTTGTTAAAACCTACTTACAGAAATAAAATCATTTATCATTTACTGTACTGTTTTCGTATTATTTAATCATGTGTTTTTTCTTTATATGACATTTTTAGAGGACGAAAAGTCAGAAGAAGTTAAGGGTGATTCTAATACTGATGTGGTTAGTTATAGACAACTGTCAATCTTCTATGTAGTTTATTTTTAAAAGCTTTATTTAATTAATTAGGTATAGATTATTATTTATGTATATTTCATTTTAATTCTGAATAAACCTCCTTTAATCGTTCATAAAATATCATAGCATTAGTTTTTTCTTGAATAAGGGCGTTCATCTTGCGCGAGTTGGCAACGACGTATTTCTAGTGATTTTTCGTGATTAGCTCAGTAAGTTTAAAATCAAAGTACAATTGTTTTTACGACGATATACAACGATTTAGTGCTCGGCTGAAAAAACAATTGTAAATAAGTTTGTATGCAATTTTTATTACAGTTATTTTGGTATTTACTTATAAAAATCGACATACCGACAATTATTTTCTATTTTCAGTTCTTATTACGATTAAATGTTTTTATTTAAAAGTAAATGTTAAAAATAGTTATAGTCTAGTGCTTGGCTGAAAAAAAAATGTACTTTGATTTATATTTAATATAATAATTGAAAAACCACTACAAAAATATATCAGAAAAAAATTGCCACGCGTGATGCACGCTCTTAAATTATGGCCGGTCAGCTGTGAAAAAATCATTTGGTTTGAATGTTTTTCTCTATCTAGAATATGTTTAAGGTCATGTAGATGTCGCAGATGAATTGTCGAATCCGCTATTTTAGAAATAGCTAGTGGCGGTCCAATCCAACTGCGACATACACTATCTTTTGATAATACTTACTTTAGTCATAAAAACAATTTGTAGGTTGGTAGGATTCAATAAATGAATAGTACCTAGTTTGTAGACCCGTTTGCGCCACAGATCATGCTAACACTTAACTAAATGCTATAGGAATTTAAATATTTTTTCTGTTTTTGTTAATCGCTTGAATATGACAGAGACAGAATGATCTTTTAATTTCGTTTTTGTACGAATTATATAGGGTGGCAGAGACATCGATGCACAAACTGTTACTATGGGGTCAGTACAAGATTATGCTGGTTCAGAATCTTGTACTGAATCAGAAGGAATGATGAATCAGAATCTTTCAATGCAGGGTGGTCCCTGCTTTAAAAGGTATAATAGATAATTTGAAAGAAAAAACAGTATTTCTATACATTTTCACCGTGTGCGTATTGGATTTTTCTATGAAACAGCTGAATTTTTGTTTTATAACCGACTAAAAATTTGCTATAAGGGGAATCTAGTCGCGTGCTCGAACTCACTGGTGGGCCTGGCTAAAAAGCACAGTGTGTCACCAGGCTTCGTGTCAGACAGAGATAGTATCAGTGGTTACCAGTTAGACGCTAGTCTACACGCACAACGTCATTGAGTTAGATGCAGGATCATTTATAGTAAAAAAGGCTTGTAAAATTTTAAGAAAAGACCTTCGAAAGATCGGGTTTTTTGAATATTCCACTGCATAAATCAATGACCAATAAAGTTTATTGAACTTTTCGATATTTGAGCTTTGTCGGTACCGACTTGGTTTTGGAGATTTTACACTTCTTATTGCTTAAACACGCCCAAAGTTAGGTAAAATTAGCAAGAAAAACAAATCTTTGTTGGCTCCTAACTTTTTAATGGGTTTTTATTTTAGTATTCTATTTCCGCACAGGCAATATTAATAATGTGACAAAACCATACCATGTTTAATTATTGATGTACATTGTCGAACAGTGGAGTAAAACACTCCCGAAGTTTGTATTGAAAAAATGTCGACTAGATTCACTTTAACTTCATGTGCTCAATTCAAGTGTACAATTTGCGCGATCGATGTCTCTGCCACCCTGTATTTAGTAATTGGTAGTGTAAAGTGGACCTTAGTTTGGTCCGTTCTACCCTATTGAAATACATAAACAAATACTACACAGACGGAGCCACCCATCATTAAAACGGAGGTAAAACAAGAATGCGTGGACAGTAGCGAGGATGAGATCTGGATCGTTCAGACTGCTGATGCCGAAGCCACACAGGAGCTGCAGAAACTATTATGTAGTGGCAAGGTAAGAAGTCCATTGGGTAACCTTGGTTACGGTCTCTTTTAATCTGTCAAATCCCGGCTAATGAGACACAATTAATTTTCTATAGGGTATTTTCCAATTTATTAAAAACTATTCTAATTTGAAGATTAGTACGAAATATGTTACAGAAAAATAAAAGTAAATTGATTTATATCCATTTTCTCAATTAAAAACTATATAAATCAAATTTATTTTTCGTTGTTTTGAATTTACCGCCAAAACGCTCCTTACGAAGACTTTTTATCACGTGACCCCACGTGACGTCAACTTTGTGTAAACTAAACAAGAGAATGTCGAGTTCATAATTAAGAAGTTTTTGAATGGATAGAAAGTGATATTACTAATGTGGTGCCTCTGTGCACAAATACTTCTAAAACTGCGCCAAACTTAATTATTTGTACCGGTGCTGTTTACACAAAGCTGACCTCACGATGTCACGTGATAAAAAGTCATCCTAAGGAGCGTTTTAGCGGTAAATTCAAAACAACGAAAAAAAATTGATTTTAATGGAGAAAATGGATATAAATAAATTTATTTTTATTTTTCTGTTAAATATATCGTCCCAATCTTCAAATTAGAATAGTTGTTAATAAATTGGAAAATACCCTATTGTAATGGCCCCAATATCGGCGTCAGACGCTACCGGCAGCGTCCGGTGACGTCACAACGGACGACCGACACGCCAATGGTTGCCAAAACGGTCGTTGCCCCCGTCGCAACTAGAGGTCTACTCCTTAAAGCCCATAGTATCCTCATCTCCCGCTTGTATGCTAAAGCACGACTGCCGCCCGCGCCCGCGCAGGGCACCTCTGAGCCTTTATCTCAAAATGGGGATATTCCTTTGATTAATTTTATTTACAATTGTGCTTCGGCGATTCTGTGATACCTCTAACTATCTATTTTTCAGTGTATTTTTTTTTCCAAATAACGAAGCCGTTTAGTAGGAGTATGGAATAGAAGCCAAAATATTGCGTGTTGGAAAATATTTTTTTACAGCAAAAGTATTAACCATACAAAAAAAGTACTTCGGGCAAAATGATCTATATGAATCTATAGCAAAATCATATATTTTTCAAATTTTCAGGCCATCCGTTAATGAGCAGTAGGGTTCATAAAGTGACCGTGTTACGCTACCAAATGGGACGTAGGCCCTTAAACACAAAATCCGTAGTTTCAGCCGAAGTTACGGGCTATTCCCAGCCCCGGGTTTACGATTTTTTCGATTAGGGGCAGTAACATGATAATGGCGCCCATCTCTCCAGTGTTTGAGGTAAATTAATGACGTGTGGGCCTGTGTGGCGCCTTTTTCTTACAAGTCGACGGTGAGCCAACCAGGCTTCCGTATGCTAGGCGCTTTGTGGAGCAAGTTTTTTAAATTTTTTATCATACTATAATTTGATTTTGGCGCCCCCTGAAACTGGTTTGCCCCCCCCCCCCCCCCCCCAGATCCGGGGCTGGCTATTCCTACTTCGAGATAATTTCGTTTCTCATCAAACTCATTAAAATTCGATAGTTTATAATGTATCGTCAACCTCGATGGCGGAGATTCTTTGTAGCTCTTTTAGTAAGCTTTTCTTATTCAATACAAAACATAACATCATGCCTTGTTTCGCCTATAGACCTGCACACCCACATTTCGCCAGTTATATTTAAGTCCCATGTACTAGGGGGCGACCCTATTAACATCAACCGGACACCAATCCAGACTCCGGGCTGATACTGAAAAATTCCAGATAGAAATAAATAATAGTTTAAAAAACTAAAAAACACGCTTTAAAAACCAAACTAAAAAGGGAGAAAATAATTTAATTCAGTTAAAAAGCGTGGGGTGCTTGACATTAATTGATTATAAAAATACGTCAAAAAGCACCCCACGCTTTTTAATTAAATTAAATTATTTTCTCCTTTTCTAGTTTGGTTTTTAAAGCGTGTTTTTTAGTTTTTTAAACTATTATTTATTTTCTATTTTTTAGTTCTGCTAACTACAAAAACGTGATTTTTTTTCCTTTTTTTTTAAATAAAAAAAAATATTGAATTGTCATCGGTCCTCGATAAGTTTACAAAGTTACAATGAAATCTGACCATTTAAAGTGGGTCAAAATCGCGCTCCAAGGAGTCGGTTGCATACAAACAAACAAACATACTAGTGAAGCTAATATAAAGCGTGTAAAAACTCAATAACACTTTGCCCGACCTGGGATTCGAACGTAGGACCTCGTACTCAGCAGTTGTGCTTGCAACCACTAGACCAATGAGGCAAGTCTTATTCAATATTATTATTTATTTCAGGTTAAAGAAGATGGGCAGGAAGGCGACTCTGAAAAGACACCTAAATGTTTTAACTGCGGGTAGGTATTTAACGAAACTTTTACAACTATGTTTTGATTATGCTAACAATCTCAACAGGGCATTTTACTGTTTTTTTTTCATTTGATTTTTCGAGACCAAGAAAAATTAATAAGCTACAAAAAAAAAATACTCATAAAATATTGACTCATACAGGATAAAATTTTAACCAGTGCACAAACTGTAACCATGATTTCAGCATATCATTCTAGATCTCCTAGCGTAGAAATTTTGCGTCGGTTATACAAAAAAAAAATCAGCTGCTCCACACATCTGGCCGTGTAGGTATTGCACTATTCTATGAAACGGCAGGTTTTTTTTTGTATAACCGACGAAAAATGTCTGCGCTAGGGGGTCTAGAATGATATGCTGAATTCATGGTTACAGTTTGCGCACTGGTTCAAAATTTACCCTGTATATACCTCTACACTACGCGCGTAATAAGAATGTTGACATAAATTTTTTAACTTAACATTATAAATGTGAAAGTATGTTTTTTTGTTACGCTTTTGTGCTAAAACGGCTGAACAGAGTTTCACCTACGTAAGGGCATGGGCTAATTTTCATCCTGGATCGTAGACGAAGTTGCAAGCAACAGCTAGTGTTTTTATTATAAGCTGATATCCATCATGTTTCTGAAGTTTCATCAAAATTCCAAAAGGTACATATTTTCATGTTTAAATTTTTTCATATCCAATTTTTTCTATCACACAGTCAATTATTCGCGAACGCAGATGGCCTGTCAAACCATCGCTGTAGAAGGAACCGGAAACGGAGGTCCAAGGACAACCTTATATGTATACCTACTGAGGAAGACTTTTTGAAGGTCCGTGTTCTCATTTCTTCCCTGTTCTTCTGTGCAACATGTAACTTAATTAACGCAAGACCAATTGAAGACTATATTTCATAAACCACCTTTGTCAATTCTATGTTATGAGTTAGTTACGCCATCTTGTAGAGGAATTTGTACGCTTTCTGATTTATCCTACTAATATTATAAACGCGAAAGTTTGTAAGTATGGATGGATGGATGTTTGTTACTATTTCACGTAAAAACTACTGAATGGATTTAGATGAAATTTGGCACACAGATAGATTATGACCTAGATTAACACATAGGATACTTTTTATCCCGGTAGTACGTTCCCGCGGGATAATTTCCGACTTCCACGCGGGCGAAGCCGCGAGCGGAAGCTAGTATTTTATATTTCTTCAAAAACAAGTTTATTTATTTATTTTTATATCTTAAGAAAACTTACAGCTAGGATACAGATAGTTGACCGTTAGCGAAAGAAGGCCAATTAAAAGTTTTCACTGACAAAATCCCGCAAGCCCGCGCTTACAGTGGCCGGGAGTCCGCTATGGACTCCCGACACCCTGGGCGTCTCCTGTGACGGCTAGGGGCGCGAGGGCGCAATCCCTGCCTCTCCCGCTCTCAGCCTCCCTCTTCGCGAGCATTACTGCTTCGCATAAGCAGGTGACGGCTTCCCATGCACTGTCGCTTAAGGCCCATAGTATCCTCATCTCCCGTTTGTATGCTAAAGCACGACTGCCCCCCGCGCCCGCGCAGGGCACCTCTGAGCCTTTATCTCAAAATGGGGATATTCCTTTGATTAATTTACAATTGTGCTTCGGCGATTCTGTGGTACCTCTAACTATCTATTTTTCTGTGTATTTTTTTTTTCAAATAACGAAGCCGTTTAGTAGGAGTATGGAATAGAAGCCAAAATATTGCGTGTTGGAAAATATTTTTTTACAGCAAAAGTATTAACCATACAAAAAAAGTACTTCGGGCAAAATGATCTATATGAATCTATAGCAAAATCATATATTTTTCAAATCTTCAAGACAAGCCGTTAATGAGCAGTACGGTTCATAAAGTGACCGTGTTACGCTACCAAACGGGACGTAGGCCCTTAATTGAATGTCTTGTGTTTAAACTATGATGCTCGAGGCTAGAATGCTTTATTACTTTGTCACAGAGAGCTCAGGGACGTCCTCGACCAGCTGATACGTCAATAGACAATGATCTACATACTATGGTAAGCACCACAAATATTGTATTATATAAAATATATTATTAATTCTGTATAATATATTTATTATTTATTTATAAAGGTACACCAACAGCTACTGTGTAAAATATACAGGGTGTCCAGTAAATAGTACGACATAGTGTAGGGGCTGAGAGTTTCGGTCAATATCTACCAAAAAAACATAATATATGATCCGCAAAATGTTACGGATGGCGGATGGAAATGTTAAGTGGCGTCATCTACAATACCACAGGCGAACTACGCAAGTCTCAAAACAACGAAAAATAATTTGATTGAAATCGTTTTTATCTGAGAAAATGGATATAAATCAATTTACTTTTATTTTTCTGTTACATATTTCGTCTCAATCTTCAAATTAGAATAGTTTTTTAATAAATTGGAAAATACCCTAGTGAAATAACAATGAGATCATAATGGAAATGATTCATAATGGGTTCGAACCCAGGCAAGCGTTCTACCTTGTGTAAACAATTTCATCACCACTGCTCTCACATGTGTGAAGAAAAACATCGTGAGGAAACCGGCATGTCCTAGAACCAAAAATTCGAAGACATGTGACATCTACCAACCCGCACTGGACCCGCGTGGTGGATTAACACCCACTCACTCTCAGAGTAGGCCTGTGTGCCGGCAGTAAGTCCGTTATAGGCTAATAGGGTATTACATTATTATTGCTGTGCTGCTGGGGAGTTTGTTCCGCTACTTCTTCTTCCCAGCTAAAGCACTAGGAAGTGGTGAAGGGCGGGCGTTTTTGGGGGGACTGTCTTATGTAATTTTATTTTGACGTTCAAAAAGAGCTGACTCTCAGCCTAGTTTGAATAAATGACTTTTGATTTTGATTTTGACACTCATTTTTGAAAAGTGTCTTAATTAGATTCTAGAGTGCTAATAAACAACTAAAAAAAACACAACATTTTTATTTAATCGATTAGTGCCATAAAAATGCATTAAAATTTTACATTTTTAAATTTCGCGCGTAATTTGACAAAAACGCTAGACGCAGTAGACGCCATATTGCTCTGTGGGTATGACGTCAGTTTGCTAAAAACAAATGCGCTGATATTTTGTATGACAATTGTTTACAATGAAAAAAAAATTAGTTATTTTACTACTTATCGATGGTTTGCTGTTCCTGAATGCAAAATATTATTTAAATAAAAATTACTTTGGTTACAAAAATAATAAAAGTACAAAGTTGCTCAGTTGATATGCCATATGACGAAATAACATGGCGACTACTATTTCATGGTGTTCAAACACAGATTAAAAAAACTGAAATCTTCAAATTGTATTTTAAAATTTATTTTGTTGTTTCATGCATGAACTAAAACTAACATTTTCCGACTGCATTTTGCCTATGCTATCGCAATAATATATTTTTTCTCGTATAGAGTAAAATACCCTATTATGCATACACGTTACTTATATTGCAGCGTCCCAAAAAACGCCGGAGCCGAGAACCGACCTGCAACCCTCAGGTGGTGACCTGCCACAACTGCAACGAATCCTTTACGTCCAAAGTGAGACTAAAGTTTCATATGTAAGTATTTAAAAGACAGTATCATAATTTATCTGCCTAGTCCTAACCATGTTGGAGTCGGGTTCCTGTCTGTCCGTCTGTCTTGCATAATGCAGAATTGCATATGTAAGCCGGCATGCCCTTTATGCCTCGAGGCTTTTATTTAGATTGGAAGTTCTGTTTTCGTTTTATTTTAATTTTTTATTATTTTTAGTTTTCAATTTTTGATGGTATATTGGCGTGTGCTAGCTGACATATGGAAAATTTAATGTTTTTTTTTGTGTTTCGTAATTTTAATTACCTATTATTGTATTGAATCAAGTTCTTCTAACTTAACAGACAGCTGTGCTGCTGGGGAGTTTGTTGCGCTACTTCTTCTTCCTAGCTAAAGCACTAGGAAGTGGTGAAGGGCGGGCGTTTTTGGGCGACTGTCTTATGTAATTTTATTTTGACGTTCAAAAAGAGCTGACTCTCAGCCTAGTTTGAATAAATGACTTTTGATTTTGAACCGGATGCAGCAGAATACCTGTATTTCACATAGAGCGACAGCTAATCTGACCTCCACAACACAGTTATTTTTTTTACCGACTTCAAAAAAAGGAGGAGGTTCTCAATTCGACTGTATTTTTTTTAATGTTTGTTAGCTCAGAACTTTCGACTGGGTGAACCGATTTTGATGATTCTTTTTTTATTTTAAAGCTGGTGCTTCTCATGTGGTCCCATTTAAATTTCATATATATCTGATGATGCGTTTCGGAGACAGACAACGGAACTCTTCACAAAATTACAGCAAATCAACCGCGATTGCTGCTATCGCATAAATATGCATTGTTTTTACCCCAAGGATGATGACATTTCGAATTGGTGTAGGGTAGGTACTATAACTAAAAAGTGAAAAATAAAAACTTTTATCAAAAATATAAACAACCGACTTCCGGAAAAACACTACAAAGTGGAAAATAACTTTAATTTTAATTTCGGAAGTCGCTGACTGATGACATGAAAATTTAATATCCAAAGTCACCGACTTCCGATATTAAAGTTATTTTTCACTTTGGAAGTCGGTTGTATTTTTTTTTTTAAAGCTTTCTAGCAATTTGGGTTACACATTACAAGTAGTCTTGTTAATCTCTCCAACACAGCTAAATATGCTTGCGTCTGAAGTGGGTTCACGTCAATAGTGCAAGGGGTGGGAATTGAAATCACGACCTCTCGATCGCCAGGCTGACGCCTTAGCCATTGGGTAATTGCCACTTAAGTAATTAAGTAACGCGATACCAGGGTTGATAAAAATCATGATTTTAATAAAAAAATCCAAAAAGTCAGATTTGAAATTGATTTAAATCGGTTTTTTTTTTTTTTGCATTCTGATCTTTTGTAATTTGGAAGTCAGTTATTAATTAAATATTAAATAAAAACGACATATTACAAACAAATATTCCAGTTTTCATTAAAAACTAAAAATTACGAAATAGAAAGTAATTTTTAAAAAATCCACTTCAAAAAGAAATTCACTCAAAATGAAGAAATAACTTTAATTCCGGAAGTCAGCGGTAGAAAACTAAAATACAGATACTAACACACTAATCAACCACGAATGATCGCGCCAAAGCCTAAACGGACGGATTCAGTCGCCAGTTTAAATTTCGGGGAATCCCCGAACGGTGTAGATAAACAGCATTGGACACGTGTGTGCGCGCCTTAGTTTATGTCGGGGGAAGTCCCTTGACACATTTTGGCTGATTTGGTCGCAGTAAAAAAGTATTGATTTAAATCATTGATTTTATAAAAAAATCATTTGATTTTAATCGCGATTTAAATTCACTGATTTAAATCATATCAACCCTGCGCGATACCCTTTGGTAAGACTGGTTATCAGATTTTCGGGCTTCTGACGACCCGTAACGACTGCTAAGGATCCACGAATGACAGCCGGGACCAACGGCTTAACGTGCTTTCCTTGGCACGGAGGGGTCTTGGTATGTCGTCTACACGCAGACGAAGTAGCTGACAAATGCTAGAGCTACATATACGCGAATAAACTGTAAACCGTATACCTTCTCCTCCCAGGCAGTTCCACGAAACGTCAAACCATGCCAGATCAGACGGGCGCTATTCCTGCTCAGAGTGTGACGACGCCACCTTCGCTACGGAGACAGAACTCTTCGACCACGTGCACTTCCAGCATGACAAGCAGAAGAGGTGGCAGTGTCCTGTCGAGGGCTGCGGGAAGACTTTCTTCTTGAGGTAGGAACTGGTAACGTCTCGTTTGTATGATGTCAGGGGTAGGCAGAAGGAAATGACAAACGGAAGAGGTGGCAGTGTGCCATTGAGGACTGGTGGAAGACTTTCTTCCTGAAGTAACGATAGGCCTAAAAAACTATTATTACTGTACCACAGAAATAAGAGCGTACTAAACGCGCAAAAAATTCGGGGCGCGCGGGAGTTGCACTTCTAAACGATATGCATGACTTCCTTGATAATAAAAAACAAAGAAATAAAGACAGGAAAATATTATATTTTGGACACGCACTAGCAATACAAACAGTAAAATAGGACATGAAAACTTAATCCTTTACTCACACACACCCTTACTCGCAAACAACATCACTCACACACACCTTCACACTCACACACACCCTCACTCACACACCCTTACTCCCACACACCCGGACACACACCCGGACTCACACACGCCCTCGCTCACACACACCCTCACTCACAAACACCCTCGCTCACACACACCCTACTCACAAACACACACTAACAGTACCAGCCCACACTGCACCTCAACTCAACATACATTTGCTTTGTTTATTTTTGCATGTTTTCGATCTCTATTTTACCTGAACTGTACCCAAGACATAGTTAAGTCTGGAATAATGTGTTTCTTATGTTTAAAAGGGCTTTATTTATTTAACCATTTATGTACACCCATTTATATAAACAGAAAAGAACAGAAAAATTGGTACAAAGGTGATGCTTATTTCTAAAGAAATCTCTATGATGTAGACAGCGTGTGTAAAGAGTAAAAGAGAAAATAAAAACAATAATTAATTGGCTTTAATAGCTGTGAGTTTTTAAACTTTTGTAGCTATCATCGTTTCCATTGTAATTTATGATGAGTTCATTTTTTTAACTTTAAAACGACAAAAATACAAAAAAAAAACATTTATTTCTCAGGGCAACCCTAACAAAACACAGTCGCACGCACACAGACACGCGAAGATACGTGTGCGTCACATGCAACAAGCGGTTTTTGGACAAACAGACTTTAGATGAACACGGAGTCACACATTTACAGGTAAGGATTTATAACATTATGGTCTTTACTCTAGGACGCTTGTGGCTTCTGGCTAAGTAATAATAGCCGCACGTTTGGTCCGTGGATGGGTGACCATCTTTACATACCAAGACCCCTCCGTGCCTCGGAAAGCACGTTAAGCCGTTGGTCCCGGCTGACATTTGTGGTGGATCTTTGACAGTCGTTACGGGTCGTCAGAAGCCCGAAAGGGAGCGTTCAAGTATTACGTAACGCAATTTTTGAAGATTTTAGGCCCTCCCTCCCCCCATGTAACGCACCGTAACGTTTTACTGCACCCCCCCTTCCCCTCCCTAAACGTTACGTAACATTTAAGTGACCATTAAAGTCACAATTCTGTTGAACAAAGTATAATAATTGGAATTTGAAAGATTCTAATTCTCTAGCATTTTTATTAAAATAAAAAAAAATGTTACGTAACGCGTTGTTTAAATACTCTCCCTCCCGCCCTTGTAACGCACCGTAACGTTTTGCAAGACCCCCCCCCCTTCCCCCAAATTGCGTTACGTATTACTTGAATGCTCCCAAAGTCTGACAACCAGTCTTACCAAGGGGTACCGTGTTATCCAGTAACTGGGTTGTGGAGGTCAGATGAGCGGTCGCTTCATGTAAAATACAGGTATTCAGCTGCATTCGGTTAGACTGGACGCTGAGCTCAACATAATTGGGCAAAGGCTTGGCAGATAAAAACATTACATACATACTATTCAGGAAAGTTTTTATCCAGTGCGCAAACTGTAACCATGATTTCAGCATATCATTCTAGATCCCCCAGCGCAGATTTTTTTTGTCGGTTATACAAAAAAAAATCAGCTGTTTCATACATTTTGACCGGTATTGGAATTTTCTATGAAACAGCTGATTTTTTTTTTTGTATAACTGACGAAAAATTTCTGTGCTGGGGGGGGGGGGGGTTCTAGAATGATATGCTGAATTCATGGTTACAGTTTACGCACTGGGTAATTTTTTTCCTGTATATAAACATGTCGAATTGATAACCTCCTTCTTTTTGAATTCGGCTCAAAAAACATAAGAATTCGAATATTGTGTGCTACTTTAGCGCATTCTCCTTAACTAATTATTGTTCGTTTCCCAGATAAAACCCTTCCAATGCCACATATGCCTGAAGCAGTTAACTCGTCGGTCGCGCTTGCGCATGCACGTGCGCGCGCACGAAGAGGAGTTGTCACCGAGGCTTGTGCGCGTCTGTGCGGTATGCACGAGAGCCTTCAGAGATCATCGACATGCACAGGTTTGTGGGTTATGTTTTTTTAAATGTTAATAATATAATTTTCACTTCTCATGCTCTAAAAGTACGCCAATATAACCTTACGAAGCGGGACTAATGTGACCACTTTAGTCTCTAGGGAGTGAAAAGTAATTAGTTTTTTTTTTAATTTCCTTCATGTGACATAAATACAAACTCAAACAGCCAGTAAATATACTATTACCTATGGAGTGTCTACAAATACAACAAGTACGCGTGTAAATATTCCTGGGCCGACAATTATTTACAATATTTCAAATATTTCGAATTGTAGATTTAGCTTCAAGTAAAAAAATCTTTTGTGATTTTCATTTTATTAAGTCTCTCTCTCTCTCTTCTTCAACCTTTGGCCACCCAATGCTGAGTGTAGGTCTCTTCCAAATCTCTCCACTTTTGGCGGTTTTGTGTTTTATTAAGTAATATTTATTAAATGTTGTTTGTGCTAAATTGCCTATTTTTCTCGCACTCAAAGTGAAAAGTACAGTTTGCACCTCGAGACTAAACGCCAACTTAATATACCCTCGGTTTCATTGACTGCCTCGCACGCTCGGGAGTCAAACCACCTCGGGTATATTATGGCTTCGTTTAGTCCCTCGATATAAAATATACTATTAAGCTTCTGGTATGTTGTATAATACAACGAGTAACATAATTACCGCAAGACCTCATACACCCCAATTAGAGTATATAGTTTAAAGGATAATACGATGATCAAAACATTTTTTTTTAAAAGCTAACTGATATTATTAAGAAAAACGTGTCGACCCAAGCATTACTTTATGCATTTAAAATTGAGTCTTATTTCTTGTGAAATAAGATTGAACTTTCTTTGGCTCAATCAGTGGTAGGTATGGCATAATACATAATTAAAAAAAATACATATTTTAAAAGTTACTGAAATCGATTCAGTAGTCAATTAGGAACAAACTACTTTCAGGTCTTGCGTCCATTCTGTTACACCTTGTAAATGTAATGAATCAAATATGCATACATTTCCTTTACATGGTATGCAATAACGAATCTTTTTAAGTTTTCAATAAACCTATCTTTGCATCAGGAGCACGCATCAAAATCGGCAGAATGTATCGAAGCCTTTGCGAACGAATTAAAAGAAGAAGCGGAAGAGGTGTCAGTACAGTTGTCGCCTACCAGTGGACTTGTGAGACATACTGTGCAGATAGTTGGTGAGTTTACCTTACTAATGTTATTCAAAGAAGAAGCGAAAGAGGTGTCAGTACAGTTGTCGCCTACCAGTGGACTTGTGAGACATACTGTGCAGATAGTTGGTGAGTTTACCTTACTAATGTTATTCAAAGAAGAAGCGGAAGAGGTGTCAGTACAGTTGTCGCCTACCAGTGGACTTGTGAGACATACTGTGCAGATAGTTGGTGAGTTTACCTTACTAATGTTATTCAAAGAAGAAGCGAAAGAGGTGTCAGTACAGTTGTCGCCTACCAGTGGACTTGTGAGACATACTGTGCAGATAGTTGGTGAGTTTACCTTACTAATGTTATTCAAAGAAGAAACGAAAGAGGTGTCAGTACAGTTGTCGCCTACCAGTGGACTTGTGAGACATACTGTGCCGATAGTTGGTGAGTTTACCTTACTAATGTTATTCAAAGAAGAAACGAAAGAGGTGTCAGTACAGTTGTCGCCTACCAGTGGACTTGTGAGACATACTGTGCCGATAGTTGGTGAGTTTACCTTACTAATGTTGTTCAAAGAAGAAGCGCAAGAGGTGTCAGTACAGTTGTCGCCTACCAGTGGACTTGTGAGACATACTGTGCCGATAGTTGGTGAGTTTACCTTACTAATGTTGTTCAAAGAAGAAGCGCAAGAGGTGTCAGTACAGTTGTCGCCTACCAGTGGACTTGTGAGACATACTGTGCAGATAGTTGGTGAGTTTACCTTACTAATGTTATTCAAAGAAGAAGCGAAAGAGGTGTCAGTACAGTTGTCGCCTACCAGTGGACTTGTGAGACATACTGTGCAGATAGTTGGTGAGTTTACCTTACTAATGTTATTCAAAGAAGAAGCGGAAGAGGTGTCAGACAGTTGTCGCCTACCAGTGGACTTGTGAGACATACTGTGTAGATAGTTGGTGAGTTTACCTTACTAATGTTATTCAAAGAAGAAACGAAAGAGGTGTCAGTACAGTTGTCGACTACCAGTGGACTTGTGAGACATACTGTGCCGATAGTTGGTGAGTTTACCTTACTAATGTTGTTCAAAGAAGAAGCGCAAGAGGTGTCAGTACAGTTGTCGCCTACCAGTGGACTTGTGAGACATACTGTGCAGATAGTTGGTGAGTTTACCTTACTAATGTTATTCAAAGAAGAAACGAAAGAGGTGTCAGTACAGTTGTCGCCTACCAGTGGACTTGTGAGACATACTGTGCCGATAGTTGGTGAGTTTACCTTACTAATGTTATTCAAAGAAGAAACGAAAGAGGTGTCAGTACAGTTGTCGCCTACCAGTGGACTTGTGAGACATACTGTGCCGATAGTTGGTGAGTTTACCTTACTAATGTTGTTCAAAGAAGAAGCGCAAGAGGTGTCAGTACAGTTGTCGCCTACCAGTGGACTTGTGAGACATACTGTGCAGATAGTTGGTGAGTTTACCTTACTAATGTTATTCAAAGAAGATGCGGAAGAGGTGTCAGACAGTTGTCGCCTACCAGTGGACTTGTGAGACATACTGTGCAGATAGTTGGTGAGTTTACCTTACTAATGTTATTCAAAGAAGAAACGAAAGAGGTGTCAGTACAGTTGTCGCCTACCAGTGAACTTGTGAGACATACTGTGCCGATAGTTGGTGAGTTTACCTTACTAATGTTGTTCAAAGAAGAAGCGCAAGAGGTGTCAGTACAGTTGTCGCCTACCAGTGGACTTGTGAGACATACTGTGCCGATAGTTGGTGAGTTTACCTTACTAATGTTGTTCAAAGAAGAAGCGCAAGAGGTGTCAGTACAGTTGTCGCCTACCAGTGGACTTGTGAGACATACTGTGCAGATAGTTGGTGAGTTTACCTTATTAATATTACTAGCCTTTGACTGCGGCTTCGTGCATCCCACGCTTTTTAATTGAATTAAATTATTTTCTCCTTTTTTAGTTTGGTTTTTAAAGCGTGTTTTTTAGTTTTTTAAACTATTATTTATTTTCTTTTGTTTTCACTTATACTCCATTTGAAATAAGATTAGACATTTAACTAAAACTTTTTTACAGTCCGATCAACCGATTTTGACTTCTATTGCGTTAGTGGCATGACAAGCAGTAAACATTTGGTTTTGTAACTAATTTTCTGCTTTTAATGCCATCCTTATGCCTACGGTATAGAAGTCAGAATCGGTTGAACGGACTGTAAAAAAGGTTTGTTTAAATGTCTAATCTTATTTCAAATGGAGTATAGTTTATATCGATGATATTACAAAAATATCCTGTCACTGTTTACTTAGTAAGTGAAGTTATACGAATTTGTTAACCGACTTCAAAAAGGAGGAGGTTATCAATTCGTCGGAACCTTTTTTTTTTTTTTTTATTATGTATGTTCCCCGATTACTCGAAGATGGCTGGACCGATTTGAATTTTGTTTTTTTTGTTTGAAAGGGTATACTTCCCAGGTGGTCCCATGATCATCAAGTCAGGATCTGATGATGGGATCCTGGAGAAATGGAGAGA
This sequence comes from Antitype chi, assembly GCA_947359405.1. Lineage (NCBI taxonomy): Eukaryota > Metazoa > Arthropoda > Insecta > Lepidoptera > Noctuidae > Antitype > Antitype chi. The sequence goes on along the minus strand of OX375835.1, from coordinate 3,146,362 downwards.
ACTCTTCAAATTTTATAGGCACACAAAGCGATTTAGGTATTTTTTGGAAAAGTACTTTCTCAGAGTGGTTCCATTTCAATTTGGTGAAGATCTGATGAAGAACTTCGGAGATAGGCAACGGAACTCCTCAATAAATGATAGCAAATGGACTGGGATTGCTGAAATCTCATCTCTGTCTATTGCTTACACCAGTTCATAACATAACATCACGCCAGTATGCTGTGAAGGTGTAAGCACATGTGAACCACTAAAAAGTGAAAAATAAAAACTTTTTCCAAAAAAAAAACAACCGACTTCCAAAAAAACACTACAAAGTGAAAAATAACTTTAATTTCGGAAGGCGGTGACAAAAAATTCAAATACAGCTCCAAAGACACCGACTTCCGAAATTAAAGTTATTTTTCACTTTGTAGTGTTTTTTTGGAAGTCGGTTGTTTTTTTTTTGGAAAAAGTTTTTATTTGGAGTAGTAGGTACAGACGCTAGCACATCAAGCTATTCCAAACTGTCAAATTTTCCCAGTTGAACACGAACCCTATTTCATAAACATTTTTCATAAACATTTTTATTACTAATATTCAAGTATGTATCTATTTTATTTGCCTGCGTCCGTGTGTCACTGCGGGGTGCCAACTGAAAACCAGCGCTGGGTGTCTAACTCCCAGCAAATGCTGAGATGGTAACCCTTTCGGTATGGGCACGCTCAGCACAATTTTACTGCAATTTTATTGATATGTTTATTGTTCTCTTTCTTTTTACACGGGCTGATTTTTTAGTCACCGTCCAAATTTTTCAGGGTGGTCGATTTTTTTTTCATATTTCGACCCATGTTCCTTGGAGAAAGTTGTTCAATTTCACGGGTACTATGACCCTGAAAAATTTGGACGGTGACTAAAAAATCAGCCCGTATATGTTTGTTGCTGCTGTGTTGTGTCTGTGTCGAATAAATGTTTTCTATTCTGTTTTTCTATTCTATTCTTTTGTAATAAAGTTGTAAAACTATCAAAGAAATTTAACAGAATAAAAAATATATTTTAATAAGTTATTTTTCACTTTCCAGTGTTTTTTGCGAGACGGTTGTTTTATAATATTATCTTAATTATACAATGTTCATCTAATAATTTCACATATTCCCCAGAATCACCGAAGCTATCAAAGCCGATCAAACGGCAAGTGTCGAACGAAGTGGGCGAGCCACTGCTGACCCAGCTAGCTGATGAAGCGCGCGCTCTCATAAGAGTGGTCGAGATTGAGAAGGCGTTCCGCTGCGAGTATTGTGAAGAGTAAGTATTTATTCAAAATCAAAATATTTTATTTCACATATACCTGCATGGGCACTTATGAAACGTCAGAAGCTAGGTGCACGGTTCCAATTTGTCGCTTCCTATGGAGAAGAGCCGGCAAGAAACTCCACAGTTACTCTTTTAAAAATAATTGGCTTTTACAATGTTTTCAAATTACAGTGATAATAGGTATGGGAGGACAGTGCAGGCCTGTCAATAAGTACCAGGTCCTTAGAGGAATGAAAATACATCATCATCATCATCATTTCAGCCGAAAGACGTCCACTGCTGGACATAGGCCTCCCCCAAGCTCCGCCACTTCGCCCGGTTCTGTGCTTCCCGCATCCAGCGGACTCCTGCGGCCCTCACAAGGTCATCGGTCCACCTTGTGGGAGGCCTTCCAACTTTACGTCTTCCAGTGCGCGGTCGCCACTCCAGAACTTTTCGACCCCATCGGCCATCTGTTCTGCGTGCAATGTGCCCTGCCCACTGCCACTTAAGTTTGGCAATTCTTCGGGCTATGTCGGTTACCTTGGTTCTCCTGCGGATCTCGTCATTCCTGATTCGATCACGCAGGGAAACTCCAAGCATAGCCCTCTCCATTGCCCTTTGGGTGACTTTAAACCTTCTTATGAGGCCCATTGTGAGCGACCACGTTTCGGTTCCATATGTCATCACTGGCAACACACACTGGTCGAAGACTTTCGTCTTGAGACACTGCGGTATGTGGGACGAGAAGATATTGCGAAGCTTCCCGAACGCTGCCCAACCGAGTTGGATTCGACGATTGACCTCTTTCTCGAAGTTGGACCTACCTAACTGGACAGTTTGTCCTAGGTAAACGTACTCGTCCACAACTTCGAGTGCAGCGCCTCCGACCGTCATGAGAGTGGGTGTTACACGGGCATTCAACATGACCTTTGTCTTGTCCATGTTCATTTTAAGACCCACTCTTTCGGAAGCTCTACTGAGGTCATCGAGCATTGTACTGAGGTCCTCCATGGTCTCAGCCATGACAACTATATCATCGGCAAACCGAAGGTGAGTGATGTACTCGCCATTGATGTTGATGCCAGCCCCTTTCCAGTCCAGAACCTTGAAGACATCCTCCAGTGCAGCAGTGAAGAGTTTCGGAGAGATAACATCTCCCTGTCTAACACCACGCTGCAGAAGGATAGGTTCCGAGGTCTGGTCCTGGAGTCGGACTGACATAGTGGCGTTTTCGTACAGACACTTCAACACCTCGATGTACCGATAGTCGATCTGGCACCGTTGGAGGGACTGCAGTATGAAAATACAGAATAGAAAAACGTCTACAAATCTAGTCTCTAAGGCTATTACTGTAATCATCATCTACCTAGCCTTTTCCCAACTATTTTGGGGTCAGCTTCCAGTCTAACCGGATGCAGTTGAATACCAGTATTTTAAAGAAGAAAGAAAATACATTTATTTGGCACTGACTAAAAAGGCACACAATATACAGTAAAAGAATAAAAAAATAAAGTTAAAAACCCAACTAAAAGTGTAAAGTCAGAGAGAGATGCTGTCAGAAACTAGCGTCAGAGTGTGCCTCACAGCTGCGCTAAAAAGGCCCAGTTCAGCAGAAATTTCAAACAAAGTGTCTGACGCTAGTTTTCAACTGGCCCTGACATGTGTGGTGACGGATGTAAATCAATTTCATACTTTCGTCTGCTTAATTTTCGTAAAAAGGGTGTCGTATAATGTAGGTAGGTTACCAAAATAATAGTAAGTTTGTGGTTAATTAAATTAAGGAAGAATTAAATTATTTTCTCCTTTTTTAGTTTGGTTTTTATAGCGTGTTTTTTATTAATTAACCACAAACTCAAAGGAGTCGGTTACATACAAACATACAAACAAACATACAAGTGAAGCTAATACAGGTTGAAATTGAAAACATGCGACAAACCGAAATGGAAGATTGTACTCATCATTATGAACAACTTTTACTGAGGGACCAATGATGCAATCGCAAAAAAAAACAGCTGTTCCCATTTCGGTTTGTCGCATGTTTTCAATTTCAACCTGCATAAAGCGTGTAAAAAATCAGCCTAGGGCAACCCGTCTTTTACAACAAAGGGTACCTACAAGCGTTGTGTTCCACGCGCGCCTCAAAGAGATGTCAGCACCAACTGGTGAGGTCCGCAAGGGCCGATGCCTGCAATGGGTGCGGGTTGTTCGAAAGAGATACCACGGGCCCCTGGCACACAGGCAACTGAGTGAACACGGGTGGGTTTTAGTCAGTAAAAGTCTGTCACGCCCTCCTGCTCCACCCAGAGCGGGAGAAGTTATTTGATGATTTCCCACCAAAAAAAAAAAGCGTACCTACAAAGTTTTTGCATCACGTATTAATATGTCGGAGAGGCAATATTCATCTCGACATCATCATTAGTGGTCACAGGTATAGTGGGCGTCATTGGGGTAAATGCTAGCACTAAACAAAGTACGTATTCACTGTTGCAAAAAATGTAATTAAAAGTTTTACAGTATTTAATCCACTGAACTTTGCAATTAAACGTTATTATTTAAAACAATATGATGGAGAATCCAACTCGATTTTCCAAAACGTCATAAATTCCCGCTCCGATCACGTCTCCCGCGCATGCGCGCAATCTGTCAATATGGCGCCTCGACCCCGCTCGAGGCGTACCTCTGCTACGTAAAACTTATTACAAAACATTAACTTTTAAAGATATTAATTCAATTTTACACAATTTCAAAATGTATGAAAACAAATTAAATTAAATTAGGATTTAACAAATATTTTTAGTAATCATTATTGTTGAAATCAACAATCAACTCTATTCTGAATAGATTCTCCGACAAATATATAGATTATGATGATTTTGTTTTGTTCTAGCGTGTTTTACTTGGAAAGTGGTCTGAACACACACCGCGCGATACACAAGGGAGTGAAGAATCCCTTCACTTGCCACATCTGTAAAGTTAGCTTCGCTACTTATTCCAGGTTTGTTAACATAAATATCATATAATATAATACAGGGAAAAATTTTAACCAGTGCGCAAACTGTAACCATGAATTCAGCATGTCATTCTAGACAAATACAAAAATAAATCAGCTGTTTCAAAGAAAAGTGCAATACCTACGCGGTCAAAATGTATGGCACAGCTGATTTTTTTTTTTTATAACCGACGAAAAAGTTCTACGCTCGGGGGTCTAGAATTCATGGTTACAGTTTGCGCACTGGTTAAAAAATATCCTGTATGTTCCAATTCTTCCCATTATTCGGTTTTATTTTCCAATGATCTCGTGTGGTCGGTTGGCAGGGACATTGATGCGCACCGATTGTCATGGATTCAGTACATAAGTCTGACCTTCCCCCTCTCTCTACCCCTGACGAAACATTGACATAAGATACTTTTTTATATCGATATTTCTACGCGATCTAGACTTATGCGGTAATAAACGCGGGCGCAGTTAGTTAAATTATAAGTCCAGTTTTCATCCACCTTCCGACCTTGCCGCCGAGGTCCTCGCGCCCCGCGAAGACCCCTAGTATCGGCGCCTAACGTCTAGACCCCCGACCGACCCTTGCTCGTTGAAGCGCCAGCCCGCGCCGCAGCTGAGCCAGTAGCTTTAAATTCCCCGATCAATAATAATGCCAATATTTTGATCCAGCCTGTCCCCAATAATGATAGCTGTCCCCCTATCAGTGACGCCCTGAGCCGAGGTTCGTACCCCACAGGGGGTGCCCTCAGCGTGCAGTCGCTTAGTTTGTAAGCCCTGGCTGGAGGCGTTAAGAGTAAATTCTTAATGGCAGCCCCAGGAAAGCCCGGTTGAGCAATCACGGCCTCTCAAGGCCAACTGCGAGATGCCCAACAAAAAAAAAAAAAAACATCCACCGATGTCAGATGGTGTCTGAAATAAAGTTAGAAAGTACATATTAATTGGAAAAGTCATATTTGTATTTGCCCGGATTTGAACGCACTTGCATTTTTTTATTCATGAAATACAATCAGTGCACTTGATTTGTAGCTAACTTATATTTATCCTGGCCTTATTTCACTTTGTTTTTTTGCGGCATCTACATCGCCATATGCGAACTACGCCACACTGACGTCACGCAACATGCTGCATCGCGCAAGCAGAGTTTACCGCGCAACTAGCATATACAAGGTGTAACTTAAATAACGCACAACCTCTTAAGGGGTCATTGTACTCATCATTATCGACAACTTTTACTATGGGACTAAACCTGAAATCGTAAAAAAAAAATCAGCTGTTCCCTACATTTTGACGATTTATGCGAATACAAGTGTATGGAATAGCTGATTTTGTTTCGCGATTTCAGGTTTGGTCCCATAGTAAAAGTTGTTGATAATAATGAGCACAATAACCCCTTAACAGGTTGTGCGCTATTTAAGTTACATCTTGTATACAACGTCCCGACGATCAATCGGGCAGTAGCTCACGAAACAACACCAGTCTGGTCGCAGGATCCTCCCTCTAGAGGATTACTGTGGCGTGTTTTATCCCGTTTCGAAACCATCACCGTCGTTGCAGAAACTTTATGTTCAACACCACCCAACACTTTTTTCTTGTCTCCAGATGCACAACCCATAAAACAACCCACGGCTTCTACAAACGTTCACTAGCCGACGCCAAGAAACAAGCCGAGGGTCCCGCACAAGCCGACGCCGACTCCTCCGCACGCTCTGCCACCGGCATACTGGGATACGGCGACTTCCCTGTCGTCAAACACTTCCTGTGCGAGGTAACATTAGCTAAAAAAATAATAGTTTAAAAAACTAAAAAACACGCTTTAAAAACCCAACTAAAAAAGGAGAAAATAATTTAATTCAATTAAAAAGCGTGGGGTGCTTTTGAGGTATTTTTATAATCAATTAATGTCAAGCACCCCACGCTTTTTAATTGAATTAAATTATTTTCTCCTTTTTTAGTTAGGTTTTTAAAGCGTGTTTTTTAGTTTTTAAACTATTATTTATTTTCTATTTTTTAGTTCTGCTAACTACAAAAACGTGTTTTTTTATCTTTTTTTTTTTAAATTATTGAATTGTCATCGGTCCTCGACAAGTTTACAAAGTTTCAATGAAATCTGACCGTTTAAAGTGGGTCAAAATCGCGCTCAAAGGAGTCTGTTACATACAAACAAACAAACAAACCAACAAACATACAAGTGAAGCTAATATAAAGCGTAACTTAAAGCAAAGTTTATAAAAAGCGGCTACCAGAACCAAGGAAGGCCGCAGGCGCGCAAATTACCCACGGAGAGTTACATACTGACATACAAGTGAAGCTAATATAAAGCGTGTAAAAACAAGCCGAGGGTCCCGCACAAGCCGACGCCGACTTCTCCGCCGGCTCTGTCACCGGCATACTGCGATACGGCGACTTCCCTGTCGTCAAACACTTCCTGTGCGAGGTAACATTAGCCAACAAACAAGCCGAGGGTCCCGCACAAGTCGACGCCGACTTCTCCGCACGCTCTACCACTGGCATAGAAAGAAAGAAAGAAAGATAAAGTATTTATTTGACTCGCACAGGAATATCTCAAACTTAACTACAACACAATACAATTACTAAACATCTTTTTTTTTAAACCACTACTACGCTACGCTACTTAATTAATAAAATTAAAATTAGATTAACAACAAAAAAAAGGAAAGCAAAAAACAAGGGCCTGTACGAAGCCAAAAGGCCACTATCTCAGCATGATGCTGCGACATTTATAAAGTGTCGCAGCGCTACAGCGCATACTGAGATACGGCGACTTCCCTGTCGTCAAACACTTCCTGTGCGAAGTATTGCTAAACATAAGAGGTGCAGACGGCCCAGCACAAGCTTAAAAGACATGGCTAATATTTTATGTCCCACAAATTCAAAGTTACGAGAAGAAGAAACACCTTGCCTATACATTTTTTTAATTATTTCATCACCACTGGTCTCACAATGGCAAAGAAATTCATCGTGACGACACCGACATGTCCTAGAACCAAACATTCGAAGACATGTGACATCTACCAACCCGCACTGGGCCCGCGTGACAAGAAATGGTAAAGTGAGTGAAGTTTGTAGGAGATGTCTTAAAGAAGAAGTGGGCCGTAAGTCATACGGCCCACTCCTTCTGGAAGAGATTAGGCCCGTGTTCTAGCAGTGGCATATACAAGGTGTAAAAGAATGGACGCAAGACCTGAAAGTAGTTTGTTCCTAATTGAATACTGAATCGATTTCAGTAACTTTTAATATTAGTTTTTTTATATTATGTATTTTGCCATCCCTACCAGTGATTGAGCCAAAGAAAATTCAATCTTATCCTACAAGAAATAAGACTCAATTTTAAATGCATAAAGTAATGCTTGGGTCGACACGTTTTTCATAATAATATCAGTTAGCTTTAAAAAAAAATAGTTTTGGTCATCGTATTATGCTTTTAACTCAATACTCTAATTGGGGTGTATGAGGTCTAGCGTTAATTATGTTACTCGTTGTATAGAACGATTATGCTAATAAGAATGTTTGTTTATGATAGGACTGTGGCCGTTCGTACTTGCACTGGACGTACCTACAAGTACACAGACGCATGAAGCACGCCAACGAGAACTTTCTGTACAAATGTAACCAATGCGAACTTACTTTTCCGAACAGGTAAATAAATCTACAGAATCATCATATCAGCCGAAAGACGTCCACTGCTGGACATAAGCCTCCCCAAAAGAGGGAATTTCCCATAATCGCCACGCTTGGCAGGCGGGTTAGCGATCGCAGTATGGTGGTCAAATGCATAGAGAACGCTGCTGCCCATTCTCTAGTAAGTCCCTTAGTCGCCTTCTACGACACCCACGGGAAGAAATGGTATGGTGCTATTATTTTACGTCCGGCACCACACGGAACAATCTACAGAATAAATCTATATAAATAAAAAGAAAAGTCCTGACTGACTGACTGACTCATCAACGCCCAGCCCAAACCCTTGGGACCTAGGAAGCTGAAATTTTGCACAGAGTTTCCCTTTACAATGTAGACAAGGAATAAGGAAGGGTTTTTCGAAATTCAACCCCTAAGGGAGTTAAATAGGGGATGAAAGTTCCGCGCGGGGGAAATCGCTAGCATAAGCTAGTATAATTGATAATATTATTTGTGTAAATTAGCTTTAAAAAAAGAAGTATGTATCGAACAATATGCCAAGCTTTTTTTCCGTCGGCTTTCAATCTGACTGAATGCAGCTGAATATCAGTTTAAAGGGGAGCGACTGCGTATCCGACCTCTACAACTCAGTTACTGGGTAACACGATACCCCTTGGTAAGACTGGTTGTCAGACTTTCGGGCTTCTGACGACCTTTAGGGGCCATCCGTAAGTTACGTCACACAAATTTTATCGTTTCTTGACCCCCCGTCCTTATCACAGGTGGTCACACTTGTAAAACCACCTCCCCATGTGTGACGTCACATATTTTTCAATTTTATATTTAGAAGTATGAATAAGTAAGTAGAGTTGTAGTATTTTAGGTTTTAACATGTGACGTCACAAAGCTTTTGTCCTCTGGCCCTTGTCACACAATGTCACATTTCGTTGACCCCTCTAAACGACTGTTAAAGATACTCGTATAGGGTAGTAGCATTATGCTGAGCAATGTCCGTTTTGCGTGCATGTGACGCATATTTCCCCCAACTTGTTATTTTTTTGTATTCTTTCTTTGCGTCATGTTTACTGCAAATAAACGTCTTTTCTTTTTATGCTATTTTTTTGTAACACAGCTGGGGCCTGGCGTATCATCGTAAGAAGGTGCACGGCAAGACTGCTGACGACCCTGGAACCAGCAACAAGAGCAGCAGAGATGATTATAGGTATAATAATAATCTTAAATTCATTCATTCATTCACTGATAGCTTATATCCAAAGATCGGATATTCGGATGCATATTTACCTAAAGATAATTTTTAGCTATGAAAGTATGGAAGCGGCTTTATGAATTATTTGTAATATTTATTAAAAACCCCGGGATTCTTGATTGCATAACTATTCAGATGTGTATTAATTTAAAATTAATGTTTAACCCGATACAAATATGTGTATGTACTGGAGGAGGGGTGGTTTGTATTAGTTAAAACAAAAAATAAACAAATTACTTACCTAAATTAAGACTTTTTCGATACAAAAGCGCATTCCATGTTAGCCAACATCTCAACTTTAGGTGAATATGCATCTGAATATCCGATCTCTGCGTATAACATCGATACATCGTTCTCTAGCACCATGGTATTATACCGCGTACGTTACGTCCCCCACTAACGAGTGCAGATTTCATACTAAAAGTGTGCGCCATCTGTGTTAGCGTGCGTTGAAGCAAACGTTCTGTTTCTTCGCGCACTTTTCGTGCGGCGCTGCGATCTGCCAGAATGCCACGGATTTTTTGTGCGCCGGACGTTTTGCGCGTCGTATGCGTTACTGCATATAATTGCTTAGGTTCTATTTTCACAGACTAAAAAGTGCGTCACGGATAGTCTGTCGTCTGCGCTGCACCTAACAGAAAGACAGAATTACTTTCGCATTTATAATATTAGTAGAGATTACATTAGAAATACATTAAATAAAAACATGGTCTAATTTCGACCTCAAGGCGGCCACTAGTGTTTATAAATGAATTAAAACATCTAAAGTTGCCAGTATATTTATCTGTTTGCTATCACTGTAACTGGGGGGGGCGGTCTCTCATACTAATGTAAGGATACCATTCATCTTCGCTTAGGATACCGTGTCGGGACTGTGACGAGGTGCTGCCGAACAAGACAGCTTTATACAAGCATCGTAAGAAAGAACACACCGATCTAACTACACGAGCCTATAGTAAACCAGGTAAGAATAATAATTATTTAAAGTGACAGCTGAAAATCTCGTACATGAGCTGTCTTGGCTTTCCTGCAGGCTTAGCATGACGCTTTCTATTTCCACTCTACTGTAGAATAGAAATCGCTTGTCTACATTTCTCGGTACAAAACTAAATTTTCTACACGGAAAAGTCATTTTTGGCTACTGTTCTGGCGCTGGAAGTCTTTATGGTGAATCTAGTCGACATTTTTTTCCTTACAAACTTCGGTAGTAAATTACTCCACTGTTCGATAATTTACATCAAAAATTAAACATGGTATGGTTTTGTCTTATTATTAATATTGTATTAATATTGTCTGTACGAAAACAGAATACTAAAATAAAAAGCCATTAAAAAGTTATGGGCCAACAAAGATTAGTTTTTCTTGCTAATTTAACCTAACTTTGGGCGTGTTTAAGTAATAAACGAAGTGTGAGCCTGGCTAAAAATCACGCTGTCTCAACCAGGCTTCGTGTCCGACAGAGATAGTATCAGTGATGAGCAGTTAGACGCTAGTCTACACGCACAACGTTATTGAGTGAGATGCAGGATCATTTATAGTAAAAAATTCACGGAAAAATTAAGAAAAGTCCTTTGGAAGATCGGGTTTTATGAAAAAGCCAATGCATAAATTAATGACCAATAAAGTTTATTGAACTTTTCGATAATTGAACTTTGTCGGTACCGACTTGGTTTTGGAGATTTTAAACTTCTTTTATTATTCAAACACGCCCAAAGTTAAGTAAAATTAGCAAGAAAAACGAATCTTTGTTGGCTCCTAACTTTTTAATGGGTTTTTATTTTAGTATTCTGTTTCCGTACAGACAATATTAATAATGAAACAAAACGATATCATATTTTACTTTGGATGTGACATTTCAGACAGTGGAGTAAAACACTCCCGAAGTTTGTATACAAAAAATGTGGACTAGGTTCACTTTAAGTTGAATTTTTCATTCAAGCATCTCTATTAAAGTCTCTCTGTATCCGATAATGTATTTGGTCCTTATTCTACATCTTAGCAGCGTCATTAAACAACGTTGTAGGTTTCATATTAATGTCTGTTAAAAATAGGTATGTATGCGAGCGCAGAGTCAGAATCTACGGGCGGAGCGTGTTCCCATTGTCACGCCACATTCACGCACGCGATTGATCTGCACAAACATGTCAAGTAAGTGTTCGAATGTACCGTTAAATATATTTATTTCTCAAGAGAATTACTAATTCACTTGTAGAGAAAACATAGATAGTTTTAAACAATATTATGTGCCATCAAGCGTAGGTCTGTATGTACAGGTTCCGTACAAATAGGAAAAATAACTTAGTCCCGGTTTCTGAATTGATAATTCGAAGGTGAATTATTAAACGCTACTTTAGTAGTTTAGTATTTCTATCTCAAGAAGCGACACGCGCTGGACTTGTGGTAACCATGTGTACAAACACGCTGTGAGTGTGCGCGTGAAGACGAGTACCGTCAGCATATAACACACACACACCAACACACTTCCGACTTCGCCATTGTCTTGGAAAGTACCGAGAGCTCCTGTGCTATGTATTGTAACTACTTGTGTTTATCTGGGCCCCCGAGTCATCTCGTAGATGACGGCTATGTGATGGCTCTTTTTACATCCCGTTTATCTGAGCCCCGAGCTATATCGTAAATGTCAGCTATGTTATGGGTGTTTGTTATCCCGTAATCTGGCCCCCGAGCCATCTCATAGATGACGGCTATGTGATGGCTCTTTTATCTGAGCCCCGGGCTATATCGTAAATGTCAGCTATGTTATGGGTGTTTGTTATCCCGTAATCTGGCCCCCGAGCCATCTCATAGATGACGGTTATGTGATGGCTCTTTTATCTGAGCCCCGAGCTATCTCGTAAATGTCAGCTATGTCATAACATAGCTAGCGGGGGCCAGATTACGGGATAACAAAGACCCATAGGTCTTTGTTATCCCGTAATCTGGCCCCCGAGCCATTTCATAGAGGACGGCTATGTGATGGCTCTTTTTACATCCCGTTTATCTGAGCCCCGAGCTATCTCGTAAATGTCAGCTATGTGTTGGGTCTTTGTTATCCCGTAATCTGGCCCCCGAGCCATCTCATAGATGACGGCTATGTGACGGCTCTTTTTAAATCACGTTTATCCGGGCCCAGATCCATATCGTAGACAACAGTTATGTGAAGAGTTTTTTTACATCCCGTTTATTTGGGCCTCGAGCCATCTCAGCCTTTTGTCTTCCGCACAACGTACCCAGTAAACCCGGAAGCGCCTGACACGTAACTGAGTGAAATATGGATAGAGCTTAACTAAAATTTTCAGAACGTTTCATTTTCAATCTTAGAGAGGTCCACGGCAAAGACGACGAGTCGTGCCTGTCCTGCAACAAGACCTCGACCACAGAAGGGACATGTCCGCGCCGTCCGCACGCGTGTCCGGTCTGTGGACACGCCTTCCGGACACTTTCTATGCGGAATGAGCATCTGAGGGTTCATACAGGGGAGCGGCCTTTTCCGTGTGATGTGTGCGGAGTCGCTTTCAGGAGGTGAGTGTGAGTTCGTATTTTTGGCAAAGAAAATAAAATATTTCATGAAAAAACAAATTTAAGTTACACAGAACAATGTGGTGTGAAATTAAATATATTGTAAAGTATGTTTCGTAAAACGTTTACGTTTCGTTTTGTAAAATTGCATCAACGCGGCGAGAAGTTTTCACTTAAAAAATGTCTGAATATGGCACAATAGGGTATTTTCCAATTTATTAAAAAAACTATTCTAATTTGAAGATTGTGACGAAATATGTAACAGAAAATTAAAATTAAATTGATTTATATCCATTTTCTCAATTAAAAACGATTAAAATCAAATAAATTTTTCGTTGTTTTGAATTTACCGCCAAAACGCTCCTTACGATGACTTTTATCACGTGACCACACGTGACGTCAACTTTGTGTAAAATAAAGTTGTTAGTAAGTAAACAACTGAATGTCGAGTTTGTAATTAACAAGATTTTTAATGGATAGAAAGTGATAATACTGGTGTGCGGTGCCTCTGTGCACAAATACTTCTAAAACTGCGTCAAACTAAGTATTTGTCAAAATGTCACGTCATAAAAAAAGTCATCATAAGAAGCGTTTCGGCGATAAATTCAAAACAACGAAAAACTAATTTGATTTTAATCGTTTTTAATTGAGAAAATATATACATAAATAAATTTATTTTTATTTTTGTGTTAATTATATCGTCCCAATCTTCAAATTAAAATAGTTTTTATTAAATTGGAAAATACCCTATTGCCCACTTCAAGTCCTTACTGTCACTTTGAAGATGTATTGTAGCTACAGCAAAAACTGGAAGTATTTTCGTGAGTAAATACGTCATGGGTACAGGTCCACAGCGATGCGCAACCACCGCCTGATCCACACGGGCGTGCGCGCGTGGGCGTGCGGGCGCTGCCCCAAGCGGTTCCGCATCCGGTCTGACCTGCGCACGCATCTGCGACTCAAACATCCCGCCACCATCGTCGTTGTGGAGGTGAGGATCTCTCTTTAAAGAGACATCATTCAGTTTACATCAATCGTTGAGCTCCTCAAGTTCTGAGTTGAGCTGCATGATTAGTGATAATTGCGTGCACTGATTGGACAGGTCCACCCAATCTGTGTGGTTCTTTCTTCAATCTATCATTTCAGACACCTATCCACATGATCTGACCAAGATTATGTCTGGACTTTAAAAGAGACTGTGATCTCTGAGTTTGTTTCGGTCTTTCTTCTCAGAGTAGTCAGATAGGAAACGCCGACCTCATCTAGTTTAAAAAAATATGATTGACGTGTAAAAGTATTTGTACAAACCTACTTACAGAAATAAAATCATTAATCATTTATACAATTAAACCCTTTTGCTCCTATTTAAGTGTGAAAGTATAAATAATCTTATTTTTGCTGACAATATTTTGGACATTTGTGTATGTGTTAATTTGTAAAATGAAAAAAATCTTTAAGATTTCAAATATGAATATTCATACTTATATCATATTACCCCCGACTTACACGGCCAGTTTCGAATCCAGTCAGGTTTATTTTGTGTAATGATGACGTCATGATAAAAATTACGGCACGTTTGGCGCAGTGGTTTAGCGATTCACTGCTCCGCTGAGTGGCGCGGGTTCGATTCCCGCACGGAACAAATATTTGTAAAACCTAAGAGTAGTTGTTCCTGGCTGTTTGTGTGTATATATGTCTCCGTGGATGGTTGATCATCTTTACATACCAGTACCCCTTCATGCCTCGGAAAGCACGTTAAGCCGTTGGTCCCGGCTGTCATTAGTGGATCTTTGACAGTCGTTACGAGTCGTCAGAAGCCTGAAAGTCTAATCAAATCAAATCAAAATATTTTATTTCACATAAGCCTGCATGGGCACTTATGAAACGTCAGAAGCTAGGTGCACGAGAAGAGCCGGCAAGAAACTCCACGGTTACTCTTTTAAAAATAGTAATTGGCTTTTACAATGTTTTCAAATTACAGTGATAATAGGTATGGGAGGACAGTGCAGGCTTGTCAATAAGTACCAGGTACTTAGAGGAAAGAAAATACAGAATAGAAAAACGTCTACAAATCTAGTGTCTAAGGCCTACAACGTTCTCTCTTTCACAATATGTAAAAGAATCTACCTATATAAAATGAACCTATTTTAACCAAGTGATATGATTTCCATGACAACCAGTCTTACGCAGGGGTATTCGTGTTACCCAGTAACTGGGTTGTGGAGGTCAGATAGCCAGTCGCTCCATGTAAATACTGGTATTCAGCTGCATCCGGATAGACTCAGTGATGACTCAGATGTGTGAGCATCATGTATCTATCACAGAATTAATTTATCTGTATTGCTTCAATTTTATTCTGTTTACCTATTTTGGTATGGTAATTTTATTCTGGGTGCATCGTTTTCACACATAATCATATAATGAATGTAAATATTGTACTTGAAACATTTTCAAAAGAGTAACGGTGGAGTTTCTTGCCCATTCTTCTCCATACGAAACTACATTTTGGAAGGGGCGACTAGAATCAAATAACTAATGTAAATGTTGACGTTTAAAAGTGCCTTTTAAGTGCCTATTTGAAATAAATGCTTTGACTTTGACTGGAAGCCGACCCCAACATAGAAAAAGGCTACGCAGATGATGATTATGAATAGCTTATATCATCTTTAAAAACTTCTGAAGTAGACCATACACTAACATACTTATTTGGTGTATTATACTGTGCAGATGGAAGGTTTAAATCCGTCGTCTGAGGAAGTACTGTTGGCGCTCGCTGCACAAAATGTTCCACACGACAAGCTCATAGATATCACCAAGATGTCCTTCACAAAGGTAGGTATTCATAACTGATGACTGCGAAGCTAAAAATGAGGGTTATGATTTTAACCGGTATGTCTGTATGTGTTTGTATGTGCATTTGTTCCGTCACAACTTCTAAACTCCTTATCATAATTTGACAATTAATGAGGTATCGCTGGAAGCCTTTTCGTCAGCTGGTTATAAGCTATTGTGATGTCACATTAAATTGGATATCATATAGAGTTATATATTCAATTTAAGGGGAACCTAGTCGCGGGCTTGAACTCACTGGTGGGCCTGGCTAAAAATCACGCTGTCTCACCAGGCTTCGTGTCCGATAGAGATAGTATCAGTGATGAGCAGTTAGACGCTAGTCTACACGCACAACGTTATTGAGTGAGATGCAGGATCATTTATAGTAAAAAAATCGCGAAAAAATTAAGAAAAGTCCTTTGGAAGATCGGGTTTTATGAAAAAGCCAATGCATAAATCAATGACCAATAAAGTTTATTGAACTTTACGATCATTGAACTTTGTCGGTACCGACTTGGTTTTGGAGATTTTACACTTCTTTTATTACTTAAACACGCCTAAAGTTAAGTTAAATTAGCAAGAAAAACGAATCTTTGTTGACTCCTTACTTTTTAATGGGTTTTTATTTTAGTATTCCGTTTCCGTACAGACAATATTAATAATGAGACAAAACGATATCATATTTTACTTTGGATGTGTCATGTCAGACAGTGGAGTAAAACACTCCCGAAGTTAGTATGCAAAAAATGTGGACTAGGTTCACTTGTGCGATTCCGAGTCGTACTTGGCCGGTTTTTTATCACATTTTTCTTTTCATATTTCTAAAACAAATGTCTCTTTCCACTAACAGGGATCGACGAGCGTTATCCCAACATGCGCGCGCGCACTGGCCGCGCTGAACAACGTGCCGCGCACACACGTCGCCTGCATCAAGCCCACGGCCACACGTACGTGTATGTAAACCATTTCTGATATTTCTTTAAAGATATCTCAGAGTTGGTCGCATAATAAAAGTCTTTAATTTTCATGAGTAGTTTTGTCTCCTGAAATGATGTCAATTATCTTATACAAGGTGTAACAGAATAGACGCAAGACCTGAAAGTAGTTTGTTCCTAATTGACTACTGAATCGATTTCAGTAACTTTTGATATAAGTATTTTTATTAAAATTATGTATTTTGCCATACCTACCACTGATTGATCCAAAGAAAATTCAATTTTATTCCTAAAGAAATAAGACTCAATTTTAAATGCATAAAGTAATGCTTGGGTCGACACGTTTTTCTTAATAATATCAGTTAGCTTTAAAAAATATAGTTTTGGTCATCGTATTATGCTTTTAACTCAATATTCTAATTGGGGTATATGAGGTCTTGCGTTAATTATGTTACTCGTTGTATATGCCAATATTAGCATCCTTACTAAAATTATAAACGTGAAAGTTTGTATGTATACATGTTTGTTACTCTTTCACGCAAAAACGGCTGAACGGATTTGGATGAAATTTGGCACACAGATAGATTATAACCTAGATTAACATATAGGATACTTTTTATCCCGGTAGTACGTTCTCACGGGTGAAGCCGCGGTAGGAAGCTAGTACAAAATAGTTTTCTATGACGAAGAAATCACTATGAAGTAATCATTACTAGTGGTCGCCCACTAGTCAGAAATTCCACCATAATTCATTTAAATAGAAACACATTATTTAACAAAAATATTATCTTTTTGATCTCCTTCTCCATATAAAATGTAACTGTTCCTTTCATGCTTCTCCGTCCGCGTAATCTTCGTAAAACGGGGTACATAGTTTTTGCTTTCCATATACACCGAGAAATTTTAATGGTTATTTTCCCGCAGCGAAATGGTTTTGTCTTGGTAATACAATCGTTTTATAATAGTATATTTTATATCGAGGGTCTAAACGAAGCCGTAATATACCTGAGGTGGTTTGACTCCCGAGCGTGCGAGGGAGTCAATGAAACCGAGGGTATATTTAATTAGCGTTTAGTCTCGAGGTGCAAACTGTACTTTTCACTTCGAGTGCGAGTAAATAGTCAATTTAGTACAAAAACATGTTAGGTACATAAATATTACTTAATAAAATAAAAAGCACAATATATATTAGGTATGTCTTTTGCTCTTTGCTCGACGTCAAACTCTTCACCAAGGAACATATATACCACAACTGTCACTGGACATTCTTATTAAATTTACTTCAAACCTAACAAATTTACACTCGACAAAAATTCTGAAATTATCGCGGTCTCTTTTTTCTTCTAAACCAGTCACAGATTAACAATTTAAAACACATGGCGCCACCTTGGCAAAAACCATGGAACTAAAACTCGCAACATTTTCGCAATGAAGATGGACCACACTCCACAAATAATAGTATATTTACTGGCTGTTTTGTCTATGTTACATGAAGGAAATTAAAAAACTAATTACTTTTTACTCCCTAGGTACTAAAGTGGTCACTTTAACGGCGGTGGTTTTGTGTAAACGGCACCGGTACAAGTACTTTGTGTGGCGCAGTTTTAGAAGTATTTGTGCACAGAGGCACCGCACACCAAACCACTTTCTATCCACTAAAAATCTTGTTAATTGCAAACTCGACATTCACTTGTTTACAACTACTTTAGTTTCCACAAAGTTGACGTAACGAGTGGTCACGTGATAAAAAAGTTATCGTAAGGAGCGTTTTGGCGGTAAATTCGAAACAATAAAAAATACATTTGATTAAAGTCAAAATGAATATAAATCAATTTATTTTTATTTTTCTGTAATATGTTTCGTCCCAATCTTCAAATTAAAATAGTTTTTAATAAATTGGAAAATACCCTATTAAACAAAATATATTACTACAAATTGCAAAAACTTAAGAAAATTTGAATTTCGCTAGCTACCGTGGAACTTCCATCTTAACTTATAAAATATTTGGAAACAATTTCAGTGGAAGACTTCCAACCAGCCCGTCGAGGTCGCGGCATCGCTAAGAACCCGCGACGACCCAAGATACTGCAGCGAGGGGACGCGGAGCCACATGACAACTCTGCTTACCCCATGGTTGGTGGAGAGGTGAATATATATACTTAAACACAAATGAGGAACCGTACGGGCCGATTGATCGGGATAAGCAACGCTCGCTGCGGTTGCTCCGTGGATGGGTGACCATCTTTAAAAAAGTATTTCAATGGAATTCAATCACTATCATCACTACATATTATAATTCAAAATCCCTCGCTAAGTTTGTCTGTCTGTTCGTGATAAACTTAAAAACTACAGAACGGATTTTCATACAGTATTCACCAATAGACAGAGTGATTCAAGAGGGAAGGCATAGTATATTTCATATCGAGGGACTAAACGAAGCCATAATATACCAGAGGTAATGAAGCCGAGGGTGTATTAAGTTGGCGTTTAGTCTCGAGGTGCAAACTGTACTTTTCACTTTGAGTACGAGAAAAATAGTTAATTTAGTAAAAAAATATTTAATACATATTACATTATTATTAATTATTATTATTATTAAAAGCCTGTGATGTCCCACTGCAGGGCAAAGGCCTCTCTACCCTCCTTCCACTTCTCTCGGTTTAATCCTGCTAGTGACCAGTTCTTGTTGGAGGAGTCCAGCTCATCCCGCCATCTCCGTCTGGGCCTACCGCGACGTCGCTTGCCATTAGGAGGGACCCATTGGGTCGTAAGTTTGGCCCATTGGTCGTCTGACATGCGGCAGATGTGTCCAGCCCAATTCCATTTTAGTGTGGCAGCTTTCCAAGTGACATCAGTTATCTTTGTCATTGAACGGATGGTCGTATTCCTAACCCGGTCTGTTAGTTTGATGCCCAGAATACTTCGTTCCATAGCCCTCTGGCAAACCTCGAGCGTGGACCTCTGCTGATTTGTCAAAGACCATGTTTGACCACCATATGTGAGGATGGGAAGTATGCACACGTCAATGAGTCTTCTCTTAAGGGACAAAGGAAGATCACCCTTCATTAGTTCTTTCATGGCCCAATAGCTCTTCCAGGCATTCTCGGTGCGTCTTGCAACTTCTTTGTTTTGGAGTTAAGCAAGGCGACCCGCTGTCTCCGAAACTATTCACGGCTGTGCTGGAGGAAATCTTCCGAAGGTTGGCAGCGGGCTGGACAGAAAGGGGCATTATGGTCGGCCATAAGAGATTATCTAATCTCCGTTTTGCCGACGATATTGTCCTCTTTTCATCTTCAGCCTCCGAGTTGACTCAGATGCTAGACGATCTTAGCACGGCAAGCCTAGAGGTCGGACTTCAGATGAATATGTCAAAGTAAAGTAGTACCAATTTTCAAATCGGGTAGTAAGAGTGATCCCTCTAATTATAGACCTATATCTGTGCTTCCAGCATTGAGCAAAATTTATGAAAAAATCATGCTGGACCAGATGTTGTCACATTTTAACTCAAATGGGATTTTACATAGTCGACAGTTTGGTTTCACGAAAGGTAGGTCGACGACTGACGCGGGAGTAAAACTCATCAGTCACATTTTGGAATCCTGGGAGAGTTCTCAGGATGCGATTGGCATTTTCTGTGACCTCTCAAAAGCGTTTGACTGCGTTGACCACAATACACTGATCTGTAAATTACACCACTACGGAATTCGTGGACAAGCTGCTGATCTTGTACTTTCCTACTTATCAAACAGGCAGCAAAAAGTAAACGTTAACGGGGCGACATCCTCGGGGTCTCTAGTTAGGATGGGCGTGCCTCAAGGTTCAATTCTTGGTCCTTTTTTATTTCTAGTTTATATTAATGACCTTCCCTATCTGATGGCTAACTTCTCGGATATAATTTTATTCGCTGATGACACTTCTCTTATTTTTAGAATAGATAGAAAAGATACGGATGTCTTACATGTCAACGAAAGCCTAGCTGTTCTATCGAAATGGTTTGCTGCTAATAATCTTTTACTCAATGCGAACAAAACTAAATGTCTTAAGTTCTCGCTACCAAATGTACCCCAAGTAGGTCTAAATTTAAAACTTGATGGCAAGAAACTAGATGCTATTTCGGAAACTGTATTTTTGGGAATTACTTTAGATTCAAAATTGCAATGGGGTGCCCACATTAGAGCGCTTTCAAGCAGATTAAGCTCAGCTGCTTACGCAGTAAGAAAAATAAGGCAGTTTACTGATGTAGCCACAGCTAGGTTAGTATACTTTGCTTATTTTCACAGTATTATGTCTTATGGCGTTCTGCTGTGGGGATCGGCAGCGGACGTAGATTCAATTTTTATTTTACAAAAGAGGGCAATCCGCGCAATCTATAAAATGGGGCCTCGCGAGTCTCTTAGAAACAAATTCAACGAAATTGATATACTTACTCTGCCTTCTCTTTATATTCTAGAAAATATCTTGTATGTTCGCAAAAACTTAGGTCTTTTCAAAAAAAGATGCGATTTCCATAATCTAAATACACGTAGTAAAGATGAAATTGTGATTCCAAAATTTAGATTAACTAAAACTAGCAAGTCATTTCTAATAAACAGTATCCGCTTCTATAACAAGTTGCCAAAGTCGGTTACAGAACTTAGCGATGGAAAGTTTAAAACTCACATCAAACGTGTCCTTATCAAAAAAGCATATTATAAGATAAAAGACTACGTTGAAGACAGGGAAGTTTGGCATTAATTCCTTCTGCACATGTGGCTTCCCTGGTACCTCATTAACACCAAAACTGTGTGAAAGTCTATTAACTGCTCCCAAATTGCAATGTTAATATTTTTTTTTTACAATGTCTGACATATTCTCGTCATTATTTGACATTATACATCAATTTTACTACCTACTATTTATTTTCAGTGATTGTCATCGAAATCATGTCACTTGGTTCAAATAGATTCATTTTATATAGGTAGATTCTTTTACATATTGTGAATGAGAGAACGTTGTAGGCCTTAGAGACTAGATTTGTAGACGTTTTTCTATTCTGTATTTTCATTCCTCTAAGTACCTGGTACTTATTGACTGGCCTGCACTGTCCTCCCATACCTATTATCACTGTAATTTGAAAACATTGTAAAAGCCAATTATTTTTAAAAGAGTAACCGTGGAGTTTCTTGCCGGCTCTTCTCCATAGGAAACGACAAATTGGAACCGTGCACCTAGCTTCTGACGTTTCATAAGTGCCCATGCAGGCTTATGTGAAATAAAATATTTTGATTTTGATTTTTGATTTTGAAAGACCAAGTTGATGACGAATAGCGTGCATCGCATGATCACTGTGGCAGATGGGGAGGTTGAATACGTTGATGAGTATGTATATCTTGGTCAAATAGTCTCTTTCCAGGCAAGACAAAACATATTACATTATAAAATAAAAATCATAAAAGATTTTCTTACTTGAAGCTAAATGTACAATTCGAATTATTTGAAAAAACTATGGAACAACATTTTCAACTCTCAACATTTTCAACTCGCAATGAAGATGGTCCACACTCCACAGATAATAGTATATTTACTGGCTGTTAGAGTTTGTATATGTCACACGAAGGAAATTAAAAAAACCAATTACTTTTTACTCCCTAGATACTAAAGTGGTCACTTTAGTCCCGCTTCGTAGGGCTATATTGGCGTACTTTTAGAGCATGAGAAGTGAAAAGGTGTATTATTTGTTAAAGTTTTGTGTAAATTGGTTGACACGAGCGAAGCTGCTGGCATAACCTAATTAAGAATAAACGTACGAAAAAATGTATTTCGTGGGCTGCTCAGCAGGCTTAGCATGACGTTTTCTATTTCGACGAAGAATAGACACAGCTCTTTCTATACAAAGTGACATTTGTATCTCCATTTTTGACAACGCACCGTAGAAATCTTTCTACAATCTATCATTTTGTCTTTCGTTTGTAACGATCTTTGCCTAGGTCCTTTTTTATGTATACTATTTCAGAAGTGACTTTTGTACCCCAAACTGTCAAAATCACATTGACAACTGACAGTTGTGACAGTGACAGAAAACTTTCTACTGTCTACACGGAGCGTCAAATTTTGTCTACTCTTCCGTCGACAAATTGTAAAGCCTGATGGAGCAATTCACCTTAATCAACATTATTCCCTGTTAATTTCAACTATTCATGTTTTTTTTTTGTTGTTTTCAGGAACTGTCAGATCTTAACGTACAACTCTTACTGCGAGATGGCGTCCTAGTCAATGGCAACCAGATGGTGCAGCTACAGTTAGATGACCCTTTATTGATGGAGTAACCACCATCTATAGTTCGACTTAAATTGTATTCAGTAACTTGACAGTTGAAGGGTTACCAGACTTTACAAAAAAAAAGCTAGTGAGGTGGTGTAAGAATGAACGAAATTGAATGAACTTGAAATTATGTCAATCAATCAACTCAGCCTGTCGCAGTCCACTGCTGGACATAGGCCTCTTCCAGGCTGCGTCACAACACTCTATCCTCCGCCTTCCACATCCAGTCTGTACCAGCCACCTTTTTAAGGTCGTCGGTCTATCTAGCAGGGGGGCGTCCCCCACTACGTTTGCCGATACGCGGTCTCCACTCCAGGACTCGTCTGCTTCATCGTCCATCGGTCCTTCGATAAACATGGCCAGCCCACTGCCACTTTAGCTTGCTTACTCTACAAGCTATGTCGGTGACTCCGGTTCTTCTCCGGATAATTTAATTCCTGATTTTATTGAAATTATGTACTTACATGGATTTTTAATTGATTTTAAAATTAATAACTTGTCTTAAAACATGATATGTACTATTAAAAATTGTAGAATTTGTTATATATTTTGTTTTTCAGTAGTAAGGTAATTTATTTAATTTTTTTTTCTATTAGAAGAAATTTAAAAAATTAAGTAACTTTTATTAATTAATTATTTATTATTCTTATATCCCACATCTTACAAATGATTTTTTTATAGCGAAGAATAAAAATGGTTTAATTTAAAATGAAACCATTTTTATCATTCGCTCTTTACGGAAAATCGTTCAATACCTCAACACTCAAGTCAAGTTACTGAATACAAATAAAAGTCGAACTATAGGTATCTTTCGTGAAGATTTTATATTATATTTAGGGATGGGCCGAAATTCACATTCGGTTCAACCGAATTTCGGCAGCTTGAACCGAACTTCGGCATTCGGGCGAAATTCGGTTCGGATGCCGAACATTCGGCACAAGAAAAATAATACCTACTTGCACTATTTTGACTGAAATTTAATAGAATTAGAGTATAGCATTACTGTTAAATAAAATTATGTATTTTACTCACTCATGGTCATTTATTTTAGTTAGGAACATTGTAAATGTAAACCTTAATTTAAATCAGTTCTTATTATTCTTGAAAATCTCTGCCTAATTAATGAGACATACTATTACAAAAATGAAATAAGCTTAGTATTCTTCTCACAAACATCTGAATAAAATACGTAAATTGAAAAAAAAAACACGTTTTTGGTTTACAAACTAAACATTAATTTACATCAAGTATTCTTTATTTAACTTTTCATTTTAACCGAATGTTCGGCCGAAGTTCGGATTCGGTTCAAACCACATTCGGCCCATCTCTGATTATATTGCATATAATAAGACAAAAAAATATATCTCGCATCGTATTTTCAACTCTCTGTATTGAAGCGAGCTTTTAGAATCCAACAGAGTGCATCTCAATGCGTCGAAAAAACACGCCATTCGATTTTCAACTCTCGGCGCTAACCCAGTGCGTTCAAGTTCATCCAGCCGCGATATTTTGACGTACCTATATGCGGACGTGAAAAGGCACTTACAAACACAATCTTAACCAAATATCATTATGGGAACTCACCAGCATTCTAATAGAGTATTACACCCATTTTTGAAAAGTGTCCTAATTAGATACTAAAGTGCTAACTAATTAACCACAAAAAACAACATTTTCATTAACATTGAATCGATTAGTGCCGTAAAAATGCATTTAAATTTTTCATTTTCAAATTTCGCGCGTAATTTGACGAAAACGCTGGACGCAGTGGACGCCATATTGCTCTGTGGGTGTGACGTCAGTTTGCTGTGTAGACAAATGCGCTGATATTTTGTATGATAATTATTAATAATTAAAAAAAATAGTTATTATTCTACTTATCGTTGGTTTGCTGTTCCTAAATACTAAATATTATTTAAATAAAAATTGCTTTCTTACGAAAATAATAAAAGTACAAAGTTGTACAATTGACACGCCGTATGTCGTAATAACATGGCCATTTCATGGTGTTCAAAAACAGATTAAAAAAACTGAAATGTTTGAATTGAATTTTAAAATTTATTTTGTTATTCCATGAACTAAAATTAACATTTTCCGGCTGCATTTTGCCTAAGCTATCTCAATAATATATTACTAGATTTTTTCTCATATAGAGTTAAATACACTGTTGCGTAACACCATTACTCGGAAGCATTTTTAAGAATATTGCTTGTCAATTGCTTCATATGTTCGAACAATTCGTCTGAAAACAACGTAAATAGCGCAATGGATGTTGTTGAACTGTCAAAATGAAAGCCATTCATGCTGTTCGTGTGTTAAATAACTACCCCGCTGATATATTGGCTGTAAATTTTTAGATAACTATAAAAATTAAAAGCTATGAAAAGAGGCTAAGGTCTATATTTTTTTGGCCTACCATTAGACTATTATTTGACATAATACTAACTGATACCCGCTGCGTTGCTACCGTTGTAAGTTAATTGTATTATAGATGTATGAGGAACAGAATGCAAAGTTTACTCATCCTCTAATCTAAAGCATAGAGTCTATACAATAAATAATAGTTTAAAAAACTAAAAAACACGCTTTAAAAACCAAAATAAAAAAGGAGAAAATAATTTAATTCAATTAAAAAGCGTGGGGTGCTTTTTGAGGTATTTTTATAATCACTTACTGTCAAGCACCCCACGCTTTTTAATAGAATTAAATTATTTTCTCCTTTTTTATTTTTGTTTTTAAAGCGTGTTTTTTAGTTTTTTAAACTATTATTTATTTTCTATTTTTTAGTTCTGCTAGCTACAAAAACATGTATTTTTTTCACATTTTTATTTTTTATTATTGAATTGTCATCGGTCCTCGACAAGTTTACAAAGTTTCAATGAAATCTGACCGTTTAAAGTGGGTCAAAATCGCGCTCAAAGGAGTCGGTTACATACAAACATACAAGTGAAGCTAATATAAAGCGTGTAAAAAGGAAGGATCCTCCGACCAGACGGCTACGGCTACTGCCTGACGATAACAGAATAAACGCAAGACTGAATCGATTTCATTAACTTTAAGGGTATTTTTTTTCACAAAATTATGAATTTTGCTATACCTACCGCCGATTGAGCCAAACAAAATTTAACCCTTTAACCGCCTGACTTCTTATCAGTTGTCGTGCCCCCAGCGCCCGGCACAGTGAATCGAAAAATAAATACCTACAACAAAGAGGGATGTGCAATACTTACTAGACTTCTAATTAAGAGACTAAAGTGTATGAAATTGTAAATTGTCACTTATTTAACTATTTATCGAATTAAAACATCTTTTTGATAGAATACAGCGTAATTCAATAAAAAATCAGATTAAACGAGCTGTGGTATTTTGGTCGTAAATATACGACCCTGTCGAAATGGACCCGAAAATATTTGTCGGATTAATCCGACGCAAGCGGTTAAAAGGTTAATCTTATTTTAAGGCAATAAGTCTCAATTTTTAAGGCATTATGTTATTGCCAGAGTCAACACGTTTTTCTTAATTATAACAGTTGGCTTAAAACTCGTTTTGATTATTGTATTATTCTTATAACTCAATATTCTAATTGGCGTGTATGAGGTCTTGCGTAAATTATGTTACACGTTGTATATAAATATGCTAGTTGCTCGGTAAACTCTGCTTGCGCGATGCAGGATTTTGCGTGAAGTCAGTGTGATGCGTAGTCCGCATGTGGCGATGTAGATGTCGCCACAATGCTATGCCTATAACTTTCGCACGTTGACAAAGCTCTAACGCAATCGAATTAACTGTGACAGTACATAAAATACGCACAAACAATAACAAACATTGTTTTATATACACATATTACAAGATACCACACACTTTTATTGTAGGTTTTAGAAAAAAATATTAGGTAGCAAAATTTTCAATATTAGAAATTATCTCCCAATGACGTGTATGATTGTATTTAGTTTGGCTTTCCCCAAATGTAATTATTTTTAAGTGCAATTCCTTAGCTGTTAATTGACATATTTTATGTTCTAATAAATGTTTTGATTGTAACACGCTTTTTTATTTTGCTTCCCGTTTTGGGCATAAAGTTCAGACACTTGACATACCACATCACAGCCATCATCATCTGTCTATCCTCTTCCCAACTAAGTCAGGGTCGGCCTCCAAAGAAACTGGATGCATCTAATACCAGTGTTTTACATAGAGCGACTGTGTATCCGACCTTCACAACCCAGTTACTAACTAATTTGCCCCTTGGTTGGTAGAAATCGGGGTTCTGACGACCCGTAACGACTGTCAAAGATCCATGAATGACCCCGGAGGGATCTTAGACGGTCTCTCGGCGACGCTTATTCTAAAATATCTGGATGACCGAGCATTGCTCGGTTTTTTTTTTGTTTGACGTTTTCTAAAAATGAAGCCTAGCTAGTTCGATTTAGCGCCCCAAAACCCCCTGCATACTAAATTTCATGAAAATCGTTGGAGCCGTTTCCGAGATTCAGAAAAGATTTTATTCAGTGCGCAAACTGTAACGATGAATTTAACATATCATTCTAGACCCGCTAGCGCAGAAATTTTTCGTCGGTTATACAAAAAAAAAATCAGCTGTTCCATACATTCTGACTGCGTAGGTATTGCACTTTTCTATGAAACAGCTGATTTTTTTTTTGTATAACTGACGAATATTTCTGTGCTGGGGGGTCTAGAATGATATGCTGATTTCATGGTTACAGTTTGCGCACTGAATAAAAACTTTTCCTGTATATGGGACCACTTTACACCAAAATAAGATTAGACATTTAAACAAACCTTTTTTACAGTCCGTTCAACCGATTCTGACTTCTATACCGTAGGCATAAGGATGGCATTAAAAGCAAAAAAGTAGTTACAATACCTACTGTTTACTGCAACTGCCATTTGTCATGCTACCAACGCAATAGAAGTCAAAATCGGTTGATCGGACTGTAAAAAATGTTTAGATGTCTAATCTTATTTCAAATGATAAGTATTGAGGAAGTTTATAATATGCTATCTAACATCACGCTACGACCTTTAGGAAGCGAAAATATAGAAAAAAAAGTCACAAACAACGCTAAGAAAAAAATGCGATGAAAAAAGAAAAATAATAGTTTAAAAAACTAAAAAAACACGCTTTAAAATCCAAACTAAAAAACTAGAACATAATCAGGATTGAAATCAGTGGTACCTACAGAAAGATGGATCAAAACA
The DNA here is from genome assembly GCA_947359405.1 of Antitype chi. Lineage (NCBI taxonomy): Eukaryota > Metazoa > Arthropoda > Insecta > Lepidoptera > Noctuidae > Antitype > Antitype chi. The sequence continues at coordinate 3,118,383 of OX375835.1, read as the reverse complement.
AAAGAGTAGCACTCAGGAGCGGGAACTCCACGGTTTGCTATGGACCAAAAACATGCAAGTTGTTTGCAAAAAACATGTTAGTTTTTAATGTTAATCTGGCAGTTTGAGTACTTACTTTATGCGGCCTACCCAAATGTCCTTTCTTTGGTACTGTTCGTCAAATCGTTGAGCTCTTCAAGTTCTGAGTTGAGCTGCATGATTACTGATAAATGCGTGCACTGAATGGACAGGTCCACTCAATCTGTGTGGTTCTTTCCTCAAAAGGCCATTTCAGACACCAATCCACATGATGTGACCAAGAATATGTCTGGACTTTAAAAGAGACTGTGACCGCTGAGTTTGTTTCGGCCTTTCTTCTCAGAGTAGTCAGATAGGAAACGCCGACCTCATCTAGTTTAAAAAAATATGTTTGGCATGTAAAAGTGTTTGTACAAACCTACTTACTGAAATAAAATCAGATAAGGGTACGTTCATAAAAAAACGGGCCCAGCCCTTCTGGTACTTCGTGGCGCTTCGTTGTGTCAGTCAGGCCCTCTGTTTGTACATAGTGTTTTATCTATGCCCTTTGTATACACACCTTAGAATAATAAAGAAAGAAGAAAGAAAATACATTTATTTAGCACAGACTAAAAAAGGCACAAAATATACAGCAAAATAATAGAATTAAACAAATCAACAAAAACTGTAAAGTGCGTCAAAGTGTGCCTCACGGCTGCGCTAAAAAGCACAGACATATAAAATAGTAGTTTATATGTCTGTGCTAAAAAGGCCCAGTTCAGCATAAATGCCAGAAAACTAGTGCCTGACGCTGGTTTTCAACTGGACCTGACGTGTGAGGTGACGGATGTAAATCAGCTTTAATACAAATACTGCAACGTGACGTGTGTATGCATACTTAAATAAAATAAATTTGTGTCAGATAAAATAAATAGCACACAGACACAGTGACCCACATTTTTCTTGCCGTGAGAAACTACGGTTTAGTCGCCGTGTGTAGGTGTAGGCACGGTTGTCGGTGTTGTATGGATCAAGAATATCAAGATCAAGCTGTTGATATTGACAGACAAATTTTTCTAGTCCTTTCACAGGCATTTTACCTCCGAATTTGCATCACTGTCAAAATGAAATTGATCTTTATTCTCAGATAGATAAGGTTGCTCTTGGGTTGTTGCTACTGACTAATTTGTGAAAATCACAGTAATCGATTAGGTTGGATTCAGATTGTAAGTACATGTCAGTATTTTGTGTACGGTGCCGATATACTATGGATATATACCGCTACCGACCATATGTATAAAAACCATGCCGTGTACAATTTTCGAAATACATCAATTTCTATTGGTCGACAATAATAACATTTTATTTGACCTTCGGCTCTTCCGAAGATAACCGATGAAACTTTTGTTCATAGTTGTAATACAGATGTACTTGTGTATACGTAACAGTAATTTCGCAAATTTCATCAAGGCCTCCGTGGCGCAATTGGCTAGCGCGTTCGGCTGTTAACCGAAAGGTTGGTGGTTCAAGCCCACCCGGGGGCGATTGTTTTTGTACATTTTATAATTTGTTCTTCACTTTTTTATCAGTGAGAAAAATATTTTGAGCATAGAAATGAAGTAAATTGGCATACTTTTCTCTATTATTATTGAAAATTTCAAAATGAATGCCTTAATTTCTTAGTTTTGCTAAAAAATATTGCTTTTCTACTATAACCACGTTGAGTACCTACGTACTGAATACTCTGTCCTTTATGGCATTCCACAATTTGTAGGTAGGTACATAAATGTTAACATAAAAACTTTATGAAACAATTTTGGATTTTATCTGACACAGCAAACTAATAAGAGTAAGTATTAGAAGATCACGCTCTCTCAAAACGGGTACTTAGCTGCGTATGGTTGGACTGGAAGCCAATCCCAACATAGTTGGGAAAAGGCTTGACGGATTATGATGAAAATTTGTTATAATATTAGGTTTTTTATATTTAGTTTACTGATAAATATACATACCTCAGAGATTTTTTTATTTGAAGATTTAGATTCATTCAAATAGAGTACAAATTTTATAGTTACGTTAATATTTTAATCAAGCAAGATTAGCATTAAGTATCTGATAACAATGTGATATCAATATAATGATATATTTTGATAAAACATATTTAGTTACAGTGATTTCGTTGTGGTGACATTTTAATAATATTGTTAAAGGTTTGTGTTTTATTTTATTGCTATTTTTGTCAACTATTTTTTTTTATAATAGTAGGTAGTTTTTTTATGATATTCTTTGAAATATAAGACTAGGTAAGTACCTAGAGACTATTTTAAATAGATTTCCAATTTAAATTAATTAAACTGAAAAGAAAATTTCACAAGGCAAGCTGAGAATAATTGTATTAAAGGTATCAATTTGGAAATAAGTTGTTACTGCTAGGTAACTTTAGAATTCTTTGATTTCTTATCAAGTTATCGCACTTGACGTGACTGGTCCTTAAAAATGAGAAAAAGTACCTACCTAGGTATCACATAACATCACGCTTGTAAATTTCCGAAGGGATAGGCAGAGGTAGGTACCTATATCTTAGCATGTAGTTACACCCACATTTCGCCATGTTTAAGTCCCATTATTGTCATCGATAAGGCACAAAATCAGACTGCTACTAAGAAAATCTTGATAGAAAAATCAAAAACCCGACTGCGTAAAAAGTGAATTTTAATTAAAACAACCGACTTCTAAAAAAACACTACAAAGTGAAAAATTAAGTACTATAATTTCGGAAGTCGCTGACTTTGGATACGTATTTTATTAAATTTTCATGTCACCAGTCACCGTCTTTTTCACTTTGTAGTGTTTTTTTGGAAGTCGGTTGTTTTTTTTTTGGAAAAAGTATTTATTTTTCACCTTTTAGTTATAGTACCAATTCGAAATGTCATCATCCTTGGGGTAAAAACAATGCATATTTATGCGATAGCAGCAATCGCGGTTGATCTGCTGTAATTTTTTTTAAAGTTCCGTTGTCTGTCTCTGAAACGCATCATCAGATCTATATGAAATGTAAATGGGACCACACAGGAAGCAGCAGCTTTCTAATAAAAAAGAATCATCAAAATCGGTTCACCCAGTCGAAAGTTCTGAACTAACAAACATATAATTAAAAAATACAGTCGAATTGAGAACCTCCTCCTTTATTTGAAGACTTCTGGTTGACAGTAGGTACCTCGTATAATAGAAAAAAAAACAGAATTTCCAATTATTAGACACAAACAAACGCGGTCCATTCATTTCCTTTGGTACACCGCTCTCAGGATTACTGTTTATTTATCTAAGTACCTATGGATACATAGTGTTAGATACGGGACACAAGTAAAACAAATGACGGCCGTGAACGCACTCACGCTTTATTTAAAACATGCTAGCGCGGGCACATGGGTGGGGCGCGGGGTACGGGGCGCTGCGCGGCGCTGGCGCCGTGTGCGCAGGCCGATCGCATATGACCGCGCATCGCTATACATTAGCTTGTACATAACATCTCCCAACCTTATTTAAAAAGATACAAACATAATAATAATACTAAAGGTGCTTACAACTACATACATGGAGTATCTACACAACATTAAAATTAGGTTATTACTACAATACAATATGAGTCCATAACTAGCAAGTTATACACCGTCACTTGCCCAACGCAAGGCTTCTGTAGTCCACCTTTGGAAGCTGGCGCAACGCCCTATCGGGATGGCCGGGGCCGGGCGCCACAGATATGGCTGGCGTCGCTGACGGCGTACTTGCACCCTGCCCCCCCTCCTCCGGGGCGTCAGCTTGAGACGCGGGTTGGGGGCACGGTGGTGCCGTTGATGATAATGTTTCATCGTCACTATCGGTGTCTATTTCGTCAGTATCCCAACTTTGTTGTACATTGGCGTTACCCTTATATAACACAATCTGATTTTTATGTTTTTTCACTACAGTCCCTGTTAAATGATCGTTAATCAAATACACAACTCTTCCAATCTTGTCTGTTATTGTGCCTCTGCGCCATGTGAACTTATCTTTATTGCTAAATTTTTTGTACAACACTTCGTTTCCGTTTTTTAAAATTTGAGTATTTTTGCCACCATTGTATTTACACTGCAAACACTGTTTTGATTTTACTGTGCTATCCAGTGACGCGTTTGAGGGTGACGATAGCGATTTTGGCGACAATAGATCCAACCTCGATCTCAGTTTGTGTCCAAAAACTAATTGAGCTGGAGAGAACCCTGTCACTGAATGTACCGAATTCCGGTAATCAAAAAGATATTTTAACAGTTTGACTCTAGTGTCTTTTTGGTTATTACTTGATAAAATACACGATCTTATACCCTTTTTTGCGATCTTTACATAACTTTCGGCCTGGCCATTGCTCGCAGGATTATAGGGCGGTGACGTCACGTGCTCAATCCCGTTAATTGTACAAAACCGTTTAAAATCTTGTGACGTGAAAGCCGTGCCGTTATCGCTTACAATTGTATTTGGTAACCCGAACCTTGAAATAAACTCGCACAGTTTTTCTATTGCAGCTGATGAGGTCGTTGAAACACACATATCGTAAACTTCCACCCATTTCGTGTATGCATCTACTACGATTAAATAATGTCTATTATCTAACGGACCCAAGAAATCTATATGCAACCGGTAGAATGGTTGGGGTGGGTATTGCCAGGGCGTAAGCGGGGCGCGCGGAGGGGTAGGTCGTAACTGTATGCAAACACTGCCGTTAACCGTTGTAAATGTAAACCCGGTCCATCAGCTGTGATAAGGACATCGTCTTAAAGACATAACACACCGTCCATACCAGACAATATGTTTTCCATTGCGCGCTGAAAAATAGACGGTGCGCTGGTTAACCCAAAAACCATACGTGTATACTGAAACAATCCGCGGTGAGTATTTATGCATGTAATTTTTTGTGACTCTTCGTCTAAAACGAATTGATTATAGGCCATGGACAGGTCTAACTTTGAGAACTGTTGACCTCCGTGTAATTTGGAAAACAGCTCGTGGACTGTAGGCAACGGGTAGTGCTCTACAACTAATTGTTTATTTATGGTTACGGAATAGTCTGCACACAGCCTAACACTCCCATTGCGTTTTAACACCGGCACTACTGGTGATGCATATTCCGAATGATCTATTTGTTTAAGTATACCTAAGTTTACAAGGCGGATTATCTCTTTATCTACCTTGTCTCGCAATGCAAAAGCGATAGGACGTGCTTTGAAAAATATTGGCTTTGCATCATCTTTTAAACGTAATTTAACCTTGAATTTATTAAATTTACCTAATTCATCTGAAAATACGTCTCTGAATCTATTATGCAAATCATCGATTGTTTTCTCTTCATTATTTATGAAATTACAGGAGGCTAATTTTAACTTAAATAACGATAAAAAATCTCTTCCGAGCAATGGCGGGCCTTTGTTGCGTACCACGTAAGCATCTAGTGTGTGTGTACTCAGCCTATACGTGACCGGTAGGCGAATTATACCGAGACACACGATACTACTGCCTGTGTAGGTAAATAGTCTTTTCTTGGCTGGTAATAAGGGCAGCCTGCTAAAATGTTTATCATATAAACTCTCAGAAATTACCGTTACTGCCGATCCACTATCAATTTCAAATTTTATTTGTGAGCCGTTTATGGACACTATTTCTGTCATGGGTTCTCCCCGCTCTGAAATGATGTTACAACATAAAAACTCACCATCATCGTCCTCCTCACTCACATCACTGGTCGCAACACACTTTACTTTGCACATTCTACGTAAATGACCCTTTGTATTACACTTCCTACAAGTAAAGTTCGCGTATCGGCACTGAGACGATGCATGGTTCTTCCGACCGCACACGGAACACTTCTCCATTACCGGTTCCTTAGCAGAACCAGCAGTCTTGCCCTGCACCTTGAACACTGAATGTTCTTGCTGTGTGATCGACGTCATCGCGAGAGCGCCGGCGGCGGCGCCAGATCGCGCGCACCGGACGCTTTGTGCCAACTCCACTGCCTTTGCCAGGGTCAAGGTATCTGTGTCCTTTGTGAACAGTTTGTCCCTCTCGGGACCCGCCAACATGCCCATCACGAAACGGTCTCGCAATGCCTCCTCTACATTGGCGAACTTGCAATGTTTCGTGAGGCCACGCAGTCTTGCCGCCCACTGCGCATGCGTCTCCCCCGTTTGCTGCGTTGCCGCGTAAAATGCGTACCGCTCTCCGAATCCACACTTTGTCGGAGAAAAGTGAGTGTCAAGGAGCTCATAGATGTCTTCTACTGGCACCTCGTCCAGCTGTTTTGGCAAAGCCAAGTCGGCTGCGAGCTGGTAGGTGCTGTCTGTGAGTGCGTTTTGAACCCGTTGTGTCGTTTTTTTCCGAGATATCATTAGCCACGAACCACTGCCGCAGGCGACTTTTGTACGCCTGCCATTCATGCACTGTGTGGTCGAAATTACTTAATATACCGAAACTAAACTGAGCCATCTTGATAAAGCGTGGGTTGCTCTCGTCGCCACTGTTAGATACGGGACACAAGTAAAACAAATGACGGCCGTGAACGCACTCACGCTTTATTTAAAACATGCTAGCGCGGGCACATGGGTGGGGCGCGGGGTACGGGGCGCTGCGCGGCGCTGGCGCCGTGTGCGCAGGCCGATCGCATATGACCGCGCATCGCTATACATTAGCTTGTACATAACACATAGATAATAAATAAAAACATCTAAAGTGTTTTAGCAGTATCTCTCTAGATGTTAATCTTCATTTCATGAGCCTATAGGTAGGTTATCAATAAGAACTGCTTTTTGTAACACTAGAAGCTACATAAAATATCACATAGTCAGCCAGGTCGAGTAAATCTGTTTTTAATTCAATGACAAAAATAATAGTTTAAAAAACTAAAAAACACGCTTTGTGCTTGACATTAATTGATTATAAAAAAAACATCAAAAAGCACCCCACGCTTTTTAATTGAATTAAATTATTGTCTACTTTTTTTAGTTTGGTTTTTAAAGCGTGTTTTTTAGTTTTTTAAACTATTATTTATTTTCTATTTTTGAGTTCTGCTAACTACAAAAAAGTGTTTTTTTATTATAATTTTTTCCTTTTTCTCATTTTTTTTTAAATTATTGAATTGTCATCGGTCCTCGATAAGTTTACAAAATTTCAATGAAATCTGACCATTTAAAGTGGGTCAAAATCGCGTCTGAAGGAGTCAGTTACAAACATAACATACAAGTGAAGCTAATATAAAGCGTGTAAAAATTTCAAGAAAAACGGTGAAACGGGGAAACCATTTATAGTCTTTGGGGGAAACGGTCTAGTTGCTAATCCGTAATATACCAGCTATGTCCAGCACTGGACTGCGATAGGCTGGATTGATTGAATATATCAGCTAAATAGCACTAATACCTAGACCTAGTAAAAGTTAACATCCAAAGTAGGTACACTTAGGTAACAGTAGGTAGGTATTCTGGGGAAGTTGGAGAATATTCCGGTGTACATTCTGATAATGAGGAGTTTTTTATACTAAAATACGTTTCTAACGCTAAATGATAACAGACGAACGGGTCGATCGAAAGTTAAGCTACGCTTGCCGCGGTCCGTTCGTGGTTGGGTGATTTTCAAACCCCCTCTGTGCCTCAGATCTTTGACAGTTGCAAGGGTAGTCAGACGCTAAAAAGTCTAACAACCAGTCTTACCAAGGGGTATCGTGATACTCTGTAACTAGGTTGTGAAAGGTCAGATTGGCAGTCAATCCATGTAAAATACTGGCATTTAGCTGCATCCGTTTATCATGTAAGCCTACCCCAACATAGAAATAGGCAGGTTGTTTTTTTTTTTTTTGGGTGGTAAGTAAGTCATCAAATAACTTCTCCCGCACCCTAATTGCGTAACTCACGATTAATCATAATCTTTTTCGTTTTGAAACAGATGGCTAAACCATTGCTTCATATGTTCGAAAAATGTGTCTACTCAGCAACGTAAATAACGCAATGAATATTGTTGAACTGTCAAAATGAAACCAATTATGATTACCTAATCGCGTTTTACGCAATTAGGGTGCTGCTCTGGGTGGAACAGAAGGGCGTATCAGACTTTTACTGACTAAAACCCACCCGTGTTCCCTCAGTTGCCTGTGTGCCAGGGGCCGCGGTACCTTTTACGAACAACCCGCACCGCTGGCAGATGATAACCTTCTCAATGTTCTTGTTTATCTATAGCGTGACACATTCCATGTAAACAACAATGGTTTGGATTCCTTGTATCGGTGGTACACGCGACGAAGTGGAAGAGAACTCGAAACAGATCGACCGGGAGATCAAACAATGGATCAAGTCTTACAATGAAGTGAGTATGAACGGGAAACAAGCCGTGAAGAGGTTTTTCCCACTGCTGGGACGCTAGCCTCGTCTCTGAGAGGCTGTAATTTAACACGCGGGCCTAATGCGGGTTGGTAGATGTCACGTGTCTTCGAATTTCGTTTTCCTTTTCGATAGCATTTCCCATGATTGAGTATTCTTTCTGACCGTACCTAGCCCGGTTCGCTCAGCAACAGAAGTCGATTAACGACACTGTTCATTATGATAAAATAATAGCAATAGAGTATTACCTTCACTCATTTTTGAAAGGTGTCCTAATTAGATTCTAAAGTGCTAATACCACTAAAAAAACTCTTTTTTTTATCGATTAGTGCCGTAAAAATGCATTAAAATTGTACGCGCGTAATTTGACGAAAACGCTGGACGCAGTGGGCGCCATATTGCTCTGTGGGTATGACGTCAGTTTGCTAAGTAAACAAATGCACTGACATTTTGTATGATAATAATTGTTTGTACCTAATTGAAAAAAATAGTTATTATTCTACTTATCTTTGGTTTTCTGTTCCTGAATGCAAAATATTATTTAATCCCCAGGGTCTCCGTCCGAAAAAATCAAGAAGATTTTCTTAAACTTTCCACTTTTCACACACACTACTTGAACGCACTGAATAACTTTCATTGAGTGACTCCCAATTAATTTACAGATAGTGAATATAAAAATTAAATTGTTGAATTGACATGCCGTATGACAGATTTAAAAAACTGAAATCTTTGATTTGAATTTTAAAATGTATTTTGTCATTTCATGAACTAAACCAACATTTTCCGACTGGTTTTTGTTATTTAAGCTATCTCAATAATACATTTTTTGATTTTTTTATATTAAATAGAGTAAGGTATCAAAAGTTGACGTGTTAAAATTCCTACTTTAGGTAAGTAAGTAGGTACCTAAAGTATACTTTTTAAGTGCTTTTTCAGGCAATTAAACTTTTACTACTGGGCACAGGAGAGAGTGGGAAAACAACCATCATAAAACAAATGAAGATTTTACATGTTCAAGGATTCTCAGCAAGGTAGATATTGTAAACTTTTGTTTTTCAATGGACGCGAAGCCCAGAAGAATAGTGTTTTGTGGTACTGTCTAAAGTAATTTTTATATTCAAAAGGTGTCGATATTCAATGAATAAATGACTTGATTTTCATACTTCTAAAACCAATCAAATTGTCTGTGCTTTTCAGTGAACGTTCAGAGAAAGCGAACCATATTCGTCACAATATTCATGAATCTATCCACGATATTGTAGACAGTATGGCAGTGTTGAAGATACCACTACAAAAACCAAAGAATAATAATTCAAGGGAGTATATTCTGAAACTTGGTGATGACGGGCCTAAGGAATATTCAGAAGTAAGTATTTTTGGCAGTTTTTACGCTTTTTACCTTAAAGTTGAAGGCAAGAATTGATAAAACAATTTTATTTTCTTGTTTCCAGGAATATTTTGACCACGTAAGAGCATTATGGAGAGACGTTGGAGTCAGAGAATGTTTTAAAAGATCTAATGAATATCAACTAATTGATAGTGCTGAATAGTAAGTCAGTAAATCATATTTGAAGACAACGCCATCTGTTGTGCATTAGAAAAACTATGCAGACATTGTAGTTTTGTTGAAATTTTAATGTTACTGCGACATGCTGGTCAAAAATTAAAATACTGCCATCTAGTGGCGAATTATATAACTAAATTCCTATAAATCTTATATTTGATAACAGATGGCGCTTTTCTAAATAGTTTTCATGAAATAAATGCATCCAAAGATCAGATGCGTCCAGGGGTGCGGGTTGTTCGAAAGACATACTGCGGCCCCTGGCACACAGGCAACTGAGGGAACACGGGTGGGTTTTAGTAAAAGTCTGACACGCCCTCCTGCTCCACCCAGAGCGGGAGAATTAAGTTACTGACGATTACCCACCCAAAAAAAAAAAAGATCAGATGCGGATCTCATCCTTCCATGTTATTATTTCTATCAAAATGTTATTGTTTCTTATTAAATATCTTTTCAGTTTTCTAGATAGAATAGATCTCATTGAAAAACGCGATTATATACCATCAGACGCTGATATATTGAGGTGTCGACAGAAAACAACTGGCATACAGAAAATTGAATTCAAAGTTAAGGTAATTATTTTAACATCTACATAATAACAATTGAGAAATTAGGCGATTATGACTAGTATGAATTTTTTGAATGCACTTGTACTAAGGCTGTAAGTTACCACGTTTGAGGGTAGCCGCGAAATTCAAATTGTCTTACGTGTTTTGCAATTTCCAGGTCAGTGTCACGTCCATGTTGATTACAATATGATTCGCGACTGTAACATTATTTCAGAATTCTCAACCCTCTAAATTCATATAATCCCATTGAATGACTATCTCACGGGCTACCTCACCGCATCCCTCGTATACAGGTTGAGTAAAAAAATTGTGGATCAAACGAAACAGGGCGATAGTTGAGGTTATTTGCAGTAAAAAAACATGTCTGTGGCAGAGCTCTCACTTGATCTCCTTAAAAGTTATGACTATTTTTGAAGAAAATACCAATTTTTTAAATAAATAGGCAATAGAGTAAAATAGGTACCTATTTTAAAACAATAAATTATGTTTAGTTGCTTCTAGGAAATGTATCGTCACTTTAGAACTTTACTATAAAAAAAATGTATATAATATTTACAAAAAAACAAAAAAGTTTTACTTCAAATAACCTCGACTATCACCCTGTTTCGTTTGATCTACGATTTTTACCCACCCTGTATATTTATTAAATTAGATAAGTACAGACGCCAGCACATCAAGCTTCCAGAAACTGTCAAATTTTCCCAATTAAACATGAACCTTATGCTTATGTAATAAAGTTGAAAATCTATCAAAGAAATTTGACAGATTTGGGTAGCTTGATGTGCTGGCTTCTGTACCTACGTACTGTTTAACTAATTAACTATTGCTTTTTATTTCGAGGTCCCAAAATCAATGCACGGTGGCATACAAGAGTTTTGGATGTTTGACGTTGGCGGGCAAAGAGGTGAAAGAAAGAAATGGATTCAGGTAGGAGTTAGTCATTGGCACCATTTTATTTTGGATCAACTTTTTGTTTTCACTTATTTATGGCAATCCTGGATCGTTGTTATACGATCTTCATTCTTGATTATAATTACTACCTATAAGTTCAATTTAAGTGTGCTTTAAGTTGTTTGTAGACTTCATCATCATCATTTCAGCCGGAAGACGTCCACTGTTGGACATAGGCCTCCCCCAATGGGGGGGGGGGGCTTCCATAATCGCCACGCTTGACAGGCGGGTTGGCGATCGCAGTATGGTGGTAAAATGCAAAGAGAATGCTGCTGCCCATTCTCAACTAAGTCCCTTACGACACCCCCGGGAAAAGATGGGGATGTCATTGTTTGTAGACTTAATTCATAATAACTTAGATATGCCTTATTTTTAGTGGTTTTAAAATGAATGTAGGCAAGTTATTCTGAATTACTTACCTACAGTATATTGGAAAATAGGTTAGTAATGGGAATCCATTTCTTCTAAAGACATGATAATTATCATTCTGTTTTGATTCACGTCATTTAGTAGGTTTTTTTTTTATTGAAAATTGTGTTAAATTATGATTTACATGAGAGATTGATGATTCTCTCAACACGTTCCCTAAACCCGTCCTGATGGCTAAACCATTGCTTCATATGTTCGAAAAATGTGTCTGCTCAGCAACGTAAATAACGCAATGAATATCTATTGTTGAATTGTCAAAACGAAAAAGATTATGATTAATCGTGAGTTACGCAATTAGGGTGCTGGTTTATTTTAAATACCTAGTTATTTTCTTTCAGGTATTCGAAGGTATACACGCCATATGGTTCCTGGTTGCCTGCAGTGACTTTGACCAGAACCTGAGAGAAGATGGCACACAGAACAGACTCAAAGAAGCGCTCGTGCTGTTTGAAGATGTCTGGCAGAGCAGGTAACAAAATGAGTTTGAATTAATTTGTACTATCTGTACCTAAGACCAAACCCAGCTAAATATAGTAATAATCTAGCCATGAAACGTAAATTGGATTGGTTCTTATCGAGATAAGAGCACTAACTGACAAACAGACAGAGATACGATATTGCAGATGTAGGAAAAAAATCTCATCCTATTTTAAAATGCCTTGCTTCTTCACTGCATATTATTGTTCTGGTTTGTTCAGCAAGATTTCATCATTATAGTATGCAAAATTCAGGTGTATAACACGTTGTTATACCACACGGTAGCCATGCTCAGTCACAATCACAAAGATATTCGATGAAATGCTCATAAAAATCACGGTTAACTGAAAGGCGCCTAACCTTTTCTTCACCGCAACTTTCCGCAAACATAAAACTAATAACTAACATAATTCCTACAGGTTCCTTATGGAAGCGGGTCTAATCCTGTTCCTGAACAAACAGGATATACTGGAGAGCAAGGTGTCACAGGGTCGCAGCATCGCTCCCTACTTCCCTAAGTACAAGGACTTTCAGGCGTCAGGAGATGAGTACACCAGGACCAAGATGTTCATCAAGAGCTTGTTTGTGGTAGGATTTTTTATTATTATTGGTAGCTTGATAGTCTGGCGTTTGACTACTTAGATCTCACCTAATAGCAACAATAAGATACACCACCAAAACGGGTTCACCTGATAGTGTTAAAGACAAATAAGCAATGATGTGGTCGACCATGGAGGTAGCTTGCCTAGAAGTATTTACTAATACTTACCTACTTAACTGTCGGGATCTGATAAACCAGAGTAATGCGAAGAACTGATAACATAATACGATCACTTATTATTTGATGTCCATTTTTCACAGTTTCAGATAAAACTGGGGATATAATATGGATACTATCTATATTATATGCCCAAACAAATGCTTCCTTCGTTCCAAATTAGCTACTGAGTCGCTATAACATTACAATTAGGTATCTACAGGGTGGCAGAGACATTGTGTCCGTTTCAATGGCGCGGCCAAGGCGGTAGTAAAAAAAATAATTGCCAAGATTTTGTAAAAATTTGTTAAAGTTGATTCCCAAAACCATAAATTTGTTGAAAGTTATGGTTAAAAAGTTAGAAGGGTTTGAACGTGGCCGCGCCAATTGTAACGCGGAGAACCGCGCGGCCACGGAGATTTTTAAAACTAAGCGTTGCAGAAACCTGAAATTTCGGTAAATGATAGATTGAATTTGTAAAAAAAAATTGTAAAAATATTGAAAGTAATACGAGGTTTATATTTTAGGAGCTGTTAGACTATAATCGCATGGCCGCGCCATTGAAATGGTGAAAAACATCGATATCGCTGATATCTCGGTGAAAAAGCATCCCAGACGTCTGAAGTTTTTTGTAAACCCCAGATTTGAATTTGTCAAAATTAGTAAAAATACAACAGAAAATCCTAGGTTTATATTTCAGGACCTGTAAGACTAAAACCCTATGGCCGCACCATTGAAAAGACGCTTGATATTCATGCTAGGGCTATAAAACTAACTAAAACTGAACAATTTCTTTTTCCAGGACCTAATAACAAAAAAACGCGACCGCCGCGCTCTAAACGCTTCTGCAGAACGTTTTGTGGTAGCCGAAGCCCGTCGCGCCAGAGAATGTTACTTCCATTTCACTACGGCGACTGACACCGACAACGTGAGAACTGTCTTCAGAGACGTGCACCAGATCATACTCACGCATATGCTGAATAACCTGGGAGTTTATTGAAATAGGGAGAATTCTGTTTGCTAGACTAGGCTAAGATCTTCTCCTGTACACACCAAAATGCCTTTCAATCTCAAATTAAATCATATATCAAACCTTTCATGGTGGCCAGTCGTATTGGCCCCGCTTTAATTTGTGTAAATAATTTTATCACCACTGCTTTTAAAACGGTGAAGGAAAACATCGTGAGGAAACCGGCATGTCCTAGAACCAAAAATTCAAAGACATGTGACATCCAGCAACCCGCACTTGGCCCGCTCCCTCTCACAGAGAGGAGGCCTGTGGTCCAGCATTGGGAGAATTCTAGGTTGATTATGTTATGTAAACGATTATATCCTAGAAATACATTGTTTTTATAAAAGTGTGGTACTTGTGATTGGGCACTTATAGCCTAAATGTCACGTGATGGAACCGCGCTTTTAAATTGCACAGTTCGTCAATTGAGTCGCATTCTGTCTCTAAAGGTGCTCTTCACGGGCAATTTTTTGAGCAATTATTGCTCGGCAACAGTAATGGATCAATCTGGATCGATTAAGCAATCTGGGGCAACAACCATAAATGGCCGGTGTGTTTCGGCAATGTTGCTTCTGATTGCTCCAAATATTTCATGAGTTGCCGAATATCCAATCGGTTTGGAATTTTTTAGTCAATTTTCTTTCTATCTCGTTTGTACGTAAGTATGACTACGTCTCGTTACGAGAGGAATCAGCCGGCGGCGGCGGCGCGGCGGTGGCTTCAGGGGAGGCGCATTGCCTAGTTTTTTAAGTTGCTCCATATTGCTCCATATTGTGTGGCCGTATCTCTGGCAACAGGTTGCTACATGTTGGAATTACCTTAAATTGCTGGATGTAGTCGTGACGTCATATTTGACGAGAATTGCCCAAGATAGATCAATTTTAGTTGCTCGTGTAAGCCCACCTTATTGGCTGATTTTTCGATTGTCAGATAACTTTTATCTGGAGAAAGTTATGAGTTATCTGAGTATTGAAAAATCAGTCCTAAGTACCGTAGCATCAGTAGGTAGTTACCTAACTCAGCATTTGCAAAGGAATTAGTCGAGTGCATGAGGGATTAAGCATGCGTCAGACACTTTTTATTTATTTACTGTCTGTATTTCATAATTAGTTGTAAGCATATGACATAGCTTCTTAGGCAAATTCTTACCACTGAGAATATGTTTGAACCCGTCGTTTGTATTTTGCCAAACCTACTTGCAATTACAACCTACCTTTATTTGGAGTTATTCAATAACTACCCACTATGATATTTATTTTTCCCATTATAATAAGTCTCAAGAATAGCTTCGTTTTGTTTACCTACCTACCATACTAAAATATACTAGACAAATAAGTAGGTATTCAAAAACATACATAATTCGCATTAACCTACTCGAAAATACTGGCCACTGGTAATACGGCGAGGTACCTACTTCATCAAAATCAAGTAATTTATATCTATGAGAGTCAGCTCTCTTTGAACTTCAAAATTAGGTACATAAGACAGTCCCCATAAAACGCCCGCCCTTCACCACTACCTAGTGCTTTAGCTGTGAATCATCATCATCATCATGTCAGCCGAGAGACGTCTACTGCTGGACACTCATGGGGGGCCTTCCAACTTTACTTATGTCTTCCAGTTCACGGTCACCACTCCAGAACCTTTCGGCCCCATCGGTCATGTGTTCTGTGAGCCAGGTACCTACTTATAACGATGCATTTGTGATAGCTTGTGATCGAGCGAGACCTTCGACTATCGTATTTTTTTTAGTGATACCGAGGGAATTTTTTAGGCATTGACATACGAACAATGTTCCTACGGACTGTACGGACTAAGAGGTCTACTCTACTCCTTAAGTCTAAGCCCGAAATCCGTACTTTCGGCTGAAATTACGGGCGGTTCCTACTCCGTACGACTTACGGACATAAGATTAGTTCGTTCGGGGTTCGGGTTATCGGTTCGGGTAACGTCTTGGTAAACCATGGTGAACCAAATCGTGGTGTCATTAATACTGTGGAGTTTCTTGCCCATTCTTCTCCATACGTAACTACATTTTGGAAGGGGCGACTAGAATCAATTCTATTTTAATGTAAATGTTGACGTTCAAAAGTGCCTTTTAAGTGCCTATTTGAAATAAATGCTTTGACTTTGACTTTACTCAGCTGAATAATAATGACACCACGATTTGACAGCAGTCCCTACGCCCGGTATGTCTTCACCTGTCCGAAAAAGTTAATTAATCGGGTGTAGGGTAAACCCTTAAGTTTCCAACTTGTTTCGGGCGGGCCCGTATCTTCGTTGACGGACTTAGAGGGTAGGCACCCAGGTATGAGAGTTTTAAACGTTTTTAGACAATTCCATCAAGAAACAGAAAAGTTGCGGCCCTGAAAAGGGCCTTGTCAAAAATGTGTCAAATAAATTCAATTACTGTAATTTCTTCATTATAACCTCAAAAAATCACCCGCCAAAACCATACAGCGTTCTTCCTTGTCTCTTCAAAGCATAGACAACGTCCATCGCTGTCACAGTTTTTCTTTTGGCGTGTTCAGTATACGTCACGGCATCGCGGATCACATTTTCTAGAAACACCTTCAGCACGCCTCGAGTTTCTTCGTAAATTAATCCTGATATTCTCTTGACACCTCCTCTTCGTGCTAATCTTCTAATAGCAGGCTTCGTGATTCCTTGGATGTTATCGCGGAGAACTTTCCTGTGGCGTTTGGCACCACCTTTGCCTAATCCTTTCCCGCCTTTGCCGCGACCTGTCATTTTGACGTTAACTTTTTTTTTCTAAGCGCGAATGTAACCGTGGTAAAATGTGGAATGCGGTCTTGTGCGTGCGCGAGACGTATTTATAAGCTAAGCGCACTGATATTGTATAAGTTGTGGGTAACTTTATCCAAAAAATAAAGAATTTATAGAACAACCCTCTTAAAAAATATTGTTTGCGATAGTGCGCTGTATGTAAATAGTTGATTGAATTATGTTTGCTATTGACTTATAACTCCAAAATAGGTAAGAAGTCATTAAATAGCAGTAACGAAGACATGACTTCATTAATTTCATGTACATTTTATTAATCTATATTACTTACTTATAGGTTACAGGGGTAATTACAATACATAAAGATAATTATTAGCACAATAAACTCATTTTGCATTACAAGCCGACTACCTATGCAGGCAATCTTAGTATAAATTGGGGGATATAGCTGATAAGTAGATACAAATGTTTGGCTCAAAGCTGGTCAAGCATTCGAAAATATTGTTGGAGCTGCTGAAGATTGCACCTAAGACTATCTTTGCTTTGTATTAATTCATGAGGTCATTGCAAGCACAATCTAGCAATATGGGGTAATATGGTTGTAAGCGATACTTTGGCGGTCTAGAATGATATGCTGAATTCTTAGTTACAGTTTGCGCACTGGTTAAAAATTTGCCAAGGCACCGTATGCTACCTGTATAGGCCAGGTTACCTATGTGATGGGAATGATGCAACCAACATCATGTAACCAATATATTGTAACGATATTTTTGATCTAAAAGAGTTGCTTGCCCGTTCTTCTCGGGGCAACAAATGGTCAACTAACTTCATCTTTCTGACTGACGGACTGACTGACTGACTCCTTGAAAATTCAAAAGTGCCTGTAAATGTTGTAAGTTGTACCTAATTGAAATAAATGTTAATAAATGTCCTGCCACGGTCGCCAAATGTTGGGAGATGAATATAAAGACTCATAACTCCTCAAATTATTTTATTACAATTCAAATAAAAATAAAATATAGCTTGATAGTTTTGACACTCTGAGTTTGAGTATTGAGTTTGAGAACAAGTTTGTCTGTGAAATTGAACGTTGCTAAATACCTATTTATTAATCTTATTACCCAATGGATTGTGTACTTATAACTTCCGATGATCTCGAGGATTGATTATTTTCTATTCTAGGTGGCTCTTGAATTTTGTCAAAAAAATATCCGTCTAGCATAGCTACCTATAATTACAGTTTTTTTTTAAACCAAATACGACAAATGCGCCAATCCTATTTTTATCGATACTAGCAACTTGTCATAAACAGGGAGGATTAAAAAAAATCATGGAGTTATCCAAACAACATTGAATAATCTAGTTGCTTGAATAATCTAATCAACGCTCAGGATTGGTCAATGACTTTACGTAATTCGCACGCCAACACACTACTTGCAACCAAAACAAGTTCACCTAAACCACACAACACATGACGACAAACTTCAAAATTTAAATATCGGACAAACAAAATGGCGCCTGTAAAAGTACCTAAGAAAGCTCTGAAACCAACTCCAACAAAGGACAGCGTCTCCAAACCAATAATAAAGATGAAAAAACTAAAGAAGAAGAGCTATCAGAGCTTCTCCATCTATCTCTACAAGCTACTGCGAATGGTAGCACCAGATAACCTGGGAATTTCACGAAAATCAATGCTGATTATGAACCATTTTCTCACCGACATGCTGGAAAGAATTGCTGTAGAAGCTGGGAAGTTGGCTGTCCACGGCAAGAAGTCGACGATGAGTAGCAGGGAGGTCCAGGCAGCTGTCAAACTTGTCATTCCAGGAGAGCTGTCAACTCACGCGAATATAGAAGCTGTGAAAGCCATTAATCTATTCCATAAGAGCCATGAACGTGACGCAGAAGCCAAACAGTGAAAATAATAATGGTGACTATGTGACCGTGTTACAATGTAAACTCAAAGACAATGTCACGTAATTATTTAGTTAGGAAAGTGTCGTCGTGTGTAGAATACAAGTGTTTATTGGATTTAAATTGTTAATTATGTTGATTGATAAATAAATGATTGTACAGTTTGTCTGTTGTTTTATTTTTGCTTCGATGTCAGTGGTAACCCAGTCAAGCGGTTTTGTGTAATCTATTACATCACCACTGCTCTCAAAACGGTAAAGGAAACATCGTGGGCAAACCGGCATGTCCTAGAACCAAAAATTCAAGGACATGTGACATCTACCAACCCGCACCGGGCTCGCGTGGTGGATTACGGCCCACTCGCTCTCACAGAGAGGAGGGCTGTGTCCCAGCAGTGAGAACACTATTGGCTGATAATTCTGATGCTGCAAAAGTCTGACCCACTTAAATGGGACTGGGCAGGACATGTCTGCCGCATGCCGCATTCCGGACAAACTGTGGGCCGCAATAGCACAGAACTGCTGGCTTAAGACAGAGAGGCGGGTTCGCGGCAGACCACGGAGGAGACGGCGGGACGAACTGGATAGCTTCCGTCAAAACTGGAAATAGGACGCGCGGGCTCGCGAAAGATGGAAAAAGTGGAGAGTCATCCATGAGGGAACTACCCTTTCCAATAAAAAAAGAATGATCAAAATCGGATTACGCTGCAAAAAGTTATGCGTGGTCAGGTCATACATAAAAAAATATAATTATAGGTATGTATACAAGTAAATACACGTCGACTTGAAAACCTCCTCCATTTTGTCGTCGGTTAAAAATGCAATCCTTTGTCTAGAAAATAAGTAAGTATTTGCGTGAATTTTTTGTCGTCATGCATGACTACCTATTTATTTATTCATAACAATTGCTTGCTTTACAGTAAATACCATCAAGCCAACAACATCACAATTAACTAAAAAACTTCACACAAACATTGAACATAGATTTACTGCTATACACAAACATGTCAACATGAGTCTGAGCAATCAGGGCGTTCTGCAGATTGAAATATGTATTACTATAAGATCATCTTACAATAAATGCACGCTCATTATTCGTAGCTACCGACAAGTATCCTCCCCAGTTCGACTAAATAAAAGTTAACATTGAATACTAAAAGGAATCATACCCATTAGGTACACAGGGCTTGTGACTAAGTAATAACAGCCGCATGGGTCGATCGATCAGGTTAACCTACGTTTGCCGCGGTTGGTCCGTGAATGGGTGACCATCTTTACATACCCAGACCCCTCCGTGCCTCGGAAAGCACGTTAAACCGTTGGTGCTGGCTGTCATTTGTGGATCTTTGACGGTCGTTACAGGTCGGTAGAACCCCAAAAGTCTGACAACCAGTCTTATCAAGGGGTAGCGTGTAACCCAGTAACTGGGTTGTGGAGGTCAGATAAAGGCAGTCGCTCCATGGAAAATACTGAATATATTAAGCTGCATCTGGTTAGACTGGAAGCCGACCCCAAACGTAGTTGGGAAGAGGCTAGGCAGATTGACGAATACTCTAAGCTACCGATATAGGTATGTAGCAGAAGATTTGGAATATTCCGCTAAGTAGTAAGCAGTTGGTATTCCTACAAGCTATCAGTTTCACATTCCGCGGGTAACTCGCTCAAAACAATTGAAAGCTACCCACAAAATCTTTAATTTAGCAAAAGTGGTTACCTAAAAAACTATAAAAGGCGTCGCTTCACTCATTCGAGTCGCTCCTCGTCACATTGCTTACACACGTCATCGCATTAGCTCGTGTGTGAACGAAATCAAAATGGCGCGCACAAAGCAGACAGCTCACAAGTCCACCGGAGGCAAAGCTCCTCAGAAGCAACTGGCGACCGAGGCAGCAAGAAAACGTGCCCTAGCTTCAGGTGGCGTGAAGAAACCGCACAGATACCGACCGGGGACTTTAGCCCTGCAAGAGATACGCAGATACCAGAAGAGCACGGAACTACTCATTAGAAAACTGCCGTTCCAGCGTCTCGTGATCCCAGATCGCGCAGGACTTCAAGACTGATCTCCGGTTCCAGAGCTCCACTGTGATGGCGCTTCAAGAGGCCAGTGAAGCGTACTTAGTGGAGCTGTTTGAGAATACGAACCTGTGCGCGATCCATGCCAAACGAGTGACTATCATGCCGAAAGACATTCAGTCGGCGAGGAGAGTGCGTGGCGAGCGCGCCTAGTGAGATTCGTGTATGTTTTTGCTGTTGTAGGTAGGTATTTAAGTATTTATTGATGACAAAGCCCTTTTCAGGGCTGCAAGGTTTTCTGTTTCTTTGATGGATGTCAAAAACTCAAAATGTAGATAAGTAAAACTATTTCAAAGAAAAATACTTAGTAGTATTTTATTTATTAATTTTTGGGGGTATAATTAATAAGCGTACCATTATACCATAATCAGCTTATAATGTTCCCAATGCTGGGACACAGGTCTCCTCTCAGTGAGAGGGAGTGGGCCAATGTCACATGTCTGCATTCTTGGTTCTAGGACATGTCGGTTTCCTCACGATGTTATCCTTCACCGTTTTAAGAGCAGTGGTGATGAAATAACTTACACAAACAAAAGAGCCTGTTTGAGTTCGAACTTACAACCCACAAATCGTAAGTCGCAGCCGTTACCACTGGGCCATTACTACGCTCACTAATATAGATAAACCTACCCCACACAAATTGATATAATTATGTAGCAGTGTTATGTGATAGAAAGTGATTAACCGGTAGAATGCCGGTAATTACAGAAACAACTAAAAAGCCATTCGGTGGCGGTGATCTCTCGCGTCCGGCCCTGGTCCAGGCCATGGTACGGAGCGAGAGTGGATGGTTAGCTGTCACCTCCTTCTGCGAAGCAGTAATGCTCGCGAAGAGGGAGGCGGCGCACGTGAGGGAGAGGCAGTATATGCGCCCTCACGGCCGTAGTCGCCGCGGGAAACGCCCTGGGCGTCGGGAATCCCAGGCTGATTCCCGGCCACCGCAGGGGCGGGCTTGCGGGCGGCGAGTACCGTGCTTAAAACGAGACAAATTAGATTGAACTAATAACAAGATAAACACAACCTCCTCCTTTTTTGAAGTCGGTTAAACAACAATACCGTCTCGGAGATTCGGTCGAATGCTTCCTCCTAACATTGTTGACACTTTTAGCTGTTGTATGATAACCACAAACCGGAAACTTAAAGTTAATCTTATCTTATTTAAAATTGTCAATGCTTTTTTTGCTGGCTGAATGAATTTTAACTTGGGCTGATATTTCACATGTCTAAAATAAAAATTGGAAATCACATGCAAATAAGAGTTTTCCAATTTTTTGAGCAATAGTGGAGCAATCTGGAGCAACAATATTAAAATGCGGCAATTGTTTCGGGAATATTGATTCTAATTGCTCCATAATTATATTTCACATTTCTCAGTGTCGCCAATATGAGTTGCCGAATATCCAATCGGTTTGGAAATTTTTAGTTAATTTTCTTTCCATTGCGGGAGGAACCGGCCGGCGGGCGGCGGAGCCGGCGCGGGCGGGGGGGCGCGTATTGCCTAGTTGTTTAAAAGATGCTCCATATTGCATGGTATTGTGTGGCCGTATCTCTGGCAATAGGTTGCCACATGTTACCATTGCCCTAAATTGCTGGATGTAGTCGTGACCTCATTGAGCAGGATGGAGAAATTTTAGTTGCTTGTGTAAGCGCACCTTTACATAGTTTAAGCACTTGATGGATTCAGATGACTTCATAGTTCTACCTCTACGGATGTAATCAAATTGTGGCAGGATTTTTTCGCGCGCTGAATTTGCAACGCACGCCATAACGCCGAGAGTTGAAAATCGAACTGTATGGTTGTTCGACGCTCTGAGATGCACTCTGACGCATTCTCATTGCTTGCTACAACAACACCGAGAGTTAAAAGCCAGCGCACGATCAAATCCTGCTGCGATATTTTTACGTCCGATTAAATGTGGTGCTGTTCCACAAACGACGGCACACTTAAGGTAAATCTAGTCGACATTTTCTCCAGACAAACTTCGGGAGTGTATTACTCCACTGTTCGACAATGTACATCAAAATATTATCTGTGCGGAAACAGAATACAAAAATAAAAATTTAAAAAATACATTAAAAAGTTATGAGACAACAAAGATTAGTTTTTCTTGCCAATTTAACCTAACTTTGGGCGTAATTAAGTAATAAAAGAAGCGTAAAATCTCCAAAACCAAGTCGGTGCCGACATAGCTCAAATATCGAAAAGTTCAATAAACTTTATTGGTCATTGATTTATGCAGTGGTTTTACTCTATATGATCCTGCATCTCACTCAATAACGTTGTGCGTGTAGACCAGCGTCCAACTGCTCATCACTGGTACTACCCCCGTCGGACACGATGCCTGGTGAGACAGACTTTTGATTTTGGTTTTGAGCGTGCTTTTTAGCCCAGCCCACCAGTGAGTTCGAGCCCGCGACTAGTGTCCCCTTAACATCATATCACGCGTGTCCTGTCAGCTGCACATTACAGGAACTGATGGACGCTAGTGATGGCGCTGAACACGTAGCCGAATTCTGGGCCGAGTCTACATATAGATAGTAGCTACATTTTTTTTTAAAGACAAGGCGTCAAAGTTTTGTAATAAAACGTTTTTAACCATGACTTAATTAAACTTCTTTTTTTTTTGTACTAGACTCACAATATTAATTATTGGTTTTGTGACTGCAATCCATGGCATAGTTATTTAGGATTACATTAAAAAAAAAACACTGAACAATTTAGAAATTTGTGATCACAGTACCTAAATATCTGATCTAGGGTGTTGATTTTCAACATTTTCAAAAGAATACCTATTATCACTTAACCAAGTAACATGGATTTTATTTTTTATTTTTGCTAGAACTGGTACAACCTAGCTTATTGCCCCGTACCCGCTTGACGTTGAGTTTCGGGACACCTGTATGTATGGAGTATACATTTATCTATATCACCACCTGCTAAGCCTTTTCCAAACTACGTTGGATTCGGCTTCCAGTCTACCCGGATGCAGCTGCCTATCTGACCTCCACAACCCAGCTACTGGGAAATACGATACCCCTTGGTAAGACTGGTAGTCAGACTTTCGGGCTCCTGACGACCCGTAACGACTGTCAAAGATCCACGAATGACAGCCGGGACCAAGCGCTTTTAAACGTGCTTTCCGAGGCTAAAGGAGTCTTATGGTATGTAAAGATGGTCACCCATCCACGGACCAACCGCGGTAAGCGTCGCTTAACCTGATCGATCGACCCGTGCGGCTGTTTTTACTTAGCTACTAGTAGTATGTATGCATGTGTGCATGTATATGTATGTAGTATGTATGTATGTATAGATTACTACACTAAGATCAGCGCGCATGGTACGTTTGAAGGTCAAAATTATCGATTTTTGCGTGGATCACAACACAATAGTTCAATACGATATACGGGTGCAGGGCGCGCACGCATCCAGGTGCTACAAACATTTTGTTGGGAATCATTATAAGCAAAAACTTTGTACCTACCCCTTTTTACGAAAATTATGCGGACGGGTGCGTATGAGGAACAGTTAAAGTTTATATGGTGGAGTGCAGAAAGCCAATTTTTTTTTATTGATACATGGTCGAATTTCGATCAGTCCATTAGTAATTATAAGTCATTTAACAAACAATACAAACTGCATCGCAAAAGCCAAAATATTCTGGACTGCGACCGCGTACCAGAAGACGTAGTGTTGGAAGGCCTTTTTCAAGGTGGACCGGTGACCTTTTGAAGGCCACAGGAATCCACTGGATGCGGTAAGCACAAAAAGTGGGGTAATTGCGTAACACACTCACAGTAGAAATTGTTTTCGTTTTGACAGTTCAACAATATTGCGTAATTTGCGTTGTGGAGCAGACAAAATTCCTGAACACTACGTCTCCAATGAAAACCCCCGCCAGCACACCCGGCAGCCAGTTTGTCATGTTGGGTTCAAAGCTGTAGGAGAGGTGAGGAGATTTGAAGCAAAATAATGTTACCATACCAAATCTATAAATGTTGGCGTGAAAACGCAACCAAAGCATCCTCAGCGCTGCCATCGGTTTTGAATTTAGATTGTAGAATTTAGTTGATGCGCAACAAAACCAGCCCCATTGTTATGTCACCTCAACTGTTTATCAATCTTCACAAAATGTTGCGCGGCCCACCTCGCAGCTGTGTATACCAGCAGCTGCTAGCGACCGTTACACTCGACGGCACGTGCTACCCCTGCATAATAATAATTATTATTATTAAATAGAAAGTGGGGTGGGCAAAGAGGTCATGTATCGGACTTTCGAATGAACTCGAAAGCTAGATAGCGACACTGGAGAAAGAAACATAAACAACGGAGTACTTTAAGGCTGCTCTCTTGAAAAAAGCTTGAAAAAAAAAGCATGCAGATGAAGCAACTTTTCGTCGGCATTTACAGAGAAATTACATCTGAAAAAAATTGTTAGTTAAGTATCTACATGATATACTTTTAAATGATATGATACGATACGTAATTTGGTTTAGTCATAATTTTTCTATGGGTAACACCATAGCAGAAGGAATGGCGTCCATTTTGACAGTTCAACAGCATTCATTGCGTTAAATAAGTTGTTTGGCTTCTTCAGACAGGAACAAGCGACGCGACTCTTGTAGAAAAATATCCATGAAGTTTTTATAGCACTTCGCCCGCGACTCCGTCCGCGTGAAATTACCCAATCTAGGCACATGGAAAAAAAATCATACAAACTTCCCTCTACGGGGGGAGTATCCTAAAATGTTATCTTAGCTGACGTCTCCTTCTCATAATCTGTGCCAAATTGCATTTTCGTAGGTCCAGTAGTTTTTGAGATTTCGTGTTTAATCAGTGAGTGAATGAATGAGTGACCTTTCGCTTTTATATATATAGATACATAGGGTACAGCCTGACAGGCTGACACTGACCTGGAAATTTGAATTTTGAAAAAATTGAATTTCCCGGGGTACCCAAGCGCTTCCCCCTTAAATTGAGGTCTGGTTAGGGGTAGATTTTCGAAAAACCCTGATACACGTTATTCTTTATTTTTGATTTTAGGTTTGAGCTTCGAGTTAATCAGATCGCGAGTTAAAATTCTTCCATACAAACTTTGACATCCCCCCAAGGGATAGTTTAGAAAAACAATAAATTATCAATTTTATAAGTAATGTGCTTAGATAAGTATTTGTGCCATGTTTCAAGTTTATTATCTCAAGGAATAAGATTTTTCATACAAACAAAATCCCCTTTTTCACCCCCTTAAAGGTCGAATTTCAAAAAACCCCTTCTTAGTGCTCCCCTACATCATAAAAGGAAGCCGTATGCAAAATTTCACGATACTAGTTCTAGTATAGTTTCGGCTGTGTGTTGATATGTCAGTCAGTCAGTTTCTCCTTTTATATATTACGAGTACCTATATAATATGTATATAGATTCTACGACAGTCGTGTCACGCTGCCGCGTCGCGCTTGTTTGCGGGAGCCTTGAGAGGCTTTCCAGTCAACCTGCAGTGAACTGATTTCGTCTGATAATGATGATGATTTTTAACACAGCCGCATGAATTAAAAGACACAACAAAGTACGGTAAACTTTGGGCAGACCTACGGTACATAAAACACAACTGTTCTAGACAAAGATATTAAGAAAAACGAGTATTCTGCACCTAGCTACTAGGTACACAAAATGAGAGCCCTAACGACGCGGCCCTGACAAAGGGACCGTCCTCGAAAGCTCATTCAATAATTGCACAAGGTAATACCAGTATTTACTATAAAACTTAATCAATTTTCAATTTACAACCCTTTCACGCTAAAAATAAGGCTAAAATTCCAATAACTCGGGCTTCTATTGTATAAAATCCAATTTAAGGTAATCTGCAAGGAATTTGCAACTTTAACAGTAATAGAGATAAGGTTTCTATTCGATTTGTTTAACTTTTTTGAACTTGGAATTCAAACAGCGCGTGCCCATTTGCAGGGGTGCGCAAACGCCGCCGTTTCCGACACCGGTGTTTTTTTGAAAAAGGAATAATTTTACAGTTGACGGTTAGACGTTGAACTGGATAGACGCGTGTGTTAGTAATAGAATAATAATAGCTTTTAATAATAAACTAAGTGTAGTTCTAGTGTGGATAAGTGTGAACTGTCTATAAGTGAAGAAAAATTGAAAAAAGTACCATAAGTTTAATGGTTTAAAATTTAATAAAAAATCACTTTGAAAACTAAATTCGCTAATTTAACATAATTTCAGTGTAAATCAAGATACTTAATTATTATTTAAGTGAATATAATTCCATAAGAAACCTAAGTTAAAGTTAAG
The DNA here is from genome assembly GCA_947359405.1 of Antitype chi. Taxonomy (NCBI): domain Eukaryota; kingdom Metazoa; phylum Arthropoda; class Insecta; order Lepidoptera; family Noctuidae; genus Antitype; species Antitype chi. The sequence goes on along the minus strand of OX375835.1, from coordinate 3,091,202 downwards.
TTTAAGTAAAAGCACTGAACGTGAACGGTTCCAGTTACTGCCCACCCTTCTTTTGTAACAAGGAATCATGCACTAACAATTGCACGGGGAAAAATTACGCTTACAAAATGGATTCACCAAAAATCGTGTACAAATATTATTCAAATCCAGCTTTTTGCTCTCAAAGCGAGGTTGTTTTTGCGCAAAAATCATGTATGACAAAGATTGTGTCGCCAGAGAGGCAGAGGATGCCTCCTCTAGGCGCAAATTCGCCTAGAAAGTTCGAAATAGGGAATAGAATTATGAGGACAGATATATCTGATAATCCTTTAAGAATGTCTCCGGCTGGTGCTACAAGATTCAGGGACGAACCGCCGGAATTACCCCCAAAACCACCCAAATTTCTAAACAGAAGTTTCCAAAGACAGTCTTCTTTAGTCTACAAACCTTCTCGGTCAGTAAGAAGCCGGACAAGAAGCGAGGACTTAGAAATGGCTCAGTTAAAACATCAAAGGCAGTCAAGGTATGATCGACGTGCTGACAGCGATGATGGTCTTGAAGACAGCAGGACAAAGCATAGGTACGAAGTCATTCAAGACTTCGATGACATTGTCGACTATTCACCGACGAAGAAGAGGATAGTTGAAGCTAAAGCTGATGAAATTGAAGAGTACAATGTAGATAGACCGGACGAGAATGAGCTGAAAGAAATACCAACAGAAATTGTCAAAACTGTGAATGGGAGGACGCTGAGATATGCTATAATTCCTACGGAAGATGATGAGCCGAGGAAGTGTAATGTTACGTTCACATCTCCTGTCATGACCAAGAAGAATTTGATAGCAACGCAAAAACTCCATGAACTGCTATCAACACCTAGAAAATTAAAGAGTTATGCCAGCCAGCCTTCAGTCAGAATAACTCCAAACAAATCTGTAGAAAACAAATACTCGGAAACGCCAAGAAAATTCTTATCCAGCACACCAACTCATGGTGTTACTCCATCTAAATCCTGTGCTAACTTAACCTCAAGAACCAGTGCACCAACTTCTCCTATTTCGCCGAAAGCTCAGCAGAAACTAAGCTACGGTCTACCTGAGAATTTGCCTGGTTTCGACAGGCATGATGTGTTTGTAACTAGCTTTAGAGAGAAGAGCAATGATCGTAGTTTTGATCTAGAGAGGGAGATGAGTAGAGAAAGAAGAGATTACGATCGGAGAAGAGACAGTCAGAGGAAGGATAAGAATACTGCTGTAATTGTTCCGAGGTACGTAAGCTAACCTATATCATTTTATTTGTTCACTAGCTTTTGCCTGCGGTTCCGCCCGAGTGGATGTCGGTTATCGCGTAAAAAAGTAGCCTATATCCTTCTCCATATCCCAGGCTATATCTCTGCCAAATTTCATGACGATCGGTTTAGCGGTTTAGGCGTGAAAGCGTAACAGACAGACTAGAGTTACTTTCGCATTTATAATATTACTAGCTGTGCCCGCGACTTTGTCCGCGTGGAATAGTGTCTTTGGGTCTGTGTCTCTTGTCGCAAACTTATAAAACATTCACATAAACCTTTACATATTTCCATACAAACTTTCATCCCCTATTCCTTATTGTTATTTTTATTTATTATTTTTTCCTTATTGTTTTATAAACTTTGAATGTCATATTTATTTATATCGAATCAACAGCCTAAAAAATAAGTTTCAAGCTTCTAGCTCTAAAAATTACGATACTTCCATACAACTTTTCATCCCCCCCTTTCAACCCCTTACAACCCTTTTTTCGCATTAAAATGTAGCTTATGTCCTTTTTCAGGCTCGAGACTATCTGTGTACCAAATTTCATTTAAATCGGTTCAGTAGTTTTGGCGTGAAAGCGCGACATACAGACAGACAGAGTTACTTTCGCATTTATAATATTATATATATAGTAGGGATAGTAGGGATTATCTTTACATAGTACAGAACAAAGTCACTTTTCGTGTTTGTTTTCCCATAGCTTTTACCTCCATGCGTAGCCGCTCGCAAAAGCTACTTGCATAATATAACAAAATCAAAAATCAAAATCAAAATATTTTATTTCACATAAGCCTGCATGGGCACTTATGAAACGTCAGGAGCTAGGTGCACGGTTCCAATTTGTCGTTTCCTATGGAGAAGAGCCGGCAAGAAACTCCACGGTTACTCTTTTAAAAATAATTGGCTTTTACAATGTTTTCAAATTACAGTGATAATAGGTATGGGAGGACAGTGCAGGCCACAGAAAGAGGCCAACAGAAAGAGGTTCTCAATTCGGTTGTATTTGTTTAAAATGTTTGTGCCCCGTCAATATAAACTCATTTGAAAAATTCTTCTCTTGTTTGAAAGGGTATACTTTTAGGGTATACTATACCATCAAAAACATAAATGTGAATTGAGAGCCAAGTTCAATATTATGATATGCCTTGGTTGTTGACTTCAACGACAAAAGAAGTCAGATCTAAATGGGTGCCAAGTTCAATGGTCAGTCCTGAAATTTATATAAAACAACATAAAATATTTTAAAACAACATAAAATATAATTTCTTCTATAACTTTGGATAATATATTGAAGCCTAAGGTCTGACTTGGCTAGTTCTCATATAAGAATTATAACGAAAACAGTCATGGAAGAGCTCTATCGCAACTCAAATTTTGGGAAGAATAAAACAAGAACTTACAGCTTTAGAACTTTCGTAGGCTATAATATAATTTGAGTATGACAACTAGCCAAGTCAGACCTTAGGCTACAATATACTATCCTAAATTAAGTACTTATAAGAAGAAATTATATTTTAAGTTGTTAGTACAGGGAAAGTTTTTTGTGGTTACGTAGACTAGAGGTACAAGTTATATCACTAACTAACGAACAAAAGGTTTTACTCGAGTACCTACACTGAGCACACAATAAAACCTTATATCCCAATTTTACAGTTCAATAGTTATTGATTGATTACGTTACGATAACTACGCAGTTATCAGATATACCGTATCACAGCTGTTTCACATGTGTAAAGTTTTTTCAAAAAACGATAATGTACCTGACACTAGACATGGGCGAAGTAGCTCACTGAAAAGAAAAAGAGCGATTAGCTCTTTCACTCTAAAGAGCTATATCACTCTTCTAGCTCACTAGCTCTTCTATAGCTCAGTGACACAAACGCCGAGACGCCGACTGTTAGCTCAATTGACTCACGCCGCACGCGCGTCGAAGGAGACGGATCGGCTCGCTCAATAGTGAGTAGCTCTTTGGAAGTTTGGACTCTTTATTACTCACTAGCTCTTCTATAGCTCAGTGATTCAGACGCCGAGTGTTAGTTCATTTGACTCATGGTGCACGCGTGTCGTTGAAAACGGCTCGGCCCGCTCAGTAGTCATTGTCAATAGCTCTTTGGAAGTTTGGAGTTAAGTTAAATAAGCTTTTCTGTTTGTTTATAATGTTATGACTTTACGTAAATAATACGCAAAAAAATAAACAATGCAAAGCCAAAGTATTTTCTACTTTAAAGCTATGGTCATAAAGATAGATTTACAGTGATTTATGTCGTATGATAGTCTACAATGACGTATTGTATCGAAGAGGTATTGTTGGAAGAACGAACTATGCGATCCAAAATATTCCGAAGCGAACCGTATGAGCCGTTCGGCCGCTGACTTCGGTCGGTCATCGGTGTCTCGCTGAAGTACTGAGAGTCTAAGAGCTAACTGAGCTAGTGAGCTACTTAGCGAACGAGTGAGTGAGCGAGAGCGACGTCCATCAAAAAGAGCTAGCTCTTTTCTATCACTCGCTCACGAGCTACCCATGTCTACCTGACACCCGTCACACATTTTTGCACTACTAGGGGTGTTCAATAAAAAGTATGAAGCAGTTATATGTATATTATTTATTGTTATTTTATTTTTCGACATAATCACCTTTGAAGCGTTATCTTGGTGAAACAACACAAGTTTAGCAAGTTTGCCGCGGCGATTTTCGCGTATTTCCTGACGCAGTTTTTTTATTTGTTCTGCGTATAAGGGCCCCGTAATAGTGACTCCAAGATTGAGGTATTCAGTCATTACCACCCCCTGGGTGTCCCAGAAAAGAGAGCCCATAATCTTACCGGCGGATGGAATTGCCTTAAACTTCTTAGGCTTGGAGATGACGGCCTCTTCCAAGTCATGGACTGTTGTTTCGTTTCAGGATCATAATGGTGAAGCCATGTTTCGCCCTAGTTACGAAGCGAGCCAAAACTCGGTCAGGATCTTGTTGTAACAATTCCAAATCGATTTGAGAAATCCGCAGTCTTGTTTGTTTATGCTCGTCCGTAAGCTTTCTAGGCACCCAGCGCGCTGATACTTTTTTCATGCCCGAATGTTCATGTATAATGCTATAGATACTTCCTATCGAAATCTTTAGTTCTTTAGCTACAAAACGAACAGAAATACGACGACCTGCCAAAACAATTTTTTCAACTTTTTTTATCATTTGTTCGGTAACTGCCGTCGTAGGGCGTCGCCAGCGCGGGTCGTCTATTATTAAAGTTCTTACTCTCTTAAACTCGGCACACCACCGCGCAACCGTAGAATACCCCTAATGTTCCTTTCAAGTCTAGATTTACTTGCTCAGTAGTAAATTTTATCAGGCAGAGATATTTTATTCCGGCGCGAATTTCAATTTTATCCATTTTGCGTACCACGCTCCGACACGACGAAAACAAATGACTTCTATTTTTAAAATAAGAAAAGAAAATCAATCATTTTTATTTTTTTATTTTATCAAATGTCTGGACTGTACCTGCCAGTATTTACTTTTTTGTTGTTCAAGTATTGCTTTACATTTTTATCAAGGCGTTTTTTCTTGACATAAATATACTCGTAATAATAGCCTTAGGCACCTGTCCCCCCGTTGACTATTAGCGAGAAGCGAGTAGAGCTAGCAACTAGAATGGAGTTGGCGAGCAACGTGCAATGAGCGTGTAGTTCGGATAGTTTGTCCATAAACGTCACAATATTTAATTAGTGGCTTGCGTCTCAAAAAAAAAGAGGCGAATCTCAAGTCGCCGCGTATACTTCGCGTCAAACTTTATGGCGGCTCTCTGAAGTGCGCTACTCGCTGCGCAATGCCCCACCATGAATTTGTTACTGCGCAGCGACTCACCTCGTGTTCCAAGCCGCGATAAAATTTGAATCGTGCTGTACTTGGGTATTTTTTTTTTGTTTTTTTTTTTTTAATGTATGACCACGCATAAGTTTTGACAGAGTAGTCCGATTTTGAGTAAGTTTCTTCCCACTCCTGGGATACAGGCCTCTCTGTGAGAGCGAGTGAGCACTAATCCACCACGCGGGCCCAGTGCGGGTTGGCAGATGTAGCATATCTTCGAATTTTTGTTTCTAGGACATGCCGGTTTCCTCACGATGTTTTCCTTCACCGTTTTGAGAGCAGTGGTGATGGAATTATTTACACTAAGTAATGCGCCTGTCAGGGTTCGAACCTACGAGCTACAACTGGTATGTCGCGGTCGTTACCACTGGAACACCACTGCTCGAGTAAAGTAGTTACAGTTTTATTTATTAAATACTAGCTGTCCCGGCAAACTTCGTACCGCCCATAAAAGATTTCTGAACTTTTTGTGAGACTAACAAACGTCAATTATTTTATATTATAGATTCCTTTATATTTTCTCACCGTTTAAACCTTCCCTGGGCTTCTACAAATATTTCAAACCCAAAATTAGCCAAATCGGTACAGCAGTTCTCGAGTTTTAGCGAGACTAACGAACAGCAATTCATTTTTATTACTTAAATTAAAGTACAAAAAAATATTACACAAACGAAAATATGGAAGTTTAAATAAAAGTAGAGCTTTATTATTTGTTTTTTTTTTTTTCATTTACACTCTAGGCATTATAGTGTTATGTTAAAAATTATAGTGTTATGTTAAAAATTATAGTGTTATGTTAAAAATTATAGTGTTATGTTAAAAATTATAGTGTTATGTTAAAAATTATAGTGTTATGTTAAAAATTATAGTGTTATGTTAAAAATTATAGTGTTATGTTAAAAATTATAGTGTTATGTTAAAAATTATAGTGTTATGTTAAAAATTATAGTGTTATGTTAAAAATTATAGTGTTATGTTAAAAATTATAGTGTTATGTTAAAAATTATAGTGTTATGTTAAAAATTATAGTGTTATGTTAAAAATTATAGTGTTATGTTAAAAATTATAGTGTTATGTTAAAAAAGTTTCTGTCTAGGCTCGAATTAGTAATTAACTAGTTCGACGGTCCCTACGTACAATCCCCTAAGTGATAGATACGTGATTTGCATGTTTTGTTTTCGTGACCTTCAGGCCAGCCTATAGTTATGGTTTAGTTTAACAAAACTACGTTTAAGATGGCAAAATGCACTTTAAATCCATCATTCATGACATTACATGATATACGCATAATAAGGGGCCTTCCATAAAGTACGTCACACAAATTTTATGGTCTTTTGATCCCCCCGCCGTCCTTGTCACAGGTGGTCACACTTGTGAAACCCCCTCCTCTCTTATGTGACGTCACATATTTTTCAATTTTATATTTAGATAAAACAGCAGCTTTTTTTTCAATTTTTTACTTATTTAAATTAAAAAATTAAAACACAGCACTCGCCCACGTCTTAAACGTACATAAGCCTTATAAATATAGATAGATTTAGTAATATTTTTAAGTTTTTAGTTTAAGTACATATAAATTTCGAGTTTTAGTATTTTAGATTATAACATGTGACGTCACAAAACTTTTGACCCCCCCCCCCCCTGCTACTTGTCACACAATGTCACATTTTGTTGACGTAATTTTTGGATGGACCCTAACTTTGAAGCACTCTCCTGTAAAATTTGTCATTTGTAGTTAGGGGATTATACGTAGGGACCGTCGAGTTATACTTCAAGCGGGTTCGAAACTATTGCCACTAGCCGGGATCAAATCCAGACTCCGGCTGTTACAAAGCCCAAAATACAGTTCCCGACCTAAGGAGGGATCAAAACATTGGCTTCTGGAGAGAGGCTTAAGATTTTACAGTAGCTGATCATGGTTACCTGAATTTGTTCCAGGGATATTGACAAGCGTGCACTGTCCTCCCATACCTATTATCACTGTAATTTGAAAACATTGTAAAATCCAATTATTTTTTGAAGAGTAACCGTGGAGTTTCTTGCCGGCTCTTCTCCATAGGAAGTGAAAAATTGGAACCGTGCACCTAGCTTCTGACGTTTCATAAGTGCCCTTGCAGGTTTATCTATAGGTACTTCTAGACTAATATAAAAATAATAATATTATAAAGAGGAAAGATTTGATTGTTTGTTTGCATTGAATAGGCTCCGAAACTACTGAACCGATTTGAAAAATTCTTCCACTGTTGGGAAGCTACACTATTCCGGGTGCTATATTTTATCCCCGTATTCCAACGTTAACGGGAACTACACGGGTGAAACCGCGGAGCGCTGCTAGTGTGAAAAAAATATTTTGATTTTGATACGCAATGTTAAGGTATATCTACTTGAAGGCTTCATGATCTGTACTCAACTCTTTCTGACATCTTCCAGGGTTGCATCCCCACCATCAGTGTATTCCGAGGAGACTTACAAATCGTTCTCAAGCCTCAAGACGATATCAGGAGCAACAGCTTCCTTGCTGATAGCAGCTGTCATGCTGACTATGTGTGGCGGTCTCACTGCGGGCCTGAGCTTCTACATGATGTATGCTGTGAGTATCCTTGATTTTGATGGCTTATAATACTTACTTCTTTGAATTTTTGCACAGGTGCATAAATTATAATGCTTCTAAATCTAGGCTACCTGCATCCTGTATATCTTGGACTAGTGTAACACGTGTGAACGGTTCGTTCCCACGATTATGAGAGCTGACAGCTGTCAACAATTTGGAACGCTCGTGAACGCGCTCACCAGTGCTCGCTGATCGTCAAAATAACTTGTTTATACCATCAATTTCTTCTGCTTTGGGTTGCTGGTAAATGTAGCCAGAAGTACATTTTTGACAGAGCTCATGGTTCATATAATTATTAATTTTGGGCATGGTCAGCGTTATTGTAAGATAGCACATGTCGTGACGTAATCTATGACGATTCATGGATAAATACACATCTATTACAATTAGACCGAGTCTCATTCAAGTACCTTAACGCGCGCGCGCCTTAACGCGCCTTATCATGTGAGGATGGAACAGTGAGATTCTGTAAGATGAGTCCTGGTTAGATTCGATTTGATAGCAAATTAGCTTGCTTTAAATATTACATTACAACAAAACGATGCTGGTTTATATTTTAGACCTTTATACTTTACTCTTGAAACGGATGTTAGGTGGGCTCGGCTCGTTGTGAATACCCGTGTCAAGACTTTGCTTTGCTGGATTTGGATGTAACAAACTAGAACTATCCAGTTTCCAGCTAAAAACATTGTTTACTTACCAAAGTAAATGGAGATTAGCCACTATCAATGAATTAACACAAAAGCTACAGAAAATCTGGAGTCCTAAAATACCTTCCTACACTTTTACTTTTCTAAGAGCGAAATGCTTAACCACTACATGTTGCTATTACAGATTGGCAGGCGCTACTACTTGGACTTCGGCGTGCTTGCTGGCTTCACCTGCTTTCTGCTAGGACTCCTAGGCTTCAGAACAAGGAGGCAACAGCTGCTGCCTAATAGGAATTATATTTCTGGTAAGTCCTTAAACAATTTGTTATTCGTGCAAACACTTACTTTTGTTGGTGGGACGGAGTTAGAGAGAGGCTTGTGGCTAAATAATATTAGCCGCACGGGGCGATCGATCAGGTTAATCTAAGCTTGCCGCGGTTGGTCCGTGGATGGGTGACCATATTTACGTACCAAGACCCCTCCCTGCCTCGGAAAGCACTTAAGCCGTTGGACCCAACTGTCATTTGTGAATCTTTGACAGTCGTTACGGGTCGCCAGAAGCCAGAAAGTCTGACAACCAGTCTTATCAAGGGGTGTAGTATTACCCAGTAACTGGGGTGTGGAGGTCAGATATGCAGTCGCTCCATGTAAAATACTGGTATTCAGCTTCAACCTGGAGTGGAAGTCGACCCCAAAACAGTTGAGAAAAGGCTGGACAGATAATGATGACTTACTTTCGTTGATGTGTGTCATTCTGAGTAAGAGAAAATTGCTGTTTTAAGTCCAAGTTTTATGTTTTAATGTTATAATATTGTACCCATGTTAAAATAGGATTGTTAGTTCAGAAACAATAGAATATATTTGTGGTAATCTTAACAACCAATGCGGGCGAGCAGGTGAAATTACTTTAATGGCTTCATTGGTGCCTGGTGTAATATTTATAGGTTTTGAGGAAAAAAAAAACACAGCGCCAATAATCGACCATTTTTATTTTCATGATTTATTGACATACCCTAGTGTCACTTTCACAATTGAGACGAATCTTACGACGCCTCTGAAGCTAAAATCCATCAAGCCCTTTAGGCTACAGAGCGTGCCAAAGAAATATACATACTTACATACGTAAACGCGAAAAACATAACCATCCTTCTGGCGCAATCGGATAAATAACAAACAATGCGAACAATACTAACGTCATTGGTTTCCCTTCCAGGTTACATCGTCCTGTCCTCCTTCTCTCTTCTTAGCGCCTTCGGACTATTAATTCTCCTGTCAGTGGAGCCAAAACCAGGAACGCCATTGAACGACATCACCTCAGGAGCTGTTTGCGGCGTCAGTATCCTGTCACTTTTTCTGGCGACTGTTGGCGTCTTAGCATCTTACTGCTGTGTTAAGGATCCGCCTGATAATAGGGTCGGGACTACAAGGTGGTATTGAGTGTATTAGGTCGGGGAAAACCTTTTTTCGTATTTTATATGTATAAGTAAAGCTGTAATAAAATCTTTTTGGCTTCTGTACTGTTTGTTTCTGGCTGGCTTGAAGACATTTGAAAAAAAAAGATCAAAATAATTTCCCGCCGTTTTTCAATTGTTTTTCTTTTCGCCAAAATGATTGATTCTAAGAATCTAACGAAGAAATTCGATTCATTTTGAAGTTTTTTATTACAAAAGGGTTAAAAAAATTCGACACTAGCTGCTAAAAAAAAATGTTATGTTTATAGACCTAACGCAGTGTCAGTAAAGAGTAGCACAAAGTTGATTCAAGCGTTTTCAGTTCGGGAATTTTGATATCAAAGATGCAGCTCGCTCCGGTCGCCCTGTTACAGATAAAGACGACGCTATTTTGGAAAAACCGCCGCCTTTAAAAGTAATTGAAATCGATTGAGTAGTAAATTCTGAACAAACTACTTTCAGGTCTTTCGTTCATTAAGTTAGTGTTACACCTTGTATATTTTACTATAATGTAAATAAAATATGGAAAGATTACCTTTCATAAAATACTTTTTCCCCAAACTAAATGAATTGGAACAGCAAATCTTCTTTACTAATAAAATACCAAATCCTTTTTCGACGTTACTAGAATCGATACGCTGGGAAGCAACTTTGCTTTATTCCAAGCTGTAGGCGCCTCCAAATTTAAAATCAAGAGTCTTTTTCAATTTGGTTGAATGGAAAAGTTATTATGCTCATGCCATGACTCCGGATTGTTTCTACATTTTTTTTTGACATACATTGAAAGAGCACATGAAAGTAATTCCTTGATTTAAGTTTTGGTTACGAACTACGCAATGGATGTCGAGAAATCATGGTCAAACTTGGCTTATATCCTACTCAGAAATTATCTCAGAGCATCAGGTACTTTGGGAAGGCCTCCCACAAGGTGGACCGATGACCTTGTGAAGGCCGCGGGAATCTGCTGGATGTGGGAAGCACAAGACCGGTCGAAGTGGAGGAGCCTGGGGGAGGCCTATGTCCAGCAGTGGACGTCTTTCCGCTGAAATGATGATGATGATCAGGTACTTTGAAAGTCTAGAAGAAGTCTGGTGGTTCATGTAGGTGCCTATTAATTATCTTTAAGTACATAGTTTAAAGCAAAGTCGCTTTTCGTGTTTATACGCTTAGATCTTTTAAACTACGCAACGGTTTTTAATGCGGTTTTCATATAAAGACAGTGATTCTAGAGGAAGGTTTTATGTATAATACACTGACCTCTACGCGGGCGAAGCCGCTAGCAAAAGCCAGTACTTATTACTATAATATATAAATTGCTCTGAGAGTGGGAAGGGGCCATTCAAGTATTACGTAAGCAGTTTTTTAGCAATTATTGACCCCCCCTCCCCCTTGTCAGCAAAAGTAAGCAAAGCTCTTACTCCCCCCTCCCATGCTCACGTAAACATTGGTAGCAGACACCTAACGTGTCTGCTCACTTTCTTGCGCTTTTGGTATATTGTCATCGTTTTCTTCGAGCCGTTCATAGACAAGTAGGGCTGTAATATTTGTTAAACCAAAATCGACTAAACTTTGTAGAAAATCCAAAAGTTAATAAATAAATTCTGCTGACGTAATCACCATCCAGACCCCCCATCCCCCATGTCATCAAAAATAAGCAAAGCAAAGACCCCCCGCCCCCCTGTAGTGCTTACGTAATACTTGAATGGCCCCGAAGAATTAAGATGAATAATAATAACGTTACTTAAATAATTAAGAAAGCATTATACCTAGCTACATATCTACATAAATAATAACATTAAATACATAGGTATCATGTTTTCATAATGTGTTGATAAAAACTTTTTCCAAAAAAAAAACAACCGACTTCCAAAAAAACACTACAAAGTGAAAAATAACTTTAATTTCGGAAGTCGGTGTCTTTGGAGCTGTATTTGAATATTTTGTCACCGCCTTCCGAAATTAAAGTTATTTTTCACTTTGTAGTGTTTTTTTGGAAGTCGGTTGTTTTTTTTTTGGAAAAAGTTTTTATTTTTCACTTTTTAGTGGTTCACATGTGCTTACACCTTCACAGCATACTGGCGTGATGTTATGTTATGAACTGGTGTAAGCAATAGACAGAGATGAGATTTCAGCAATCCCAGTCCATTTGCTATCATTTATTGAGGAGTTCCGTTGCATATCTCCGAAGTTCTTCATCAGATCTTCACCAAATTGAAATGGAACTACTCTGAGAACGTACTCTTCCAAAAAATACCTAAATCGCTTTGTGTGCCTATAAAATTTGAAGAGTTCTCTCCATTTCTCCAGGATCCCATCATCAGATCCTGATTTGATGATCATGGGACCACCTGGGAAGTATACCCTTTCAAACAAAAAAAACAAAATTCAAATCGGTCCAGCCATCTTCGAGTAATCGGGGAACATACATAAAAAAAAATAAAAAAAAAAAAATAAAAAAAAAAAAGGTTCCGACGAATTGATAACCTCCTCCTTTTTGAAGTCGGTTAAAAAAGGAAATCAAAATATGCTTACGGGTTGATTCCGTTCCGGTTTCAAATATAATTCTTATTTTATTTATTTTCTTTATTTTTAGGATTTTTAATGTACGATGGAGTTGGTCTTTATTGCTGTTTTATTATAAATAAGTTTGTAGTTTAGATATTACCAAAGCAGGTCAAAATTTTAAATTGATTGTATTTTTAATAATGTAATTGTTGTGAAATACTTATTAATAAAATTGGATGAATATTACGTGTTTTGTTTCAATCAATCCGTTCATTATACCTACCTACATTAGATCCTTTTCAACTATTCACAATCATTCGATACGCTTACGAGCTGAATCGAACATCAACGCACAATCGAAGGAGTACCTACCTACTCTAAACGCAGTTCCAAATTTAATCCAAAACCAGAAATATTGACAGTTTGAATTAAATAAACGGCTGCTTTTCTTTCGAAAACTATTTGCTATTGGGGGCAATGTAAATCAGGGGGCCTACCAGGCGCGGTCCAAGGGGGGGGGGGCGGGTCCTAGGGGTCACCATGACCAAAGCCGTAAACGTAGGTAAACGTTCTTAAAATAGTAATATCCTAGTACTTAAGTTAGTAATATTTAGTATCCTGGTAGACGTTCTCGTGGGCTAAATTCCGACTCTTACCCGGGCATAGGCGCTGGCAAAAGGAAGTACCTACTTAATAAATACATATTATTCATTGCTCATAAGTTTTTTGTGCAATATTAATGACCCCCCCCCCCAGTCTTTGGCTGCGACTGCACCTGATGCCTACTCTCTAAGTCCTTCGACGTAAATACTTCGGAATGAACTCTCTCTACGCTAAGATATGCAGATGACAGACACGTCCTTTTGGGGACATTAGGTGAAAGGTAAATATTCGACCTGTCTCCTTTTACGCGTATTGGAGGTGAGGTTTTGGTCGAAGAGCCGGAAGTGAAACTTGCTTTTAGGTGATAATAATGTTATTGCAACACACGTATTAAAGTTTTGTATTAGATACATACAATATTTAGCACAGGCGTATAACTAATTAAACTAGTAAGTAGGGACAAATGAACTAATCTAGTCCATGTCCCATTTAGGTTGAAGCAAGAAAGAAGGCCGCTATGGGTAGGGCCCTGGATCGTAGCTTAGTGTTTCAACCTTACAAAAAGTTGCACAAACAAACTAAAGATACTTAGTACAGGCGACGCCACGTAATCGAAGGTGCGTTCACAAATGCAAAATACGTGACGCCACGCCACCCACCCGCGGTGAACCTTCAGCAATGAGGGGCATGGTTGTTTTTGTGAATGAACCAGCTTACCAGCTACAGCGACCATAAGGGTGATCGCACAATCGGAAAATGCGTCGCGTATCGTTGGTCACGTAACGGCCAAGTGGATAACAAAACCTTTGGTACGTACCTTATCAACCGATGATGCGTTATGTTCGTTATGTTAGTGAATAGTACGTCGAGCATACTAATAAAGTTACATCCGACGCTTCTTCCTTCTCATGATTTCATGAGTTTTCTCCGAAAAAGGTTTGTCGCGATAAAAAAACAAGATATCCCCGAAAAACCCTGGTAAAACGTTCCAGATTACGGGCCTACCTGGCTGAAAGAATAGTATTATATCCTCTTACATACTTTCATAATTTTTGTAGATCAGGTGAATATATTTTTTCTTTAGACCATATACTTTTACAAATTAATAACATACATTAATCATTGAAAAGTAAATATAAAACTTCTGGTTATAAATTATTTTCAAGAATTATTTGAAATGGAACGACAAAAGTGGTTGTCAAACTATGCGTCAACAACGAAACGTTCCATTAATTAATTACGAGAGACCAAAGCATCTACGGATGGCTGTCTTTGTCTAACTTATGTAAAAGGATAATAAACTATCCTGCTGTCCCAGAACCAGAAACGAGTTTCACGTTTCTTCACCTCTCGACTGTGATTTTTTTAGTCAAGATTTGTGCTAAATTGATAACAATTGAACTGTTTGATAACAATTTCTAATTGGTTCTTTAGATCGAGATGTAGCTTAGTTTATATCGTCTAATCTGTCAGCTGCATTTATGTCAACGCCCAGCGAGTTATGCATTTCGTAATTTAAGTTGTTAAAGTGTTGTTGATAGTACAAAACAAAACATGTAAGTCTTTGTTTAATTACGTTTTTTTTTTTAGAATGGATAAGCAAGATGACAAAGTCACCACTGCCCCATCGTATTTTGTTCATTAGAAAACCATAGTGTTGTTTTTTTTTAAGATCTGCAGAATGCAAAGGTCTTTTGATAAAGTATTTACTTACCTAAGTATTTTGAAGGTCGAAAAATAAATAAATAAAATATATTTTTCATTGTTATTTCATGAGCCCAGCTGTTAGTAAATACGTGTTAAGGTTTGTTATTATAACTAAACGCTCGTTCATATCAGAATAACATGGAAACATATCAATTAATAAGATAAACATAGTCTGAAATTCTACAGGCCTATTTAACTGGCCTAATTAACATTGTTATCTATTACTAACAGAACTATTGCATACAGTGAATCTGTCATATCAAGTGTGTTTTCAGTGAATATAATGGATTGCTCATTGTAAGTGTTTATCTTTTGTCTTTGTTAACGAATTGACAAAACAAGACTGTTTTAATTTATTCAGTTTGAGTTAACTGTAAGAATTCATGGTTCATACTTCACAATACTTAATGCATTTTTAATTCAACCTTTAAAAGTTAACTTTTGAAGGAAACTTATGTACTTATAGTACTAATATTAAATACCTGTGCAGGCAGTGAATATTATTCCCTGGTTATGGTCATTATTTTTAGTTAATTAAAAGTCAATCAATCTGCCTAGCATTTTCCCAAGTCAGTTTGGGTCAGCTTCCAGACTAACCGGATGCACCTGAATACCAGTATTTTTTATGGCGGTTATTATTTAGCTGCAAGTTCCTCTTTTCTTATTAATTTTTAATGAATAAATTACTCTTTCAAATAAATCTATTTACACTTTGGGATACAGAAACAGACAAACTGTCATTTAAAAACTAGAAGACTTAATTAAAATAACTCTCTGTCAATATTAAATCTGTTTTATTCTTGCCTTGCTTATAAAGTCAAAATTCAATTTAAAATATGATAAAAATGATCATGCCACTAAAATAATTAGTCATAAATATTTGTAATGTTTAACCAAATATAAATCTGTTATCAGTGTTATTGACAAACACCGCTGTCAAGCATTGGTTTCAAAGATAAGAACCGTACTCATTGAATTCCAGTTGGATTAATTGATTTTTACTGTTTTACAACTTCATGGAAAAAATGCTTTTGCTTGCGGCTTTGCCCGCATTGACATTGGAAATTATGCTATAAAAGTATGAGGAACAGGGTGTGAAATTCACTCAACTTCTTTAGAAAAGGGAGGATCCTCTGACCTGACAGGTGTGTATCTTTGGGCATCTACCCAACAATTGATGTTGAGACGTATATATGCTAGTTGCATGGTAAACTAACATACTATAGAAATCAAAACTATCTTACTTGGTTGTGGACAGAGAAGTCCACAAACAATATAAAAATACCTAATTCTTTACCCAGATCATGATCTACGTGTGTGCTAAATTTAATTCCAATCTGTTTAACTGTTAATGGCCTGGAAAGATAACAAATGATCAAAATTTAATTATGTTCAGCCATTAAGCTGTGAAAACGGAACAAGCAGACGAGATTGACAGTCAAGGTGCATCCACCCCGAAGTACCTTTTTGTAAAGCAACATTTAGTAACTTTTGCGGCTTTTACTATAGATTTATGTTATCCATTGTTGTCCGGTAACACTTGTAAACGTTGCTCCACAAAAAGTATCTTTGGTGTGGATGAACCATTACAAACATAACCTCACGGCTTCTCCCCATGGGGGTAGGCAGACACTACAGAACTCCACCTATGATCTTTACATACTATTTTTCATTGATAAATGATTTTATTTCTGTAAGTAGGTTCGTACAAACACTTTTACACATCAATCATATTTGACAGACAAAGTTAATTTTGCATTAATCTTAATAAGGATAAACAGATGACTGATTCATAATCATAACATGTTAATGGTTGAATGACACATACATAAATAATAATTCAGTTGTCGGAATATAACAACACATCACCATACATGGCCTAGACTTATATTTCCTTAAGATGAACCTAGTCCACATTTTTTGCATACAAACTTCCGGAGTGGTTTACTCCACTATCTGACATGGCACATCCAAAGTAAAATATGATATCGTTTTGTCTCATTATTAATATTGTCTGTACGGAAACAATACTAAAATAAAAACCCATTAAAAAGTTAGGAGTCAACAAAGATTCGTTTTTCTTGCTAATTTTACTTAACTTTAGGCGTGTTTAAGTAATAAAAGAAATGTAAAATCTCCAAAACCAAGTCGGTACCGACAAAGTTCAATTATCGAAAAGTTCAATAAACTTTATTGGTCATTGATTTATGCATTGGTTTTTTCATAAAACCCGATCTTCCAAAGGACTTTTCTTGATCTTTTCACGAATTTTTTAATATAAATGATCCTGCATCTCACTCAATAACGTTGTGCGTGTAGACTAGCGTCTAACTGCTCATCACTGATACTATCTCTATCGGACACGAAGCCTGGTGAGACAGCGTGATTTATAGCCAGGCCCACCAGTGAGTTCGAGCCCGCGACTAGGTTCCCCTTAAATTACTCGTATATTAAAATATTTCCTTATTTTAAATAATTAATTTTTTTAGCCGTTAATGGTCTTCGAAAAGCCCCATCATCATTCTCCTGGATTTATCCTAATTTATTTGTCGCCGGCGCAACATTTATTTTTCTACCGTACTTCTATGTATACAGGGTGTAAAGGAAACGCTTCCGAAAACGAAGACAGGGGATAGGGCTAGTGGTTCTCGATACAGTATCATCAAAAACTCAAGTATTTTTTTATTTTACCCTTTTTTACCATTTTTTATACACTATGCTGTGAGAACAGTTAAATGAACCATTATTTGAGATTAAACACATTTAAAAACGACCCCGAGTCCAGGCGGATACTTTAGGTTCAGGCAACCTTTGTAAAGCGCCTACAAAATAAAATAAATGGAAACATTACAGAAGCGTCAAATGTTTTAAATTTATGCAAAATAACGAATTTAAGGCGAAAGGTTATTGGTATCTGTTTGCATTTAGGTTGTATATGTTACCGGCCAAACCCGATTTCAGGCCAAACTAGTTTGTCCTGGGCCAAACTGGTTTTAGGCATTTCTTTAGCCATTTCGTTAACAGCCTTTGGAAGTAACGCTCGCCGGCCGCTGCCGCGGCGCCGCTCGCTCGGCTCGCGCGCTTTTGGTCACAGTTCTAACCTAACCTAACCCATTTAATCGGCGTGCCCCGGCTTAATAAACCAGTTTCGCCTAGAACAAACTAGTTTGGCCTCTAATCGGGTTTGGCCGGTAACATATACAGGGTGAAATTGAAAACATGCGACAAACCGAAATGGGAGATTGTACTCATCATTATGAACAACTTTTACTGAGGGACCAAAGATGCAATCGCAAAAAAAAAACAGCTGTTCCCTACATTTTGACGAGTTATGCGAACATAAATGTAGGGAACAGATCATTGGTTCCTTAGTAAAAGTTGTTCATAATGATGAGTACAATCTCCCATTTCGGTTTGTCGCATGTTTTCAATTTCACCCTGTATAACCTACGTTCTGGCTTCGGAAGCGTTCCCCTTACACCCTGTATTAGTCACCATCTCGGTAGTACCTGTCTAACCATAATTTATCATTCATACAGTCTATCTATTGTTTCTTTGGTCTTCCCCTACTCTTAAAAGCCATCCACATTCATAATAAAAACCTTCCTGACCTTTTCTTCATTCCTCCGCATCACATCCCCATACCATGATAACCGATTTCCACACAAGTTTTCTAACACCGGTGCCACTTTCAGATTTCCTCTTAAGGGCCTACGTCCCATTCGGTAGCGTAACACGGTCACTTTATGAACCCTACTGCTCATTAACGGCTTGTCTTGAAGATTTGAAAAATATATGATTTTGCCATAGATTCATATAGATCATTTTGCCCGAAGTACTTTTTTTTGTATGGTTAATACTTTTGCTGTAAAAAAATATTTTCCAACACGCAATATTTTGGCTTTTATTCCATACTCCTACTAAACGGCTTCGTTATTTGGAAAAAAAAAATACACTGAAAAATAGATAGTTAGAGGTACCACAGAATCGCCGAAGCACAATTGTAAATTAATCAAAGGAATATCCCCATTTTGAGATAAAGGCTCAGAGGTGCCCTGCGCGGGCGCGGGCGGCAGTCGTGCTATAGCATACAAACGGGAGATGAGGATACTATGGGCCTTAAGTAATCTATCCATTCGCGTAACACCACACATCCCTTTTAGCATTCTCATGTCAGTTTTATGATTGTTCATAATAATTATTATGCATAAAAATACTGATAGACTTTCCAAGGGTTAGGGTTACCCAGTAACAGGGGCGTGGCCGTGGAGGTCAGATATACAGTCGCTCTATGTGAGATACTGGTACACATTACACAGCTGAACCCAACGTAGTTAGGAAGGAGACGCCCTGGGCGTCGGGAATCCCAGGCTGATTCCCGGCCACCGTAGGCGCGGGCTTGCGGACAGCGAGTAATGGGTAGCTCGCTGTCCGGTAAGGACCAAGCCCGGGTCGACGGCGCGTTGTGTTCAACGCGCGCCTCAAACAGATGTCAGCACCAACTGGTGGGGTCCGCAAGAGCCGATGCCTGCTAGGGGTGCGGGTTGTTCGAAAGAGATACCGCGGCCCCTGGCACACAGGCAACTGAGGGAACACGGGTGGGTTTTAGTCAGTAAAAGTCTGACACGCCCTCCTGCTCCACCCAGAGCGGGAGAAGTTATTTGATGATTTCCCACCCAAAAAAAAAAAACGTAGTTAGGAAAAGACTAGGCAGATAGTGATGACGCTGATAGCCTTTCTAATTTATTTATGTATTTAATAATCCTTCTTTATTACTTAACAGATTGGATACAATTTGTGTGAAGTCCCTGACACTTGTACTAGGTGGTTAACCTGTGTTACAAGAGCCAGTGCCCTCTCCCGTGAGGAAAATCTATTTAAGACCCTAAGCAATAATAATACTTAATACAAAACAATAACAAAAAAAAACTAAGAATATTAAATAACAAAAACCAAAAAAATTAATAAAGTGTACATGGTTAAATCAAAATAATACCTAATAAAGCCTGGTGATTGTGTGTATGCGTGTAGCGTGAGTGTGTGTGTGTGGAGGGGGGGTTGAGAGCGGGTGTGTGAGCGTGTGAATTGAATGTTCAGGAATGGTTGATTGGGATTGCGAGTAGGGGTGAGGTTGAGTGCCTCTCATTTCTCAGTAGGTACTCATACTAATTTTATTACACTTAGCAACACATTCTAAGAATCCCATTTATTCTATGAATCTTAATATAAAAATCATTTGCTCTTTGTTAGTGTCCCTAAAACTCAAGGCTTAGCCGATTTGAATACATATTATTATTTGGTTTACTCATAAACGACCGGTTTACATATAAAGAAAATTAGGAAAAATATAAAGGACCAGCCGACAAATCGGGAAAATGAAATTGCATTTTCTATTGGAATCTTGTATGTAATATTGAAATTTCTACAGGACAACTTCTGACTGGTCAGATAGTTGATAAATTAATTATAACTAATTGTAATATATTGAGGTCACTTGGTGCTTATCAAAATGTCTATAGCATGTATTGACAATAAAATGTCGATTATTGTTATTGTTTTGTAAATACCTCATTACTACATGTAATTGAGAATGTATTATAGTTTGCCCCACACTAGGAATTTCTCCTGTATCGTGGGTGCGTTTACAAACATTTAAACTCACATACACAAACAGCCAGACCCAGAACAACTACTTGCAGATCATACAAATATTTGTTCCGTGCGGGAATCGAACCCGCGACACCCAGCGCAGCAGTCGATCGCTTAACCACTGCGCCAACCGTGCCGTCGATCGAGATTAAAGACCCCTCCCTCTCACAGAGTGGAGGCTTGAGGCTTGCTTCCAGCAATGGGAACCTTATTGGCTGATTATGTTTATTAATTAATTTTATACAGGTACTAGTTGGCCCAACAAATGTTTACTGTACAAAATCTTTAGTCCAAACAAAAAACCTATAGAAAAAAGGCCGTTTAGTTTTATTCTGTTTTGAAAATACTCCGGGAAACCTTTCAAATTTTTCATTCCCGATTATATTGTAACATATTTAATCAGTCCAGCCGTTCTCAAAATATTACCAACAACAGCATTTCATTTTTATTTATATAAGGGGCCATTCAAGTATTACGTAAGCACTACAGGGGGGCGGGGGGGGGGGGGGTCTTTGCTTTGCTCATTTTTGATGACATGGTGGGTCTGGATGGTGATTACGTCAGCAGAATTTATTTATTAACTTTTGGATTTTATACAAAATTTTGTCGATTTTGGTTTGAACACATATGACAACCCTACTTGTCTATGAATGGCTCGAAGTAAACGATGACAATATACCAAAATCACAAGAAAGTGAGCCGACACGTTAGGTGTCTGCTACAAATGCTTACGTGGGCATGGGAGGGGGGAGTAAGACCTTTGCTTACTTTTGCTGACGAGGGGGAGGGGGGAATCAATAATTGCTAAAAAACTGCTTACATAATACTTGAATGGCCCCTAAGTATGCTCGATTTACATCAATTTACTAGGGACGATTTTTTATTCAGTACAGTCGGCAAGGAAAGTTATTTAACAATAATTAATATTAAGATTAATATAAAACAACAAATAATATAATATTTTAATAACACCAAAGTTCTAAAAAGCAGTGTTTGTAATAAGTTTTGTGTCAATGTCTATGAAGTTATGTTACTAACTTCAACGAAATATCACTATTTAATTAATAAGTCATTCGTTAATGGTTACAGAGGCCAGGATGTCCAACCCACACTATAGAGAGGCGGCGGAGTCGCTCCTCAACAGTGTTAGCCCGCACCATCGGACGTTAAGTGAGTTTATTTTTATTATTACCCGTTTCCCGCAGAAACTACGTCAAATGTTTATAGAGGTATGAGGAACAGGGTGTAAATTTCACTCATACTCTATTGAAAAGGGAGGATCCTCCGACCAGACGGGTGTTGTGTCTGTTGGGCAACTGCCCGACGGTTGATGTCGGGATGTTGTACCTATGCCAATCGCGCGGTAAACTTTAACTGCGCGATCTAGGCTTTCTATGACGTGCGTCTTTTGCGTAGTTCGCCTAATGCGTTGTAGATGGCGCCACTTCTCTTTTTGTATTTCTACATATTGTTGCGAAGTGTTTTTCTGTAGTGTCGCTACATGTTTTATTTTAATCGGGACTAAAACTGCTCCGTATTTGATTTTTTTATTTTACACTTTAGTTAATATATGTATATTTTTTTGACGTTAATAAGACCTATTTATGAAACTTTATTTTGATACTCCACTTGATTGGGTTTGAGAAAAAATTGAATATGGCGCCAAAAATCGGCCATTTAAATTTTCATAATTTTAATATACTCAGTGTCACTCTCATAATTGAGAAAAAAATACCATCAAGCCGTTTAGGCTATAGAGCGCGACAAACAAATCCACATACACTTAAAAAATATAACCCTCCTTCTAGCGCAGTCGGGTAAAAACAATAGTAGGCCATTTACTTTAAGCCTTATATTTTTGTCCACCGGCAAAAACTTTGTCCCTCCACGTATTTTATTGTGAAATTCTTCAGAAGTAGTGTCTTGAAAGTTATATTGTGTTATTATTATCTCTGTTGGACATTTTATGGGGCTTCCCAGTAACCTACTCTTTCTTTTTCTAGCACACTCCACCTCCTTAAACTTGGTATCAGAAGACCTAGTAGCCGGCCACAGACCTCAGGGCAAGATGTCAACAGTGCGAAGATTTTTCTGCCTTTTCGTCACATTTGATCTACTGTTCACTAGTCTAATGTGGCTCATATGTGTTATGGTGAGATTTGTTTTTTTCGAACTACATACTTAATTTCGTACATGATAAAGTTCAAATTCTATTGCAACCAAAAATAATATAGGACCTCTATGGTTTGATAAAATCAAATCAAATCAAATCAAAAATCATTTATTCAAACTAGGCTGAGAGTCAGCTCTTTTTGAACGTCAAAATAAAATTACATAAGACAGTCCCCCCAAAACGCCCGCCCTTCACCACTTCCTAGTGCTTTAGTTGGCAAGAAGAAGTAGCGCAACAAACTCCTCAGCAGCACAGCTGTCTGTTAAGTTAGAAGAACTTGATTCTATACAATAGTAGGTAATTAACATTACGAAACACAAAGACATTAAATTTGCCATATATGTCAGCTAGCACACGTCGATATACCTACCATCAAAACATTGAAAACTATAGATACTCAAGTAGAAATAACAAATTAAAATAAAACTTATATAGAACTCAACATACCTTAGGTTACAGTTGATAGTTGAGTAACTGCAGGCTTAGCACGAGCAGGGGCCAATAAAAATGGCGCCTAGGGCACGCATAACATTTGCGCCCCTTTGTCAATTTTCTTCTCGGTCTACACTGAGCAAAGCTAAGTCGCATAGAAATCAAAATCAAAATATTTTATATCACATAAGCCTGCATGGGCACTTATGAAACTTCAGAAGCTAGGTGCACGGTTCCAATTTGTCGTTTCCTATGGAGAAGAGCCGGCAAGAAACTCCACGGTTACTCTTTTAAAAATAATTAGCTTTTACAATGTTTTCAATTTACAGTGATAATAGGTATGGGAGGACAGTGCAGGCCTGTCAATAAGTACCAGGTACTTAGAGGAATGAAAACAGACAGAATGACAGAATAGAAAAACATCTACAAATCTGTCTAAGGCCTACAACGTTCTCTCATTCACAATATGTAAAAGAATCTACCATAATAAAATGAACCTATTTGAACCAAGTGACCAAGTTTCCATGACAATCACTAATATTAAATAGTCGAAATTAAAATTGATATATAATGTCAAATAATGACGAGAATATGTCAGACATTGTTAAAAATAAAAAGAAGAAAAAATAACGTTGTAATTTGGGAGCAGTTAGTAGACTTTCACATAGTTATGCTGTTAATGAGGTACCAGGGAAGCCACATGTGCAGAAGGAATTAATGCCAAACTTCCCTGTTTTAACCTTTCTTGACCCATTATAGCCTTCAATAACGAAGGTATTAATGCAACTTCCTAAAAAATCGCTTGCAATGCTGGATTTTTAAGAGAATAAAAATAGACAGATT
The DNA here is from genome assembly GCA_947359405.1 of Antitype chi. Classification (NCBI taxonomy): domain Eukaryota; kingdom Metazoa; phylum Arthropoda; class Insecta; order Lepidoptera; family Noctuidae; genus Antitype; species Antitype chi. Next base: position 3,067,442 of record OX375835.1, on the reverse strand, counting down.
TGAGTTAGGTTAGGTTTTTTTTTTTTTTGGGGATTCATCAAATAACTTCTTCCGCTCTGGGTGGAGCAGGAGGGCGTGTCAGACTTTTACTGACTAAAACCCACTCGTGTTACCTCAGTTGCCTGTGTGCCAGGGGCCGCGGTATCTCTTTCGAACAACCCGCACCTCTGGCAGGCATCGGCCCTTGCAGGCCCCAACAGTTTAAATTTGTTAACGCGGATGAAGCCGCTTACAAAAGCTAGAATAAATAATTTTTTACCACGCAGGTAAAGCACTTTTCAATGAAACAGCTGTCTTTTTTTAAACCGACGAAATTTTTTAACGTAGCGAGCGGCATCAATGTCAAATCTCTGATGTGCTATTGACTGTGCTATGACAAATCATGGCAGTCGCTTTGATTTAGGAACTCTTCTAAATAAACACAGCTCTAAAAAAATAACAATTTATTACGTAAACACAATACAGGAAAAGTTTTTATTCAGTGCGCAAACTTATGTATTATATACGTAAAAATTATAAGATTAACACTGATGCGGGGAGCGAGTCGATCGCCATGCTTGATACGTTGATTAGCGCGGACAGCCGAGGGCGACTGAGGGGTGCATGTAGAGCGCGGGGAGGAGGCAGCGCGTCGAACCGCTCGCCACACGGTTCGGCAAACCTCGTTACTGTTCGGAGATATGTTGGCAGAGCGGCCGAACTGTAGTTATAGTTTAGCTATAGCCTACACTTTAGATAGATAGATAGATAGATAATATTTATTTTCTAAGATATGTGTACACATATGTACAAGAATATAAACGTGCATGCAGGATAACATGAAGAAAATTTTACAGGTTCAGACATGTTTGCCACATACAATGGCGTGCAAATATGAATAGTTCTGATTGTTAACAATTAATTTCAAGTCAATATAAATTATTTAAAATGAATCCATCAAAATATAATAAATTTAAATAACGGCAAATAAAAAATCATTCATAAAAAAAGTCAATAACAAAAAATATACCTGGGTTTCAGTCAGAGATAAAAAAAAAAATATGTCATGTAGTCAAAATAGTATTATTTATATCAAATTCATAAAAATATATTTCAATCGTTTAATTAATACTTAAAGTCAAAATTTGTCTGCAAGAAAATCTGAGACACTATAATAAAATTTTTGACATAACATAGTTTTGAATTTTTGTTTAAACTAATTCTAGATTTTTCTGATTCCAGATGCGAGGAGAAACTTTAGAACAAATAATGAACACAGAAATCCTACAGTACAACGTAAAGACTTCTCTATTCGACATAGTGATGGTCGCTGTCTGTCGGTTTGTGGTGCTGTTGCTGTTCTACGCCATCTTGTATATAAACAACTGGAGTATCATCGCGGTAAGTACTACAAAGACATAATCAGCCTATAACGATCTCACTGTTGGGACACAGATCTCCTCTCAGTGAGAGGGAGTGGGCCGTAATCCACCACGCAGACAGTGGCGTGCAGTCCATAAAGACAGAAAGACACTGCCTACCCTATCTAAATGAGATAAATATTTAAAAGTAATATAATATTATCAATAAACAAAACATCTTTATTCATAAATCAGCTCCACCTGTCGAGCGTCGTTCGTATCATTAGTATCATCGATACAATACCCGTTCGTTCGTACAATTTGACGCAACTTCGCATTGCGATGCACTAGCACCGCTTAGTGCCTCGGGAGACACACGAACTATTCGCGCCTTAATGTTTATATGTGTGCTCTCGTGGTCATTCAGATTTCTTGTGTGTGCGTTCCTATACATACGTGGCACCCAAAGTAAGAATTGACGTACACAACCGTACAGGGTAGTCACTGGCTTTTTACGCTTTTTTACTCCACGACCAATTACGAAACAAGTTTTCCGAACAAAGTTGGTTATGCGACTATTTTTAAAAGTAGCATTGTTTCATTGAATTGTCGCTACATAAACAACAATTACTTTTTTGTCGTATTATTTTTATAATTCCGATTTCCGACGCCATTTTTACACGCTTTATATTAGCTCGGGTTGTATGTATGTATGTAACGGAATCTTTGAGCGCGATTTTGACCCACTTTAAACGGTCAGATTTCATTGAAACTTTGTAAACTTGTCGAGGACCGATGACAATTTAATAATTTAAAAAAAAATGAGAAAAAAAACACGTCTTGTAGTTAGCAGAACTAAAAAATAGAAAATAAATAATAGTTTAAAAAACTAAAAAACACGCTTTAAAAACCAAACTAAAAAAGGAGAAAATAATTTAATTCAATTAAAAAGCGTGGGGTGCTTGACATTAATTGATTATAAAAATACCTCAAAAAGCACCCCCACGCTTTTTAATTGAATTAAATTATTTTCTCCTTTTTTAGTTTGGTTTTTAAAGCGTGTTTTTTAGTTTTTTAAACTATTATTTTTTGTTTTGAGTTATTTGTATTGGTTATGAGCTACGATGTAACGTTGATAATGAGTGTGAAAAATAGATAATATTCACTGTGAAAGTTGTTCAGGTGGTGTGTGTATAGAGAAAATAAAAAAATATGCATTTTCAAAACTATCTTTCGGTGACAAAAAAAACAAACAAGTGATTGTGAAAAGTAATTGTACACCGGATTTGCAACTAATACGAACTTAAGGTAAAGTCAATCGTAAATGCAATACAAAACAATATGATTCTTAATTGCCTCACAGGTAGAGAATACAATCCCGGGATCCCGAATCCCGGAATCTCGGGATCCCGGCCGTTTTCTGACCCCGAAAATCCCGAGACTGTACTTGGCTAATCTCGGGATTTTCGGGATTGCCACAAACAGGCCTAGTTTGCCATTCCGTAGTCCGTTGCGCCTTGACAATGACTATGCCTAGAATATATTAATATAGCAGTCCCTTTACTCTAGAGCTACCTAAAACTAGAAGCTAAAAGGCTGGAAAAATGGTCCATAATACATATACAATGTACACACAATGACAAAAAACATCCCTTAGATGGCTTTACGGTACGTACTATACAGGTACCCTACCAAGCCCTAATAATATGTTTGTTGTAGAATTTACAAAAAAAGTCATTTAAGTAGGTATTCAAGCTAGGCTGAGACAATTCTTACGTAACCATAGTTTTATTATTTTCTCTTTTCCTAAAATATTGTGATTTGTGTTGTGCATTTTTTTAATAAATTATACAAGTTTTGTTTTTTTTCATTTCAGTCCAACTATAGAAACCACATAGTATAATCCCGGGATAATCTCGGGATCCCGGGATAACGCATCATAAATCCCGTAGTCCCGGGATTGAAAAATATACTCGGGATTGTATTCTCTACTCACAGGTTGCATGCTGTGTAGGTACAGCAATCGATTATTCTGTTTTTTTTTTGTACTTAAAAAAATATCTGCCTACCCTGTCTAAATACTCTGTACACGCCACTGCACGCAAACCCACTGCGGGTTGGTAGATGTCACATGTCTTCGAATTTTTGGTTCTATGACATGCCGGTTTCCTCACGATGTTTTCCTTCACCGTTTTGAGAGCAGTGGTGATGAAATTATGTACACAAAGTGAAACGCGTTTCTGGGTTCGAACCTATGACCTAGAACTTATAAATCGCGGCTGATTACACACCGGGTCAGCCCCTGCGATGGGTTGGCTCACTGACATAAAATAGTATATTTTATATCGAGGGACTAAACGAAGCCATAATATACCAGAGGTGGTTTGACTCCCGAGCGTGCGAGGGAGTCTATGAAACCGAGGGTATATTAAGTTGGCGTTTAGTCTCGAGGTGCAAACTGTACTTTTCACTTTGAGTGCGAGAAAAATAGTCAATTTAGTACAAAAACATGTACTTACCTAATATTTAACAAAATAAAAATCACAATATCTATTAGGTAGGTATGTCCTTTGCTCGACGTCAAACTCTTCACCAAGGATCATAATATACCACAACTGTCACTGGACATTCTTAATAAATTTATTTAAAGCCGAACAAATTTACACTCGACAAAAATTCTGAAATTTTCGCGGTCAGTTTTTTCTTCTAAACCAGTCACAGATTAACAATTTAAAACACATGGCGCCACCTTGGTAAAAACCTATAAACTAAAACTCGCTCAACATTTTCGCAATGAAGATGGTCCACACTCCACAAATAATAGTATATTTACTGGCTGTTTGAGTTTGTCTATGCCACATGAAGGAAATTAAAAAACGAATTACTTTTTACTCCCTAGGGACTAAAGTGGTCACTTTAGTCCCGCTTCGTAGTTATTGGTGTCTTTTTAGAGCATGAGAAGTGAAATAAGTATTAATGCGTTTTCAGTGGACTGGCTGTATAAAAAATTATTGAATAGAAAGGTTCGAATTTCAAAAACTCTTTCCACGCTAGCGGATAAAATGCACTTTTGCACGCAGATTTCGAATGACAAACAGAATCTTTTCGAGGTTGTGAGGTGAAAATAAATAATAATAAAGCACGCTTCGAACGTGCGCCTCATTTCGCCATCTAAATTTATTCGACGTACACGCGGACGTAATAATATTGCTGCGAGACTATTTCGCGCACTGCGTAGAGCCTAGAGTTGAAAATCGAACTGTGTTTTTCGACGCGCTGAGATTCGACGCACTCTGTTGGATTCTCAATGCTCGGCTTAAGAGGGCTATTATAAATTGAAGTATTTAGTTTTAGGTAAATTTAACGGCGCTTGGTAGCTGATCGTGCGTGCGTGTATAGTGAAGTATGCTACTCAGATATGCTAACCATTATGATTCGGACGCACAGAAACAAACCGGCGCGGACTTATAGCTAAAGCCCGCGCGTCCCGAGATATATTACTGATTCATAGCGTTGCATTCAAAAACTGTTTAAAAATATTATTTTACTTTTAAATAGACTGTTTCTTTTTTTCAAGCAAGTTGACTTAGTAACCTTAGTTATTAAATACTTTTTGTTTGAATTTCGATTAAACATACATAGATCAAAAATATGATTTCAGACGAAAAATTATCATTAATTCTCTGTTTTACGGAATTATTTTTGGTGTATTATTGTATGAAACATAAAGAATTGATTTGAGCATTCCAAATAACTAGCTACAGTCCTACCACAGACATTTTTATAAATTACTAAACTATTATTATGTTCCATGTAACAGAGCATCAAAAGATGCCCGAAAGTAACATTTTACGAAACATCTTTTGCCGAGACAAGGTTTTTACTGACTTATGTAAACAAATTGAAAAATTTGTTTAGAGCGCTCCGTAGACAAATAATGAAATTTATCCGAACATATTTTTATTCTTATTTTTTGCCTATATCTAAACCATAATCACTCATCAAATCTCGAGTCAAACGCTCAAATTCAAGAAAAAATGTGAAAGCGCCCTTAACACCGATCGTTGAAAATGCAGTGCGCCTGTGATTGTCGACTTATCCTATGTCTTAATAATATATTTGTTTTGTTTCAGTTATCAACAGGCAGCACCTGTGCGTTGTTAATAGGAAAAGTTTTCGTTTTTGATGTAAGTACTCACTTCATTTACATTATTTACATTACCGTTTGTCCGAATCAAGTTTTTATTTGAGGAGAAAAAAAAACGGAAATAAATTTGAATATCGCTGGCTACGTTAGCGCATCCACTCTCAAAAAATATTCAGTACTCAATTTATTTACATTATTTTAATTACTGTTTGTTCGAATCGAGTTTTTATTTGAGGTGGAAAAAAACGGAAATAAATTTGAATATCGCTGGCTACGTTAGCGGATCCACTCTCAAAAAATATTCTGGCAAACGTCAAATGTCCGAAGTGACTTTTACCATGCTACAAGGGTTTTTTGGCATTCGAATGACATTGACACGGCGCTGTTGGTAAATATTAGTGCAATGGGGAAGGCAATTGTCAAAATGGCGCTGTCGTAGCTAGTTCCCAACACTAGCTAATAACCACAGACCGGATATTCGGATGCATATTCAGCTAAAGTTGAGATGTTGGCTAACTTGGAATGCGCTTTTGTATCGAAAAAGTCTTAATTTAGGTAAGTAATTTGTTTATTTTTTGTTTTAACTAATACAAACCACCCCTCCTCCAGTACATACATATACATATTTGTATCGGGTTAAATATTAATTTTAAATTAATACACTTTTGAATAGTTATGCAATCCAAGAATCCCGGGGTTTTAAATAAATATTACAAATAATTTATAAAGCCGCTTCCATACTTTCATAGCTAAAAATTATCTTTAGTTAAATATGCATCCGAATATCCGATCTCTGCTAATAATACAAGGTGTGAGGTGGTTCTCTTTTTTATGAGAATGACGCTTTGTTGTATCCCGAAATTGCAGTCCACCATTTTCTAAAAGACGATTCTGGCTTAAATCTTTTTCTAGAGATTGTTTTTAAAGTAAAACAAAGTTCGAGCATATTTCAGAAATATTTTGAACTAAGTGATTACGAGGAAATATTTATGGTTTTAAATTCAGGCACTTTCCATGTTAAATACTGATTGTATTTGAAAGTGCTTGAATTTAAAAATGGTTGTAAATGCCTATTATCAGCCATAAAAAAATCTAACCAGAAATGTTTGCCCAACAGTGGCCCAAGGCGGTGCAGCCAGTCTACGAGGTGTTCCTTATTCTGACGTCCTTCACTCTTGCGTGGAGCGAGGCGTGGTTCCTCGACTTCAGGGTGCTACCGCAAGAGTTGCAGGCTAAGACGATATTGGAGTCTATAGGTATGAATATTTGTCTACTATTTATTATGGCTTAGCAATACGCTTTCTATTTCTACTCTACCATAGAATAGAAATCGCTTGTCTACATTTCTCGGTCCAAAACTGTCAATTGTCTACACGGAAATGGCATTTTTGGCTACTCTTCCGTCAACAAAACGCTTCTCTACGGTTTTCGTGCTTAGCCTGCAGGCTTTTTTTTTGGGTGGGAAATCATTAAATAACTTCTCCCGCTCTGGGTGGAGCTGGGCAGACTTTTACTGACTAAAACCCACCCGTGTTCCCTGAGTTGCCTGTGTGCCAGGGGCCGCGGTATCTCTTTCGAACAACCCGCACCCCTGGCAGGCATCGGTCCTTGCGTACCGATATAATTTCGGAAGTCGATGTGTTTGGATCTGTATTTTAGTTTTTTGCCACCGATTTCCGAAATTATAGTTACTTTCTACTTTGTGGTGTTTTTTTTTTTGGAAGACGGTTGTTTCAAATTTTTTTCTTCTTTTTTGTTAAGATTTGATTTATTACGACCCAAGCAAAGTTAATACAATTTATATGGAACCACCCTTGAGGCATACTCTTCAAGCGGTACTCACAACCGGTTGCGAGTACATACGGCTACACATCAAACTATACATTTCCAGTTTACGCTGATCTCGCACTGTACAGAAATCATATACAATGCGAGATCAGCTTATACTGGAAATTTATAGCTTGATGTGTAGCCGTGTGTACTACGCACGTTCACACATCTGGTCATACGGCCAGAAAACTTATGACCGTTAATTTTCTTTGGCTTTGGAGACTGGGTAATATTAGTATGTAATAGCTGTAATGATATTGAAAGAAAGAAAGAAAGAAAATACATTTATTTAGCACAGGCTAAAAAGGCACACAATATACAGCAAAATAATAAAATTAAAAAACCAACAAAAAGTGTAAAGTGCGTCAAAGTGTGCCTCACGGCTGCGCTAAAAAGGCCCAGTTCAGCATAAATACCAGACAACTAGTGCCTGACGTTGGTTTTCAAATGAACCTGACGTGTAAGGTGACGGATGTCGTCATCATCATCATTTCAGCCGAAAGACGTCCACTACTGGACATAGGCCTCCCCCAATTTGGGGGGGTTTGCCATAATCGCCACGCTTGGCAGGCGGGTTGGCGATTGCAGTATGGTGATAAAATGCATAGAGAACGCTGCTGCCCATTCTCTAGTAAGTTTCTTAGTCGTCTCCTACGACACCCACGGGAAGAGATGGGATGGTGCTATTCTTTTACGCCCGGCACCACACGGGACCCCGACACCACACGGGACGGAGGTGACCGATGTAAATCGGCTTTAATACCAATACTGCAACGTGACGTGTGTATGCATACTTAAATAAAATAAATTTATCTACACTAATATTATAAAGAGGAAAACTTTGTTTGTTTGATTGTTTGTTTGATTGTAATGAATAGGCTCAAAAACTGCTGGACCGATTTTAAAAATTCTTTCACCATTCGAAAGCTACATTATCCACGAGTAACATAGGCTAAATTTTATTTTGGAAAAAAATAGGGTTCCGTAAGATATTTGGGGTTTTCGGACACAAGGTGTAAAAAATCAACCAGAAAAGTTACTTATTTTGCGTACGCTGCCTAAACTATAAAAGATACAACCATAAAATGTTCTAATTAATTGTAGATCTTATAAATATCTACAAAAAAGTCCGCGACACACTATACCTATCTATGTCGAGTGAGGCACAACAACCATTTTTTTATTTATTTATCTTGAATTTTTTTTGGACTACATTTAAACGCATTTATTTTACTCATGCTATAATCCTAATCAAAATAAATGATTTCATCACTAAGTACAGTTTATGTAGATAATATTTGGTCTTTGAATGATTAAAATTGGACGTTTGGTTTTAAAGTTATGGCGAAATTAAAATAATACGATTTCTGCTGCACGGCCCGTTGCGAAGTGGGCGTCACCAAGACGGGGTGCGCGTGCAGGAGGGGAGTCTATGCAGCCTGCGGATAATGACTGCGTCGTCGATGTCTGTGAATTGACCTGGGAATCATTTTACTGACCGTGTCTTTCCTGGGTAGGCTTTTTGCAGCGGTAACCGACATCCACGCGGGCGGAGCCGCGGGCGACCGCTAGTGTCAGATAAAATAAATAAAAATAGTAACGAGTAGTACTTATATAGCGAGAATGTTGATATTTGTATATAGTTTGTTAGCTACTAATTGAGTTCAGTAACTAGTCTATAATACTTATTTGTGTTAAATATTGAAAAATAAATATTAGATATTTAATAAAATTGCAAAACAAATAGGGTAAATAAATAAATATTGAATTTTTTATTATATTGATTTTTTTAATTTATAATGTTATTGAATTTATTGTATTATGAATGTGTTAGTTTATAATTTTAATGAGCTTATTTTTATTTATTAAGTAAGTTTTCAAACACAATGTCAATTGTTCCTGAATAATTTGTATTTGTATAGCTCAGTCGGCCGTCAATTATGGCGATATACATCCATTTTTATTTATGAAAAGTACTTAATAATTAAAACTACGATATACAAAATAATAACAAAAAACAAAAGGACACTTAGGCGTCGAAGTATTCCTCCGCATCGCTGTCATCAGGAAACGTGCCCAGAAGACTGGCAGCATGGCAGTTGAATGGTAATGCTAATTCTTTGGCCAAAGAACGACCCAGCCCTCTGGTCACGTGAAGTATCGACCAGCCGGCGAGAAATTTCCTTAAAAAGGAGACGTGCATTCGGGCCCCATGACCCGAGCGTTTCTGACTGGCGATATACATCATTTTTGGGATGGGAAAAAGGCAAAAGTTTATGTATGTAACTCATTAAATATTTGTCCCCCAGTCCACCACGGCGCATCAGAACGAACCCCCCTCCTACAACCACACACTTCCCAGACCAACTACGCGGAGTCCACTGTCAAATGGTTCTCCCCGGTGGAGACGCCCGAGTCCAGTCCACGGGTCAGGAGGCCTGGCGAGCAGATAATTCTGACGCAAGAGCAGGTATGTTATATCTATAGTACAGACAGCGTTGCCAGACGATTTTTAACCGACTTCAAAAAGAAGGAGGTTATCAATTCGATATGTATTATTTATATATAGGAAAAGTTTTTATTCAGTACGCAAACTATAACCATGAATTCAGCATATCATTCTAGATCCCCCAGCGAAGAAATTTTTCGTCGGTTTTACCAAAAAAAACAGCTGTTTCATAGAAAAGTGCAATACTACGCGTTCAAAATGTATGGAACTGCTGATTTTTTTTGTATAACTGAGGATTTTTTTTTGCGCTGGGGGGTCTACAATGATAATGCTGAATTCATGGTTACAGTTTGCGCACTGGTTAAAAACTTTTCCTATATGTATATTATGTATGTTCGGACATAACTCCGTCATATATAGACGGATTTGCAAAACTCTTTTTTTTTCGAAAGGAGTTTATTCCGAAATGGTCCCATATCAATTTCATGTAGATCTGATGATGCATTTCGGAGACAGACAACGGAACTCTTCAAAAAATGACAGCAAATCAACCGCGATTGCTGCTATCGCATAAATATGCATTGTTTTGACCCCAAGGATGATGAAATTTCGAATTGGTGTAGGGTAGGTACTATAACTAAAAAGTAAAAATTCAAAAAAAAACGAAACAACCGACTACCGGAAAAACACTACAAAGTGAAAAATAACTTTAATTTCGGAAGTCGGTGACAATTTTTTTTTAAACGTATCATAGTCACTTCCAAAATTAAGAATATCTTTCACTTTGTAGTGTATTTTCGGAAGTCGGTTGTTTTTTTTTTGTTGGAATAAGTTTTTTAGCCCGGAATTCAATGACCCGCGCGGGACAGGCTGTCACAGGCTCAGACCCGCTTTTCGACGATTGCTCGACGGTGCGGGTATGAGTATTGTAAAGTGAAGTATTGTCATTAAAACACATTTTCTATGACTTTCTATCATCATGGTAAACTCAATTTGAAACTCAAATAAAAAGATAAGTAGTAATAAAGTCGGTTAGTAAAAATACGACTGATTATTTACGTTTTTAGGGTTCCGTGTAAAATGGAACCCTTTTTTTTTGAGGGTGGGAAATTATCAAATAACTTCTCTCGTTCTGGGTGGAGCGGGAGGGCGTGTCAGACTTTTACTGACTAAAACCCACCCGTGTTCCCTCAGTTGCCTGTGTGCCAGAGGCCGCGGTATCTCTTTCAAACAACCCTCACCCCTGGCAGGTAAACGGAACCCTTATAGCATCACTTCGTTGTCCGTCCGTCCGTTCGTCCGTCTGTCAAGACCCTTTATCTCGGGAACGCGTGGAGGTATCGAGTTGAAAATAAAACGATATACTCAAGTCTACAGTCTCTTGAAGCTTTGAAAAAATCAAACTTCTAAGTTAACTTAAAAAAAAGATATGGCTGTTTATGCCGCAAAAAACGTATATTTCGACACTCTCAAGGGAATCAAAATTTATAGAGTATTTTCCGTTGACCTAGAACTATGAAATTTGGCAAGTAATACTGACTTATACTACAAGTATAGGGAAAAATCTGAAAACTATACATTTGTAATTAAATCATAATAAACAGGGTCTATATGCAAGGAAGGGCGGTCCAAATTTTTGATAATATGTACTTACAAATTTTTGATAATATGTACCTACAAATTTTTGATAATATGTACCTACAAATTTTTGATAATATGTACCTACAAATTTTTGATAATATGTACCTACAAATTTTTGATAATATGTACCTACAAATTTTTGATAATATGTACCTACAAATTTGTACGAAACCCTCGGTGGGCGAGTCCGTCTCGCAACTGTCCGGTTTTTTTATTATGTGCCGCTTCGAAGATAGAATCCCTCTTTTTCACTGAAAAGATTTAAAAATCTCTCGTCGCGCCTATTTCTGTCACTTTTCTCCTTTTCTGACAGCGCTGCCATGCAAAATACTCCTTCCCAGTCCTGGGACAGAGACCGTCTCTCCGTGAGAGGGAGTGGGCCCGTAATCCACCACGCGGGCCCAGTGCGGGTTGGTAGATGTCACATGTCTTCGAATTTTTGGTTCTAGGACATGCCGGTTTCCTCACGATGTTTTCCTTCACAGTTTTGAGAGCAGTGGTGATGAAATAATTTACATAAAGTAAAACGCCTGTCTGGATTCGAATCTACAACTCATACCACTCGACACCACTGGACCATCACTGCTCTGCACGGACATGAATTTGTGCTTATTATAATGTTTACCTCAAATTCTGCTTACCTCCTTAATCTTACCAATCGTAAACATACCAAAACTAACCATTATGGTACCTTAATCTGCATTAACTAGCTCTTGATTAGTACAAAGTCGCCGCTGATCATCAATTGACTTTAATTTTGATGTAAATGAATTGTCCTTGGGTTTGTTCCGACAACTTATTGGTATATCTTACTAATATTATAAACGCGAAAGTTTGTAAGTATGGATGGATGTTTGTTACTCTTTCACGCAAAAACGGCTGAAAGGATTTGGATGAAATTTGGCACACAGATAGATTACAACCTAGATTAACACATAGGATACTTTTTATCCCGGTAGTACGTTCCCGCGGGATAATATCCGACCTCCACACGGGCGAAGCCACGGTTGGAATCTAGTTGTTGATAATAAATTGTAGAATTTTAAAGAATTAAACAGAGCAGTGGTGGCTAAGAAGCACTTACGAGTTGTAGGTCGTAGGTTCGAATTGACTGGCGCTCTACTTTGGGGCCATTCAAGTATTACGTAAGCAGTTTTTTTTAGCAATTATAGATCCCCTCCCCTACCCCTCGTCAGCAAAAGAAAGCAAAGCTCTTACTTCCCCCTCCCATGCTTTTTTTTTTTTGTTTGGGTGGAAAATCATCAAATAACTTCTCCCGCTCTGGGTGGAGCGGGAGGGCGTGTCAGACTTTTACTGACTAAAACCCACCCGTGGTCCCTCAGTTGCCTGTGTGCCAGGGGCTGCGGTATCTCTTTCGAACAACCCGCACCCCTGGCAGGCATCGGCCCTTGCGGACCCCCCCATTTGCTGCTGACATCTCTTTGAGGCGCGCGTGGAACACAACGCGCCGTCGACCCGGGCTTGGTCCTTACCGGACAGCGAGCTACCCATTACTCGCCGTCCGCAAGCCCGCGCCTACGGTGGCCGGGAATCAGCCTGGGATTCCCGACGCCCAGGGCGTCTCCCGCGGCGACTACGGCCGTGAGGGCGCATATACTGCCTCTCCCTCCCGTGCGCCGCCTCCCTCTTCGCGAGCATTACTGCTTCGCAGGAGGTGACGGCTAACCATGCACTCTCGCTCCGTACCATGGCCTGGACAGGCCCCCCCCCCTCCCCCTCGTCAGCAAAGTAAGCAAAGCTCTTACCCCTCCCATGCTCAAGTAAACATTGGTAGCAGACACCTAACGTGTCTGCTCACTTTCTTGTGATTTTGGTATATTGTCATCGCTTTCTTCGAGCCATTCATAGACAGGTAGGGTTGCCATGTGTTCAAACCAAAATCGACTAAATTTTGTAGAAAATCCAAAAGTTAATAAATAAATTCTGCTGACGTAATCACCATCTAGACCCCACGCCCCATTTCATCAAAAATAAGCAAAGCAAAGGCCCTACCCGCCCCCCTGTAGTGCTTACGTAATACTTGAATGGCCCCTTTGTGCAAATAATTTCATCACCACTGCTCTCAAAACGGTGAAGGAAAACATCGTGGGGTAACCGGCATGTACTAAAATGATACGGCCTAATTCGCCAGTCACGGTAGGTACCTACTTAAAGAGACAGTTTGAAGATTACAATTTGTCCAGATATCGAATAACATACAAATTGGTTAATTGGTTTAACCCTAATACCTGTACCTATATCCAGTTTTGCGGCAGGAATCAATACCTACTAATATGTTAGTAGACATTGACGAGTTTCTTCTTTCTTTCTTTTTTCTTAAAAAACGTTGCCCCACACTAGGAATTTCTCCTGTATTGTGGGTGCGTTTACAAACATTTAAACTCACATGCACAAACACCCACACCCGGAACAACTACTTGTAGGTCATACAAATATTTGTTCCGTGCGGGAATCGAACCCGCGACACGCAGTGCAGCAGTCATTCGGTTAACCACTGCGCCAACCGTGCGTTTAAAATTCCACGCCCCTCCACTGCTGGTTGCAAACACATTTCAAATATGTATTTATCTATAGAATAAAATTTTAACCAGTGCGCAAACTGTAACCATGAATTCAGCATATCATTCTAGCGTTGAAATTTTTCTTCCTTTATACAAAAATAAAAACAGCTGTTTCATAGAAAAGTGCAATACTGTAAAGGTTGTATGCCCAGCATGAAACCTTATGTTTGCTGGCAGCTAATAATGGCTATTGTTCGAACAGCCAGAAAGTATTCAATTAGACTTTAAAAATATAGTGACGGATAATTTTCTTGAATATAAAAAATATTCAATCATTAATTTTAGCGCAGCATTGTCGTGTACCTTTTATCGTAATTATACGTGGTCACACGAAATTAAGCTCCAATCCTTGTTTCCTTTAATAGTTCGTGCCCCTTACACTAAAACAAACCTTACACGAACATTATATTTGGTGGAGGCGCCGGGTATAATGTTCGTGTAAGGTTTGCTTTAGTGTAAGTGTGTACAACCTTTACATGAGCTACGCCCACCCTTGAATAAATGGATGAATGCACTCCCATAATTTTTAAATAAGAACCAGAGATAGATCTGACGAAATGTTTCGTCTTGATGTTGGTGTAATTCATTTTTAATTCCAACATCAATTGCTCCGATATACATGAAATGGATGCTCCAGTGTCTAACAACGCAGTATGGGTCTGATACTCACTCTAAACCGCAACCAACTTTGCTATAGAAGCATAGTCTTCGCAAAGGGTGTTGAGTTGACACCAGTGGTTCAGCTTATAGTTGGGGACTCTCTACCTGCACCACAAGCCGGGACCAACTTTGCTAAAGAAGCATCGTCTTCGCAAAGAGTGTTGGGTAGACACTGCTGGTACAGCTTTTGATTATGGGCTCACAGATTTTCATCGTAACTGTTAATAACTAAAGAGGAGTGATTATATTATTTTTTTTAGATTTTACCTCTGGAGTGTGAATATAATTTATAGGGTGGTCTGACTTCTTAACCTTTTCCTTCCCTCTGACTTAATGCCGTCCGATGGAGCAAAAGTTTTTGATGTTTAGGTCTTTTTCAATTTAACCCTTCCGGACCAATGTGAACTTTCACATGGATTGTTTGACTGTGTCAGAGGACTCGTCGCGTCTTTTCCCCGGGGTTTTGGCGTGACGAGGTTCAAGCATGACAAATATAGTTTGCATAAGGTGCATTATGGCACACTTAAATATTTAACTTCATTGACACTTATTATGATGTCAAACTTGTGGTTTGTTTGTCCTGTCCTTGAGCCTTCCCTTGCAAGGGAGGTACCTCATACTGTATTAACACTCCCCGCGTTAGGTAAATTTAATTCTCTTAGGGCTAGGCAGGAACCTTCTGATTGTTCGAACGTTGTGAATAAAAGGATTGCACAATTATGGGAGAGCATTCATCCATTTATTCAAGGGTGGGCGTAGCTCATGTAAAGGTTGTATGCCCAGCATGAAACCTTATGTTTGCTGGCAGCTAATAATGGCTATTGTTCGAACAGCCAGAAAGTATTCAATTAGACTTTAAAAATATAGTGACGGATAATTTTCTTGAATATAAAAATATTCATTATTAAGTTTAGCGCAGCATTGTCGTGTACCTTTTATCGTAATTATACGTGGTCACACGAAATTAAGCTTCAATCCTTGTTTCCTTTAATAGTTCGTGCCCCTTACACTAAAACAAACCTTACACGAACATTATAATACCTACGCGATCAAAGTGTATCGAACAGCTGTTTTTTTTTTTTGATAACCGACGCAAAATTTCTATGCTAGAGTGATAGATAATAATGCTGAATTCATGGTTACAGTTTGCGCACTGAATAAAAATGTATCCTCTAGTTGAATCCCGCCGCGATATTTTTGCAGCAGTGGGAACATTATAGGCTGATTATTTAATGCAATTTGACAACAATCGAAATAATAATTTGCAGTAACCTAGACGTAGACAAAAAGGTGGCCAGGGACATCATCAAATAACGTCTCCCGCTCTGGGTGGAGCAGGAGGGCGTGTCAGACTTGTACTGACTAAAACCCACCCGTGTTCCTTCAGTTGCCTGTGTGCCCGGGGCCACGGTATCTCTTTCGAACAACCCGCACCCCTGGCAGGCAAGGCTGCCAGGCTGAAATGCGACTGGGCGGGTCACGTCAGCCGCATGCACAGTGACCACTGGGCTATCGTCGCTACACAGCGGGTGCCTGAGGATGGATGGCGCCAGGGCCTGGTGACTCTAGAAATGGATGCCTGAAAGGCTTTGAGGGCGGCGTTGGCTTAGTAGTGCTGTAACGGCACTACAAAAAAATACTTCGCAACAATATCTAAAAACACAAAAAGAGATGTGGCGCCATCTACAATGTCACAGGCGAACTACGCAAGACTCACACAAAATCCTGCATCGCGCAATCAGAGTTTACCGCGCGACTCGCATAGGTACAACATCCCGACATCAACCGTCGGGCAGTAGCCCACCAGACACAACACCCGTCTGGTCGGAAGATCCTCCCTTTACCATAGAGTATGAGCGAACTTTACACCCTGTTCTTCATACCTCTATTAATAGTGCGACAGTGTAGGCTAAAAAAATAAAAAATCTCATCAGTTTTGAAACTACACATATGATTACTTACGTGACGTAATTATATATGGTTACGCTAATAAAATGTCTTCGATTGTTCATTCTGAAGGTCAAAACAGTTCGCCGTTTATCTACTCATGTGGTTCGTACAATGTAATGTACACTGCAGTGCAAAATAATATGGCACGCATTAAGAATTATTTTTTCATCACCTTAATGTTAGTTTTTTGTTTGTAAATTCTTAGTTTTTTTTACAAGAAAAACGTAGTCAGCTGAATTTGGTTAGACTGGAAGCCGACTCCTAAATCGATGACTAGAAATGACTAGGCAGATTAATTGATTGATTTTGGTACCAAAAGGTACAAAAGTCCAAAATATTATGAGTAGGCACTTCGACAGTGTATCAAATCGCAATGCATTTTGAAATTAAGTAAATTAATCCGTCTTACTAATTCCTGATACGTGTTATCGCTGTATTTTTGCTAATCCAAAAGAGCACAGATAACACAGCGTTATTCAGTAACAAAGACATGTCTCAACACGCACGTAGCGTAATGTTTCACGTGAAAGTTTAATGATTTTTCCGCTTTCTTGTGCACGAGTTGCTTGTGTTGCATAGACGGGCTCTAAGGACGTTTAAATATTGCGGCGGGATCTTTGCACTACGCACTGCTCAGCGCCGAGCGTTAACAATCGAACCCTGTGTTTTTTTGATGCTATGGGGTCTAGAATTATATGCTGAATTCATGGTTACAGTTTTCGCACTGGATAAAAATTTATCCTGTAGTTGAATCCCGCCGCGATATTTTAGCGAACGTGGTCTTTCGCTATTAAGCAGGGACATCCAATACCTATTCAACTTTCAAATAGAGAAAAAGACAAAACTCATTGTCATAGTGATTAATTTGCAATAGTTATTATTATTAATAATAATAATCATTTTATTATCAGGCAACTAAAATAGAATAAATACACAAAACAATGTTAAACAATAATAACTGACTAATACATAATAAAAACCAGCTTAAAACGTAAAGTTGACGGCGTCGTGTTTCGCTGCGAGGTGTCACGTAACCGTCCTCGGAAACGTCGATATACGACACCTTTCGGCCAAAAGTCCTCTTTCAAGCAGTGCTGTAGATCGTGGGTTGGAACTCGTACCACGAATGACTTAAAGTTTATGTCGTGGCGCGATTCCAACCTTTCGACCTTCGAGAGTCCAGTTAGTCTTCACTTTCAAGTACTGCACGACCTCCTCAATCTTCCTGGAATGATGCAGACGCGAAATGGATAGCTGCGTCGTAGGTACAGCAGGGCGCAGCAGCATGCTGGGTCCACTCGGTGCGGTACCACACAAGTTACGAGAACAGGGCTTCTTCTTCTTCTTTTCTACCTTCGTAAAACCCTCCTCATCAACTAGGCCGGTTCCTAGCAAGGAGCTACGGACCGCAGTCAGGGCAGGTTGAGTACCCTTTTTAAGTTTGTCCCCTTTTCCGGTTTGTCCCTTAGGCTGCGACGCTCAGATTTGAGATTTTTTATTGGTATAGTGTTTTTCATAAAATCAGTAATTAAGTTCTTAATGAGACATTTGACATGCACAACATTACAATGTATTTAATGCTAGCTAGAGTATAATATTTGTTTCCAACATGCATGCTTCTTTAAATAGGTACTTATTTATATTATTCATTAAGTTTACAATACATCTAAACTTATGTTATGTTGACGACCTAACACTCGGTTCTATCAACATACAGGTTGAAGGACAAATAAACTGTGACCATGGATTCAATACATGTTTCTGGACCCAAAAAAATGATGTTCCATACATTTTGACCGCGTAATATTACAATTGCCTATGGAACAGCAGATTTTTTTTTATAACCGACGAAATATTTCAAGGCAGGGTGTAAAAGTAGCTAAGTCGAATGGCATAGACAACGGTCATGTTAGCAGGTGATTGATTATCCAAAAAATCGTTTTGTTCAACAGCTGATCATATTTCTTGACATGAAATGAAGTGTGTAATTTTTAGTAGATGAAATTAACGCAATATCTCCTATATTTTAATATTTTTGCATTACAAAACAAAAACTTAAAACTAGTTTGTATCTAACAGATACAAACTAGTTTTAACTTTTTGTTTTAAATAGATACTATCTGTCTAGTCAGTGACTTGCATAATCTGACCCCTGTTCCCCTCTTCTTCTTTGTAATAGCGGTCAGGTAATACAGACCTTACTTTCACTTACATAGGTAGCTTTTAAGAGCCGAAAAAAACGTTAACGTTGCAACAATTCCCAGCGCCGTTGAACTAAATAACCACGTGTAGTGATAACGCATTTGATAAGATATCTTTGTGCGTAAGTCTGACACGTGTATAAGCACATTATTATTTATTAGCCTTGCTTTTACAGCTGTTGGAAGAGTCATTAATTAAGTCTTTTTCATTTTAGGCTAAAATTATCACAGATAACACTAGGTGACGTAAACATATTGAAGACAACGTAATTATGAAAAGCGGATAAGAGATATTGCGTTACTTTCATCTAGTAAATAATTTAAATTGTTATGAAAACTAAAGGTGTGTACCAAATATCAGATAAATCTGCCAACAGGAAGGGGCTAAAATTTAAAGTACTAAATTTGACCCAAACAAAAAACAACAACAACAAACAGGGCAAATTAAATTAAACCGTTAAAAAATATACACATCAAAAGGTTCCTTTGGATGTGTGCATTTTTGTAGAATAAGCTGTTTCTGATTTATGAACGAATGATATGAACGAAAACGTTTATTTGTTATTAAATTATCCATTGAATTAAATTTAACAAGCGTGTTTTTATGATTTTTATTTCCTTAGAATAGAATATTGGCCTTTGGCATTAAGTCCGCCTCTGTACATTTCTGTGCGTGAAGTATAAATAAATAGAATTTAATTTTGCAAATATAGGTAATACACAATAGTTGTTAAGCTACATCAAAGGTCAGCCATATTTTACCATTCGGCATGCAAACATTTACATTATTTATGTAACTTGTACTTACATTTTGACAACCACAGCAATTAAAAAAAAATATCATTACAATTATCATTCATATCAGCTGAGAGACCTCCCTCGCTGGGTATTTTCCTTAGCGGCTTAGTAAAACGAAAACAAAATAGAAAAAAAAAACTAACTGAGGTTCAGCTATATTCTTGTTGTTATGCTCACGTGCTCACTAATCTGCTTAGGGAGAGCCAGGTAAAGCCGTAAACAAAATACGTTTTTCCTGTCCAACGCACAATACTGTCCCATTGAATTTGCACGGCAATGTACAACAATTAGCTTTATAATTCGTACAAACTCGCGTGGCCACGCAGTCGCGAACCTGCCGCGCGTTGAATAACAGTCGTTACATAACGGAAAACGAGTGAAAAAACACGTGAATATTACAGAAATCTGTACATTATACACTAAAATATTAATCGTATTGATAATCTTAAGATTTATTAAGATATCGGTACAGTTGCGGACAAAGTGTTTTTTTGTTAAAAATATTTTTGTGCTGTGCTATTTTTTCGGCCTCATGTGACTGGACTTTGAATTGTGTTCTTTTTTGTTGTAATTTATTTTGGTGTATTTCGTGATTCTTAACTGTACGATTTATTAGAAGTTTTATTATTTTTCGGGAAATAAAATTTTGTCGAGTTTGTTGTTGTCTAGTAAAAATATAAATAATACAAGATAAAGTACTTGATGAAAGATACTTATCTATTTTTATCTCCATATTTGAACATGATTAAGTACATATTGGTATTCAGGGGCATGATATTGAAGCCCGGAAATTTAAAAGCAATCTATCTATACAAATAAATACAATTCAAGTGCCTGTTTGTAATGACAAACTAACAGCCTTTTACTAAATGCATATGAAAGTATACAGGATGTCCCAAAAAATTGTGTCAAGCTGAAGTCCGGAGATAGAGCACTCTTTTGGGTACCAGAATCACCCACATGTATGTTCTGCGATTTTTCATAGTTTTCGGGTTATGATTTTTTTCTGAATTTTCGACCAAAAAACTTTTTTTTTAAGTGAATAAGTTACGAAGCTGGTTATTTTATGCTTATAAGTACAATTTAAGATGATTCAGTTGGAGAAAGAAAAAGAAATTTAAGTCGTATACTTAAAAAAAAAGTTTTTTAGGTCGAAAATTCTCAAAAATTCAGAAAAAAAACATAACACGAAAACTATGAAAAATCGCGGAAACACGGGGGTGATTCAGCTACCCCAAGGGGTGCTCTATCTCTGGACTTCCGCTTGACACTATTTTTTGGGACATCCTTTATATACGATACTTTAACAAAAAACAATTTTGGAAAATGTCTATCTGTTTGTTCCGGGTAATCTCGGCTCTAAACGGCTAGACCGATTTTGAAGGGAGTTTCACTGACAGATAGCTAATGTTATAAGGAGTAACATAGGCTTTATGTCCCGGTGGCATGTTCCCGTTGGATAATTCGTGACAACCACGCGGGCAAAGACGCGGGCAACAACTAGTAATTTATAAAGATTTCCTAGAACAATACAAATATTGTTTGTTTGTAGTAACAATATTGTTAGTGATTTGATAAAAAGGGACAATTTGAAAAAAAAAACACTCCGTGGGTTAACAGTTTGAATTGAATAAAAAAGTAAGAAGAAACATGCATTTATAGGCAATACAGCAAAATAAAAAAAACACCTAAAATAAAAACAGAAAATGCTTAAATGTACAGGAGACCCTTCTTGTACGTAAGCACATATTTCATGCAAATATATTTAAATAATTTCCATTCAAAAAATTCACTAGGTATTTTCCTGTTGACCCATTCATAAATCGTATTTAATTTAAATAATAATTACACACTCAAGTGTGTAGTATTAAAATTGTAGTTACCTACATGATGAATGATGATGATGAGAGTTTGTATGTTTGGATGTTTGTTACTCAATCACGCAAAAACGGGTGGACGGATTTTGATAAAACTTGGCACACAAATAGTTTATAACCTGTATTAAGGCCCATAGTATCCTCATCTCCCGTTTGTATGCAAAAGCACGACTGCCGCCCGCGCCCGCGCAGGGCCCCTCTGAGCCTTTATCTCAAAATGGGGATATTCCTTTGATTAATTTACAATTGTGCTTCGGCGATTCTGTGGTACCTCTAACTATCTATTTTTCAGTGTATTTTTTTTTCCAAATAACGAAGCCGTTTAGTAGGAGTATGGAATAGAAGCCAAAATATTGCGTGTTGGAAAATATTTTTTTACAGCAAAAGTATTAACTATACAAAAAAAGTACTTCCGGCAAAATGATCTATATGAATCTATAGCAAAATCATATATTTTTCAAATCTTTAAGACAAGCCGTTAATGAGCAGTAGGGTTCATAAAGTGACCGTGTTACGCTATCAAACGGGACGTAGGCCCTTAACACATAGGATACTTTTCATCCCGGTAGTACGTTCTTGTGGGATAATTTTCGACATGCACGCGAGCGAAGCCGCTGTGAAACGCTAGTATAATTATAAAATCTTCTTTGCTTTTGAACTCAATAAATCCAGTTAGAACCACCGTCTTGAAAATTTTGCTGTGAATAATAAAGAAACCTAAGACACTAGACTTTAGGGTCTAATATCGGCAACACACAAAGAGCAATGGTCGTTCCTGTTTTTTATGAAGAGATGCGTTTGCCTTGCAGTTACTACCTGTATGCAAAATATGCAAATAAAATGCCATCAGGTGCACTTTTAGCTCGGGTCGGTCATTGACATCCAAGGTCTACGCCACGAAGTTTTTATTATCGGGTGCAAAAACACACTTATCGAAACAGAGAATCACTTGTCACCATCATTTCAGCCGAAAGACGTCCACTGCTGGACATAGGCCTCCCCCAGGCTCCTCCAATTCGACCGGTCTTGTGCTTCCCACATCCAGCGGATCCCCGCGCCTTCACAAGGTCATCGGTCCACCTTGTAGGAGGCCTTCCCGCTCTACATCTTCCGGTACGCGGTCACCACTCCAGAACCTTTCGGCCTCATCGGCCATCTGTTCTGCGAGCCATGTGCCCTGCCCACTGCCACTTAAGTTTGACAATTCTTGTACCTACCTCCCGTCAATATAATAATTTTTTTGTACTGAACCATACTTTAGAATCTTCTGGTTACTGAGATAATAAAGGTGAAAATTCCAATGTTTACTGACAATTTTTAACACGAATACGAGGTTTTAATGATAAAACAACTTTAAATACCCCCTTGACCCCTGTACTGTTACATTCACCCATAAGCACAATGTTTTGCGTGCGTTATATTGCGCACTACCGCAAACATAGACCTCGTCAATCGCTTTCCATCGGGCGTGATCGAGATCAAGAGTATTAAATTTTTAGTATTTACCATTTAGTGAAATACAAAAAAACAGCTTTTGACACAAAAAATTAAAGTCGTTTCCCAGCTATTATTTTTGTGCAATGTTACTTAGTTTGATGTACAGACGCCAGCAGGTCAAGCTATCCCGAACTGTCAAATTTTCCCAATTGAACATGAACCTTATCATATTGTAATAAAGTTGAAAATCTATCAAAGAAATTTGACAGATTGGGGTAGCTTGATGTGCTGGCGTCTGTACAGACAGCATAGTTGACGGCTATGTGATGTGTCCTTTTACACCCTGTATAATACGTAGGTATTTAGTGTTTGTTATTATGTCTGTTCCTGTTTGACCTAGTTTGTGGATTTGATTGCTGTTTTATCGGTTGACCTCTTGCTCGCTAAAGTAACGCGGTTTGTAATCGTAATAACGTTCATTTGAATATAAAATGAACCATATAATATGTATAAGTATTCTAAAAAAAAACAATAAGTACAGCAACCATGTATTCAGCTAATGATTCTAGATCAGAATGGAAATTTTTTGGCGTTTTGAATTACCGAAGAAAATTTTTAAAACGAATCCGGCGGAGTATAATTTATTTATTTATATTTATTCATGACCAACTTATATTTACAGTTTTGTACTACACATATAAGTTGTCGGCCAATAATATAGTTATTAAAATAATTAATCATAAAATAAAATCAACAACATGAAAAAAAAAACTAAATCATAATGTAATTCCGTGGTCAAAAGTTTTAGTTTCTGCTTTAAAGGAAAATGCGCAAAAAAACAAGTTTATGTAGGTTTGTATAATAACCAGAGGTCGGAATTAGGTAGAGTTATTTATGTACTTGCATCAAAATGTTGATATTAATATGGATCTTCCCGGGATTTCTAATAGACAATCCCGTGTGACCAACAATATTACAAATAAATAATAATAAATACCTCAGAGATAGAAATTTAGCAACGTCGCGCGTGCAGTGGTTTAAATTGTGTAAAAGTAAGTAACTTTTTATTTACTAGATCACGGGATTCTTCTGCTCTTCAAAATTAATCCCGGGATTTCGGACATATCTACTTTATTCTTTAATATTTTTTTAATTAATGTAAAACCAAAACATCTTTATTTTTATACTTTTACTGTATGCTTCAAAGTACTCCTTATGGCAAGTTGTTCTGTCGCGGGAAAACAACCATTTAAATTTATCGGTGTATTATATCTAAAAACACTTGTCCACCCGATCATACCATATCAACTAACGCCTACTTATAGATAACACAAAAACATACATAAACTATACAAAGAGGATTTGTGACAGTTTATCATTGTATTTGACGCAGTGATCACGCTTCGCACAACCGTTTGAGTAAAAACACGTGATTATTTAAAAACATTATTTCATTTCTTGAAAAAAAAAAATACAAAAATATAAATTGTGTATTTTATGAAGATTTATTAATAAATCAAATATACAGTAATAATAATTTTCGCATTGAGTGTTTTTGGAATAAGCTAGGGGGGGTGTAAATAAGTGTAAACCGGGATAAATTACCTTATACGGAAATCAATGGTGTAAAAAAGTGCGTAATTTTAGAGGATATAGTTTCGGTCGTAAATTCAGGAAGTATAATTTTCAGGGACTCTTTCCAGTTTGGGTTATTTTTGGCATTTAATTACAAATAACATAAAGTAATGTATTCTTTTTATATGATTGAGCCTTTATATCTTCGTAATTAAAATGATTTTAAGAACAGCGTATTAAATATCAAACAATTTTGTACCCTAGGTAGGCTTTTTTTTAAACCTACATCAGGCACTGGCTTCCACAATGTGACTGTTTGCGTGCCTATAGTTCAAAACGGTAACGTGCTAAAAACCATTGTGAGAGAACATAAAATTATAAAATATACATGCTTACGCTATAATAGTATATTTTATAACGAGGGACTAAACGAAGCCATAATACAGAGTGATTGGAAGATGGGTGCAAAGCTTTAAGGTGAAGATAGTATAGACAATTTAGAACCATTTAAGCCATGGTTGTCTTAGACGAAGTCTTACCAATTTTTTTTTTTTTAATAAGGTTTAAAAGACGTATTGTACAAAAATTTTATTTTTTCTGAGCTTTAAATGTCTGTAAAAAAATGTCTAATGACACAGAAGCCTAAAACATGTTTTGCTTGATTGCTTACACATTATTTTAATTAAATAAATAAAAAATGAATTCATTTATCATTCAATTTGGCCATAATTATGCAGTTTACATAAAATTTTGAGAATTTCCGAAAAAAAACTTAAAAATTTGGTTAAAAATATTTGGTAAGACTTCGTCTAAGACAACCATGGCTTAAATGGTTCTAAATTGTCTGTACTATCTTCGCCTTAAAGCTTTGCACCCATCTTCCAATCACCCTGTATATCAGAGGTGGTTTGACTCCCGAGCGTGCGAAGGAGTCAATGAAACCGAGGGTATATTAAGTTGGCGTTTAGTCTCGAGGTGCAAACTGTACTTTTCACTTTGAGTGCGAGAAAAATAGTCAAATTAGCACAAAAACATGTACTTACCTAATAAAAATATTACTTAACAAAAAAACACTACAAAGTGAAAAATTACTTTAATTTCGGAAGTCGGTGTCTTTTTTTTTTTGGATGGGAAATCATCAAATCAAATCAAATCATTTATTTGTTTGAAATATGGGTAGTTACATGAGGTGATACATACAATAATAAAAGTTCTTATGACCATATCCTACCTTAATAGGTGTGCAAATATCTATTGTACTAAAATATACACATTATCATAGGTTAATTAAATTAAAATGCACGCCTTCCTCCTATGGATGTAGGCAGAAAACTACAGAGCGCCACCAGTTCCGATCCTTACATACCACTTTTGCCTCGTTTACTACAACTATTATGATTTGACAAATATATACTTACAGCATTTATTGACAGTTATTAATTATATAATTTTATTATCCTCAAAACAAATAACCAAAACAACAAAGCAAGTTTATCAAATAACTTCTCCCGCTCTGGGCGGAGCGGGAGGGCGTGTCAGACTTTTACTGACTAAAACCCACCCGTGTTCCCTCAGTTGCCTGTGTGCCAGGGGCCGCGGTATCTCTTTCGAACAACCCGCATCCCTGGCAGAAGTCGGTGTCTTTGGAGCTGTATTTGAATTTTTTGTCACCGCCTTCCGAAATTAAAGCAATTTTTCACTTTGTAGTGTTTTTTGGAAGTCGGTTGTTTTTTTTTTAAAGATTTTTTTTTCACTTTTTAGTGGTTCACATGTGCTTACCCCTTCACAGCATACTGGCGTGATGTTATGTTATGAACTGGTGTAAGCAATAGACAGACATGAGATTTCAGCAATCCCAGTCCATTTGCTATCATTTATTGAGGAGTTCCGTTGCCTATCTCCAAAGTTCTTCATCAGATCTTCACCAAATTGAAATGAGACCACTCGGGTCAGAGCCCATTCGTCCCCTAAGATTCGCACCCTGTGCCCACTCGTCCCCTGCAACTTTTGAGGGGCCCATTCGTCCCCTGAAGAAGAATATAGCCCTACGAAGCGGGACTAAAATGACCACTTTAGTCTCTAGGGAGTAAAAAGTAATTAGTTTTTTTTATTTCCTTCATGTGACATAGACATACTCTAACAGCCATTAAATATACTATTATCTGTGGAGTGTGGACCATCTTCATTGCGAAAATGTTGAGAGTTTTAGTTCCATGGTTTTTGGCAAGGTGGCGCCATATGTTTTAAATCGTTAATCTGTGAGTGGTTTAGAAGAAAAAACTGACCGCGAAAATTACAGAATTTTTGTCGAGTGTAAATTGTTCGGTTTTAAATAAAAATAAAAAGAATGTCCAGTGACAGTTGTGGTATATATGTTCCTTGGTGAAGAGTTTGACGTCGAGCAAAGAGCAAAAGACATACCTAATAGATATTGTGATTTTTATTTTATTAAGTAATATTTATTAGGTACTTACATGTTTTTGAACTAAATTTACTATTTTTCTCGCACTCAAAGTGAAAAGTACAGTTTGCACCTCGAGACTAAACGCCAACTTATTATACCCTCGGTTTCATTGACTCCCTCAAACGCCGGGAGTCAAACCACCTCTGGTATATTATGGCTTCGTTTAGTCCCGCGATATAAAATATACTATTTTCAGTGCCATAGGCTAGTTTATTTTTCTTAAGACAAATTCCATTAAACTTTTAGACCAGAGTTTTTTTTTTAATTTTCCTTTTTTTATACTTTCTAGAAGAACTGTCAGAAGTCAATTTTATTCCACAGATAAAAGATATACGACTGATAAAATCTGCTATTACTTTTAATTAATGTTTTTTTTTGGTACAATTCTACTATTCAAAGTAGTTACCAATACTAACTATCAACAATGAATCATTCATTGTCCATTACAACCGTGACCTGCTTACCAAGTAAAACAGTCTTTGTCTTTCAATAAACTTATCAATATTATACTTATTTGACATAATAAGTACTTATATTATATTGAGACCCAAATTCATAAAGAAACATTTGCTAATGGTTATTACGCTCTTTGACCCCTGTATCTAAATACCCTTGTATATGTCTCCGTAAGATTGTGAACACCGTTAGTTTATAATCTATCTCGCAAGATTATAAACTGTCGATAAATTGTGAACTGCACCATACTGCTTACCGACCGAATAGGTTAGGTTAGAATTACGACCAACCGCGAGCGAGCCGAGCGAGCGCTACTTCCAAGTCAGTTACTTGACTATTTAGTAATAGCGCAAGGTACAGAAGCTAGCAAATCACGCTACCCCAAACTGTCTAATTTCTTTGATAGATTTTCAACTTTATAACGTAAGCATAAGGTTCATGTTCAATTGGGAAAAATTGACAGTTTGGGGTAGCTTGATGTGCTGGCGTCTGTACTATCCGTCTTGATACCAGTTCACAATTTGACGGTTTCACTTCGATAGATTATAATCTACCGAAAAATAATGCGTTAAATTGTAAGCAGTAGGTTACGGTTCACAATCTTTTCGACAGTTCACAATCTCGCGAGATATACACGGTGTAACAGAATAGACGCAAGACCTGAAAGTAGTTTGTTCCTAATTGACTACTGAATTGATTTCAGTAACTTTTAATTAAGTTATTATTTTTTTAAATTATGTATTTTGCCATACCTATTACTGATTGAGCCAAAGAAAATTCAATTTTATTTCAGAAGAAATAAGACTCAATTCTAAAAGCATAAAGTAATGCTTGGGTCGACACGTCTTTCTTAATTATATCAGTTAGCTTTAAAAAAAAATAGTTTTAGTCATCGAATAAGCTTTTAACTCAATACTCTAATTGGGGTGTATGAGGTCTTGCGTTAATTATGTTACTCGTTGTATTATAATCTAACGGTATTTATAATTTTACGGTGACATACATACAGTACCATGCATCCGTATAATAATTATGTTGTTTTGATGTACGTTGACTTGAAAAAGCGTGGCAGTCGAGAGTATGTCATGCTCACTTAAATGTCTCGCTGATGGTGGCGCGTGTGTTGGATCATTCGGTTCCCTACAAAATGGTTGAGCTGGATGGTGCTGATCCACGCGTCAAGTTCGTGAACGGGCGCCGTCGGTTGAGACTGGTCATCTCCTAACTTCCATGGCTTATTTTAAATCTTATATTTAGAATTGTTTTTTTTTTTACATGGTTCTCACATATAGAAGCAACAAGAATATTGTTCCCAAGATTTTGTAATACTTAACATGATTAAAAAGAGTGTCCATGGAGTTTCTTGCCCGTTCTTCTCCATAGAGATCTACGTTTTGGTATGGGCAACTAGCTTCAACTTTCCAACTGGTCGACTTTTTGACAATTCAAAAGTACCTTTAAATGGTCTAATTGAAATAAATGCTTTGAGTTTGAGTTTGAGCGTGTATCTGAAATCGGTGGCCTCATTGGCCTCGTGTGCAAAAAACTACAGACCATTCATAGAGCAGTGTGGTGGGCTATATTGTTCTCACTGCTGGAACACAGGCCTCCTGTCTTCGGGAGAGTTTTCCTCCACCGATTCGATAGCAGTGGTTATGTGGTTATGAAATGTTTTACACAAAGTTAATCACCTGCCTGGGTTCGGACCCACGAACGTCATAAGTCGGGGCCGTTACCACTGCACCCATTATCCACGATAAGGAAACAAGTAAATCCTTACTAATATTATAATCGCGAAAGTTTGTAAGTATGGATGGATGGATGTTTGTTACTCTTTCACGCAAAAACGGCTTAACGGATTTGGATGAAATTTGGCACACAGATAGATTATAACCTAGATTAACACATAGGATACTTTTTATCCCGGTAGTACGTTCCCGTGGGATAATTTCCGACCTCCATGCGGGCGAAGCTAGTATCTAGTACGTACTAGCTGTCGCTCGCGGCTTCGCCCGCGCGGAGTTCAAAAGCTATCCCACGGGAACGTACTACCGGGATGAAAAGTATCCTATGTGTTAATCCAGGTTTTAAACTATCTGTGTGCCAAATTTCATACAAATCCGTTCAGCCGTTTTTGCGTGATTGAGTAACAAATATCCAAACATCTTCACAAACTTTCACATTTATAATATTATTTATGGATAGTAGGATTTTACGTCATCGTTATGGACTTTAACTACTTTTATAAGTTCAAATAGGCTTCCTGCTTGAACAGATGCAACTCAAAATAAAACTATTGAATTCTTGAGTAAATTCAAAGATTTTACTGACGTAGTTATGAGCTAAATATCAAATAAATACCGTATTCTGCATTCACAATTTAGTTTCAAGGCTTCCTGCTTGACCAGATGCAACTCAAAATAAAACTATTGAATTCTTGAGTAAATTCAAAGATTTTACTGACGTAGTTATGAGCTAAATATCAAATAAATACCGTATTCTGCATTCACAATTTAGTTTCAAGGCTTCCTGCTTGACCAGATGCAACTCAAAATAAAACTATTGAATTCTTGAGTAAATTCAAAGATTTTACTGACGTAATTATGAGCTAAATATCAAATAAATACTGTATTCTGCATTCACAACTTAGTTTCAAAACATGTAAAAAATTATGCCCTTTTGAAAAATTACTTTAATTTCTACACATAAAGTTCAATTTTACCACTTGTTTTGATGTCTTTACTTTTAAAATATGCTATTCATTCTTAAATCTATTTAATTTACACTATCATAAAGTTGTTTAAGACGAAAGAACCTTTTGTACCTTTAAGGTCACGCCAGTAGTATAAAAAATTAACTATAAAAACTATCAAACTGATAGTGTATTTAACTTAAAAATTTTGATTGTGTTTGCGATTTAAGTAACGACTAAATTGAGCGTACAAAGGTATATTTAGACGAGGCGTTGTTAACACCTAACTAAGAGAAAACTTATTATAAATCTTCATAAAAGACTAGGATTTTCTATAGAACACGTATTTTTACTCTAACGCCTTTGTATCTAATAATATAAAAAAAAAACAATTCAACAGTCCAATAACCAGTGCCTAAAAATAAAATAAAAGTGACAGTTATTAAAAAAAAGAACAAAAACAAAAATCCAAGATGGCGGCTTCACCTTCAGCCCTTCCGGCTCTAAACGACCCGGAAATAGAGAAGCATGTTGAAGAACTGGAGAAAACGAAGACTCAAGAAGAGTATGAGGGTAAGCTGAGCAAGATTGGCTTCTCTGTTGCCAACTGGATGAAGCTGCTCTTCAATAGTACTCAGCAGGAGGAATTTCATGCTGAATGGTTGACTGTAAGTGTTTTGCTAATAGAATGTGAGCGTCAATTGTTTTATTAAAAAGAGGTTTGAAAATAGCCTGCCCTAAAGTACTACATAGGTAGTATATATGCGCCGTCACGGTCCTAGTCGCCGCAGGAGACACCCTGGGCGTCGGGAATCCCAGGCTGATTCCCGGCCAGCGTAGGCGCGGGCTTGCGTATGTCGAGTAATGGGTAGCTCGTCGTCCGGTAAGGACCAAGCCCGGGTCGACGGCGCGTTGTGTTCCACGCGCGCCTCAAAGAGATGTCAGCACCAATTGGTGGGGTCCGCAAGGGCCGATGCCTGCCAGGGGTGCGGGTTGTTCGAAAGACGTACCGTGGTCCTTGGTACATAGGCAACTGAAGGAACACGGGTGGGTTTTAGTCAGTAAAAGTCTGACACGCCCTCCCGCTCCACCCAGAGCGGGAGAAGTTATTTGGTGATTTTCCACAAAAACAAAAAAGTACTGGATATCAGCCTATAATGTCACCACTGCCAGTAGTCCAGTGGAAGTTGGTGGTCTCATGTCTTTAGATTTTTGGTTCTAGGACATGACGGTTTTTTGACGATGTTTTCATACACAGTTTTGAGAGGAGTGGTGATGAAATTAAATACACAAAATAAATTCTGCCTGCTTTCGACCTCACGACATGCAACTTGTAAGTCGGCGCTAATCCTGGGCCATCACTGCTCTCCCTTAAGTACTGACAGCTGCATTAATTGGGTGCCCCCCTAAATAAAAGGGGGGTAAAACATAATGGGCTCCCCTTTGAAAAAAAAAGCAATTGCAATTTTTACTGAATTCACCCAAATGTTAAAAACAACATAATAATCTTGTAGAATAAGATAGAGCATTTTAAATATCTAATTCAATCCAGGACAAGGTTTTTTTCCAAACAGCAATATTTTAAAAGAATGCTGACATCTCTTTAAGATTGTTTCTTGCAGCTATATCGATCAAGTTATTATTGTATATCACAAAATGTAAATGGAAATCTCCTGTATAATTATGTGTACCTTGCATACATTCTGTATTTTATTTGAGTACACATAGTGGCAGATTCTAGAACCCACTCAGTAGACATTTTTTGTCGGTTATTTTTTCTTTTAATTAGCTGTTCCATACATTTTGAGGTATTACTTCTATGAAATAGCAGATTTTTTTTTACCGACGAAAAATTTCTGCGCAGTGGGTTCTAGAACTATGTGCTGAATTGATGGTTACAATTTGCGCATCGATGCCCCGCCACTCTGTATTCCCATGATGATGTAATTTACTTCTAAATTACTAACAATAGAGTTAGTAGGCATATAATAATACATTTTCTAACTGATAAGCTAGGGATTATATTTACATAATTAAATCAAGTAATTACCTTATCAACACTGGCATGCCAACATGTTTTAGATAAAATAATCTATGCCCAAGATAGTTTCTATGTAAATATATCGAATGTCACAATAAGGCTGAGATATGTCATTCATAATAAATCGTATTACCTAGTACTCTGGCCTTGAGTCTAGATAGATTATCATAGATTTTGGTTAGTTGAAGTGATAGAAGTAGGCCAATCAGCAAAAGTAGAGCAAATAAATTACAAGTCACAAGATTATGATGAACTGCGGGTCTATTAATAACAGCGTTTATTTAGATTGTAGGACCTTCTTTCTTGTTCTTTTCGTGTCGATGGTACTCGTACAGTATTTTTTACACGCTTTATATTAGCTTCACTTGTATGTTTGTTTGTAACCGACTCCTTTGGACGCTATTTTGACCCACTTTAAACGGTCAGATTTCATTGAAACTTTGTAAACTTATCGAGGACCGATGACTATTCAATAATTTAAAAAAAAAATGAGAAAAATGAAAAAAATAAATAAAAAAAAACACAAAAACAAAAACTAAAAAATAAATAATAGTTTAAAAAACTAAAAAACACGCTTTAAAAACCAAACTAAAAAAGGAGAAAATAATTTAATTCAATTAAAAAGCGTGGGGTGCTTGACATTAAGTGATTATAAAAATACCTCAAAAAGCACCCCACGCTTTTTAATTGATTTTCTCCTTTTTTAGTTTGGTTTTTAAAGCGTGTTTTTTAGTTTTTTAAACTATTATTTATTTTTAAATTAATATTTTAAGCCCAGTATGTGGCCACGTTTATTGCGCCATTAGTGGCATTATTTAGATCATCCAAGGTGCAGATGAAAGGGCACTTAGCGCATTCTGGGCAAGTGAGGCGTGGTCTGATCAGAAGCACCGCACTCGTACTGGGTGTTGGTTGAGTCAGTAATCCCTTTGACAAATTGTGTCTACAGCGGCATTCTTGGGTACGCAATCGATTGAGAGCTTTCCATATAAGCCACTGCAGATCACGCCTGGAAGGCAAATGATCCTGGGCTTTAACGAAGTCGGGTGGTGGATGCTTCTCTGCCCACAGTTTGCTTCTCAAATGGGAATGAAAGCAGTTTATTGCAAAACAAATAGATTTATTTTAACATACTACATATTACTTCTTTGACATAATCTTCTCATTATCTGACATTACATAGGTACGGTTAGCGTCAATAAAATCGGGACGAACAGAGTATTCAAAACGATCTAAATAACTATGCAAATTAATACACAACAAATCTCATTCAGGCAAGAACTTTATCCAAGTGAGATAAAGTTTAATTCTCTTAGTTGTTGAGATAATTTTGAATAATCTGTACGTCCCGATATTTTTGACGCTGTTTGTACCTACTTAGAATTGTAATTTTAACTCTTTATTTAGTGGTTGTAATGTCAATCATGTCTTATGGTTTAAAAAAAAAAAAACATTTTCAAAATTAGTTATTTTATATTTTGGAATGAGAGAACATTGTAGGCCTTGTAGACTGTAGATTAGTAGACCATTGTCTTTTTAATTAAGTACCTAGTACTTGTTGATAGGTTAAAACTCCTCCCATACTTCCCTTCAGGTTATACAAGGTTATAATGATGTTAATCCCGTCTCCTTTTCTCCACAGATAGACGAATATAAAGCTCAAGCGCAGGAAAGCATGCACAACGCGTGGCGTATCGTGAACCTGCCAAACTGGAGTCTCGAGAAGAAAGGTTTGAAAGGAGACATTGTGGAGTCCAAGAAGACCGAACAGTTCGGAAAAGTCTATAGGTTTACTGTAAGTATACATTTTCTCCTTATCAAATCATAATTCTCTTGCCCTTATCAATGAGCCTTTTAAGAAGGTTGAAAGTCACCCAAAGGGCAATGGAGCGGGCTAAGCTTGGCCACCAGTGCTCTTTAGCGGCGAGGTGTACATTTTTCTAAGAGAGAAGCCGAAGCGGAGTCGGCTTTAACTTACTGACTTATCAATAAAGAATACTAACTATCATTCTAAAACTAATATAGGAATGTAAAGAATTAAATACAATAAAATTTTACAGCTGAAAACCAAATAAAATGTGCAATACTCCTCCGTCTCGTTCTCGCTGACGCATTTTTCTACATCTGTCTCTGTCGTAACCCGTTGTACAGCGGCTTGCTCTCGTCCATAACAAGCGGTGCCACGTGATCTAAAGTGACATCATTACGGGATCGCTGTTGTATGAATTTTTAGTTCCCGATTATGACGTTTTGGCGCCAGTTTAATTTAGAACGTTTGTTTTTTTTGTTTGAATGTTATGGTGAATTAAATACCCGTAGTGTAACTATATTTTTTGACAACAGTAGCCACTATTCACGTGCCATTTTTTAATAGCGATAGAGTTGCCGTTGCGAATCCCTTAAGGGAAGCCGGTAGGAATCGTGTTATATGGTGTTTTATCCACTGCTGCTCTTACAAGTTGTAGGTTCGAACCCGAAAAAGCGCTTTAAACATAATCAGCCTATAATGTTCCCACTGCTGGGACACAGGCCCCCTCTCTTCGAGAGAGAATGGGCTATAATCTATACACGGGCCTATTGCTGTTTGGTAGATGAAACACATCGGAATTTTTGGTTCTAGTACACGCCGGCTTCCTCACGATGTTTTCCTTCACCGTTTTGAGAGCAGTGGTGATGAAATTATATTTACATAAAGTAAAACGTCTGCCTGGGTTTGATCCCGCCACCTACAACTCGTAAGTCGACGCCAATACTAATGGGCCACCACTGCACTTAAAACGGTAAAAGAAAACATCGCGGTGAAGAAACAGGCATGTCATAGAACCAAAAGTTCAATGACATGTGTCATCTACCAACCCGCACTGGGCCAGCATAGTGGATTACGGCCCACTCCCTCTCACCTAGGCGTCCCAGCACTGGGGTCATTATAGACTGATTATGATAATGATGATGCTTGGAGTGTCTCCATGCGATCGAATCAGAAATGAAGAGATCCGCAGGAGAACCAAGGTAACTATAACCCGAAGAATTGGCAAAATTAACTGGCAGTGGGCATGGCACATTGCTCGCAGAACAGCTATGCTATTCTGTAACCATCTCACCGGGTGAAGTGAGCGTGGAGTGAGCTGTCAGTGTCATTCCACCTGATGCTAAGGATGAGCAAGCATTACATTTACAATCATAATCGAGATTAAATATCGATTATGATTGTATGCTAATTCTATTGATTATTTTATTACGATTTCAAAGCAGTGTTTAAGTGTGCGTCATGGGAGGTTTTTTAAATAAAGTAGCAAAACAAAAACTCAGTTAGAAACTCAAGCTGTTTCAGTCTATTTTTTCTAGACGAGTCCTTATATTGCCAGAGGCGTGAGTGCGCGTATAATGTAATGTAATGCATGATGCACACTTAAACACTAGCTTTGAAATCGTAATAAAATGATCAATAGAATTAGCATACCTACAATTATAATAGAGATTTAATCTCGATTATGATTGTAAATGTAATGCTTGGTCAATCCCTAGCATCAGTGGGATGACACTGACAGCTCACTCCACGCTCACTCGGCTCACTTCACCCGGTGAGATGGTTACAGAATAGCACGGCAGATGGCCGATGGGGCCGAAAAGTTCTGGAGTGGCGACCGCGTACTGAAAGACGTAGAGTTGGAAGGCTTTCCACAAGGTCGACTTATGACCTTGTGTAGACCACAGGAATCCGGTACATCAAGTGCTTGGCTGAAAAAAAATAGTACTTTTATTTGTATTTAATGAAATAATAACGAAAATCCGCTATAAATGCGCCGTTGCCAGCCCGCGTGGTATGAACGCTCTTAAGCCACGAGCCCCGCCACGATTTAATATGTACGAAGTATTTAATTAATAATCTTAACTGATATTGTATCAAAATTTAATTACACGTCCGTGTTTTCATTCGGATTAGGAGATAGCACGCATTTGATGATTATAACTGTAATTTAAGCGGATTAAGGCTAGATTTATTCAATTGGCTTATGTTTAGGTCAGTCATGATGATTCCCGTTACGTCTGTTTCTGTAAATACACAAGTTTAATGTTAATATTAAAGTCCTACGAACAACTTGAATGGCCCTCTGCTTTTCCGCTGTTAAATATGCCTGTCGGATGTTACCGTTCTGCCTACGCTGACCTAGTGAATACAGCTCTAAATGAGACGGTGCCGGATTATTAATGGTTGCCTTATTGCGCCTCCAATCATTCGCAGGACCATAGCCAGCCGTATTGAAAGGGATAACCTACAGATTGACTCACGTCACTCAATGCATATCTACGTCTCTGTGCCCCGGAGCCAAAAAAGTTTTATAGGGTGAACCATCTGCGACTCTCCGCCTGGGCACGCGTTACCGTGACCGACTTGGAAATCTCTAAATAGACGTCGAACCCAAGTCGGCCGGAGCAAAGACAATCTCCACAGATGGGGGTCACGTACCGCTCAGATCTCAAGTGTGTATGCCGCACCTCTCCACAGACATTGGCCTACCTTCCATCGTGCGCCACATACCCTGTCACCTGTGCATTTGTCGATCTTATAACTGCGTCAGAGAGCGGAGTTCGCGCAGAATTTGTTTAGGCCAAAGACGTTTGTTTTAACACGCTTTATATTTGCTTCACTTGTGTGTTTGTTTGTATGTAACCGACTCCTTAGAGCGCGATTTTGACCCACTTTAAACGGTCAGATTTCATTGAAACTTTGTAAACTTATCGAGGACCGATGACAATTCAATAATTTAAAAAAAAATTGAGAAAAATAAAAAATAGGAAAAAAAAAATCACGTTTTCTAGTTAGCAGAATTAAAAAATAGAAAAGTTATAATAGTTTAAAAAACTAAAGGTTTTTTAAGCGTGTTTTTTAGTTTTTTTTAACTATGTATTATTTATTTGAAGTGAAAACTTCTTTAGACACGTTGAGCACTTTTTGGGTGAACAAAAATCATGGAACTCGCGTCATCGTCACCGCACGCTTTCCATGAGCTATATGTATACTGTGTATACAGGAAAAGTTTTTATCCAGTGCACATACTGTAACCATGAACTCAGTATATCATTCTAGACCCCCCAGCGCAGAATTTTTTCGTCAGTTATACAAAAAAAAACAGCTGTTCGTTACATTTTGACTGCGTAGGTTAGGCACTTTTCTATGAAACAGCTGATTTTTTTGTTGTAAAATCGACGAAATATTTCTCCGTCTAGAATGGTATGTTGAATTCATGGTTAATACCAGTATTTTATATGGCGCAACTGCCTGTCTAACCTCCACAACCCAGTTACTGGGTAACACGGTACCCCTCGGTAAGATTGGCTGTCAAACTTTCGGGCTTCAAAACTAAATATCATTTCTTACAGAGACGTCTGATTTCGCTTTCGTCAAAATACAAATGTTTGTAACTTAAGTATACCAAATTACATAAACTTAATTACTAATATGTTATAGACCATTTTCTATCAAGGCAACTTTGACCAGTGTGGTTTTGTGTGACGTTCTTTCAAACCTTTATACCTAAAATGTCAATGTGTTTTTTCCAGGGAGTTGTAGAAGCCCCACCGCAGTTTTTATACCAAGAGTTTAAGGACAATATCACTAAGTTGCCGGAGTGGAACCCTACGATATTAAAGAGCGAACTTATAAAGGTACGTATCTTATTATTTTACAGGTTTTCTTCAACATCAAATGGTCAGAATCATCAGCACTTATCGAACGTCAAAATGACATAAGACAGCCGTGTCGTGAAGGGCCGGCACGCCGGCCCTTCACGACTTCCTAGTGTTTTAGCTGGGAAAAACAAATGGCGCAACCAACTCCCCAAAACTCAAGCAAAAGAAAAAAAAATATAACGCATAATACCAAAATAAAAACCTCCAGGCATAAAGGGCGTGATAGCTTACATATGCAATGCTTGATTATGTTCACATAGCTGTTACAACCAGAGTTAAAACTCGAGGCCACAAATAATAAACTAGGACCATCGTCGTAGAGGCGCCACGGCGTCCTCACCTTCCACCTTACGCATGTCCTCACCGGACACGGCTACTGCGGGAGGTTCCTGTCTCGGATAAGGTGGGAGGAAACGCCCGGGTGTCACCATTGTGTGGATCGCTTGGAGGACACGGTGGAGGTCTGCTCTGCTTGGGTGGAGCACCGTCGTGTCCTCGTGGAGGCGATCGGCAGCGGCGATCTCTCGCGTCCGGCCCTGGTGCAGGCCATGGTACGGAGCGAGAGTGCATGGGTAGCCGTCACCTCCTTCTACGAAGCAGTAATACGCGCGGAGAGGTGGAGAGCGTGAGGGAGAGGCAGGGATTGCGACCTCGAGCCCCTAGCCGCCGCAGGAGATCCCCTGGGCGTCGGGAGTCCGTAGCGGACTCCCGGCCACCGTAGACGCGGG
Organism: Antitype chi; assembly: GCA_947359405.1. Taxonomy (NCBI): domain Eukaryota; kingdom Metazoa; phylum Arthropoda; class Insecta; order Lepidoptera; family Noctuidae; genus Antitype; species Antitype chi. The sequence continues at coordinate 3,028,883 of OX375835.1, read as the reverse complement.
CTTGCGGACTGTAAGGACCAGGCCCGGGTCGACGGCGCGTTGTGTTCCACGCGCGCCTCAAAGAGATGTCAGCAAAAATTTAAGGGGTCCGCTAAGGCTGTGGTTTGAGGGAGGCCATTGCTCAGCAGTGGAACTGTGTACTAGACTAATTCAAAAATTCATAAAAATAAAATCTTTGGTATACTCAAAAGAAAATGTGGTTCACTTCATGTTCCCTGTTCTTTTTTTAATTCATTTCTGAGTGTCATTTTGTTTCTTACAGGAAGTAGGTCCCGGCATAGACCTGTCCTACCAAGTAACGGCGGGAGGAGGCCGGGGCATCATAGCTCCGCGGGACTTCGTCATCCTGCGCTGTACCGCCCCACTCTCCCGTGACGGACAAGTCGTGACGTCAGACCCCTACAGCTACATCAGCAGCGGCGTCAGTGTTACGGTACCTGGCTACCCGCCGCATAGAGACCTCGTCAGGTAAGCCAGCAACCATTCGCTGCGATGAAGTAACCATTTGCTTCGAATCAGTAACCATTCACTTCGGTCATTCTTGTGAGCTGTATTACAAGGTTTTTAGAGCAATCAATGTCTGAGGCTAAAGAGCAGGAATGCTTCCAAGCAACCATAATAAATTAAATATATTTTTTAAGCATCGACTATTCTATTATACGGGCTGATTTTTTAGTCACCGTCCAAATTTTTCAGGGTGATAGTACCCGTTAAATTGAACAACTTTCTCCAAGGAACATGGGTCGAAATATGAAAAAAAAAATCGGGACCTCCCATACAAAATCGACCAGCTAACTATTGATTTTGCATGGGAGGTCGATTTTTTTTTTTCATATTTCGACCCATGTTCCTTGGAGAAAGTTGTTCAATTTCACGGGTACTATGACCCTGAAAAATTTGGACGGTGACTAAAAAATCAGCCCGTATACAAAGTTAAAGCAAAACAGACAAATGACAAATCAGAATCACAAACACAAATCACAACGCAAACAAATCTACTAACTCTGGGCTGCTAATATTTATTTTTTATTTTTTTACCATTTATGCACACACGTTTATAAACAGACAAACAGAAAGGAACGGAAAAATACGTACAAAGGTTGTACACGCCCATAGTTGTATCTATGGTTTAGCCATCTGACACATGGCGGCCGGTCGGCCGCCAATTCGAAAGAAGCTATCGACAAGAGCGCGTGTCAAAGAAAACGTCAACGTTGCTCTTGAAAGCGATATTTTTATAATTTTGAATTCTAATAAAGTAATTTGTGGAGTTTTTGAGTCCTTTGTATTCATCTCCCAACAAAGGTGGTGCTTATTTCTACAAAAATCTCTTCCAGCACACCTGCGATAGGAGAGAAGATAAAAAGAGATGTAGACAACGTGTGTAATAGTAGAAGAGAAAACATAAAATCAAAAATTATACTCTTACTTGCTTTTGACAGGTTTCGCCCGCGGTCGGAAATTATCTCACGGGAACGTAGCACCGGGATGAAAAGTATCCTATGTATTAATCCAGGTTATAAACAATCTGTGTGCCAAATTTCATCCAAATGCGTTCAGCCGTTTTTTCGGGATTCACTAACAATCATCCAAACATCTAAATATCCAAACATCTAAACATGCAAACTTTCACAATTTATAATATTAGCTGGATAGGAAATAGGATTTAAATATACGCATGCAATATGAGAATATACAAACAAACATACATAATTATCCTAAAATAAATGTCACTAAAATACATAAAATTATAATATAATTTGAATAATAAGCAACCATGAAAAAGTGGTAAGATAGTGTTCTTCATTCTTCTTTTAAATACTGCACCAGTTTGGCAGACTCTTATTTAAAAATTAAAAATCCAATAAAAATTACCCGACATGGGGATTGGGGATCCAACCTAGGATTCACACCAGTACATCAGCAGTCACGTTAGACCAGCAAGGCAGTTCAAATAGATTCATTTTATATAGGTAGATTCTTTTACATATTGTGAATGAGAGAACGTTGTAGGCCTTAGAGAATAGATTTGTAGACGTTTTTCTATTCTGTATTTTCATTCCTCTAAGTACCTGGTACTTATTGACTGGCCTGCACTGTCCTCCCATACCTATTATCACTGTAATTTGAAAACATTGTAAAAGCCAATTATTTTTAAAAGAGTAACCGTGGAGTTTCTTGCCGGCTCTTCTCTATAGGAAACGACAAATTGGAACCGTGCACCTAGCTTCTGACGTTTCATAAGAGTGTCCATGGAGTTTCTTGCCCGTTCTTCTCCATAGAGATCTACGTTTTGGAATGGGCAACTAGCTTCAACTTTCTGACAATTCAAAAGTGCCTGAAAATGGTTAAATTGAAATAAATGCTTTGAGTTTGAGTTATAAGCGCCCATGCAGGCTTATGTGAAATAAAAATATTTTGATTTTTTTTTAGTTAAAAATTCAATGGAATAATCTTATTTTTTTTCCTATTTTTTTATTTTGATTTACAGAGGTCAAAACAAGGTCGGTTGCTGGTTCCTGAAGCCTCGATCGGTACAGACTTCTGGTGGCAAGATCGAAACCCACACTACCTTCCAATGGCTTATGTGCTGTGATCTTAAAGGTAAGTCTTGTAACTACACAATTTTTAAGTGCAAAATGCAAATGCGGCAGAATAGAATACAATAGAATAATTATTTATTTGCATATAAAGGAGGTATAAAAAAAATGCAGATGGTTTTATAGTTATGAGATTCTTATTCATTGCTTTAAGAGCGTTTATTCTGAAAGTTGGCAACGTCGCAAATAGCTGTCAAATATTTACCTGTTTTTATTAATTTGTTAATATTACTGTATAGAAGTATGACATATCGCTAACTATACCCCATTTATTATAGCTTTACAAAAAAGAGGCTCGTAGAAGCAGGAGTGCAAAACATTTTACTTCAAAGTTAAATTCTAACTTTTAGGTAGATATATGACAGTACCAAATACTGAGATAAACGAAGTAAAAGTAATTTTTATTTTAAATAATGTTCTATTTATAATAACATCTTCCTCACACATTACAAACCTACAACAAAACGAATGAATAAAACAAACAATCACATGATGATTTAAATCTAATTAAGATTATAAGGATCCCGTCCCGTCCCACAATACGTTGGTAAAACTTCGTCGTCAGCTAATTTAGTTACTCAGTGTTGTTCACTCCTGCTTCTTTTAGGTTTTTAGCATTGACACTTAATTTTTTTTGGCATTAATCGTAACTACAACACGTTTAACGTAATTTTGTTACGACGTATACATGAAAAATAACCTTTTTTATCTTCTGTCTAATGCTATTGTAAATGGAGTATAGTAACCTAAAATATGAATAATGATTTGCAATTATAACACTAAATTTGATGTTGTAACCGTTTTAGGTGTAAAAAAGGCATTTGGAAAGTTTCTATGTTCTTTTTTACATCTAAAACTAAATATTCGGTTTAAGATATTAAAATGTATGGAGTTTGACATTAGACTAGCAATGGTGCCGATTCTTCTATTCACCTTCTAAACTAAAATATGAGTATTGCTACCTTTTACTGACAGACAGACAATGAAAGAAAACTTTTTCCAAAACAAAAAACAACCGACTTTTTATTTTTTACTTTTTAGTTATAGTACCTAACTACCCCACACCAATTCGAAATTTCATCATCCTTGGGATCAAAACAATACATATTTATAATGCGATCGCAGCAAACGCGGTTCATTTGCTGTCATTTTTTGAAGAGTTCTGTTGTCTGTCTCCGAAACGCATCATCAGATCTATATGAAATATAAATGGGACCACACGGGAAGCACCAGCTTTCAAATAAAAAAATTATCAAAATCGGTTCACCCAGTCGAAAGTTTTGACCTAACAAACATTTAAAAAAAAATACAGTCGAATTGAGAACCTCCTCCTTTTTTGAAGTCGGTAAAAAATTACAAGTGACGTTTTAGAACTGTCAAATTAAATGAAGTCTCAATTGCGTTGAATTAGGCGTGATTTTAAGCATGTATTTAGTTCGCCGTAGTTGCGCCGATGAAAATCTTAGTTCAACTAAATTAATTTGACGGCTCTTATTTATTTCCGTCTCTTTCTTGATTCATTAGAAGGAAAAAGATAGCTATAGCCCACATTAAGTTTAGTTGGTGCACAACGGAATTATCACCAGTGTGCACATATTGTGAATGAGAGAACGTTGTAGGCCTTATAGACTAGATTTGTAGACGATTTTCTATACTGTATTTTCATTCCTCTAAGTACCTGGTACTTATTGACAGGCCTGCACTGTCCTCCCATACCTATTGTCACTGTAATTTGAAAACATTGTAAAAGCCAATGATTTTTAAAACAGTAACCGTGGAGTTTCTTGCCGGCTCTTCTCCATAGCAAGCGACAAATTGGAACCGTACACCTAGCTTCTGATGTTGCATATTACAGATTTATGTGAAATAAAATATTTTGATTTTTGTGCGCTTTTATAATTTCTACGGCGGAAGTCCACGTTCATAAAATTTATGGAAATACGTGCACGTTATAATGTTATCGTAGACGAAAATTTAAAAGCGTCTTCAATGTTTCCATACATTTTACTACCCAGTGTTATCGTGGTGGAGAATATCGTCACGTTAGAAATTATGGAAAGGCACATAAAATCTAGATACGTTGTAAACAACTGTCTTAAGTTGTTGTGGTAATAACTTAATATTCCGTACGTTTCAGCATTCTTCTTTTGTTAACCACAGTACAGACGCCGGCACATCAAGCTACTCCAATCTGTCAAATTTCTTTGATAGATTTTTAACTTTATTACAATATGATAAGGTTCATGTTTAATTGGGAAAATTTTACAGTTTGGGAAAGCTTGACATTATTCTACAGATTCAGTATTTTTATCTCATCTATTGACGCACTTCTACTTGTGGTAACACACACACACACTTGCATTCACAACGTGTTTGTACACTTGGGAACGAAACCACAAATAAAGCGCACTCCGCTTTTTGAGATTAAAATACTATACCTTCTGATAAATAAAACGTGATATACAAATGTATAAAAACTTAATTATGTCACTACAATTGCTATTTTTATCTCGATTTCAGGTAAAATTCCAATGTTCGTGCTCGACGCGGCGTTCGCAACGGTGATGTTAGACTACATAGTGCACGTACGGAAGTTTGCAGCTGAATCCAAAGAGCAGGGACGGTTCTAAGCAACCATTCACTTCATAGTTGCGAGGCAGCAACCATTCGCTTCAATATCGGCGATACCTACCGGCGTAGGAACCAACCACCCAATCATACCGATTGGTTTAGATAGAGCAACCAAAAGCTATATACTTCTGAGCCGGCAACCATACGCTGCGATGCAGTAACCATTAACTTCAGTGATTTTTGTGACAAGATTTTTTAGAGCAACCAATGTTGACAACTCCTATGTTTATAGCTGATGATAAAAAGCAGTAACGCTTCGAAACAACCATATATTCCATATATTTGAAGCAGCAAACATACCATCAATATCCATGATACAAGTGGCCCTATAAAACGTTTTCAATACAGCAACCAAATGACGATATATTTCTGGACCGGCAACCTTTTGCTTCGATGTTATTATTATCGATTTCAGTGATACTTTTATAAGCTTTAAAAGGCTTTAGTACGGCTACGTTTGTTGGTCAGATCAGAGATGATTTTATACAACCATACAACTGTATATTTATGAAATCACCAACTTTAATGATCTGTTGGTTCTTCTATAAGGAATGATTGACCAAAATGTGCAAAAAACCGGTGCTACAGTACAATTACATACTGCCGATGTGAACGTTTATTACAATTATTAATGGAGTAAGAAAAATAAAAATATTATACGTACAGAGATATATTAATTGAAAGTGAATGAGAACTATAATATTGTGAGACGCGCGACCAATTACTAAGGAATATATCTTTAGAGAGTAAAGTTTATTTTGTAAAATATCATTTATTTTGTACATATTTTGTTAGAAATCAATAAAGAAATAAATAAATATTGGATAAAGTAAATTTTTTGCACATTTAATTTAAAAAATGCAATTCAAACATACCATAATGTTTCTAATAATTGAAGCTAGTTGCCCATTCAAACTTACTTTACTTCTGATTTTGCGTCATTGTTAAATGAAAGTGATCTTTGCTCTCGATAAAATAAGGTTGCTTCTGGGTTGCTGTCCCTGACAAGTCTGTCAATATCACAGTGATCTTTAATCTCGTTACTATAAGGTTGCTGTTGGGTTGTTGCAGTCAGAGGTAAAATAACTGTGAACGGACTTGTCCGAATAGTTGAATTTCACTTAGAAAGTGGTGCAATAGAAAACAAAATATTATCGTGTGACGTAACCAATGCTCATTACTGTTAAAAAACAAATACAAATTTGTAAATAAAAATTCAAAAGATGCATTTAAAAATAAAATATTTAATTAAGTCAAACCTACAACGCAAGTTTCTAAAGCCAAATGCATATACAGGGTGTCCCGAAACTCAACGTCAAGCGGGTACGGAGCAATAGGCTAGGTTGTACCAGTTCTAGCAAAAATAAAAAATAAAATCCATGTTACTTGGTTAAGTGATAATAGGTATTCTTTTGAAAATGTTGAAACTCAACACCCTAGATCAGATATTTAGGTACTGTGATCACAAATTCCTAAATTATTCAGTGTTTTTTTTTTAAGTAATCCTAAATAACTATGCTATTGATTGCAGTCACAAAACCAATAATTAATATTGTGAGTCTAATACAAAAAAAATAAAGTTTAATTTAGTCATGGTTAAAAAAACGTTTTATCACGAAACTTTGACGCTTTGTCTTTAAAAAAAAATGTACTATATTTTTTTTATTTTTGCTAGAACTCAAACTCAAAGCATTTATTTCAAATAAACCAATTACAGGCACTTTTGAATTGTCAAGGTCGGTGAGGTAGAAAGATGAAGCTAGTTGCCCATTCCAAAGCTTAGGTACCTATGGAGAAGAACGGGCAAGAAACTCCATGGACACTCTTTTAAAATCATGATTTTGTTACAATCAGTTGGTTACATCATTATGTTGAAATTATCAATGTGAGAACGATGTATAACGACGTGCACATTAACTAGAACTGGTACAACCTAGCTTATTGCCCCGTACCCGCTTGACGATGAGTTTCGGGACATCCTGTATATATAAATAAAAATATACATAGAAAAAATATATCTGTATCAGAAGAGGTCATTGCCTTGCAATGGGACGATCTTAAGTCAATTAAGCGGCAAAAACTCGTATTGTGGTCACATTCGACTGATATACACGTTCGATTCCCGTGTCGAACAAGCTAATAGCTTCCAATATCCTTAAAAACACATGACAACATCAATGGCATTCATTGATTGAACGAATGAATGAGTGAACTAAATCCTTCATTCTTGGTATTATTATTAGCTAATTGCCAATCAGTAAGGCGACCAACCAAGTAATTTAAGGTATTTATAATTGATTTTCTATATTGACAAAGGCTGTATGTAAGTATGTGTATATAAAAATATAAAATTGTAATATATTTTGAATGCGAACTGTAACTGTTAACCTCACCCTAATTGTTAGTATTTGTCGATATAAGGCCTTTTAGAGTAAATGATAATCATAATGACGAATTAATGATAATATAATCATAAGACCGAATGAATGATAATCATAAGAACGAGTGAATGATTGAGCCTTGTAAGAATGTATAAATAGCAAGCACTTTTATATAATTTCGGGGAATTATAAAACCCTGAAATCGTCTGAAAAAGTACTGTATAATGTATATTGTAATTAATTTCTGCTATAGTTGTCGCGTTTTAATATGGTAATAGCGGTCATTGGCCCACCTAAATTTTCTAGATATTTTTAGTTCAAAAACTGAAATACTTAATAATAGTTCATCAAACGGTTGTATAATAAGGTGTATTAAAACACGAGTGTGTGTTTAAAAACAGACCCGTAGGGGAATATTTTTAATAGTGTGACACGAGTGTTTTAATACCCAGTTACATGCAGTTTCATTAGCTAATTTATCTACTCTCATACACTATGATCAGAGATCGGATATTCGGATGCATATTCACCTAAAGTTGAGATGTTGGCTAACATGGAATGCGCTTTTGTATAGAAAAAGTCTTCATTTAGGTAAGTAATTTGTTTATTTTATGTTTTAACTAATACAAACCACCCCTCCTCCAATGCATACACGTATGTGTATCGGGTTAAACATTTATTTTTAATTAATACACGTCTGAATAGTTATGCAATCCAAGAATCCCGGGGTTTTTAAACTTTCATAGCTAAAAATTATCTTTAGGTAAATATGCATCCGAATATCCGATCTCTGATAATAAAATATATTATATTATATATTATTTATATGTCTAATGTTATTTCAAATGAAGTATAAGTTATGCTTTAAAAATGGCGCGCCCCGCATATGCGTTCCATCAGAAAAATATAATTGATGGAGACTCTAGAGAAAAGTGTTATAATATGATTCTCTTTTTAAAATTTCTGTATTGTGTTTATAAAGTATGTCAATATAAACTCGTTTTGAAGTTTATCATTCGAATTTTGCGTTAAGAGAGTAGACAAAGTTCGTCAATTTGAATCAATATCTGTCGTGGACTTCACTGCACTGCACTGTCCTCCCATACCTATTATCAATTTAATTTGAAAACATTGTAAAAGCCAATTATTTTTAAAAGAGTAACCGTGGAGTTTCTTGCCGGCTCTTCTCCTTATGAAGCGACAAATTGGAACCGTGCACCTAGCTTCTGACGTTTCATAAGTGCCCATTTAGGTTTATGTGAAATTTAGATTTTTTGATTTCTTCAACATGTTCCAATAACAATAAATCATACATAGTTTATTGTTTGGGTTCCTACGGAGATTTATTGGCAGTGACCGCTATTACCATGCTAAAACATGCAAAGTAGAATAATGTGTACAAATTCGACCACCTTAGTATTTATTTCGGAGACGATTTTAAAAAAAAACGTATTGTGTAATTAAAAAAAAAACCTCTAGACAAGCAGTCTACAGATATTCACTTTAGCCATGCAAGACTTGAATTCGCTGTTTTTAAAGCAAGGTTGAAAAACCGGACGCATCGCCAATTATATATCTTTAGATGCGTCTGGTTTTCCGGCATATATTATGGATATTGACGTCATTCTTTTAAAAACCATTGTTTTACCATTAGGTCAGGTCATTGATTTACAAAAACCCAAGATACACAATCAGCGTCTCAAAAACGTCTGCATAAATAGAGCGCAATGTGCGCAGGTGTCAAATAGTTTCGTCAGTCATATTTCAGTCCAGTCTTTGTGGACATTGATTTGTAAAAACCACTTTAAGTCATGTCTGTAAGGTTTAATTTGCAAAAAAATATTGTTTTATCATAACCAGATATCGGATATTCGGATGCATATTTACCTAAAGATAATTTTTAGCTATGAAAGTATGGAAGCGGCTTTATAAATTATTTGTAATATTTATTAAAAACCCCGTGATTCTTGGATTGCATAATTATTCAGATGTGTATTAATTTAAAATTAATGTTTAACACGATACAAATATGTGTATGTACTGGAGGAGGGGTGGTTTGTATTAGTTAAGACAGAAAATAAACAAATTACTTACCTAAATTAAGACTTTTTCGATACTAAAGCGCATTCCATGTTAGCCAACATCTCAACTTATGCATCCGAATATCCGATCTCTGATCATAACTGGCGTATAATTGGGGATAGTTTTGAGTGTTATTTTTATTCGAGACTTTTGATTTTGGGTTTTTTTGTATATCAGTGGGTCAGATGGGACTAAATCAATTTACATCCCCTCTTGGGTGTTTTTTTTTAATCTGTATATAGTATCAATGCGCTAGAACCAATTGTACCAATGAAATACAAGCTATAGCTAATAAAGAAATAAATTACCCCAAAACCTTAACTGTGAAACAATGAGAAATGACATTAGCTGTCATTTTGACAATTCAACAATATCCATTGCGTTATATTTGTTGTGAAACAGACGAATTGTCAAACATAATGGGGCAATGGATTTAGGCTCTTTTGATACAGGAACTCGCTAGTAAAAGAGCCAGGGATACACAGATATTTGTACATAATCAGCCAATAATGTCCCCATTGCTGAGACACAGGCTTCTGTAAGTGGAAGTGGGCCATAATCCACCACGCGGTTGGTGATATTGGTGACTTGAAGTGAATATAATTATTATAATTGGATTTTTGTTGTAATATCTAAGGGAAGGGATTGTCATTGCGTAACTCACTGTATATCACAGTCTGAAGAAAATTCATAAACCATTGTTTCTTAAGATTGTAAAATTCTTCTGCTCGACAGCGTAAATAACGCAATGAATGTTGAACTGTCAAAATTAAAGGCTGGGATTGTAAGGTGACGCGGTAACATAGTTGGTTTTGAAAATCGATTCAATATAATCTGTCGTTTAAAATCATGTGAAATTACATGTTTGTAATGATTTTGATCAACCAATCATAGCATCGATTCTGCTTCAAGATCCTAGGCACATGATGACAGCAGTTTTACTGATCGGGTTTTCATTAATTTGAGGTTAGTTGCAGAAAAGGCCAATTTTAATAAATAATTACTTACCTAAGTAAATGTTAACTTTCATAGAAATATAAAATAATGTGATTATATTTACTATAACTATAAAACTGAAATGCAAAAGAAATGAAACTTTAAAGGAATGTTTTTATTTTTGAGGAGGGGAAATCATCAAATAACTTTTCCCACTCTCCGTGAAGCGGGAGGGCGTGTCAGACTTTTACTGACTAAAACCCACCCGTGTTCCTTCAGTTGCCTGTGGTCCAGGGACCACGGTATCTCTTTCGAACAACCCGCACCCCTGGCAGAACTGTAAAGCGTAGCTGGGACATGACACGCAGCCAGTTACCATGGACACAGTGCATGTACATGATTCTGAACCCCTGCGTTGAAATATTTCGTCGATGATTTAAAAAAAAAAAAATTGCGCTCCCGGCCAGAATCACGTGCGTAATTCATAGTTACAGTTTGCGCGTCGATGTCTCTGCCACCCTAAATAAATTAGGTTTAAGGTTTCGTTGAAAAGTACGTAATTATTTATGTAAAATTAAAAGAATGATATCGAAAAATTAAGTAAGTATTTATTAAAAGTGGTCAGCTAATACAACACAGTACATAGTTGTTATAAGTTAATGTATGTTAGATATAAGGTAAATAAACGATTTTTATACTGTATGTCTCGAGTTGTCAATTTGAAATATCCTTTAAATGAAACAGAGAGAGGCTCTATCTTTTGTCTCTCATCTAATGAATAGGGTATTTTACTCTATATGAGAAAAAGTCTAAAAATATATTGAGATAGCTTAGGCAAAATGCAGTCGGAAAACATTAAGTAGATAGTTTTAGTTCATGAAATAACAAAATAAATTTAAAAATTCAATTCAAAGATAAAAAAACTCGGATTTGTTTACTCAGCAAACTGACGTCATACCCACAGCAATATGGCGTCCAGTGCTCCCAGGTTTTCGTCAAATTACGCGCGAAATTTTATAATTTAAATGAATTTTCACGGCACTAATCGATTAAATAAAAATATTGTGTATTTTTTATGGTAAAGTATCTTAATTAAATTCTAAAGTGCTAATAAGCACTTTAGAATCTAATTAAGATACTTTTCAAAAATAGGTGTCATTCCCTATTGTGCCTAAACGTAACGTGAAATCTCTCTCAATTATCTATCCATATATAAATAACAAGAAAAGTCCTGACCGACTCATCAACGCCCAGCCCAAACCCTTGGACCTAAAAAGCTGATATTTTGCACAGAGGTTCCCTTTATAATGTAGACGAGGAATAAGGAAGGATTGTTCGAAATTCAACCCCTAAGGGAGTTAAATAGGGGATGAAAGTTCCGCGCGGGCGAAGCCGCTGGCAGTAGCTAGTCGTCCAATAATTGAATCGCAACAATGCCCAAGCATTTTACTGACTCCATTACCATAGGCTAAAGTAGAAACCCGCGGGGTGGATCACGGCCCTCTCCCTCTCATTTAGACGAGGCTTGTGTCAGCAGTGGGTACATAATTGGCTAATTATGCTCTGAGGTCCATAGCATTTAGGTTTGTAACTTTTTTAAGCCACAATCATCTTTCTGGAGTGTTGATTTTTTTTTTAAGAAGTCGTCTGGTGGTTAGCTATGTATGATGTTGCTGATCTATATCTATTCACTGAAGACTCGGAGACTCTCAAGTGGAAAAAATACGCACTGATGCTACGGCTACATTCTCGCAATAACGCGAACTACACTCTGCGCGCTCTGTTGTACAGCGAGATGTCGACGTAAGCCTTTACACGTGTAGGTAACAGAATTCCGTAAGTATAAAAAAAACTGTTTAAAAAAAATATCAAATCTGTCTTCACTGGTTGGATACCTTACTGAATTAGATACTCAACGGAGAAACTTATTCGTGCGAATTCTTTGTATGTGGATTACATAAATTTATTCAAAAGAATCGGTGTAGATGATCCCAGGATTATAACCTATCTTCGTGCCAAATTTCATCCAAATCCGTTCAGCTGTTTAGGCGTGAAAATTTACCTAACTGGCAGATTAACTTTCGCATTTATGAGTTAGTATCTAATAGATGGTTCGATATTTTATGACAGCTACCCGCCTAACTCACTCGTATAAATTTAACCGCAGTTACCTTGATTTATCTAACTAACTAGCTATGCTTGTAGGTAGTTTCAAAAGTGCCAATACCTCTCTACCTCCCACCTTGCCTATAATTTTCATATCAAAATGTTTAACAGTTGTGCTATAAAATATTACAAACACAGTTGTACACAACCTACCCACTTTTAAATATTCCTATTGTAAAATTTAAAAGGCAATAGGTATACCTTCCTTTTTTTTCATGACGGGGGAATTCCTAATGGATGTCCTCCGCCGTGGGGAGGGCAGAGGGGTCTGTCAGACTCTTACTGACTAAAACCACCATGGTGTTCCGTCCCACACTTGCACCGGGGATCACGGGATCTAACGCGACTTCCGCGATCCCCGGCTAGTGCCGGCCCGCCTCTGCAGGCCACATAGGTAGGTATACCTTCCTACCCTAAGTCTGAAATCGCCAGCCGTCTTGAGAAAAATGCACGTGCCTTCTCTGTAGGTATGAGAAGTGACTATATATTGCCCCGCAGAGTCCGTGGGGCAGTAATAGGCTGATATTATTATTTATTAAAACTTAATAAGGTAGACCTGCCTACCAATAACGTTTTGATATCACCCTCCAAAGAAACCTTGCAGCCCTGAAAAGGGCTTTGTTGTGTGTGTTTTCCCACTTTCAAATAGGTATCATTAAATTTGAGAAAGCACACCTATTTCGTTTTGACAACATCCAACAAAGAAACAGAAAACCTTGCAGCCCTGAAAAGGGCTTTGTCATCAATAAATACCTACCTACAACAGCGAAATTATATGAATCTCACTAGGCGCGCTCGCCACGCACTCTCCTCGCCAACTGAATGTCTTTCGGCATGATAGTCACTCGTTTGGCATGGATCGCGCACAGGTTCGTATCCTCAAACAGCCCCACTAAGTACGCTTCACTGGCCTCTTGAAGCGCCATCACAGCGGAGCTCTGGAACCGGAGATCGGTCTTGAAGTCCTGCGCGATCTCCCTCACGAGACGCTGGAACGGCAGTTTCCTGATGAGCAGTTCCGTGCTCTTCTGGTACCGGCGTATCTCTCGCAGAGCCACAGTCCCCGGTCGGTATCTGTGCGGTTTCTTCACGCCGCCCGTCGCTGGAGCACTTTTTCTTGCTGCCTTGGTCGCCAGTTGCTTCCGAGGAGCTTTTCCTCCGGTGGACTTGCGAGCTGTCTGTTTTGTGCGCGCCATTTTAATCTCTTTTACACACGATAACACGAGCTGATGCGATGACGTCTGTGTAAGCAATGTGACGAGGAGCGACTCGAGTGAGTGGAGCGACGCCTTTTATAGTTTTTTACGTTCTCGCTTTCGGAAAAAGTTTGAATATGTGGGTAGTTGTAGATTGTTTTAAGTGAGAATTACCCGCGATAAAGAAAAATATATGAGAAGTTGTGGACATGTAGGAATATTCCGCTGGTATAAGTTAACACAACGCGTTGTGCGTGGTTTGATTTTGCATATTTTATTTGCAGATGGATCTTTGACGGTCGTTACGGGAATCGTATTACCCAGTAACTGGGTTGTGGAAGTCAGATAGGCATTAAGCTCAATGTAAAATACATTAATTTGCATCCGGTTTGACTGGAAACCGACTCCAATATAAAAATCATCAACGAAAACTCTTCAGCTTTATTATTAGTATACAGATATAGATGGTTAGGTTAACTACTTATATTGTCAAGTCATTCTTCATTTCTTTTATATCATTCCTTACACAATCCATCCAAATTTTCTTTGGCCTTCAACTCCCTCTCCATCCATCAACATGAAATATTTTACGCTTTTGGTCACATGCGTTTCCTCCCTCTCATTCATGTAGCTATTATTTTTTTGGGTAGGAAATCATGAAATAACTGCTACCGCTCTGGATGGAGCGGGAGGGCGTATCAGACTTTTACTGACTAAAACCCACCCGTGTTCCTTCAGTTGCCTGTGTGCCAGGGGCCGCGGTATCTCTTTCGAACAACCCACACCTCTGACAGTCCTCATTCACATAACTGAATATCTGTTTACTTTTAACCTCATGCCTGCATGATTAATAAATGTTACCTACTTGTACAAATAACAACTTTAGTTCTAGCATAAAGCTCTGAGCCAGTATTTGCATTTCCAACTTAATTTCGATTTGAGTAAAGTTCTAAATACTTAAAAAAAATACAACTTAGCACCGGACTAAGTACCTAGTCAGTTTTGTAAAAAGACTGCATTATTATACATATTATCAGTTAATAATGTTCCCACTGCTGGGACACAGACCTCCTCACTGTGAGAAAGGGATCGGGTTGGTAGAAGGCACATGTCTTCGAATTTTGGTTTCCACACGATGTTTTCCTGTACCGTTTTGAGAGCAATGGTGATGAAATAATATACACAAAGTAAGGCACTTGTCTCACCGGCAACGATTAACGAGTAACGAGTAGAGCTAGAACTAGAAACGAGTTAGCGAGACGCGGGGAGCGAGTGCGTAGTTCCGATATTTGTGTAGCTCGGCTATAAGCGAGTGTGCGAGTGAGGCGGGCGATTACTCGCATCACTCGCTCGCGGCAGTCAAGCGTACAGTCAGTCTTGCAGCCTCATACGCGATTCACGTGAGTTCTAATCGCTTGGCGAGTATCGCCGCGCGAGTGTTATCTTTCATAGCTCTTGTCGCTCAGCGACAAACTAGTGAAGCGAGTGCTCGCCGGCAGTGTGAACAGTCAGCGATTAACTGTTTGTATATGCGTCTCTTTTGTTCACACAGAAAGTATATCTATTGTACGTTTCTTGAGCGAGAAAATAGCCGATAGTTAGTCGTTTTCTCGTCGTTGCGTTGGTGGGACAACTGCCTAAAGCACCCCTCTGGGTTCGAACCTACGACCTACAGCTCGTAATTCGCGGCCGTTACCACTGGGTCAATGCTCTCTACACTATTTTCATACATCTTATGTTCTAAATTGGATTCTTCGTTCAAATACTGGCTAAGTGGTTTACACCAATAATTGCGTGACACGCGATTAATCATAATCGGTTTCATTTTGACAGTTCAACAATTTTCATTGCGTTATTTACGTTGCTAAGCAGACTCATTTTTCGAGCATATGAAGCAATGGTTTAGCCATCTGTTTCAAAACGAAACAGATTATGATTAATCGTCAGTTACGCAATTAGGGTGCTGATTTAAATAAAACCTTGTTTTATAATAAGAGCGATGTCCTATGTTCAAATTAGGTAACAACCGATACTCTACAAATTCTTGGCTCCTATACCGTGACTAACCCACCCACCATTGCATATGATCGCGTGCTACTAACTACAACCTAGGTAGCGTGTAACGCCTAATTATGGAGAGTTTATGCCTAATTATCAAACCGCGAACACCAGTTGGTGCTGGTCGTATCCTGCAAGGCGTCAGACTGTATGTAGGGTGCCTGTGACAGGTTGGGAGTTTCTGCGGTGGGTTTTGTTAGACTTTGTGTGGAGTTGTGGGAAGTTGTGCTTTGTGTGTGGTGTTTTTAATGATTGTTATGTTATTATGTTGGAGTGCATACCGTTTTTGTGGTTCATAATTATTAGACTGCGCGGATATACAGCTTCCATAGTAATGGCCGATTCCTATAATTTACGGAAAGGGGCCATTCAAGTATTACGTATCTAAGCACTACAGGGGGCGGGGGGTCTTTGCTTTGCTTATTTTTGATGACAATGGGGCGTGGGGGTCTGGATGGTGATTACGTCAGCAGAATTTATTTATTAACTTTTGGATTTTCTACAAAATTTAGTCGATTTTGGTTTGAACACATATGGCAGCCCTACTTGTCTATGAATGGTTCGAAGAAAACGATGGCAATATACCAAAATCACAAGAAAGTGAGCAGACACGTTAGGTGTCTGCTACCAATGTTTACGTGAGCATGGAAGGGGGGGGTAAGAGTTTTGCTTACTTTTGATGACGAGGGGGGGCGGGTCAATAATTGCTAAAAAACTGCTTACGTAATACTTGAATGGCCCCAAAGTTGTAGGTTATAATTAAGATTCTTGTCTTTCACGAAAAATGAAGCAAATACCTCGTAGCTTTGCAGAGTAGACCGTCATATGGAAGTAGATAACAGTAGCAAAATTAGCTTACGAAACTATTTATTTGCCCAGTTTGGAAATAAAAATTCTACCGGTAATGCTCGGTTCCTATAAAAAAAAACGAGTCGTTTTGCATAGGTACCAATGGTAGCATTTTTTATACAATGAATTAAATTAATAATATATCTGTTTCATTTTGACAGTTCGATAATGTTCATTGCGTTATTAACGTTGTTGAGCGGACACATTTTTCGAACATACGAAGCAATGGTTTAGCACTCTGTTTCAAAAGGAAACAGATTATGATTGATCGTGAGTTACGCAATTATGCAGGGCACGTAAGTAATACATAGATAGATTCGTAAGCTAATTCTACCTGTGATAGCTACTTCCATATGTAGATTATCGAAAGCAATGAGGTTTTTGCATCATTATTGGTAAAAAAACAAAAAAAAAAGATACAAGAGTTTTAATTTTAACCAATTCATCATCATTCATCATTTCAGCCGGAAGACGTCCACTGCTGGACATAGGCCTTCCCCAATTTGGGGGGCTAACCAATTAAGTTGCGTAAATTATAGGAATCGGTCATTAATCGACGTAAAAATATCGTACCGGGATTTTACTGCGCAATGGAATTTCAACTCTAAGTGTTGAACCGAGCATTAAGGCCCATAGTATCCTCATCTCCCGTTTGTATGCTAAAGCACGACTGCAGCCCGCGCCCGCGCAGGAAACCTCTGAGCCTTTATCTCAAAATGGGGATATTCCTTTGATTAATTTACAATTGTGCTCTAGCGATTCTGTGGTACCTCTAACTATCTATTTTTCAGTGTATTTTTTTTCCAAATAACGAAGCCGTTTAGTAAGAGTATGGAATAGAAGCCAAAATATTGCGTGTTGGAAAATATTTTTTTACAGCAAAAGTATTAACCATACAAAAAAAGTACCCTCGGCAAAATGA